>CM024634.1:4341132-5541132 GCA_014182715.1 Eucalyptus cloeziana | reverse complement strand
TAAACAATCAAATAAAAGTTGGTGATTTATTAAGAGTTTCTTAACTTACCATCAAATTAACAGGCATAAAAATTTACCAGTAACTATTTTTCATCAACAATTTTATCTACTTGCGAAAGTATTTACAAATTTACCTAGGATCGGAATATTTTTTTCCTTGTTTTTTTCCCAAAATGGAACGATAGGATCGCCCCCATCTATCTATTTTCGAAGTTTTCCACAACCTAAATTTCCTCCAATCTTACTACCCACGTTTTTTTTTTGGCCAAAGCCATTTCTTTTAATGGTTAGAGAGGCGGGAAAAGAACACCAAGACTTTGCCATCGAGATCTCTAAAAGGAGAGGCAGGATATTGCTTGGAACAAATTTACATGTTGTCAATGTGAATTTCAGATTTCGGAGATTTAACAAGAAGTCCGGGACATATTACCAGATACCAAGCTCATTCGTACATCTCCTTGCGACCAGATATGCCTAAGCTTATTATTGATGTGTAATATTGGCTCTATAAGCCCAAGCCGTGTTCTTTTAAAGTTAAACTCGGCTCATCTTCATTTTTCTTCTCCACATATCTCACGTAAAGTCAATGCAGTGGACAGAACAAGGAAAAGAAGAAAAACGAGAAGCTTGACCGTGAAGAAAGAAAGAGGGAAAGACGAGAGGAGAGAGAAATTGGCACATGCAGCCAATCCGGACACTCCAATTAGCCAAATCAATTACGAGTCAATTATCGTCTAATCGGAGTAATTTTGCAAGTTATGGCACAAATTTGGAGTTATGTGAATTTTAAACTATGAGATTTGATTGAGGAATTCTTTGAGCTGTGATTTGTGTGGAATGGCAGCCTAGGGCATTGTGGAGTGGTGACATTTGACGAAAATCCATTTCGAAGTATGGTTCGTTTGGAATGAAATTTGGTAGTTTTGTGTGCAAATCATGCCTAGCAGATGATATGTGTAAAGGAAAAGATGGATGTTTTCTATAAACAAATTGTTTTCGTTAGCGCTTAGAAGTCAATTTGTTAACGGTTGAACGCAATTTAGTCGAGTCATTCACTGGAGTAGTGTTTTACTCGGATTTTAATATCATTTTTTGATTAATTGTTAGGAATTTGAGTGCGTTGGCTAGAGTAACCACCGTAGGTTAGTTTTCAGCTTTTCCATGTGAGCAGCACTGTCCTTTTTAAGAATTTATAAACTCATGTCTCCAAAATGATAAAGATTTGACATTTTATGAATTATGAATAAGTACGTATGCTTCATAAAATTTGGATCAAGCAATTACTATGTTTTGGTATTTGTGAAAGGTGCAAGAACTATTTGGTAGAAATATATATATTCTGTTTGATTAACAAAGTTGAAAAATATTATATATTTTGGGTTGGTAAAACCATTTTACAAAAAGCTCTTGACTTTGAGCATAATTTATGGAATGTTATTATATATATTGATTTGTGAAATACTTTATGGCGTGCATTTGATTTGATTCGGTTTATATAACTGGTTTATGAAACGAATTCTAAAATGATTTTTGAGAAATGTTTTACGAAAGGTTTTTTGTGGATGAGTTTAGTTGCGAAAAGTTATCTGATTGATTTAGATTGGATTTTTTATATTGGAGGATAACAGTCGGATGGTCAATATCGCTACAAACCCCATTGAGGGTCTGTGGGTATGCACATACTCAGGTTAAGATATCCTTATTGGCTGAGCCATCGGCATTACAGCTTAAGACTTAGCCAAGGGAGCCGCCTTGTCATGAGGCATTATGCATGATCGTTATTGGATATTTAAGCACAAGTTTGATCAATGAAGTGAACAACTAACATGTGATTTACGTTTGGTTAATTGAGTAGACCATTGACATGTGATTTGAGATTAGTCGATGGAATGGACTATCAATGTGTGGTTAAATGAGACTAATTAATAGAATAAATTAATGATAGTTAATTTGTTACTGTGAATTAATATTGTTATTGATCTTATATATGAAAATGTTTGTTCGAAAGAGATTGTCTACTTTTGATATTTTACACATATGGTAGTCTAGCTTTGGGATTGATGAATGGTAACATCATCTTTTGTAAAGAGTATAGTAAGTGTTCAATTCACTTAGAAGAGATGCACTATTCACTAAGTTATGATTACTCACTTCATTACTTGATAATTTTGGGGTGTGTGACGTGATGTGTCCACTTGCAATATTGGACAAGTGCTTCAGCTTTTTCTATGTTTTGTTTCCTCTTGGAATGTACCCGGTTGGGACACTAGTGTTTACCAGCGAATTTCATCGTCCAGACAAAGGGCGAGAACGGTTTAGAATTAAATCACACCAAACGATACATCACACAATTCACAGGAAGACGTTGAAAGTCGGTCTTGTTTGTGATCGAATTCGGCGGTGCAACACTTATCTCTTGATGCTGAGGGCATCTTTTCGGCACATTCCTCCTCAAATGTCATCCTTGTGTGCTTCTCCAGGATACCTCAGCTTGCTGGAGTTACTGATGACATCCAGGCTAGTAAATATTCACATTGCAAATTTGTGATGGTTAGGTTGTTCTGCCAAGTGCGGCAACTGATGGTTTCCATTAATTGAGACATTTATGGTTCGCTTGCATTTGGGTCATTGAATTCTGATGGTTGTTCTATCCATCACCTCATCCACAGGATGTGTCTATCCAGTCATTTTCCAAAGGTTTGGGTTCTGTGGTCCACTGGCAATCGAATCTTGCTATGTTGACTGATGATGATTTGACACAGAAAAAGAAAATCTATACTCATACACATGATGAAGTATTGTACATTACAGTCTTGCTCTTCTTAATTGATTGTTTGTGGATGTCAAGTATAAAAGAACTAACTTCACGGCTTCATCAGTCTCTGCGTGTCGGAGGTTGGGGACATTGGAAATGGAGATTGCTTGATTTCTTGCGCTTCCGCATCCCCCATCTCAGTACCGTTTCCGCCATTTTTCATCAGCTCAACTCCCGCTGATCCCTCTTTCGAACCCGTTTGAGTACTAGACCCATCGGTGGCTGTTTTTCTTAAATTCTTGTTCTTTTTTGCATGCTGGGCCCAGCTGACGAGCCCCTGGTGTATGTGTTCGTCAAATATCGCCTTCTTGAACGAAGTCCCCATCTTAATTACATCGACACAAACAAATTAAAAGCACATCAGTCTCATTGTTTACCCAAATCAAATGTATAATAATGTAACAGTCGTATGATGCGACTCTAACCTGTGTTACAATTGCGTATAGAGGTAGTGTGCTGTAACTACAAAGGAACTGGACAAACACTCTGCAGAACATGAGCAAAATTTCGATGTCAGGAGTCGACGATTAGTCTTTGTACAAAGCATGGATTGAAGAGATTAGTGTAGGCCTCACCCAATGATAAGTCTTGGAATGATATAACCGACCTCACCCATTATGCAGGAGTTGAAATTATATTGGACCTGCAGAACAGCAGAGCATTAGTCCTGTTTTTTCCTTCCGGAATTATCAATTTTTAACTGACAATTAGACCCGCTTGTCCTTACCAATATGAAGAAGAAGAAAGCCAGTTCAAAGGAGTTTTGGAACAGAATGATGTGAATCAGGACGAGGATGAGCCGAGGCCGGTGGAACCAGAAATGGTCATCAGATGGCTGAACGACCAAGTCCCCTGCAATTGCTACATGCCTCTGGGCAACCTCCTGCGCTAACTGAGTTATCACATGCTCCAGTTTGGTTCCAACCGCCAGCAAAAGCTGCACAGAAGCGATAAGCCATTTAGATAAGAGAACCCTCTACATATTACCTTGGGATTTCCATTTACTTACAATCAACGGGATGAAAGATATCCAGAAGTACGCGTGCCAACCTGCACAAATTATTCCGAGACTGTTCATCACTTGAAAATAATGTCTCTAGTACAGCTTCTGCACAACCATACGTTCTAACTAAGACAGACAGTGCTTAGACAACTTACCAGCAACATTGAGCAGCAAGAAGACCACGACAAATAACCAAAGGTACCAACTGTGACAATGAGACGATCATTTAGTAGATAGCCTGAAGAAGAGCGAGCTAAAAACTTCCTATGTTCTATTTTCTGGCCGAAATGTGTACCAAGTTTTCTCTTGGCAAAAATAAACGCACAAGTTCATTCATGAAGTGAAAGGTATATAGCTAAAAGCAAGTCCCTTCTTACCTTATACCAACAACTTTCTTGAAATCGGCCTCCAGAGCACGTATCATGTACTTGTGGAAATTGAATTTCGGATTGCCTCTACAGTGAGCCTAAAGTGATGAATGTAACAAATGTCAGTATTGAATTTTACTAGGATCACCTCGCCATATGTAGGCATCACAGGAGCATATGGACTAAAGGTTTGTGTTTAGAGGAATATCATACCATGATGAAACCCAAACGAAGCGTTGTATAATCCGACTTGGTCACAGAACCATAGAACTGCTTGAAAAACGAATGCTGCACCAGCAGGAAAATGGGTCAGGAATGATTAGAGGCCTATGAAAATTGCCTGAATATGAGCCTGGACATAGCTAAATGCCATATTGATTGCAATGTTGGATGTCTCCAGCTATTAGCTTAGAGTTTTAGTGAAGATTAAGTTACGTGAACTAGGCAAATGAAGAGGAGCCCTTCAAGACTTACCACCCAGCTGAGTACAGATAAGTCCTTGCCAATGCCGAGAAAACGTCCTCTGATGAAGGTGTGATCCTGAACATGTGTGAATTTCGTTCGCAAAGCTGTGCATCAATTATTAAATGTTTGAGACTAGAAACTCGGAATGATAGTGCAGAAGAATATGCCACAGCAAAATTTTCCACTTTTGAATTGAACGACATTACCCTCTTCGGGGTCGTACTCCTTCTTCTGAATGGCATCCTCCCACCGCTTCCATCGGCGTATCTAAAAGCGCATGAGACGAGATCAAGCACTTAGACAACTGATTAAAGACACATTTGAGAGACAGGAGATCAAAAAGGACAGATCACAAAAAGTCTCCTGGCATGACATAAAGTTACCTGTGCCCCCCCACATAAGATCGTTAGAGCGCAGAAAACCACATGCACGACGGCCAGCACGAAGATGAAAATGTGCAGATGATGAAGCGCCGTGAGAGACAACAACGGCACCTTCCCCTGAGAACAATAATAACCGCGTTATTCTGCCGCACAATCTTCAACTTTGCTCCATGGCTAAGGCCTCAAGATGCATTATGTTATCTCCTACCAAACGGTTCTAATCTCATAGGAATGGAGCCACAGCATCACTTGTGAGAACGACAAAATATGCATTTCGAGGTATCTAATAACTTTTTTGTGGACAGGAAGGATCGTTAAGCATTGAGAAAACATCTGACAGCTGTTTCTGGGTAATATTTTGTGCATGAGAAATTTTAAACTTCCACGTGCCGCTGATTACTCAATCGTTGACTTGGAGAAAGATAATGAAAAAGCATATATATAAACAATGCCAATATGAAAAGGGAATAAGAAACCACTTGCGCAATCTTCAAAATGGAACCTTGACCAAGAAATGAAACGAAAACAGGATTTGAATACTTGAAAAGCCAATTCATGGCTCACTGCATAAGCCATGTCTCAACAATTATAGATCGGATCTCCAAAATGAAAGATTACATAGCCTTCGGAAAAATCTACAAGACGTGTTCAGCATATGCTCACTTTACTCATGATGGAGCAGGCAACTTTCTTCTGTCGTGCCGAATCAAGGCAAGTCGTGCGTATATACACATCAACATATAATAATAAAAACATTCTCTCTCTCTCTCTCTCTCTCTCTCTCTCTCTCTCTCTCTCTCTCAAAATGAAGAAAGAACGAGGGACATGCACGCAATTTAGTACATACATGTAGATAGGGAGGGGGGGAGAGAGAGAGATGAAGCTTTGTGATATAGAAAGCTAAGCTACCTCGCTACTGCAGTAGTTAGTGGAAGCTGCTGAAGCCTCGGCGAGAAGGCGGCGTCCTCCGGGAGGGAAGAAATTGGTCAGGAAGTGAGTGGTGGTGCTGCCGGCGGCAGCAGAGGCTTCCTTCTTGCAAGGGAGCCACTTGTTGGCAAGCTCTTCCGAAATGCATATCTTGCTTATTCTAACTTGGAACACGGCGAGCAGGAGCGATACGAAACCCAGCAGCATCAGCTCTGCCATGAATTATCGTGCGCACATAATATTCAAACTTTAGAAATGGACACATGAAATTGCGATGTCTAGTATATAACGACACATGAAACGGACCATAATACATAGGAAATCAAACAGAAATTGTTGTGTAGTGAAGGGTAACCTTCTTTGATTTTCTGTAAGGCATCGAAAAGCGGTTTCTGGTTCCTCTTCTTGAGATACTGCCATTTGCCAAACCAGAAGAGGAAGGTCACACATTTTCATGAGTCACGAAAGGAATCCGAGGAGAGACAAGCCAGGTTATCATATTAGACATGCCACAGTTGATGCACAAAAGTATCGATTCGGCGAAAAAGAAGGAGAAGAAAGGGCACCTTGCCGGCATAATGGAGAAACCGCTCGACAGCCAGAGAAATGACGACAATCACGGTGCAAACACAGGCGACCACCCACGTCGGCGTGAACTCCAAAGTCTCTCCCTCAGCTCCTTCTGCCATCCTCTTCCTCTCTCTCTCTCTCTCTCTCTCGAGAAAGTCGATATGAATGCGATGTGTGCGTGTCTGTGTGTGTGTATGTATATACACACACACGATGAGACATGGGAGGCTGAAAGAGTATACGTTTGACTAAGCAAATGGGAAGGCTCCTATCGGATTGGTCGATAAACTAGCGTTTGACTAAGTTCACAAGCGGTGAAGGTAGCATGCATGCTTGAAATGGTAAATCTTTCTGAATGTTTGTTAGGAGTTGACCCTTTAAAGAAAATGAAAACCATACAGAGACTCTATACTCTTGTATGACTATACTCTTGTCTGGTTGGAAGATAATTACAAGACAAAATCAATCTTGGTACTCGGACTTCGTATCGGAACATGTGATTAACTTGGTCTAAAAAGATAGCGGCGGGTGTCCACCATAACTTTCCACGGGGAATGACTATAGTCACCCTCTTAGGCCTTCTCCAGTTTGGAAGTTTCTATGCGTTTCAAATCAAATCAGTGCACGATTCAAATGTCTTTCTGATGACATTTCCACACGAGACTGCAACCTTGGATTCGTCCATGGAATGATTTGAGAACTCACTTACGTCCCCCTTTCAGATAACCCTAATTCATTTGACTTGTTGGTGATTAGAAATGAAGAAAATAGGGACGTGAATTGTGCTGGGAAAAAAAATGTTAAATAAACTCGAATTATGTGTTTGTGAAAATAAGATGGAAGTTAACGAATCTTGCAATTTAAGTCTAAAGCGAGAAAAAGAAATTACCAAAGAAATCAACGAGAAACTATAAAGACACTCCACAAGGAGAGCCGACCACCAAAAAATTCACTGTGAATCTGGGATCAAGCATTTGTCATCGCTCCAATGAACTCATTCAGAATTTTCACGAAAAAAAAAAAAAAAAACTTAAATTCTCTTGGAAGATAATCAGATTAGGAAAGATATACTCTTATCGATTTTCCTTCACAGACTCAAACTCAAGATATATTCTTACGGTATAGATGATGTAATGATTATGGCCATCATATGGCCGGCGCGAGAATTTATCTTCTTCTTCTTTTTTTGTGGGGCCCAATTGTGTGTCCATTATTATGATATTTCTTACTTTGTGATGGTTTAATTAAGTGGGATTAAGTTTGGGCAATATGTAATGGATCTAAAAGATGGGGTCAACGTAATCAAGGATTTGTTTATTTCAGTCAAAGATAGGTACTATTGTTTTCTTTAGGAGTTCACACATAAGTTGGGTGAAATACCAAGTCTTTCCCCGAAAAATATGCCGGAAACCTCTGCAATTTTTTCTATTTTTGCTTGGAAATTTGACTGGTTATTTTAAAGGGTTTGGTTGGACTTGTGATGCGTTCACACTGCTGCTAGACTTTCACGATGATGTACTTGTCATGTGATTTTCAAATTAGAAAACGAGCGAAAGTGATCATGAAATGTAATTTCGTATTAGGTAATTACTAGAGATGGAGCAACTAAATTGTTCGGTTGACTTATAATTGAATGCGTGGATTATATTTTGAGTGAAGATTGAGTTGACCTAGGTGTGTTAACCTTTTTTTTTTTGTCAAAAAAATGGAGGACAACAGAGGGTTGCCAATCTTTTGAAGGATTAATCTATGATGTGCATAAAAGAATTGATATTAATTTATCTATACCATGGTACAAAGTAAAGAAAGTCTCATATTTTAAGAAATCGCAATTGCCTTTTTTTTTTTTTTCTGTAATGTTCTTACTTATAATATACCATTTTTAAAGATATTTTAGGAATCGCAATCCTAATATGGCATCCTCGTTTGCTCGTTTCAATTTTTCATGTTATTTGTTTGTGTGAATATAGGAGTCTTGCTTGGGTCTCGAGTTAGTTCATTTTACGTCATTATTAATGATAATCTAGAGCGTGATGCTGTGCTTCTGTGGTAGGAGAGCCTTGTATGTTTGAATTGTGTTACTAAGTGAACCGACTCTAAAGACTATAATTTAGGATGTTGCTCAAAGCCATTAATCTTGTCATTTGCGTTATCTAATTCCTTATTAGAAAATAATGGCATGTTATAGTCATCGGACAACTGTCATGACCTAACCTTGCTCGCGTGCATCGCCTAAGATTTGGCTTACTAAGTCTCAACTTAGTTCAAACTCTCTCAAGCCCATATCAATTCGTAACTTGAGGTTCAACTTTTTTAACATATAAATAATTTTTCAATTAGAAGTCACCACTAATATATTCTTTGATGGGTTGATTAGAAATCCAAGTAAAGTAACGGGAGATTTACTAGATTGTGAGTTTAAGGATTTGATTACGTTGGACTTCTCTAAGTGCTTTCTCTCTTTTATTCCCCCAAAAAAAAAAAGTTTTGCAAACATCGTGAATTGATTTTAATTTACTTTCTTAACACGTGATGTAATCATACAAATGCAACTTAGAACTGGAAATCAAATTGGAAAAAAACTGGAGTTCGCAAAGGAATCTAAGGACATGCGAGGAAAAACTTGAACACGGCGAAGTACCAGTCGATGCACGGTTGAGCGCTATCTTTGCGCGATGAAGCTGCTAAGCTGAGGGACGCCACTAGAGATTCCTGCAAGTCACCTCCGTAGAGATGTCGAGATCAACGTGGTGTATTCTCAATAAGATGAAGTCTAGGGAGATGAGCAGATGGAATCGTCATAGGGAACCAAGTGGGGACGTGATCATCTTCCAAGTGTGGATTCTCCTCTGGCAGTACATGAGTCCCTTTTTGGCCTATTCTCCAATGTGGTGAACGAGTTTTCTCCTTGTACCTTCAGAACCAGCAGGAAGAATAGAAAATTTTTCTCTCTTTTTGTGGCCGTGTATTAAATCGTGTGGATAGCCGAGGCAGGGGCTAGGCGCTTCAAGGAAAGAGAATAAATTCGAATGTTGCATATTTCAACTCTTTCATACTCACATACAATGATGATATATTGCCCCAAATATATGCTCTATGTGCAATATTCTCTTTCATTTTTTTAATATCTCATCTGAAACCTTCCAGTCTACTCTGAAATATATAACTCAATATATATAGTATGAATATATAAAAGATTTATTGAATATTGGAAGAATAATACGAATCATTTCCGAAAATATCAAATCGCTATTCCTCCTAAGTCAATTTTCGGTCTTCAAAGAATAATGGGTTTGTGCCAATTTGCATTCTTATTCGAATTTATCAAATTAAAGCTTAAAACCATCAATTCAAACTCATCCGTCACCGGTCCAATGTAAATGCAATAATAAAAAATGCTCCTAAAGCTATACACTATGCAATTTAATTCCATTTTTTTATTAGAGGTTAAAAATTAATTCCTAATTTTTATTCAGGTCGCCAAAATTTAGGTATCGGCAATACTGCATCGGATCTGTGCAGCAGAAGCATTTGAAATAATTCCGGCGGCCTTGGTTCCTTGAAGGACTCCTCGGCTCACCTCCAAGGACTCCTCAACTCACCTCCATCCATGACAAAACCGTGGTTGGTTCGGTGTGTCAAGGAGCAGCTGATGCTTTCTCAGGGCATCCCGAAGCGGGTGGTCCCGAGGATCCGGTGTTCATATGCTCATTCGGATATGTTTATGTGCTGAACAGCAGGTTTTGGATTCTCAATTTGGTTCATTTAGAGGCCTAGGGTGGTCCGGGGGCGTCCCTACTCCCTTTTGCATTAATACATTGTTTCGAAGCGTGAGTGCGTGTTTTCTTTTTCTTTTTCTCTCTCTAACAATTGAAAGAAATGGCTTTGGCGAAAACATGTATTGCTAGATTGGAGAAAATCACTGTTTATATCGCCAGAAATAATTAGTCGATTGAAAATGACTTATTACCTATAGAGAGCTCTAAAAGGAGAGGCAGGATATTGCACGGACAAAATTAAATGTTGTCAATGTGAATTTCAGGATTTGAAGATCTAACAAGCAGTCCTGGACATATTACCTGATACCAAGCAACTTAGCACATCTCTCTAAGACAAGATATGACCACGCTTGTATGCTGTGTCCGCTAGCAATACCAGACCAGGGCTTCAGCTTTTTCCAAGTTTCTTTTCTCCTTGGAATGTTCCGGTTTGTGACACTCCTGTTTACTAGTGAATTTCATCGTTCGATCCCTTGAAAGTTAGTCATGATCGTATTCGGTGTGCAGTACTTAATGCCAGGAGCATCTTTTCGGCACATTCCTCCAAATGTCATTCTGGTGTGCTTCTCAAATCCAGATTACCACAGCACGCTCGAGTTGCTGATGACATTCGGGGATGATATCAGTTGTGTTCTACTTGAAATAATGAGCTAGTAAGATATTCACACTGCAAATTTGTAATGGGCAGGCTGTTTTCCCAATGTGCAGCAACTGATGGTTTCATTATGGTTCGCTTTTAGGTCATTGAAATCTGATGATCGTTCTATTCATCACCCCATCCGCCGGATGTCTCTTATCCAGTTATTTTTGAAGTTTCAGGTTTTGTGGCCGACCAGCAATAGAATCTCGCTATGCTGACTGATGAGGAATTGACATGGGAAAAGCATAACTACACTCATACAGATGATGATGTACTGTACAGAACAATCTTGCTCTTCTTAATCGATTGTTTCTGAACGGTATGTTAATTAAGAACTAACTCCTTGTCTTCGCCAGTGTCTGCGTCGTGGAGGAGGTTGTGGAGGTTGGAGATGGAGATTACTGGATTTCCTGCGCTTCCACATATCCTGTCGCAGTACGATCTCCGCCATTTTTGGTCAGCTCAACTCCAACCAATCCCTGTTTTGAACCCGTTTGAACACTAGACCCATCAGTGGCTGTTTTTCTTAAATTATTGTTCTCTTTAGCCTGCCGGGCCCAGCCAACGAGCCCCTGTTGTATGTGTTCGTCAAATATCGCCTTCTTGAACGAAGTCCCCATCTTAATTACAGCAACACAAACAAATGACAAGCACATCAGTCTCATTGTATACCAAAATCACATGTATAATGATGTAACAGTCGTATGACGGAACTCTAACCTGTGTTACAATTGCGTATAGAGGTAGTGTGCTGTAACTACAAAGGAGCTGGACAAACACTCTGCAGAACATAAGCAAAATTTCGCTGTCAGGAGTCAAAGACTAGTTGTTGTAAGATGCATGGATCGAAGAGATTAGTTCCAGCCTCACCCAATGACAAGTCTTGGGATGATAAAATGGACCTCGCTCATCATGCAGGAATTTAATTTATATCGGATCTGCGGAATGGCGGAGCATTAGTCGAAGTCCTGTTTGTGCGTTGGAAATTTCCAATTTTAACTGACAATTAGCCCCACTTATCCTTACCCATACGTAGAGCAAGAAAGCCAGTTCAAAGGAGTTTTGGAACAGAATGATGTGAATCAGGACGAGAATGAGCCGAGGCCGGTGGAACCAGAAATGGTCATCAGAAGGCTGAACAACTAAGTCCCCTGCAATCGCTATATGCCTCTCGGCAACGTCCTGGGCCAACCGAGTTATCACATGCTCCAGTTTGGTTCCGACCGCCAGCAAAAGCTGCACAGAAGCAATAAGCCATTTAAATAAGAGAACCTTCTGCGTATGAGTTAGGGATTTCCGTTCCTTACAGTCAACGGGATGAAAGATATCCAGAAGTACGCGTGCCAACCTGCACAAATTATTCCAAGACAGTTCTATTAATTGGAAATAATGTCACTAGTACAGCTTCTGCTCAACTATATGCTCTAACTAAACAACTTACCGGCAACATTGAGTAGCAAGAAGACCACAACGAATAGCCAAAGATACCAACTGCGACGAGGAGACGATCATTTAGTAAATACCCTGAGGAAGAACGAGCTAAAATATTCTCCTGTTTTTATTTTCAAGCCAAAACGTTTACAAAGTTTTCTTTTGGCAAAAATGCACGCCCAAATTCTTTCTTGTAGTAAAAGGTAAATAGCAAAAAGCAATTTCCTTTTACCTTACTCCGATAACTTTCTTGAAATCGGCCTCCAGAGCGCGTATCATGTACTTGTGGAAATTGAATTTCGGATTGCCTCTACAGTGAGCCTATATAAATGAATGTAATAAATGCCAGTATTAAATTCTACTAGGATCACCTCGTCATATATAGTCATCACAGGAGCTTATGGACTAAAAATTTATGTTTAGAGGAATATCGTACCATGATAAAACCGAAACGAAGCGTGGTATAATCCGACCTGGTCACAGAACCATAAAACTGCTTGATAAAGGAATGCTGCACGAACAGGAAAATGGGTCAAGAATGAGCCGAGGCCCATGAAAATTGCCTGAATATGAACTTGGACATAATAGAAGACAGCCAAATGCCACATCGAAATTTCAATACACAATGCTGGATGTCTCCAGTTGTTAGCCAAGAGTTCTAGTGAAAAGTAAGTTACATGAACAAGGCAGATGAAGAGGAGCCCTTCAAGACTTACCACCCAGCTGAGTATAGATAAGTTCTTGCCAATGCCAAGAAAACGTCCTCTGATGAAGGTGTGATCCTGAACATTTGTGAACTTTGATCGCAAAGCTGTGCATCAATTTTGAAATTTTTGAGACTAGAAACTCGGAATATAGTGCAGAAGAATATACCGCAGCAAAATTTTCCACTTTTGAATTGAATGACATTACCCTTTTCGGGGTCAAACTCCTCCTTCTGAATGGCATCCTCCCATCGCTTCCATAGGCGTATCTAAAAGCACAGGAGATGAGATCAAGCACTTAGACAAATGATTGAAGACACATTTGAGAGATAAGAGACCAACAATGACAGATCACAGAAAGTCTCCTGGCATGACTTTAAGTTACCTGTGCTCCTCCGCATAGGATCGTTAACGCAGAGAAAACCACATGCACAGCGGCCAGCACGAAGATGAAAATGTGCAGATGATGAAGCGCCGTGAGAGACAACAACTGCACCTTCCCCTGAAACTATAATCACGGTGTTATTCCGTCACTCAATCTCTGACTTTGCCCCATGGCTTAAGCCTCAAGGTACATTTTGTTATCTCCTTCCAAACAGATGTAAATCTCACTCGAATGGAGTCACAGCATCAGAAATGAGAAAACATCTAACAGCTGTTTCTGTATATTTTTTAGTGGCACAAGAAATTTCTAATTTTCACGTCGAATGAGCTCTTTGACTTGGACAAAAATAATGGAAAGGGATATATAAACGGAAATGTTCATTATAAAAAATGCCAATATGAAAAGGGAATAAAAAGACACCCAAGCAATCTAGAAAAATGAACCTCACCTTCAAATGAAACGAAAACAGTAACTGAGAATACTTGAAAAGCCAAAGTCATGGCTCACTGTATAAACCATGTCTATGAACATTTAAAGGAAAACACAACCATTGTAGATGGGATCTCCAAACCTTGCTAGTTTCTAGGAGCTTACTAATCCAACCTTTCTCATGAACTCTGCAAAAATCGGTGTTTCTAGAAGCTTGCTGATCACTGTTTTAAACGATGAGATTGTGTTGTCTTTTGAGGTTTGTGTGGTTTTTCGACTCCTCGGCCAAAATAAGTGGAGGAGAATGAGCGGAGGCCCCCCAGAAAATATGATACAGCTTATACCGCAGGGTCGTTTTGTTGGCCACAATGGCATTTCAGGCAGCCATGAATCCACTTTCCTCCCTCTCCCTCTCATTTTCTCTCACGATCTCAGGCTAGGAATGGGTTTATCAGTCTCTCCTCCACTCACTCTCCTCTCTCCCGTTCATTCTCCTCTCCTCTGCTTATTTTGGCCAAGGAGTCGAAAAACCACACAAACCCCGATTTTTACAGAGTTTATGAGTAAGGTTTGATTAGTAAGCTTCTGAAAACTAGTAATCGCCACAACTGTTGAAAATCTGCAAAAAGTGGGAGCTCACTTTATTCATGATGAAGCCCGCAACTCTCTTTTTCGTGCCCAATCAAGGCAGGGGGTGCGTACATACACCATCAACATATATTAAAAACCATCTCTCTCTCTGAACTCAAAGAAAAACCAAATGAAAGAGAACAAAATGATGAAAGGACAAAGGAAAATGCACACGACAAAGGAACACATTCGAAGGGATAGAATCTGGCTCTGATACCTTGTTATAAGTACAAACCAAAATTCCAAAGTGGGGATATTTCAACAAGGAGAGAGAGGGAGAGAGATGAATATTTGGGATATTGAAAGCTTAGTTACCTTGCCACTGCCGTAGTCAGAGGAAGCCGCTGAATCTTCGGTGAGATGGCGGCGTCCTCCAGGAGGGAAGAAATTAGTCCGGCAATGAGCAGTGGTGTTGTGCTGTGCTTGTCGGCGGCATTCTTCTCGCAAGGTAGCCACTTATCCGCGAGCTCTTCCGGGATGCAAATCCCGCCTATTCTGTCTTGGAACACAGCGAGCAGGAGCGATATGAAACCCAACAGCATTAGCTCTGCCATGAATGATCATCCGCACATAAAATTCAACAGCTTTAGAAACATAATTATGATTTTTCAGTTTATAAGGGCACGTGAAATGAACCATAACATATGGTAAATGAAACAAAAATTGCTGCGTGTTTAAGGATAACCTTCTTTGATTTTCTGTAAGGCGTCAAAGAGCGGTTTCTGGTTCCTCTTCTTGAGATACTGCATTTGCCAAATCAGAGAGAGAGGAAGGTCACACATTCTCATCAGTAGAGACATGCGGAGTTATCAGACATGCCATAGTCGATGCACAAATATTATCAAATCGGCGGAAAAGAACGAGAAGAAAAGGCACCTTGCCGGCATAATGGAGAAACCGCCCAACAGCCAGAGAAATGACGACTATCACGGTGCAAACAACGGCGAGCACCCACGTTGGCGTGGACTCCAACGTCGGTTCCTTCGCTCCTCCTGCCATCCTCTCTCTCTCTATCTCTCTCTCTCTCTCTGTTGAGAAATTTGATATGAATGTGATATATGCGTGTCTATATGTATGTATATGTGACTAAACACGATGTGGCATGGGAGGCTGAAAGAGTATAAGCTGGACTAAGAAAATGGGATGGTTGCTCTCAGATTGATCAATAAACTAGCGTTTGACTACGGTCACCAGTGGTGAAGGTAGGATTGCATGCTTGAAATGGTAAATGCCTCTGAATGTTTTGTTAGGACGTGTTGGACACCTAAATTTTGGCGGCCGTTTAGTCGTTTATCGCATTAAAAATTAGGAATTAATTTTAACCCCTAAAAAATATTAGTTAATTAATTAATTGCATAAAGATATAGTTTTAGGTGCATTTATTTTAATTTGCATTTACACGGGTCGATTCATGAGATGGGTTTGATTTGGTGGGCTGAGCCTTTTTTTAAGTTGTGAAGTCGGATTAGTTCGCACGAAGAGAAAGAATTTGGCGCCCGTATTTAAAAAAAAAAAAAAAAAATCCTATTGCAATTTTTGAAAAATCAATAGAGAATATTCATTTTTGCAAAGAAAACCTAGAAGAGGTGTGGAAAATAAAAAGGGATCTTCACGGATGTTGATTTGAAAATGAAATTAAAACCCTAATCTTTAGCCTATAAAAGGGTTACTCGTGTAGGGTTTATGGGGCCAGACATTGATACATACGGCCATTGAGAGAAAAACGTGAGTGGGGCTTCACTATTGAGAGACACAATCATATGAGAGAGAGAGCTCTAGGGTAAGCTTTCTACGAGAACCCCCCGTGACACTGTCACCATAGTCGTGCCGTCACCATTCACGACGCTGTTCTTTTTGAGAAAATAGTAGGTGGTCCGGGACCGCCACGCCAGCGTGGTCCCGGACCACTCACGCGGCACCACGTGTGCGGGGAGGGGACAAAAGAGAGAAAGAGGAGAGAGAGCGTCAGAGAGGTGGGCAGAGAAAGAGGAGAGAGAGCGTCAGAGAGGTGGCTTGCTGCAGTTCCTTTTGCTGTCGTCTCCGGGACCACGCTGACGTCTCGTTCTTTTTGCTGTCCGGTTCAACAAGGATGGCTTGCTGCAGTTCCTTTCATCGCATAGTTCGGACCAGCCATATTGACGTGACCTACAAAGGTCCCACACTTGCCGATTTGAGTTGGCAGCGTTCCTCCACTTTGGTTCAACAATTGTACTAGTAGACCCACGTGGTCTTTCGGTCAACCATTTGCAGCAAATCCAACGTCGTTACTGATCCCAAATCGTGGCCAGCGTCATTTAGCCATGAAGTCGCTCGAAATTTCAACCGCTGTCTCAAGCCAGCGTGAGCCGTGGCGCCTTGCTGCCGTGCCAATTCGCCATCGTTTTTTTTTTAACAACGTCTAGCCATGGCACCGCCTCACCACGCTTCATAGTGTCTTCGTAGCAAGCCGAGCAACGGCCGCAGCTTGATATCCCATCACATCCGAACGAGATTCCTATTGAAGCTGTTAATTCTCACTATCATGCTAGGCAACGGACCTGTCCAGATTGCACTAATCTAGACCATTGTTGCCGCTAGTCTTCTTTCTTCACAGGGCACCTGACTTTGACTAATCAAATAATTGTCCCCTGCAGCACCATGACCCACGAACAGCACCAAGAAACCTAGCCAAGCATCGCTGTGTTTTGATTCGCAGGTCCTCAGAAGCTTGTCTTCAATCGCTAATCCAAGCTAAAGCCAACGTGGATTTGCGAGTCTCGCCGAGAAGCACCCCGGGTCAAACCAAATTCTTCCATGGCCCCACGTTTGGTTGTGACAATCGCGAAGGTCATAATTCGAGCCACCACTTAACCTATTTTGACGCTCTAAGTCCCAACAATTCCAAGCGAGATCTCAGCCCAGCGTGTCTTCTGCAAGTCTTTCCAGCGAGTTTCCCACGACGAGTAACCTTGGTTGCACCGCATCAAGCCGCAACAACGTGTCTGGTTCCATACAATCGAGACCGATCCTGCAAAGTTCTATTCTTTATTTTTGTTGCAGATTTTTTTGGCACTGTTTCATCACCCATTACTCGTAAAAAGATGCCACTTTCTTATTTCTTTTGATGTATAGAAGTGGCCTAAGAGGGTTGCTCGGTCAAAGTCTTCAATGGAGGCATTCAGCAAGCATCTGAGTCACTAAAATCTGCGCGAGACGGGCACACGTCCTTTGAGTAAAGGAGGACGCATACATTGAAAGAAGGGAGGATTTCGCACACCTATTTTATAGAAATTTGGAGCATCTCCCAATTGTTGTTCTCTAGGTTTCTCGGGTAAGCCTTGCTATGGATATGACAACAAAAGTTATCGTTTTGCAGATTGCTTCTCGAGGTTTACGCGCATATTGTTGAATCGAGCAATCATCAAGGAGCTGCATGCAAAGCCCCTTGGCGGGTAACCATCCCGTGAGCCTCACTGAGCACCACCACATCGGGTCGCGAGTAGCCATTTGAGGATTGGAATTTAGAAGCCGATATTCGAATTAGGTGAAAATCTTATCTATTTTGATTTCTGAAAATTCCGTTTCTTTATTTGAAATAGTGCATTGTTGAAATTCCCGACGCACCACCTTAACTCGCAACCGCACACGAATTTTTATTCTATCTATAAGGCTTTAGATGGAATAATTATTCACGCTGAGTAAAATTGATATCTTGATTATTAAGGCTTAAGATCAATTTATTGATTTTATTAGCGAAATAATCAAGTTGATTAGTTATTGTTTCCAGATTCGAACGGTAAATAATACCTTTGATGATCGTGAATGATTTGATGCTTATCTTTTAATTGCTTTATTTATCCAAAAATACAAAAAAAAAAAAAAAAAAAAAAAGATTGCATTTGCATGTCATGTAGATTAGATTTGATTTCCTAGATAGAATTGCATGATAGATTAGTTAGATTCTTTTCTAATTACATTAGAGTGCACGTTTAGATGTTATCTAGGTTAGATAAAATCTTTGAGTTAAATTGCATGTCGAGATAAATTTCTAGGTTAAGATAGGATTCAGATTGGTCTATTTCCTAACTTAAAATAGATAATATCTCACTTTAGTTAGATTTTTTTATATATATTTTAGCAATTTTAATTTCGAATTTCATAGAAAACACCAAAAAAATTGTCTTTGAATAAACTAATTTCATTCTCTAGAATAGGTTGCATGCTCATTAAGAAAATACAAAATATTTTATTTGTCATATAGTTTAGGTCATATTGCCATGTCATATTATTTCATGTTAGATTAGTAGCATACATTGCATAAAGCATGATTCCCATTAAATAAGTGAAAAAAAAAAAAATTGCGTGTTAATTAGAAATCATATCTAGGATTGTCGATGTGAATTCTGATCTAATATTGCAGATGTTTTCAATGCTATGAGGTAAGTCCTGCAATTTATTCATTTCTATTATTGGATGTTAAATTGGTGGTTTTGCGCACCTGCCTTATCACCTCACATGTTAGGGAGGAAAATTAAAATCAATTCAAACTGCCTGCAAATTTTTTTTTTCAAAATAAAAGGAAAATGTACCGAAAGGGAATTAGAGAAGTCTAATGTAACCAAGTCCCCATATCCAAAGTCTCTGGTTTGTAGGAGTAAAGTAATTCTCCCGTTATTTTATTTAGGTGTCTAATTGACCTACCATAAACTGATTAGTGGCGACTCATAAATAAAATCTATTTGCATGTTAAGAAATTTGAACCTAAGTTGCGAATTTGTATGGGCTTAGGAGAGCCCGAGCTAAGTCTAGGCTTAGTAATACATTAACCAAACTCTAGGTAGTACATCCGAAAATTTGGTCGCGACAGCTTGGCGACTCCACTAAGGACTTGTGTTGAAGCACTTAATGGACTTAGACCAATTTTTCTTTTTTTCTTTTAAAAATTTTTTGAGGACACCAGCTATGTCCCTGACATTTCTAAGGTATTAAATGTTCTTGCACGAAGGTGTTTAATGAATAATTTATTTTTCCTGATTAGAAGTGTTGTTTGCATTTAAACTATTGTGCATGTTTTATTGCTTTTAGCACTACATTATTACACACACAACCTGCGGTCGGACCTGGGCTGCAATAGGAATTTTTAGGATGGTATTGAGAATAATACTTCCTCCAAAGCGAGACTGCTATGTAGAGGTTGACCTTCTCTTCCTTAAAATTTCTTTCATAGTGTCGAATGTGTTTGTCCATATCCGCGAGACTGCGTGATTATTGAGCATTCCATTCAATTGAGCCGGAGTTTGGGGGACTAGACACGTTAATGCGAGACTGCAACGGTCAAATCATCCTCTTAGCTCCACTTTGTTAAGCCATTTAGAGTAGAAATCGAGCCTCACATCTCATATGCATGTCTATGTGATTGCCGTTGATTTGCTTTAGTGAAGTAAGTCTTCTATCCCTATACCATGCAATTTAAGATGCTTGCAAAATATTCTTTCTCAAAATAAAAGAAAAAGGTACCGAAAGGGCATTAGAGAAGTCTAGTGTAACCAAGTCCTCGTACCCAAAGTCTCTAGTTCGTAAGAGTAAAGTAATTCTCCTGTTATTTTACTTAGGTATCTAATAAACCTACCATAAATTGATTAGTGGCGACTCCTAGATAAAATCTATTTGCATGTTAAGAAATTTGAATCTAAGTTGCGAATTGGTATGGGCTTGGGAGAGACCGAGCTAAGTCTAGACTTAGTAATCCATTAGCCAAACTCTAGGTGGTGCATCCGAAAATTTGGTCGTGACAGGACGTAGACCCCTTTAAAGAAAACCATGTAGAAACTACATAATCTCTTGTCTGGTTGGACAAGACAAAATCAATCTTGGTACTCAGACAAGTTCGGATCGGAACGTGTGATTGACTTGGTCTAACAAGATTGCAATCGGTGTTGACCTCTTAAGACTTCTCCAGTTTGGAAGTTCCCATGTGTTTTAGACCTAATCTTGCACGATTCTACCATCTTTCTGATGACATTCCACGCGAGACTACAATTCAAGTCTAACGAAAGAAGAAGAAATTACCAAAGAAATGAATGAGGAACTATCAAGACAAGAGTGGTTCGATTTGAAGGTCAATACAACGTAGGGAATGCCAATCGCCAAAAAATTCGCGATGAATCTGGAGGGTATGGAGTCCACAATTGATCAATCACACAAGTGTTTCTCATCCCTAGCTACCTCCCAAAAAAAAAAACCCACAAGTGTTGTTATCACACAACTTTTTATTGTGGACTTATTCAGAAAATCATAGAAAGAAAAATCCTAACAATCTCATGTGTTCTATGTGTCCACCAATCATAATTCCATCTCGTATATATACATAAGAAAGCTAGTCAACTTTAATAACCTACTCAAACAAGCGAATATACTTCGATTTAGTTTCCTAAACTCGAGATATATTTGCACTATCGGGGATGATCATGGAGAAAAAATTCCAGCACTATCTTGTTTGCTTAAATGTCCACCGCGTAAAATTCCATCTCATAGATATATATCTCTTGTTTGCTCTATGTGTCCACTGCGTAGAATTCCATCTCATATTTATACATAGGAAAGCTAGTCAACTTAGAAAACCAACTTAAATAAGGAAATATACTTAGATTTAGTTTCCTTCACATGCTCAAACTTGAGATATATTCCCACTATTGTCGGCGTCGCCCAACGATGGCCCGGCGATGCTGAGCCTCACCGGGGGCCGGCAAGCTGAGCCATGGCTGGGCGAGGCCGCCAGCCCTCGTCAGTCGATTGCCGGCCATGGCCGAGGCCGGCGACTGGCCAAAAGGAAGAAAGAAAGAAAAAAAAGGAAAAAAATTAAAAGAAACAAAAAATTACACAAGTTTACCAAACGTGTTTTTGTTCTTTTTCTATTCTAAGAACATAAATTTTGTGTAGTTACCAAATGCGTTCTTCTGGTCAAAAATTGTTCCCCGAAGCAGAAATAGTTTTTTCTATTTCTATTCTCATGAACAATTTTTGAACAGAAATGTTACCAAACGTTACTTAAGTAGCCGGGGTTCCGCCCATTGTCGGGTGGCCAACTAAGACCAGCTGGGCACTCAACAAATCTCAAAGGCTCAAATGCAGTTTCCAACATAGTGTCCGGTGGTCCGGGTGCATTCCGCTTAGACACCCAACCCAACAATGCGGTCTTGAATCCAAACATGTTTTAAACCCTATTTTGAAGTCCTTATAAACCACAACTTGTGACAACCCTAGAAAGTTTTTAAGAGTCATCATTCAAAAGAGTTGAGAACGTAAAAAATAAATAAATAAATAAATCTCCTTGCTTGTGATTGTTCCTCGTGAATTGGATTTCTAGAATCAGGAAACACTTGATAGTTGAGCCTTCAAGTGATTGTAATCTTCTATTGTGGAACCATCTCGGTCTAATGTGGTTAAATTTTAGTTCTACAATTTATTTCATGCTTGAATCGTTCGTTTGTTCACGCTTTCACGTTAATTGTAACGGTTTATTATCAATCAATTACTACGAAAATTGTCTGTATGCAATTATCATTATGGATTTTATTAAATTTGAGTTGTAGAAATTTACTGGCGTGAATGATTTTAATCTATGGTGCATTAAGATGTGTGTAATGTTAGAGCCATAGTGTATGGATTTAGCATTGGAGGGAGATGATAAATTTCCTCAAACTATGAAGGCAAAAGCCTAGGTGTGTAATACTGCTAAATCTGGTAGATAATGCCAGAGAGGAGTGGATCATAAATTCTTGATTCACATATCACATTACATCGTATAGGGATTGGTTTTCAGATTACTAGTCTATCGAGGATGTCGATTTATTTCAAAGTCTAGGGCTTTGAAAGTTATCATCCACATGTCTGAAAGAGGTATGAACATTTTGAGTGAGCAGGTCTGTCGCGAACCAATTTTTCGGGTATTGCCACTTAAAACTAGGTTGATGGACTACTAAGCCTTTAAGCTCAGCCCAAGCTCTCCCAAGCCCATACCAAATCACGACTTAAGGTTTTAATATGCAAAAGATTATTATCTAGGAGTCACCACTAATCGGTTTAGGGTAGGTCAATTAGACACCTAAGTAAAATAATGGGAGTATTATTTTACTCCTACGAATTAGAGATTTTGGGTACGGGGACTTGGTTACAATAGACTATCCTAGTGCCATTTCGGTACCATTTCTTTTTAATTTTAAAAATATTTTGCAGGCAGCTTAATTTGATTTTAATTTAACTTTCTAACGTGTGAGGTGATCATACATATGCGTATACCACCAATAACACATTAAGAAAGCAATTAAATAATGGAAAACATACCTTAAAGCAACGAAAGCATCTGCGTTCTTAAATCAGAATTCATATAGATAATCCTAGATATGATTTCTAATTAACACGCAATTTCAATTTTTTGTTTTCACTTTGTTTAATGAAAATCATGACTTATGCAAATAATCTAAAATGACATGACGACATGACCTAAACTATATGACATAAGGAAATGCAATAATTAAATGCAATATAAATGATCAAATTATAATGACATGCAATGCGATGCGATGACATACCAAATTATTTAAACTAAAATGACATGCTTCATGCAATTTAATATGCAAGTTATATGTTACGTGACATTTATTAAATGACTTATTCTAATGACAAGAAAGTTCTAATTAAATGAACTTAAATAAACTAAATAACGTGCATTTGATGTTTCTACTTTAAAAATGCAATCTATCCTAAAAATTGAATGAATCTATCCTAAGACAATTTTTTTATATTTTCCATGAAATTCGAAGTTAAGAAAAATGCAAAAATTATATAGCTAGATTAAAATTCTATCCAACTTACATTAAGAATTGAGTTAGGTCAAATCTTAATTTAAATTAGGATGTTATCTTAAGTTGAAAGTTCCTAATCTATAATGCAATCTATCTCAAAAGATCTATCTAAATAAAATCAAACATGCAATGAACCTAAAATGCAATGACATGCAAATAATGCCTTAATTCTAAATGATATATGCATGATGATTTTTTATAAAATTCGAAATTTAAAATTGCCAAATAGTTAAACGTGCAATTCAAATATATATAAAAAAAAACCTAACAATCTAAATGGATGCATTTTTTATATTCTCTTAAATTCGAAATAAAATCCCTATTCTAGATATGCAAAATAACCAGAAATATTCTAAAACCCAAATGAAATCCTAATCCAAATGTCTTTTTTGATTTTTCTTAGTGATTTACTAAAACAAATATTAAATCTAACAAGCAAGATATTCAAACAGATAGAGGATTAAAATAAACGAAAAATAACCCGTTGTCTCATGGGTCAAATTAACGATTATTTTTAACCCTAAACATCAGACAAGAAATCAAAATAATTAAAAATCTAATCCGAAATCTTACGGATCAAATTAATAACTATAATGATTTAGCAATTTAAATATCATCAAAATGCCCAAAAATTAATATAATAAAAAAATGATCCGACGTCTTACGGACCAAATTAATAATTACATAATTTTGGGTGTTGACACCTAAATTTTGGCTACCTGATTAGTCATTTATTGCATTAAAAATTAGGGATTAATTTTATCCCTGAAAAATAATTAATTGCATAGCATATAGATTTAGGTGCATTTGCATTTTTGCATTTGTTTATTGGACCGGTGGCGGATGAGTTCAAATTGGTGGTTACGAGCTTTAATTGATGGGCTGGACTAAGCCCACGAAGGGAGCAAATTGGCCCAAGCCCGTTTTTTTTTTATCATAAAAAATTATCTCGTGAAAAATAGAGATTTGAAATTTTTCCGAAATATGTTGGGGGATTTTTCAATATCTTCGGATAGGGCAAGTGCGACAAAAATATTGCGAGCTCATCTTTAAAATATTCAGAATCCGAGAAAATTTTATTACGATCCCGAACTTTTGGCAATGTTCGATCAATTGTGAGTGGGTATTTGGAAAGAAAAGAATTTTTTTTTTTTTTTTTGATCTTATGATTATAAATGTGCGGACAAAAACATCAAAAAGGGCAAGAAGGATTAGCATTATTAAAATATATATTCAATGAGGATATATGGATCCGCAATGCGTACAAGGGAAATATAAACCCTCGCAAAGAGGGAAGTCAGTACGTGGACTTCTTTCCTATATTCAAATTTCCCTTTTGAAGTTCATATTCGGCCAGTATAAAAAGCGTAATGTTCGAGAGAAATTGGAGGCGACACAATCGAAACATACTGCCACATTGAGGTTTTTTTTTATTCTCTCACGTCGAAGTTCTCACGTCGAAGGGGCTTCTCTCAGTATTGAAGGTCAAGGAAAATTCAACGCAAACAAAAGAAAGAAAAGCTTTGGGATTTCTCTTCGTTCGAGAGAGACAACACAAAAAAGAAGGGAAAAAAAAGTCCTTGAGAAGAAAGGCAGCAGAAGAAAAAGCTTCTGCAGAAAGCAGAAGGGCAGAAGGTGCAGAGAGTAGACGTGTAGGGGGAGAAACAGAGATCAGCAGGAAAAAGGAAGAAAAAAAAAAGCAAAACAAAAACATAAACAAAAAAGAAAAAAAAGGTCTTCTTCTTCCCCAAATCGCGCCGGTTGCCTCTCGCCGCGCCTCCTCCTGTTCCGACGCCGCCGCCTGAAGCGCTGCGTTCGCGAAGCCCGCGACACCGCCCTCCGCCGGCGCCCGAAGCCCCCTGTCCCGACGCCGCGCCTCCACCCCGCGGCCACCTGAGCCCGAGCCGCGCCACCACGCCTCTGCCGACGCCCCGAGGTCCGTCCCGACGCGCAGCCCGCGACCCGTGCCGATCGCTCGCCTGCAAGTCATCCCCGGACGAGCCCCTGCTCCGCGCCGACGCTGCCCGCTCCGCTGTGCCGCCCAGAGAGACGAGCCGTGTGCCTCCGCCCGTCCACCGCGAGCCCTTCCGCCCCGCGCCGGATACCGCCGTGCCGCCCGAGCGCCGCCCAGCTCCGCCCGTGAAGCCACCGTCACGCCTGCTGCCCACCAGACCGCGAGCCGCGCCCACGTCGCTCGCCCGCCGCGCGAGCCCTCCCGTCCAACGCCGATCTGCTCAGCCCGGAGTCCCCCAGCCCTGTCCTTGGAGACCCACACCCACGAGCACAAGTCGTGCGTGGGAAAGAAAGGAGGAACAAGAAAAAAAAAAAAAAAAGAAAAAGGAAATTAGGTAGTTTTTTTTTTTTATTATTATCTTTTCACTTTTTACTTTTACTTTCTTTATAGTTTAGTTTATTTTACCTTTCTGTGTTTTAGGTTTTAATTGTTATAGGCATTATCCATAGGAATTGTTCCTAAAGTTATTGTAATTATTTAATTTGACCCGTAAGACGTCGGGTCATCTTTTTAATTATGATAATTTTTGGGGTTTGTCTATGATATATTAACTGTTGAATTAATCTAATTATTAATTTGATCCGTAAGATTTCGGATTAGATTTTTAATTATTTTGATTTCTTGTCATGATGTTCGGGTTAAAATATTCGTTAATTTGACCCGTGAGATAACGAGTTATTTTTTCGTTTATTTTGATCCTTTATTTGTTTGAATATCTTGCTTGTTAGATTTAATGTTTGTTTTAGATTATCACTAAGAAAAATCAAAAGATATTTGGATTAGGATTTCAATTGATTCTAGAATATTTCTGGTTATTTTGCATATCTAGAATAAGGATTTTATTTCGAATTTAGAAAACACAAAAAATGCATTCATTTAGGTTGTTAGTTTTTTTATTTATTTTTATTTGAATTGCACGTTTAGTTATGTGTTAGTTTTAATTTCGAATTTCATAAAGAAAAACAAAAAAATCATTGTGAATATTAGGTCGAATTGCATGTTTCATCTTTAATTTAGATCATCTTTAGGATAGATTGCATTTTAAAAATAGGAACATCAAATGCACGTCATTTAGTTTACTTAAGTTCATTTAATAAGAACTTTCATGTCATTAGATTAAGTCATTTAATAAATGTCACGTGACATATAACTTGCATATTAAATTGTATGAGGCATGTCATTTTAGTTTAAATAATTTTGTATGTCATTACATCGCATTGCATATCATTATAATTAGATCATTTGAATTGCATTTAATTATTGCATTTCTTCATGTCATATAGTTTAAGTCATGTTGTCATGTCATTTTAGATTATTTGCATAAGTCATGATTTTCATTAAATAAAGTGAAAACAAAAAAATTGATTGCTTGTTAATTAGGAATCATATCTAGGATTGTTGATGTGAATTCTGATTTAACATTGCAGATGCTTTCGTTGCTTTAAGGTATGTTTTTGCATTATTTAATTGCTTCCTTGATGTGTTAAATTGGTGGTATGCGCACATGTATGCTCACCCCACATGTTAGGAAGCTCAATTAAAATCAAATCAAGCTGCCTGCAAAATATTTTTAAAATTAAAAAGAAATGGTACCGAAAGGGCACTAGGATAGTCTAGTGTAACCAAGTCCCCGTACCCAAAATCTCTGGTTCGTAGAAGTAAGATAATCCTCCCGTTATTTTACTTAGGTGTCTAATCGACCTACCCTAAACCGATTAGTGGCGACTCCTAAATAATGATCTTTTGCATGTTAAATCCTTAAGTCGCGATTTGGTATGGGCTTGGGAGAGCCCGAGCTAAGCTTAAAGGCTTAGTAGTCCATCAACCTAGTTCTAGGTGACAAACCCGAAAAATTGGGTCGCGACAGCTTGGCGACTCCGCTGGGGACTTGAGTTGAAACTCTTAGTAGACTTAAGCCAATTTTCTTTTTTTTGGAAAATATTTTTGTTTGGCAGCGAGAATTCCAGGTATGTCCCTAACATTTTTAGGGTGTTAAATGTTTTTGCAGATGGGAGGTATAAGGGGAGTAGTCTTTGCTAACCTTTGTCTTGCAGGTTGGAGTGTGGGATGAATGATTTATTTTTCCCGATTAGAAGTGTTGTTTGCATTTTAACTGTTGTGCATGCTTTATTGCTTTAGCACCACACTATTTGCACACACAACCTCGCGGTCCGACCTGGCTGCGATAGGATTTCTAGGATGGTGTTGAGAAGTATTCTTCCTCCAAAGCGAGACTGCTATGTAGAGGTTGACCTTCTCTTCCCGAAAGTTTTTCATGGTGTCGAAATGTGTTTTGTTCATATCCGCGAGACTGCGTGACTATTGGACATTCCATTCGACTGAGCCCGGAGTTAAGGGGACCTGAAGTTAATGCGAGACAGCAACGATCAGATCACCCTCTTAGCTCCACTTTGTTAAGCCATTTAGATAGAAATCGAGCCTCACGTTTCATGCGCGTGTCTATGTGATTGCCATTAATTTTCCTTGGTGAAGTAAGTCTTCTATCCCTATACTATGCAATTTACTTACTTTGTCAAATTTTTGGTCCGTCCATGACAATCTAGGTAAGGCATTGGATCTAATTCTTTTGTCAATTAAAAATGAAATGAGGAAATTGTCATGCAATGAATCATTTGGAAAATAAAAATTGAAAATTCGTTTTCAATTCATGTTAGGAGGTTTCAAATTTTGACTTTTTCTAGTCCATGTTTGGGGAAATTTCATCTCTCCTAAGGCATCCCATGTCCTTATTTTCCTAATCCATTTTTAGGGAATCATCTTCATGAGTGGACTTTTTGTGACTAAAAAATAGATTGTTGTCATGGATTGATTTTCTCATTATACCTCGTTCTTACATATTCCCCCTTATTTTCCTTAGGTGATTATGGAGCGACCTCACTCACCCATCCGTACACGGTCAAGAGCTAAAATGGCGGATCGAAATTATATGCTGGACCGTATCATTGACAATATGAACAAGCAAATTGCACACCACCAAAGTCAAGTCGATGAATTGTCTTCTACTGTGGTTTTTCTTATCAAGCAAAAGGGCTGTGATGGCATGGGTACTCTATCTTCAATGAGAAACTGCGACTCAAAGAAGAGAGCCAAAAGAACTTTTGAATCGTCTCATTTTCCTGAGGTAGCTGAATTTGATGCCACCATGAAGAGATTAGTGACATATCTGGAAGGAAGAATCTCTGATCTGGAGAGTTCGCATCACAAGATCAAGGAGGGTGAAGAACTCAAGCACACATGATTCATGTTCTTAAATAGATCATCTTCCTCATTTAATTAGGGGCATGTTCAGTTGCACATTCCCTTGCGCGGGAATTTTTATCTATTTCTAGGAATTTTCGTCGCTTTCTAGGAATCATCATTTTCATTCCAATAATGTAATTCATTCGATTCTATTAAATGAAATTACAATTTTATTTTCAATTTTGAGGACATGATGGGGTATACCAAACTAGTCCAATGGCGATATCCATCCATGAAAAAAATCATCCACGGAGAAATCCTGAGGATTGGACTCTCTCATGATTCCTCCCAAAAACTTTTTCGAAAACAAAAAGCATTTCACTATAAAAAAAAAAAATCATTTTTCAAGCAATTTCCAAAAGCATGCATTAGGTTACCCTTGTTTGTTTTTCTAACTCATTTACTTCATGTCTCGAGCATAACAGAGGCATTTGAAAATAATGCGTCAATTTCCAGTGATAGTTCGCCCGTTGATTTGGGAACATGCATCCGAAGGAAAATAGACATGAAGGCAAATGATCATTTCCTAGTCGATTGTAATCTCCCAAGAGTGAAGAAAATCATCTTGATTCCAAAGTGTGATATGTGGCACATCTCATAACAATTTGTGTGAGATGTCATTCTCGAAGGCCAAATGAAGTTTCTCATTTCCGTGAGAAAATGATGGAACAAGTTAAAAGAGGATCATCTGTTTTGGATGAAATGGATATATTAATATAACTAATTTCGGAATTGACACTTTTGTTCTTTTTCTTGTAGATGAAGAATTGGGGCACTACAGATTCTAGTAGTGACATGACTGAAATAAAATCTCGATCCGAGCCAAAATGGTTGTGCAATTTGAATTTACTTTGATGTTGCATAGTATCCTATTCATGCACATTCTCTTGTGCAGGGGCAAAAGCGGGTCTCCACTTTTAATGGATAGAGACGATCCAAGGACATCCTTTGCTGAGGCAATTCTTTTGTGGAGCAATTCCCTAAATGAGTGCTTAAAACCATGTTTTGAGTGCAATAAATTGTTTGTTTTGAAGTAACAAACTCTTTTCATGCTTAAAGTTGCTAGACTCTTTTGAAAAGGGAATTTTCATATTGATTTAGCTCACCAATTTCATGTGGAGATTTGTCAAGATAGACAATTTAATAAAGTGACATCAATGCTTAAGAATGCGAAATGAGACATGTCATGATGATGAAAGGCAAGCCCTATTCTATACACAGTCCCATATACTTATACACTTGTGAGATGAGTGTAGGAAGTTCCATATCTGCAAGGTAAAGAGTTCTCTCGCAAAAGGTACGATGACCAAAATGATGAGGGGCAATTCATTTTTCTATCCCAAACACTACAGGTGATCCATTGCTTAACATTTTTGAGCCTATACACTTATGGATTCTTTTCAAATTACCCCTGTCAAGAACCACCTCACATTGGGGCAAATTGGAGGGTAAGACAATACCATAAGGTGAAGAAAATGGATTGAAATTTTCTTGCTCTCACTTGCATCAATCTTCAAGTTATGCTATTACATTGAATTCATGTGTTAATTTAAGTGCCTTAGGATGACGAAGAGCATTTCTTTCTCTATCCTATACACTTATATCCTTTGCATAGCCCACTTGAGCCTGCAATTTCATTTCTTTAAACCCGCTTGATGATCATCCCCCACACTTTGGGGCAAGGCAAAACCAGTTGATGATCAACCCCACACTAGGGCAAGGCAAAAGGCATATGAAGACTCTTGAAAGGTTATAGTGTCATTTAAAGTGTAATTGCTTGACGCATGCATTATGCGCAAGAATTGAATTCAAAATAGAACTAATGGGCATAAAAAAGCAGTGTGCCTGGTAAAAGCAAGGCCGATGCCCATGAAAAAAGAAGTGAAGAAAAAAATGAATAAGGACTAGGGGGCATAAAAAGCAAAGCAGTGTGCCTAGTAAAAGCAAGGCCAATGCCCATAGATGAAAAAAGAAAGTCAAGATAGGTGACTGTCAATTGTAAGAGTTGAATCCCAATGGAGCAATACTCAAAGAACTCAAATGCTGAGTTTTTACAATCAATGGGGCACTTCATGAAGACAATCCCCGATGGTGAAAAAGAAAACTGGTGGCAATGCTAAGATGATCATCAACTCTCACCCTTTACACACTTTTTGAGCCTAATGATCCTTTCATTTCTCAACCCATGAACCCAGCCTACGTTACGTCCCTTATAAAAGTCTCTTCAGATTAGGGCACTTGAATTAGCGTATGGATTCACATGTTTTTAAGCGTCGCTCGAAGAAGTGCGAGCAAGATTATTTCTTTCTCATTTTGTAGGGTTCTTGACTTGTAAACCCGGAGATGATTGTGAAATTGTTCTTTCAAATAGCCTTGACTCAAAGAGTCCCCTTTTTTTTTAAAGCCGTTGACCGAGCCCACATTACGGTCCGTATAAAAGACCTCTCAAATTGGTAAGGTCATACCGCTTGCGAGAATACTCGGACCTTTGTCGGTATGATGATAGTGAGATTGAGTGATTCTCATAAAAAGCCTCCTAAATGAGAGTGAGTGGAAGTCCTTTCTAATTGAAAGTCTCTCATTTAGTATTCTTAGAAAATCCATGTCATGAAAATTGTCTTGAACGATGATTCTTTCCAATGGAAATTTGGGTGACGCAAATGTCATTATGCATGAACATCGATTGAATGGATGGAAGCCCCACTGAACTTTGAAATGTGCATTCTAGAGTAGCTCGATTGTCTATCTCTTTGATGAATGTATATCAGTTTTTGCTCTAAATCATGTCTGTCAGGTAATTCAAGTTCCTTTCAGAATGTCTCATGATATTATGAGATGAAAAACCTCTACCATGAGGTGAAAGACCTCCACGGGATATCTAAATTCCAGAAGACATATCCCTAAAAATTAGAAATATCACCAGGTAAGTATATCTCTACCCATACTCTGAATACTTGTTATTGTGCAGGTATTCTCTCTCAAGTGCATCGACACATGACTTGGTCAAGCTGTCTAGTTATATCGACCTGGCGTGCTTTCGTAGCCCAAAGCCCATCTTTAAAGGAGACATATCCCCAAGAAGTAGAGATGTCACCAGGTAAGTATATCTCTATACCCCAAATACTTGTCATTGCACAGGTATTCCCCTTTTGAATACACCGACACTCGATTGAGTTGTCCCCAAAGATTTTTCTCCAAGTTGCAACGCCGGGCGACCGAAGAATGGTTCGGGTCCTAGCCAAGCAGAATATCCGTTTAGGCGACCGTAGAATGGTACGGGTCCTAAACAACATTTATTGCTCTAACAGGCGACCGTAGAATGGTACGGGTCCTCGACAACACCTATTCCTTATTCAGGCGACCGTAGAATGGTACGGGTCCTGGAAAATGAATCCTCGTTTAGGCGACCGTAGAATGGTACGGGTCCTAAACAAAACTTTTCTACCGTACTGGGCGACCGTAGAATGGTACGGGTCCTAGGAAAGCAGTTCCTTACAAAAATTTTCTGTTGTATTGGGCGACCGTAGAATGGTACGGGTCCTGAGAAAGCAACCCCTTCCTGCCGTATTGGGCGACCGTAGAATGGTACGGGTCCTGAGAAAGCAGCTCATTTTTGCCGTATTGGGCGACCGTAGAATGGTACGGGTCCTGAGAAAGCAACCCCTTCCTGCCGTATTGGGCGACCGTAGAATGGTACGGGTCCTGAGAAAGCAGCTCATTTCTGCCGTATTAGGCGACCGTAGAATGGTACGGGTCCTGAGAAAGCAGCTCCTTTCTGCCATACTGGGCGACCGTAGAATGGTACGGGTCCTGGGAAAGCAGTATTGTCACAAAGTCGTGTTACTATTCTAGGTGACCGTAGAATGGTACGGGTCCTGGACAGGTAATACCCACTACCTCGAATTACTCTATCCTCCTCGAAGGTAAGTTATTCCAGGTAGGTTCATCTATCATTTGCATTAGTATTTCCATGCATCATATTGCATTAAAAAATGGAATTCATGTTCCGACAAAAATCATTCATCGCATGTGCATAGTTAAAATTTAGGTCTCAATTTGTCTTTGAAAGCAACCTCTTCGAGCTCACCTTCAAAGAGGGGTTGACACCTAAATTTTGGCTACCCGATTAGTCATTTATTGCATTAAAAATTAGGGATTAATTTTATCCCTGAAAAAATAATTAATTGCATAGCATATAGATTTAGGTGCATTTGCATTTTTTGCATTTGTTTATTGGACCGGTGGCGGATGAGTTCAAATTGGTGGTTCTGAGCTTTAATTGATGGGCTGGACTAAGCCCACGAAGGGAGCAAATTGGCCCAAGCCCGTTTTTTTTTTTTGATAAAAAATTATCTCGTGAAAAATAGAGATTTGAAATTTTTCCGAAATATGTTGGGGGATTTTTCAATATCTTCGGATAGGGCAAGTGCGACAAAAATATTGCGAGCTCATCTTTAAAATATTCAGAATCCGAGAAAATTTTATTACGATCCCGAACTTTTGGCAATGTTCGATCAATTGTGAGTGGGTATTTGGAAAGAAAAGAATTTTTTTTTTTTTTTTGATCTTATGATTATAAATGTGCGGACAAAAACATCAAAAAGGGCAAGAAGGATTAGCATTATTAAAATATATATTCAATGAGGATATATGGATCCGCAATGCGTACAAGGGAAATATAAACCCTCGCAAAAGAGGGAAGTCAGTACGTGGACTTCTTTCCTATATTCAAATTTCCCTTTTTGAAGTTCATATTCGGCCAGTATAAAAAGCGTAATGTTCGAGAGAAATTGGAGGCGACACAATCGAAACATACTGCCACATTGAGGTTTTTTTTTTCTCTCACGTCGAAGTTCTCACGTCGAAGGGGCTTCTCTCAGTATTGAAGGTCAAGGAAAATTCAACGCAAACAAAAGAAAGAAAAGCTTTGGGATTTCTCTTCGTTCGAGAGAGACAACACAAAAAGAAGGGAAAAAAAGTCCTTGAGAAGAAAGGCAGCAGAAGAAAAAGCTTCTGCAGAAAGCGAAGGGCAGAAGGTGCAGAGAGTAGACGTGTAGGGGGAGAAACAGAGATCAGCAGGAAAAAGGAAGAAAAAAAAAGCAAAACAAAAACATAAACAAAAAAGAAAAAAAAAAGGTCTTCTTCTTCCCCAAATCGCGCCGGTTGCCTCTCGCCGCGCCTCCTCTGTTCCGACGCCGCCGCCCGGCGCTGCGTTCGCGAAGCCCGCGACACCGCCCTCCGCCGGCGCCCGGCCCCCTGTCCCGACGCCGCGCTCCACCCCGCGGCCACCTGAGCCCGAGCCGCGCCACCACGCCCGCCGACGCCCGAGGTCCGTCCCGACGCGCAGCCCGCGACCCGTGCCGATCGCTCGCCTGCAAGTCATCCCCGGACGAGCCCCTGCTCCGCGCCGACGCTGCCCGCTCCGCTGTGCCGCCCAGAGACGAGCCGCTGTGCCTCCGCCCGTCCACCGCGAGCCCTTCCGCCCCGCGCCGGATACCGCCGTGCCGCCCCGAGCGCCGCCCAGCTCCGCCCGTGAAGCCACCGTCACGCCTGCTGCCCACCAGACCGCGAGCCGCGCCCACGTCGCTCGCCCGCCGCGCGAGCCCTCCCGTCCAACGCCGACCGCTCGGCCCGAGTCCCCCGGCCATTTTGTCCTTGAGACCCACACCCACGAGCACAAGTCGTGCGTGGGAAAGAAAGGAGGAACAAGAAAAAAACAAAAAAAAAAAGAAAAAGGAAATTAGGTAGTTTTTTTTTTTTTTTTATTATTATCTTTTCACTTTTTACTTTTACTTTCTTTATAGTTTAGTTTATTTTACCTTTCTGTGTTTTAGGTTTTAATTGTTATAGGCATTATCCATAGGAATTGTTCCTAAAGTTATTGTAATTATTTAATTTGACCCGTAAGACGTCGGGTCATCTTTTTAATTATGATAATTTTTGGGGTTTGTCTATGATATATTAACTGTTGAATTAATCTAATTATTAATTTGATCCGTAAGATTTCGGATTAGATTTTTAATTATTTTGATTTCTTGTCATGATGTTCAGGGTTAAAATATTCGTTAATTTGACCCGTGAGATAACGAGTTATTTTTTCGTTTATTTTGATCCTTTATTTGTTTGAATATCTTGCTTGTTAGATTTAATGTTTGTTTTAGATTATCACTAAGAAAAATCAAAAGATATTTGGATTAGGATTTCAATTGATTCTAGAATATTTCTGGTTATTTTGCATATCTAGAATAAGGATTTTATTTCGAATTTAGAAAACACAAAAATGCATTCATTTAGGTTGTTAGTTTTTTTATTTATTTTTATTTGAATTGCACGTTTAGTTATGTGTTAGTTTTAATTTCGAATTTCATAAAGAAAAACAAAAAAAAATCATTGTGAATATTAGGTCAGAATTGCATGTTTCATCTTTAATTTAGATCATCTTTAGGATAGATTGCATTTTAAAAATAGGAACATCAAATGCACGTCATTTAGTTTACTTAAGTTCATTTAATAAGAACTTTCATGTCATTAGATTAAGTCATTTAATAAATGTCACGTGACATATAACTTGCATATTAAATTGTATGAGGCATGTCATTTTAGTTTAAATAATTTGGTATGTCATTGCATCGCATTGCATGTCATTATAATTAGATCATTTAGATTGCATTTAATTATTGCATTTCTTCATGTCATATAGTTCACGCCGTGTCGTCATGTCATTTTAGATTATTTGCATAAGCCATGATTTTCATTAAATAAAGTGAAAACAAAAAAAAATTGATTGTTTGTTAATTAGGAATCATATCTAGGATTGTTGATGTGAATTCTGATTTAACGTTGCAGATGCTTTCGCTGCTTTAAGGTATGTTTTTGCATTATTTAATTGCTTTCTTGATGTGTTAAATTGGTGGTATGCACACATGTATGCTCACCCCACATGTTAGGAAGCTCAATTAAAATCAAATCAAGCTGCCTGCAAAATATTTTTAAAATTAAAAAGAAATGGTACCGAAAGGGCACTAGGATAGTCTAGTGTAACCAAGTCCCCTGTACCCAAAATCTCTGGTTCGTAGAAGTAAGATAATCCTCCCGTTATTTTACTTAGGTGTCTAATCGACCTACCCTAAACCGATTAGTGGCGACTCCTAAATAATGATCTTTTGCATGTTAAATCCTTAAGTCGCGATTTGGTATGGGCTTGGGAGAGCCCGAGCTAAGCTTAAAGGCTTAGTAGTCCATCAACCTAGTTCTAGGTGACAAACCCGAAAAATTGGGTCGCGACATTGGGCAACACCTTACAGATAATGCCTAAAAGATTTTATGAATATTGCATCCATTATCACAATTTAAATTCCTAGACTAAAAAGAAAAAACTATCAAATAACATAACCAAAAAACATAACCTAACAAATAGAAAGAATAGAATAAACAAAATTATAAAGAAAGTAAGTAAAAGTAAAAGTAAAAGGGTTAATACCCTAAAAAACCCCAAACTGGTACACTTGTGACAAATTTACCCCAAACTATTTTTTTGACCACCAAAAACCCCAAACTGGTACATACGTGACAGATCTACCCTCCGTTAGCTTCCGTTTGATTTTTCCGTTAATTTTGCTGACGTGGTTGCTGACGTGGCAAGTCATGTGGAAATTCATAAGTTTAATACCATTAAAAACCCCAAACTGGTATATTTATGACAAATTTACCCCAAACCTGGTATATTTACGACAAATTTACCCTAAATTAATTTTTCGATCATAAAAAACCTAAATTGGTACACGTGCGGCACATTTACCCTCTTTCAATTTTCCCAAATTTGACCGAGTTGTGATGTCCAATCAATTTTATTTTATGGATTACTCTAACATTGCCTCAATATCATTAATACTTGATTTTTTTTTCTTTTTATTGGAATCATTATTAGAAAACTATTCAAAGGCTACCAAATGTGCACTTCATTCTTGTGCCGAGAAGATGCCCATTAACTAAAGATGGACAGATCGCTTGCGCACATATACAATAGAATCACACTCAAAGCACACCTAAAATTAGCGACAAACATAAGTGATTTTGGTTCCGGCATTTCAATGAGCATGTGATGTACGAGTCACTCATACCATTCACATGCAAGTTCCATGTTAAAATTTTGACACACTTACGATTCAAGGTAGGAAAGACTACGTAACGCCAACGAGCATGGTATGAGTGACTCGTACATCACATGCTCGTTGAAATGCCGGAACCAAAATCACTTATGTTTGTCGCTAATTTTAGGTGTGCTTTGAGTGTGATTCTTTTGTATATGTGCGCAAGCGATCTGTCCATCTTTTAGTTAATGGGCATCTTCTCGGCACAAGAATGAAGTGCACATTTGGTAGCCTTTAAATAGTTTTCTAATAATGATTCCAATAAAAAGAAAAAAAAATCAAGTATTAATGATATGGAGGCAATGTTAGAGTAATCCATAAAATAAAATTGATTGGACATCACAACTCGGTCAAATTTGGGAAAATTGAAAGAGGGTAAATGTGCCGCACGTGTACCAATTTAGGTTTTTTATGATCGAAAAAATTAATTTAGGGTAAATTTGTCGTAAATATACCAGTTTGGGGTAAATTTGTCATAAATATACCAGTTTGGGGTAAATTTGTCATAAATATACCAGTTTGGGGTTTTTAATGGTATTAAACTTATGAATTTCCACATGACTTGCCACGTCAGCAACCACGTCAGCAAAATTAACGGAAAAATCAAACGGAAGCTAACGGAGGGTAGATCTATCACGTATGTACCAGTTTGGGGTTTTTAGTGGTCAAAAAAATAGTTTGGGGTAAATTTGTCACAAGTGTACCAGTTTGGGGTTTTTTAGGGTATTAAAGATAATAAAAAAAAATTACCTAATTCCCTTTTCTTTCTTTTTTTTTTTGTTTCTCCTTTCCACGCACACGGCTTGTGCTCGTGGGGGTCACCGTCAGTCCAGTGAGGGGCTCCGGCAAAGGTGAACCGGCGGTGAACGATGGGCGGCTCGGGGTCGAGCAGCGCGGAGGTGCGGTGAACGGTGGTGCGACTGCAGATCTGCTTGGGTCTGGCTCTAGATGGAGGCTCGGCGAAGATCGGACAACTCACGGACGGCAGGAGGTCGTGGGTTACTCGCTGAGGCGGAGCGGTTCGAGCGGCGGGCGAGCGACGTGGGCGCGGGTTGTGGGTCTCCAGATCGGGGCTACGCAGCGGTTCGTAAGCGGAGGCTCGGGTCTGAACGCAGGCGTCGGGGCGTCGGACGGGCGGATCACACGGCGGGGTTGCGACACGGTGCGGTGTCCGGCGATGACGCACGGCGAGGTGGCACGGAGACGCGACGGATCGGCGGTGAGGCGCGGCGGCGGTGGGCGAAGCGAGCTCGGTGGAGCCAAATTGCAACAAAGAAAAAGCCTTCCCTTTGGAGAAGATGAACAGTAGGGGTCAAATCAACCCCTACTTTTCACTTTTCCTTTTGCTTTTTGCTTATCCCTACGCACGGATGACCTCTCCCTTCTTTCCCTTGTGTTTTTTATTTTTTCTCTTTGATTCTAAAGAAAAACCAACCCCCCTTTACCTCTCGCACACATGGCCTTTTATAGGGAGAGGAATTTGATTTTCAAAATTTTTCTCGAATCAACCTTCGCAAATCCTTTTCACAAAATTCATCCCATACTGATAAGAACTCGAGATAATGATAAAATTTTCCTAAAATCAAATCTTTCAAAACCAACTTGCAATATTCTTTTAAATCCACCAAAAAATTCATCATATCTCGGAAAAATTTCAAATTCCTAATTCCTCACAAGATAATTTATGATCATTTAAAAAAAAGCTTGGCCAACTAATTTGAATCCATTCGCCATCGGTCCAATAAAATGCAAAACATGTAAATTAAAAAAACGCACCTAAAATTAATGCTACGCAAATGAATTATAATATTTTCAAAAAATAAAATTACCCCTAATGACTAATGGACCGTCAAAATTTAGGTGTCAACAAGGTCTTCTGTATAAGCTTGAAATTTGGAAGATGGACTTTTGCAAACATTGCATGTTCGACAAGTAGCACAAACTACCGCTCAGCACAACAATTCACAGGACCAAGGTACAATAGATTACATTCATTCAAACTTGTGGGGTCCTTCTCAAGTGCAACCAAAATGAGGTGCCCCAATATATACTAACCTCCATTGATGAGGTTGAGTGAACTTGCCGCTTATTGATAATAATAAATAAATAAATAAATTGGTCAATTATTTGTGTCGACACGAAGAAATATGAATTTCTAGACTTATGTTTTCAAATTAACAAAATCCGGCACATGACAATTAACAAGAATGGATGAGAATGTTATTTTAGATATGAAAAATCTTTGCCATGGAGATGGAATCTATAATTACTTACAAAACATATGATCCCACAGGAAGAAAGCAATCTATTTGCAAAGATCCTTTTAGCTTAAATAATGGAGGAGACTTGACTTGCACTTGCATCGATGGAAGAACACGGAATGCAGGCCCCATGATGAATCACCTTATTCCTACTTCGTCCCGTCATATTATTAAAGTTGTTCGGACATATATTTTTCAACGAAAAAGATGACCTCGGTGGGGAGCTCGAGAGCAGGGTAAATTATAATTAATTTAATTTTTTACTGCGATAATGATTTGATTCTTTGTTTTGAATAATCTTCGCACTAAGTCCAGCATGATGTGAATTCACAAGTATGTATTAACTTTCCTGAGGCAAAAAGGAGTCAGAAATTCTTAATTTCTTTGCTTTATTTTGGAGTGATGAAAGAAGTTTCATCTGCTGCTCATAGCTTGATGGTGCTTATCGCTTTCAACTTTCTAAAGTGAAAACTGCCCAAGGACAGAAATTCTAGGTTCCATGGATCTGATATAAAGTTCTTTGGATAGTGATAAGACGAAAGTAGGAGTGTAATATGAGATGAACGGCTTGTGCATTTGTGATAATGATTTACTTTTGAAATTGTTCATGTTTCATGCCGACCCCAAATGATAGATTTACGTACGACAATGGAATAGGATTGATCTTAAGGCAACTAGAGAAAGGATTGACTTCTACCACCATGCCGCTAATCAAGTGTCCATATTTTTTCGCGCTTATTTTTGGAGAAAAAATCACAAAAAATCTTAAATTATATTCCATGTGAGATATTTACTCTCAGCCTTCTTCTTTTTTTATATCGAAACCCAAAACTATACTTATTTTGACACATTTACCCTAAATTTTTTTCTTGTGATATAAGAAACCCAAAACGTTTACCCTCCATCAAGATTCCATCAAATGATTTTTCAATCAAAATAACGTCATTTTCCTTCAACAATGTTTGCTTTTTGGTGTCAACGTATGCAAATTTTTTACGGTCCTCATTGACGGAATTTTGATGAAATGTCACACCGATACAAGTTTGGGTTTTTTTGTGTCACAAAAATAAAGTTTAGTTTAAATGTCTCGCCGTTAGCATAGTTTGGAGTTTTTTAGTGGCTTTTGTCCTTCTTTTCATGCTAAGAGAGTTTTCCAATATTCTTTTTTTTCATGTCTAGAAAATAGGGATTTTTTTCCCTGACAATAAATTTTAATAGGTAACAGGACGATTCCAAAACAACAAATATCACTTTTCTGTACAACCCAACTGATTGATTCCTGCAACAGAAACATCAGAACGCGGATGAGAAGGCAATTTCCAGGTCATAGATAAGGAATCTCCTCGAGTTTTTGAGCCCTTTATCAATGTTATATATAACCTTTATTCCGTCAAGTCCTTAGAGAAGTGAAGTATAAACTGTTATGCAGATAATCCAAACCTGCAATTCTTCCAAAATCTTCTTTAATAATGCCAATCTGAAGAGGCAAAAGTGGTAATAATGGATATGTCATTTATATACTTTGTGCTACATCTGTAGCAATTTGCAGTCTCTTACTCCACGTCAAGACATTTGGCATGGCCTGTGTTATAGATCAGCATATCTTCGCATCATACACAAGAAAGAAACAGATATTCGTGAAATTATTTTGGAGGAAATTAAAACATGCAAGAATACAATGAAGTGCCTGGTTAGTGTTGTTGTAGGTTTCCGTTAAACATAAGTTTATAGATTAATGCCATCCTTTTTAGAGTCATCACAATACCCATTTAGAGAAACCAAGTTTCCACCGTAACCAATTGTTAAGAGTTGTGCCCAAAATATCATGAATGTGGCTTTACTACGTGTATGGGCAAATTCCTAAATAAGCAAATGGTTGCAGCATTATATCTCACCCCTGCTTAAAAATGGTTGCACCCTTGCCACGATGATTCAGAAAGCACCTTCATGGCAAGGAGCATAGAGTGCAGTTCAGCACGACAGTTCAGATGACCAAGGTACGGTGGACTACATCCATTCAGATTTGTGGGGGCCTTCTTCATTGACAAGATCGACTGAACTTGTCACTTATTGATGATAATAAAAGAAGTTGATCATTTTTTTGTGTCCACACAGATAACTATGAACTTTTCGACTTTGTTTCAAATTAACAAAATCTTACATTTGACAATTAATAGGAATTGACGAGAATGTTATCGTAGATATGAAAAATCTCCACCATGGAAATGGAATCTACCTTTACCAACAAAATGTACAATCCCACACGAAGAAAGCAATCTATTTGCTGAGATTATTCGAGCTTAAATAATGGAGGAGACTTGACTTGCACTTGAATGGATGGAAGAACACAATGTAGACCCCATGGTCAATAATACTTACTATTCACCTTATTGTTGTCCTATCACATTATTAAAGTTGTTTGGGATATATTTTCCAACCAAAAAGATGATTTCGTGGGGAACACGTGTTTTGAATGATCTTCGCACTAAGTCCAGCATGATGTGAATTCACGAGAATAGATTTACTTTCCAAAGGCAAAAAGAAAGTTAGAAATTCTTCATTTCTATGCTTTACTATGAAAGAAGTTTCGTCTGCTGCTCTTAGCTAGGTGCTCATCCCTTTCGACTTTCTAAAGTGAAAGCAGCTCAAGAACAGAAACCAAGGTCATCATCCTCATAGCTAAAATAAAGTTACTTATGATCCATTTGGTTCAATATTCTTCGTGGACTTTCAGCTTTCAAAGTCTCTTAGGGAAATGCTGAATCATTTGGCAATAATTTTGAAGAAGCTTTCAAGTGAAAGCCGACATTAGAAAGGCTGAAAGCCCAATGCTAGTAGAAATTGGCATTGGGCTTTCAGTATTTGACCAAATACTGAAACTCATTTTTTTCCAAAATTACCCTTATCAATTCCTCAAAATTCTAATTTTGTCTCTCATTTCTCTTTTTATTAAAAAAGCACTACACCCTTTGTCAGTCCGACAAAGGGTTACAACCGCTAGCGAGCTAAATCTAGTTCTAGCGGTCATCAATCAAGGTTGCCTTATGTCAGGGGACCTACGGTGAGGGTCGCACAACCCTGGCGAAGGTTACTAGAGGTTGCACAACCTCGGGTGAGGGTCGCACAACCTTGGGTCGACGGTCAGTGATTAGACCCAAGTGAGGTTGCACAAGCAATGGTCGGGTGACTTGGGTGGCACGCCACCTAGGGTGCGTCCAAAGAGGTCCAATTAAGCATATTTAATGGGTCTTACGGTCATGTGATCCTTGCATTCCCAACCTAGAGACCCAAGTGAGGACCGCCTAAGGCTGCAAGCAAGCAATGGTTTCAAATTCATAAATAAATAATAAAAAAAGTCGCTATACTAATAACATGTATTAATAAAGTTATTCACCTAGGGTGCTCTCGTCATCTTGAAAGAGCAAAGTTTAAAGATAGATATTTCTTTTTAGAAAAAGTGAATAAAAATTTCTTGATTCATCTATTCAAACAAAATTTCTTGGCATAAAATCATATAACGTTTTTGTCCAATTAAGCATATTTAATGATTTGAGAATTCAATTATGTAGGAGTTGGTGGAACATAAAAAGCAAGAATATCGTCATTGCATTCCCAACATGAAATGACTCTTGGTGACCCACACTCTCATATCCCACATCAAATATCTGTTTTTCAATGACGAAAGTATTCTCCGACACATTTTATTTTATGTACGGCAACGTAATAAGGGGGAAAAGTGGCTTTAGAAAAAGGGAGGCCAGTTTGTATCCACTGAGTTGGTCGTTGTAATGCTTTTTTGTTTAATTTATATTCGTGCAAGTCAAGTCTTCTCCATTATTTGCAAGCGGAGCATCTTGGCCAATCTCCGTACATGCATTGTTTTTCTTGGTTGTTGTACGTCGTACATTGTGCAAGTCCCACTGCCATCAACAGAAAACTTTCCAAATTAATTCTAAACCTATCATGCGAATGTTAATTCAGCCATAAATTTTTCAATTTTATTAATCAAATCAAAAAACCCTATGCCAAATTCCATATAAGTCTTTTCGAATAATTTGTGCAGATTTTCCAATGTAGCATACTTGTCAATTTGAGATTTCATGTTAGTTCATCAATACATGCTAAATTAGAATTCACATAGTCACACCATTTAAGTTTAATTATGTTCATGTTAAACAAGAAAAATGCAAAAAGAGTAAATTGGCATCTCTTGATCATATCTAGATATCATGTCTATGCGGAAAAATGCAAAAGGAGTAAATTGGCATCTCTTAATCATATCTAGAAATCATGTCTAAGTCATGCATAAATCAAATTCAAGTGGTTGCTTGGTCTTCAATTAATATTTTGCAAAACATTCATTGGAAGCTTTGCTTAGCACGTCAAGGTTTTTCCATCTCCACAAGTAATTTAATTATTGCTTAAATTATTGAGTATTAATTTCTTGTTTGTAGGCCCACAAGGTCATCTCTTACATGTTAGTGGTTAAGCTTAAAATTAACTCAAATTGCTTGCAAAATATTTTTGAATAAAGAGAAAATGTACTGAAATGATGTTATATTTACCCAACATAACCAAGTCCTCATATGCATAAATATCTAGTTTACAAATTGCTTAAGTTTCTAATTGACCCATAATAGATTAGTGACAACTCCAACTTGAATTGATTTACATGGTTAGATGATTAAATTAAATCCACCCAAAGTTGCAATTGGTATGTTCTTGAGAAAGTCCATGCTAAGTGTAAGCTTAATAATCCATTAACTTTCCCTAACAATTCACCTCTAGGAAAGCTGTAACAAGGAAAAAAAGAAGAAGAAGAAAAAAAAAAAAGGCTCCAATGCCCCCCAACAATGGCTTGGTAAAAAGCATGTGAAATGCATGTGCTCATCGCTTGGTGAGGATTTAGCAGTGCCTTTATTGTTCATTAGTCATTTAAGGCCCAAGATTATATCCATTTTAAGTTTTCCTTTGAGAAAATAACCGTGCTTCATCATGCTTTTATTTAAACATTTTTTAACTTTGAATGACTCCACTCTCATATTCTTTTTTTCTTTTTTTTAAGAAAATTTTTCCACAACAAAAATCTCTTTTTGAATAGGAAAAGCATTCATACTACGACAGCCAACATTTTTTTTCTCGACGAATGAAATGGATTTTGGCATCTTTTCAATCTATAAATGGGAAAGCAAAACTCACTTTTCCTAATGCAAAAGTCTTCACTTTTTAATTTCTTTAATCTGCATTATTGAAGCAAAAGTCATATGTTATTGTTCGTGATAGTGGATCCTACAATGAGTCCAATGCTTTTCATGCTCAAGCTATAAATAAAAGCACAAGGGAATTGTTTTTGGGCCCCCAAAGGAAAAAAAGTAAAATCATACGTGAATCACATTATAAGTTCTGTGCTTCCACAATGAAAGAGATTTGCGTCCCATGCACGTGAATTCGAGAAAACAAAAAAGGTGATTTCGCTTTAAAATAGTCTAATCAATTCGCTAATGCTCTAATCATGCTGTGAAAAGTTGTGCTATATGATCATGATTGATGAATAGTCTTCCCCACATGGAAAGACATTATTAATGGGGGTTATCATGTGTGCATATCTGATAGAGTAATTATCCGAGGTTTCTTTTTTCCTGATGATTGAACTTCATCCATAGGAGAATTTGACCATTATTGGTTATGCTGATGAATAGGGAATATTTAATTATTGTGCATAAATGACATAGAATTTAATATCTCTTCTTTTCACATTTTGTTAGATCCTATATAAGATAAGTTGCCTATACTTGGTGCAAGGAATGGATTCTGAATGAATCACTCTTATCTGGGATCATTTATAATGTGAGCGTACGAGTTTTCAAGTGCATATCAAAAAGTTACCTTGGCTACTATTGGTTAATCAAAAGGAAACATGTTGGCAAAGAGCTACCAGAACCATTCAACTATAGCTAGTTTCCTTTTCTTTTTTAAAATTTTTGTCACTTGGATGGCAACCCAAATTTGCCAGGCAGATCCATGCCCACAGAGGTAACTTTTTCTTCTACTTCTCATCCGCGGCTTTTTCACTGTGTTGGGAAATAGATTCCCAAAAACGATCCGATATTCAATCAAATACCTAAAAACGAACGCGGAAAACAAGCCCAGAAAACATGTTACACCGATCATAAGGTACATTACAGAGTCGAACATGCCTTGTGACATCCCGAATTTTCAAACCGTCTCGAATATATGAAATGAGCAACTCGTCGACGCGCCGATGGTCCTTTTTCTCTAGCTGATCACGCATGAGTTAACCGATCTGTTGGGTGAAGCCGTTAAGGGATATAACCGCGGTAAAATCCCTAAAAGCTACTCGATAGGTCGGATCGGACTAAAATCGTGTTCGGTCGATTTTAACCACGAAATTGAATTCGGTTTCGGAAATCGAACGTTCGAGCATGTCACGGTTCATTTATAGGATGTCGTCTTGTCTTTCGGATAAATTCCATCAAGTTTGAGATTTTTACGGAAAATCGGTTCGGACATTGCGGAAAATTAGCGGAGATTCGGATGGGCTAAATCGGTGGAAATTAGGGCTTCTAAACTAAGCTTGTGAGTGTCGGGGATTTACAGAAAATTATATGGGATTTTTCTTCATCGAAATTGGACCTTAATTTGGGAAATTGAGTAAGGAAATTGAATTAAATATAGTGAATTTCGAAATTGGGCATGAGGCTGAAAAATTGAGACTTCAATTGGATTTATTTTTGGAAAATCTATTCAAGAAAGAAAGGGAGGGGGACAAGCAATTAAGGTAATGGCTAAGGATTGAAGATATTGGGTCCCTCCTTACCTTCTTTTGCAAGATATTTTGTGGAATTTTTGGCCCTTTCTTCCTCATCTTCACCGTGCCTTCCATCGTGAAGTTCAGCCTTCACTTTTCTTTTCTAGCTTGGCTTTCATTTCCTTTCCTCGAGGAACAGCCGCTTCTCCTCTCTCTCTCTCGTTGAACTCTCTGCCATCTCACCACCTCAAGTTTCCTGCCCATCTCGTCCACGTTGAGGCCAATATCCCTTTTTCTTTTCTTTACTCGGCCAACGTTCATTGAAGCTACCACATGTTCGGTCAATTTCACGGCAAGCAAACCCCAAGTGTTGACCGAAGCCCCCATCAGCTCGTGTCTTCATCTTCACGAAGCCAACCCCGAACGATCGTCGAAGCCGCTTCTCCCTCTCACGCGCAGCTTCTGTCTCGTTTCTTTCCTCCACAATTCGGTCTCTTCACTTGAAAGCCACAAAAATTCCTTGAAACTGCTAGTGAAGCCAAAGTCCAGTCCACACGCCTGTCTTCACTGCCCCAGACCTTTGACCGACAGCCCAATGGAAGCCCAGCATCTCCACTCCATCGTCAAGCGCCAGCGAAGCCAAACTCCAATGAATCTTCAACGTTGCTACCTCGATTTGCTCAGCTCGCCGTCTCCATCTTGCCGTGCAATTCGCACGAAGCGAGCTCATGAATTCCCGACAGTCCTCGGCCCAACGATTGTCAACGGCCCAGTCCAGCAGTCTTCAGTCCACAATTTCAGCCCAGTTTGAAGCTGCAGTTCAGCCCATCTCGAGGCCCATTTGAATAAGCCCATTAGCCCACAAATCAGTGAAGTCCAGCCAGCTCATTTGAAGCCCAAGTGTAATCAGCCCAGAATTTCAGTAGGCCCAAGCCTAGAATTTCCGCGGGCTTGCAAGGTTTCTTGGCCCGGCCCAAGCTCGCCGGTATCGTCGAAAGTTCGATTTCGGCCGCCGTCGCGGTGATACGGTCTCCGCTTTTGTCAAGTGAGTTTTACTCACTAATGCTTTCTTAGTCTGCTAATTATACTTAGGGTTGGTTAGATTTAATTAAATGCAATTAGGTGGTTAGATTAATTTAGATAAATTAAATTAGAGACATAATGTTGCATGTTAGGTGGTTAGCAATAGCCATTAGGGAGTAGAAATGCTCTATTATTTATTGAATGTCTCTCGGGATTTTTCTCGACCGTTTCGGGCTCCAATCAGGCAATACGGGCCTAAATTGGATTTTTAATAATTATTTATCTAATTTTCGAAATTAATTATTTAATTATTTATTTTTCCGGAAATTCAACCGGGATGGTCGGTGACCGGAATTTCGTGCTGATGATCGTGGTGCAGTCCGTTTATTTAATTGAGCTTTATTTTGTGTTAAATTGATTTATGAGTGATTTTAGGATTTATTCCTAAATTGAATAATCTTTGGTTATTAATTGAAAAATAACCGGGCATCGGTTGACAATGCCAAAAATGTTTTGGTAGACTACAGAAAATGGTGAGATTTATAGAAAAGGAAACTATTCTATTTTGGCTAAAGGGGATTGTGTACCCACACACGTATTTTATCGAGTATCTTTGATATCAACAAATTAGGTATTATGAAATTGAGGAATTTATTTATGAGGTGCAATATCGTTGGCCATAGTTGAGAGGGCCGAGTGGGGCTGTGATGCCACTACATAAAACATTGCCGAGTGGGGCCGTGATGCCACTACATATAGACTTGCTGCCCTGCCATGATTGAGGAGAATGAATAGTCGAATGATCGTGTGATGATTTCGGCGACATGAGAATGATTACATGTAAGGCTCGATGCCACTATATAGACTTGCGTGGCCATGATTGATTGAGAATGAATAGTCGAATGATCGTGTGATGATTTCGATCGACATGTAATCGACTAAGTCAATTGATTTATGATTCAAACTGGGTGTGATTTGATGTGATTGATCATTGTTTAAGTTTGATTGATTGAATGAAATGACCGTGAGTGGTCTTGTTGGTGTGAAATCGACTAAGTCGATTTGATCGATGTTCGATCAATGCTGTGATTGTTTGGGTGTATATTTGATATGTGCTAATATGCAAGTGGGAACTAAGGCCAAGGTAAGTCCTCTGACCTGTGCGTGTTTAGGCAGCCCTTAGTGTATTGGCTTACTAATCGAGTCTTAGGGGGTAGAACTTGCTAAGACGTGGTCTCATTGGTTATTAAATAACCATTTCAGGTCCCTAGTTGTAGCAGACTTGGATGTTGAAAGTCTCGAAGTCCAAGGTGCGATCTGTTGAAGGCTCCGGTTGGAGTGTGGAGATTGATGAAGAGGAGGATGGGGACCCGTAACTTGTAGAACCCCGCTTCGTTTGTAGACCTTGTGTTTTTAACTGACTTAATGTGAATTAGACTTAATAGTTCACTTTGTATATATATGTGCACTGTTTTGCAATGTATATAAGAGTGAAGGTTTGAAATGTAATCCTACTGTTCTGTCCCAACGTTTTATTGTCTGGGGATTTTATAATTGCTTCCGCTTGTGCATTAAAAATAAAAGGGCCGGCGATATGTAGTCCTGGGATATCGCTTTTATAATCGACCAAGTTAAGGGATGGGTGCGTGCCCGAAGGTAGGGGCGTGACATGCCTTATCTTTCATAGATTAAACACTGCTGTCACAGTTTGATGAGGAATTCTGATACTGTTCTTCAAAAGCAGCGTACTGTTTTTTGGGACAAACTGAGAGCGTAGAAAATCAAGAGAACGTGTTTTCTTTTATTTTCAAATTACGTAGCAACTGCTCAGATTTTCTCTTTTATTCAAAAATCCTAATTTTTTTTCTTTTATCTACAATAACTGCACTCTTCTTCTATGGGCCCTTCACTTATGGGTCGGGTTTTGGCCCAACATGGGTGGACGGGCTTAAATAAGCCCATCAAAACATAAAAACTCATCATCTCCCACTCGCACATGGTGGATTGAATAGAATCATCTTTATCTCTCTACAACATTCTTATCGGTGAATAATCCGTGCGACCAACATACTTTGAGAGCTCATTGCCATATATCTGTTAGGAATATATAGCACCTCATAATTTGCATCACATTTTTTAGTAGATTTAGTATGCAGTACCCTAGATCAATCGATCACATTTATTTATCTCTTAATCTATTTTTAACAATGATATATATATATATATATATATATATATATATATATATTGTTGTAAAATATTGCGTGGCGAATATATAATAGAGAGAATAGATTGAGAAGAGAAAGCAATTGAACACCAGAGATCATAGAGAAAGCCAGAGAAGAGGATGTGACTGTTTATTCTGATAGTTGTTCACAGTTGTTGTTGTACATCAAAACTAAACTCCTATTTATAGGATAAAAAGAATGTACTTATCATTAATATCAATGTATCGAATGATACATGTACTAGATAAGGGAGATGAACGTTCATTGTATAGGGAGATATACTTAGAAAGTATGATACAAATGTATCATAATAAGTACATTAGATAAGATGAATATAATGAATATTCATTCATGTATTTCATCCATTCATGTATTTCATAACACTCCCCCTTGAATATTCATTGTATTCATTATGAATGTGCATCAAATGATACTGTCTCATTAAAAACCTTAAGCCGGAAAAACCCAGTGGGACAAAAACCGGACAAAAGGGAAAAAGAGTGCAGAGCACAAATGTTATGATCTCTCCCATTTATAGATGCATTAATTGCCTCGTTAAAAACTTTAAGCCGGAAAAACCCTGTGGGAAAAAACCGGACAAAAAAAAAAAAGAGTGCAATGCATATATAGCCACTGCAGGGGCTAATCAATCTTGCATCTTGTGAACTCGCCGCATATCAATGCTGCAATGTATAGTTCATAATATATCCCCCTCAATTGAGCCATATAGCCACTTTTGGGGCTAATCAATCTTGCATCTTAGTTATAGAGTCAAATAAATATTATATAAGATTCATAAGCATTTCATAACCATATGAAATAACAATAATAAGTAAAATCATCATCCATCAATTTGATGCCTCATCAAAATAATCAGAATCTAATGAGCCATATAAATATGCCGTCACAACGTCCATAAGACGCATTTCCAATCTTTCAAAGATTGCTAGGCTAATGAGAAAACGAAATGTAATCATATCCATCACAGGTGAATATGTTTCATTATAATCAATCCCAAGTCTATGGGAGAATTCTTGGGCAACGAGTCGGGCTTTATACCTGACAATCTCGTTTTTCTCATTTCGTTTTCGGATAAATACCCATTTATATCTAACGGGCTTTACATTATCGAGGATACGAGTTACAGGTCTAAAAACCTCTCGTTTAATTAGGGAAGCTAATTCAGCCTTAATTGCTTCCTCCCACTTAGGCCAATCTTGCCTTTGACGACATTCAATAATAGATTGCGGCTCACAATCATCATCCATAATTTTATCGGCAACTGAGAATGCAAAAGCATAATCAATTATGATTTCATTTCGATCCCAAATTTCATTATAATATGTAATGGAATTCTCAGTATTCCCGGGATTGGTGTTCCTTTCATGGGTTTGCGCCTCTTCAGGGGCAATAAGCTCTTCAGGAGCAAGCACAACGCCAGGCTCTTCGGAGCGGATTCCGATTCTTTCTCCTTCGTTTTCGAGGAGCATTATCTTTTGATCTTATTGGTCTACCACACTTCAAGTGCGAGAGATTTTGATCCATTTTAACCTGTCCTTCAGGAACAACTATCTTAGCTGGAGTATTTGCAGCTAGAATATGATAATAGTGCAAATAAACATGCAAATCTGTCATTGCGCGTAGATAATAGGCAAACATGAGACCATCTACAGGATGCGTCCACTAATACCATAAAATATCGAAATGGTCCACTTGGTGGTTGTATTAGTCCACAAATATTACCCTGAATTCTTTGCAAGAATAAAGGGGATTCAAGATTAACCTTCGTTATAGAATGTTTGATAATTGAGCTTTCCTTGTGAGCAAACCTCACAATTATAATCTCTGGACAATAATACCTTTATATCTTTTAAAGGGTGCCCTTTTATATTTTGAATTATCCTACGCATCATTGAAGCGCCAGGATGACTAAGGCGATCATGCCACAGTCCAAACTGATTAGGGCTTACCAATCTCCAGGATATGGTAGCGTAGGTTTCAACAGCCTTAATCATGACACAATACAAACCCATAGAAGAAGCTTCTAGCTTCTCATGGATGGTCTTCAGGCCCATCTTATAAGAGGAAATGCCAATATATTCCTTATTTTGCTCATAAATAGTCTCAATATGGTACCCATTACGGCGTACATCTTTGAAACTGAGCAGATTCCATTTGGATCTAATGCTTAGAAACGCATTTTCAATATGTAGGATGGTGTCATTTGGCAAAATAATTGTGGCATTTCCAAAACCATCAATAATCGGAACAAGACCAGATATTGTATAGATTTGTGCCTTACGCAATGTTATATTCGAGAAAAAGTATCTACTACGAAATATAGTATGTGTTGTTACACTATCAATCAAACAAATATCTCCATTTTTCTCGGTATTTTCCATTTGCATTTATGTTGACAACTTCAGGTGTCAAGTATCATAAAATTTGAAATTTAAATCATCCACCAATCTAATGCCTCATCAAAGTAATTAGAGGTCCTCAAAGAAATCAGAGACATCCAATGATGCATTTGCTACTTCATCCCATCAATGGAAATATTATTGGTCTCAACAATGGTTATGACAGTAGGATTGATTTTAATGGCATGAAATTCACCACGCTTGCCCGTATTATTTGAAGATGCTTGCCTTGGCGTACGACAGATACGTGACCAATGCCTAGTCATGCCACAGCGATGACAAATACTTTCATTAATCACCTTATTTGGCTTTTTTTCTTTGCCATGATTCAGGTCAAAGTTTGATTTCATAGGGCAGTTAATTTTCCTGCCATTCCTTCTAGGATTATGTTCTTGCCTGCACTTATAGCCCTTAAAATGGCCAGTATTTTTCTCAAAGTTAGCATGTGCTTCGCTTTTTGAGCCAACAGGTAAAAATTTTTTTTTTTGAGCAACAATTTATTAGTTTGCTCATTAGACAGAAATTAATTCATAATATGTGGCAAGCGAAATCAAATACAATATTCGAAGCATGGAAGGTGGAGAAAGTTTTCTCTAATAATTCCGCATCAGCGAGTTTGATACTGCATTACTCAAACAGAAACGATATCAAATAAAGCAGACATTCATATTATGCTTGAGGAAGATAACAATCTTGGTAAATACCTATCCTGAATAGGATAATATTTCTACGGATGCAAATGACGGTGAATAAAAATCAGCGCATTTGCTTTAATTTTAGGTTCTATCCTCTATAATTGCATTTGCGAGACCTTGCCCTTGGAGGTGTATTTCCATGTCAATGCACCAAGATAAATAATTCTTTCCACTCACTTCCAGGATGTGGAATTTGGGCTTTTCAATATTTGCCATAATCCTTGCAAAAGTAAATCCTTAAATTAATTAGAAGGATTTCTAAATATCCACGCTCCTCTTTTAGATTTGAAATTTGGCTTCAGGCCAAGAAAAATCAAAATGAAGAATTGATAGAAGAAGATGAAGTATAAGTTGATTAATAAATATAATACCCACCTTGCAAAAATTACTTACTCAGTCGGTAGATTCTTGTGCTTGCAAAATTACTTACTCAGTCGGTAGATCTTCGTGCATAAAAAATATTGTGGCGAATATATAATAGAGATAGATTGAGAAACTTTTCACCACTCTTCAAAACTAAACTCCTATTTATAGGAGAACAAGAATGGTATCGAATGATACATGTACTAGATAAGGGAGATGAACGTTCATTGTATAGGGAGATGTACTTAGAAAGTATGATACAAATGTATCATAATAAGTACATTAGATAAGATGAATATAATGAATATTCATTCATGTATTTCATCCATTCATGTATTTCATAACATATATATATAGTATTCGTCATTATGATTATCCCAAAAACAATCATAATTGGTCGACCGGTTAATACAAAACTAGAATGTGATTCTCCAAATTCGATCTTCCTCTTTCTTTGAAACTCTCAATTTCAATTCAACTTGCTTTTCTAAAAATATCTCATTAGATCGAATCAATTCGTGATCATCAGCAACATTCTAAGATAATAAATACTGAATAGAAATCTTGAGAATAAGTAAGAGTCATGAGAGCACTTAATTGAGGAACTCTTTTCCTCATTTAAAAGTTGAGATCAAAACACCACTCTTATTGAGCATACGTAGTATGAAATAAGTATTACTAACTCATTTTCCATTGAGCCTTTCAATACCGTACAGATGATAATTCAGACATACCCAATATCTAACTTGAGTTCACGTATCTACTCTTTCACGAAATTCATCAGGCCTCACATCTTGCATTATAGACAGATAAAGTAAAATATGTGGGTTATTTTACTTTTAGACATAGTAAATATTATGTCATCATCTTAACACTCAGTTAAGGCGACATATATATTTTAAGCTTGAGCTCTCGATTATCACCTAGATAATAAGATTAAAAACCGTCCCATCTCTATTTATCACATAGTAAATAGAGGCGATTATCCGTGTGAGTGGGCTAATCTTTTATTTATCCGACATACTTTCTCAATTTAATATAATGCACTAAGTATTAAGATGCATAAACTTCAAACAAAAACTCATAGGCATTGATAATGAAAACATAAATTCATTAAATGTGAACATTTCGGGGAAATTATAATATTCAGTACATCAGTTTATACGCAGTCCTAGAGATTTCACATGGCCATAAAACACATCTCTAGGTATTGGCTTCGTCATAGGATCTGCTACCATTCTATACGTAAATATGTACTGTAAGTTCATATATTTTCATGCAATCATATCTTTGACAAAATTATACTTAGTATCTATATGTTTGGTATTGCCATGATAATTTGGATCTTTGGTATATGCTATTGCTGCTTGGCTATCGGAGTTAACTAATAATGAGTCTATAGCATTCTCAATAACACCTAAATAATCCAAAAATCTCTTAAGCCAAACACCTTCTTGTATTGCTGCTGATAATGCCACGAACACAACTTCCATCGTGGACAAGGCTATACATGTTTGTTTCTTACTGCTCCAAGATATGGCGCCATTATTCAGTAAGAAAACAAATCCGGAGATAGATTTATTTTCATCTAAATCTCCTCTCCAATCAGCATCTAAATAGCCTTCAAGTCGCAGGTCCCTTCCTTGATAACTCAGCGTATAATCAGCAATTCCCTTTAAATACCTCAATATTCTTTTAACGGCTTTCCAATGTGCTTGATCTGAATTGGATTGGTATCTACTCACCATTTCAACTGCAAAACATATGTCAGATCTTGCACACATCATAGCGTACATTAAGCTTATTTATGTATGTTTCTTACGAAAGAGATAATGATCTCTTCGAACAATCTCTTGAAATCTTAACTTCAAGAATATATACAGCCTCACCTATGTCTTTCATCTCAAAGTTGGAAGATAACCAACTCTTGACAGTATTAACAAACTCTATAGTGCTTCCGGCAATCAGTATATTATCAACATATAATGATATGATCACAAAATGATCTTTGGATCTTTTGATATATATACAATGGTCCTCATCAATCATTATAAAATCATATGACATTATGGCATTATAAAAACGTATATATCATTGTCTTGACGATTGCTTGAGGCCATATATCGATCTCAAAAGTTGACATACATTTTGTTCTTGACCTTTCATAATGAAACCAACATGTTGTTCCATATATATATTTGTTCCTCTAATTCTCCATTGAAAAAAGCAGTCTTTACATCCATTTGAAATAACTCAAGATCCATACTAATTACTATTGCCAGAATTATACAAATCGAGGTAAATCTCACTATAGGAGAAAATGTTTCCTCATAATCAATTCATTCTTGTTGATTATACCCATTCGCCACAAGAAAAGCTTTATGTCTTTATATTGAGCCATCAGCTTTACGCTTTATTTTGAGAACCCACTTGTTCCCAATGGCTTTACGTCCTTTTGGAAGGTCAATCAGTTCCCAAACATGGTTTGACTTCATTGACTCCATCTTCTCTTCCATTGCATGCATCCATTTTTCCTTACTATGATAATTTAGAACCTTACATTTTTTTGCTCATCTTCATCTTGTGGAGCAACCATAAAAGTTTCCCCTTCAATGTCAAAACGTCGACAGAGAATACTTTTGCGACTTGTTCATCGTATGGGAGATTGTACACTTTGCACATCATTTCCCATTATACTTCCACTCGGATTAGATAATAACGATATCGTCTCATCATGTGGTTGTAATTGAGAGTGAATTGAATTAAATTCATCATTTCTCATGTTACTCACACTTGGATGAACTCCACTAAGTTTATTATTTTGATCCAAGGTTTCGAATAGGGAGTAATCCTCACCTATTTTCCCCTTCTTAAGAAATTCATTATCTAAGAATGTGACATCCTGTAATTTGAATTCAGTTATACTCCTAGTTTCCTGCTCACCTATAAACACATACAATTTCGAGTGTTTTGAGTATCTTATGAAAATACTCTTCTTGCCTCTAGGACCCAATTTCCCAAACTTGTGAGAGGGCTCATGAGTTTAGGCAGCACAATACCACGGTTTAAGAAAACTTAAGTCTAGTTTATCAACCTATCCATAACTCATATAGAGTGGAAGTAACTGATTTGGAAGGCACATGGTTAAGTATATAGGCAGTAGTTAATAAAGCATCACTTCAAAAGATGATAGGTAAATCAGCATACACCATCATTGACCTAACCATTTCCAGTAGGGTTCTATTTCTTCTTTCCGCAACACCATTTTGTTAAGGAGTGTAGAGAATAGACATTTGTCTTTCTATTCCTTTTTAATTACATAAATTTTTGAATTCATCAGATAAATATTCTCGACCTCGATCAGATCTCAATACTTTTATTTTCTTATTTAATTGATTTTCTACCAAGCTCGTAAACTTTTTGAAACAACTAAATACTTCAGATTTATGAGAAATCAAATAGATATATCCGAATCGAGTATAATCATCTATAAATGTGATGAAATAAACAACCACATGCCTTCCTCTCACATTCATTGGACCACAGATATCAAAATGGATTAAATGCAAAGGAAAGTCAGCTCTTTCACTTTTTTCCAAATGTTTTCCTTGTTATTTTCCCTACTAGGCAATGCTCACATATGGGCAAATCAACTTTTTCAATGTTGCCCAACAAGCCCTCTTTGGCTAACCTATTCATACATTGTTGGCCAATATGACCAAATCTAGCATGCTACGCATTCACATCATTATCATATAAATTAGAAGATGTGAAAAGAGAATAACAAACATTGACATCACCATAATCAATATTCAATACAGTAAAACCATCTAGAAAATAACCACAACCATAGTAGTTTGTATTTAAATACAAATCCACATCATTATTATGGAAGTTCAAACTAAAACCAAACTTTACCAATACTAAAACAAACATTAAATTTCGATGAATCTCCGAAGCATATAATACATCATGTAGGAACAAAGTGCATCCACTATGCATGTTCAATTGGTAGGTGCCAATCCCTTTTACTTCGGCTTTGGAGTTATTTCCTACATAGATCTACTTAGTTCCAGTTGATACTCGTCGAAATTTCACGAATGATTCTCTATCCTTCGCTACATGGTCTGTTACTCCTAAATCTACAGTCCACAAAGGATTAGATTCAGTTAAGAATACAGAACTTGACACATAAGCAAAATTCTTAAGAGTACAAAGGGTGTGTACCTTCTTTAGCTCACGACAGTCGCAAGCATAGTGACCATTCTAGTCACAATTATAACATTTCACCCTCGAAATTCTCTTCACTCGATGACGTTTTCCTATCTTATGTTGGTTAACTCTTAGTTTCTTGCTAGTAGGACTTGATCCCTTGCATTTCCATCTTTTAAACGAATCAATGCGCTTGCGTTTAAAGCTCGAAGCCCCTTTTGAGCTAGGACCAGTACAGCAAACATATTGTTGTGGCATAAACTACAATGAAAGCTATCAATGATACCAAGGCAACGTATGGAGTGAATAAAGAGAGCTAGCAATGTGATTCATGCGTCCCTAGCAACTATACATGGGATGGTCTGAATTGTAGTTATGGAAAACTTCCAAGGATTATTTCACTATGAGTGCCTTTGAACTATTTCTTATAGTATCATCCAGCAATTATATATACATAAAGAAGTTGAGTTTTGTTCTCATTCTTTTTGAAAAGTTGAAAGTTTGCTTTCTTGCATGACCACATTGTCTTTGCATAAGAGCCCACGCTTCTAAAGTCTGTAAGTAGATCCGAGGGTTATTTCACTGTAAGTCTCCTTGCACTATTTCTTGTAGGATGATGCTGATGCCGCCGGTGAAACTTTAAAAGAATTCTCTTTTCTTCTTGAAGAATTGAAGGCTTTTCCTCATTCTTCTTGAAAAATTGGAAGCTCGTTCCTCTATATGACTCAATTAATCTATAAAACTCCGTCAATTGTGTGCTCCATTTTAATCTTAGGTTACGTTGTGTTCTCTACAATTGAGTGCATAAACTTTTGTGTATCGAACCAACATTACTGCCTTTGTGCACACGGCAATGACACAGCTTGCTCTCATCTGATTGATTATGGGCAGGGATCTGAGCTCTAGCAATTTGAGGGGCAACATCCATTCTTCACTATCAAATCTATCAGAATTGGAGTCCTTGTAAGTAATAGCCCAATAAGTCCCTTATTGAGGTGATGGTGTTTTAGAATTGAGTGCCCTTTAGACTTTCGTTGTATCAATCCTGCGTCTGAATGTCTGCTCAGGACAAAATTGAAAAAAAAAAGTATCACCATGGTTATTTGGGTAGTGTTTTCAACTTTACATTTCCAAGGGGGTCAACTTTTGTTGGGAGGATTAGGTAGCGTTTTAAGGGCGCAAATTTTATAATTTTTGTTTGAATGTGTTGGGACATCCTAGTTCTTGCTATGGAGCTCGTTTTTACTTATTCTGAAGAAAAAGTTGCTTTGGAGGCTTCAAGAGGGAGCCTTTACCGAAGGAAGTTCATGTGGCACATCGATTTTAAAAAAGTGCAACGATATTTTTGGCCTCTTTGGCTCAAAATGTTTGTTTTTTTTCTTATTCATATTCTCAAAATTTTGGATGAGATCTATTGAATTGTTAATTACCCAAACTCTCTTTGTTTTAGAGATCTGTCCAACAATGAACTTATAGGAGCCATATCGGAAACTTTGGCAAATTTGCCTAAATTGAGAATTTTGTAAATAAATGTGCCTTAGTGGCGCCCTGAAGAATTGACAAAGCATGAGTCTTTGTACATGGTTATGCTTTGCAGGAATCTAAGCGGAAACAAGCTAAATGGTTTAGTTGCTGAGGCTATTAAAAGAAGGGTTAAGGACAACGGATTGGACTTGAGGTTTCTTCCCCCCCCCTTCCCACCCTCCTCTCTACATAGTATAGAAAGACTTCTATATTAACATGTTTTATTGTGATTCAAAGCAAATAAGAAGTCCGCTTGCAATCAACACGTGGGCAAAGCAGTTCGAGAAACATAACTTTACCTACTTACTTTTGTTGCAGGTTCAACAACAATCCCGATCTTTGCTGGGCAAGTCCTTGCCCAAAAAAGGAGGCCAAAAGTAAAAACTCCATCTTGGTCCCAATTATTGCATCGGTTTCAATCGTAGTCATAGTCATCTGTTTGGTCACTATTTGTTTGATCCAAAGGAAACAGAAAAGAGGTAACTTATCATTCTACTTCTTGTCCACAGCATAGTTACATGAAAATACAATTGTCTCTTATTAGTCTAATGCTCCCCAAGGATTGATGACCAACAAAGTGATTGTTCCTTAAGCATATGGAAAGCTAGGTGCCAAAACTTCAATCCTTGCCTGGATTTTCACTTCTCATAGGTTGAATTTTTTAGGATCTAATTGGAGTTATTATTCCTATCGGTAACCTTATTTTCTCCCCTTTGATCACACAATTGGAGTTGTCCTAGGATGATTCACCTTGAAAGTCTACTTGGCAATCTTTAAAAGTCATCACAGATTACTCATTGTAAGATTGTATACAGAATCCAAAATCAGAGGATCAAGAACCTTCAATTATGGTGATATTAAGAAGATTACTGAGAATTTTGAAACAGTCATTGGTGAAGGAGCATCTGGAAAAGTGTATCTTGGAGAATTAGAAGACAAAAAAGTTGCTGTGAAGGTGCTCTTTAAATCATCCGGAGCTACATCGCCTGGGTAGACAGACAAGACATTTCTAGCTGAGGTTAGCGAGATAGATTCCATCATAGGCTTATTTGACAGCTCGATCCCATGCTTTGAGAATGTCAATATGAAAATTACATTCATGATATTGCAGGCAGAACTCTTAACGAAGGTCCACCATCAAAACTTGGTCTCCCTTAAAAGATATTGCGATGACCCAAAAAAAAAAAGGAATTAGTATATAAATTCATGGCTAAGGGAAATCTACAACAACACTTATCAGGTACTTCATCGTGTTTTTTTTTATGTTTCTATATTCTCTAGACTGAATCCCACAAACATCCATTTTTTTCCTCAAACATAAGGCGAGGATGTCGGTGTACCAAGGGCCAAGCCAAATGTCTTGACTTGGGATAGCATACTACGAATTGCTGTAGACGTGGCACAAGGTACATAAATGAGATGTGCATAATTGTGAATTTAGCCCCACTTCACATTGGTATATGGTTTAAGGAAATTTCGCAAGAATTGCAGGTTTGAATTATCTCCATAACGATTGCAACCCATCCATCATCCACAGAGACATCAAGACTACAAATATCTTGTTGGGTGAAAACGCGCAAGCCAAAATATCCGACTTTGGTCTGTCGAGAGCTTTGGCAGCTCCAAATAGTTCTGAAGTGTCAACCAGTCCTTTGGGCACTCCTGCCTACCTCCCCCTGAGTAACAGCTTAGACTTGATCTTGTTGAGATGGTTCTCAATTTTTGTATGAATAGAAAATTCGGCGGTCCATGTTCTTATTATATGTTGTGCAGGTATGGACCATCCACTTATGACTTAACCAATAAAAGTGACGTCTACAGTTTCGGGATCGTGCTTCTTGAGCTAATTTCAAGACATCCAGTAATCAATACAAGTGAAGCTGGAAAAAGCGTGCACATACGTGACTGGGCGATTCCGAAGTTCCAGAGTCGATATATACGCGAACTTATTGATCCAAAGGTGGAAGAAAAATTCGACATCAATTCGGCCGAGATAGTAGCAGAGGTTGTGAAGTCTTGTACACAAACTGAACCAAGTGCAAGGCCGGACATAAATCTTGTTTTAACATAATTGAAGGGGGCGATTGAACTGGCATCCAAGCACAAGTATCCGGACAGAAATCAAGAGGAGCATATAGGAGCGACCTCCTTGGAAGTTGAATCGGATAGTGTACCCTTGGTAAGGGTAGTTCATTAGATCCATTAGTATTCATTGACTTCGGCTGTGAAACTTGGGTAATTCTTGGTACTAAAATCAAAGTCTTCTTATATTTCAAATTTGTGTCTCTATGTAAGTTTGGAATGACCGGAGACTATTCTTATCTACGTCATTATAAGTGTTGAGTGAGTACTATCTTTTAATTTCGTCAACTTCATTGATGATCGTAAATCGTTCACGTCGTTCCTAAATTACAGTTAGTAACTTGATTAGTATGTTACCAATTACATGAATTTACAACGGTGATTCAGAAATTTGCGACCAACATTGCATGTGTACCACGAACGAGGAAAAAAAAAAGAGTCCATTTTCTAATACAGAATTTTAGAAATGTCCCCAGGAAAGGCAACTGTGGAATGAGAAATTCCGTGTAATATGGGAATATAAGCTATGCTAGCTTAAGCGATGAAGCTAAATCATGAAATCAACCAAGTGGACTCGATAATGTGAATAGATAGGTAGGAGTTGACGTGTAATTCATAATCAATTTAAGCATTTTCTCGTTGACTGTAATTATAGTGAGCAATCTGAGTTTTTACTGTTATTAGAACAATCAATACGTTTAATACCTAGATGAATGAAAGGGAAAATAAAGCATTTTGTGCTTGCAACACACAGTCAACTTCCTCCTTTCCAATGGAACAAATAAGCTAAACTATACGAAGAAAAACATACATTAAACATTGACCCCAGCCCACTCACCGTGGAGTGGGACCTCCATGCCTTCATGTTGACGGGGAGTATGAATCACAACCCAACACAACTTTTTTCTGATTAAGTTATTAATTAATTTTGGTTACCAACTCTCATTTGAGTTGCTTTACCAACATTTAGTTTTTATTTATTTACCAACTCGATTTATAGAGTTCTCATTTTCTTTTGTCTTACTTACCAACTTTTTAGATATATCAACTCTTTTAAGATATTAACGATCTCAATTAAAGTGATTACCAACTTTCTTTATTCTAAGTTAGTTACCAATGTTATTTTGTCTTATCTTAAATTACAATTTTTTGTCATAATGATTCCTTTTTCATCTCGGCACCCTTCCTCTCATAATGATTCCTTCTCATTTTGAGAGTAAGTTTTTTGTGCCGTGATCCCTGTGTATAGTTTGGTTAAAGGTCAATATATTTCTTAATTCTACCCAAAAAAAAATTGTCTCTAACAAAAAAAAAAAAATTCCTTTTATCGTTTCTTGACTTTCATCTATCTTTATTATTGATTGCTTAAATTTTCCAACTAATTTATGGTAACTCATTTTGAAAACCCAATATTAAGTTGTAATTTAATGGAACAAAATTTAGTGAGTCGTGGTAATTAAGTTGGTTATAGAGTTAGTAAATGTGGGGCCTCTAACCAAGGCATATAAAAGCTGATAACTCAATTAAAAAAGTTGGTAAATTTAAATGGAAACTATTAAACCTTGGACAATAATTGAATGAAAATTGATAGCCCAAAATTATTTGGTAATTTATGCTGATAATTTTGCATAAAAGTTAACAAACTTGAAATGTTCGTGAGTTATGTAGATAAAAAGTTGGCCGGTTAGCACAGAAATTCCTAATTTACATATTATATAAATAATCATCATTTCATTAAAGTGTTGGTAAATTCGCAACAAGTTACTTAGAAAAAAAAAAATCGATAATTTTTTAAGCAACATTTTTTCGACACTCACCAATACCTATTGAAATTTATTGTGACGGAAACAAAATTGGAAAACTCTTTTACCATAAAAAGAAGGGCAAAAGCCATCAAAAACCCTGATATCTTCACTTTGACACAAATACCCTATATTTTTCTATGACACTAAAAATCTAAAACTTGCGCTTGCATAACACATTAAAATTTGTCTACATTAATGACGTTGTTTTGATAGAAAAATCATCTAAGGAAATCTTGAGAGAGGGTAAATGTGTCACATAGATATAGGTTTGAGATTTTGTATATCGTTTAAGTAAAAGTGTCATTGTTAATACCTAAATTTTGACAACTCGTTTAATTATTTATTAATTACATAAAAATTAGGGATTGATTTTTTAAACCCCAGCAAAAATTCTCATTAAATTATGTAGACATTAGGAGCATTTGCATTACTAGTGCTCAAATTTTAAGAAAAATATTTTTTTAAAAATAATAACTTTTTAGAGAGAAGGGGGGGAAAGCGAGACCGGGCCGGCCTTCTCACCCTCCTGGGCCTGGCCCAGCCCATTTTCGTTCTTTCCTTTCCGCCCAAGCCAGCCTCTCCTTCCTCCACTCCCGCGCGCTCTCGCGCGTTCTGCAGAAAATGAGAGAGACGGACGCGAGAGTCGCACCGGAGTCGGTGGTCGGGGGGAGGCAGACCGGCAGCATCACCTGGCCGACATCCCACCGACGTTGCCCCACTTCCTGCGTCGAGCCCACGGTAGATCCGGGTTCTCGATCTTTTCTTGATTTTCCTCGGGTCGGGTCGATTTCCAGAGGATCCCGCCTCGGAGACGCGCGAGGCGAACGGACGTAGCGCGATCTACCGAGCTCGCCCACCGCCCGCCCCTGGTTTTACCTTCTTACGCCTCGTCTTGCCCTGTTTCGGGCTCGCCGGACCGGGGTGGCCTTTGTCCGGTTCGCGCGAGTTCCGGCCCCCATCCGTATGAGTGATGTGTTTTTTTTTCCTTTCTTTTCTTTTTTTGGGTCATTGCTTGCTGATGGCATGAACCACGGCGCGAGTTTGGGTTTAGTCCATTCGTTTGTTTCTTTTTTTATTTCTCTTTTAGCCAATGTACCTCACCTGTTCGGTGAAATGCTCGAACTGGATTCCGCTTAGAACTCCTCTGATTTTGGGTTGATTCCGGGTATTCATTGGTCCTTAGACGCGGATTTGTAGTTTCTCTTTGATCCGTTGCTTGATGTGTTGTTGCTTTGTGCGTGTTGTGTCTTTTCCGTCTAATGCAATGGCTGGCCAAAGTGACGAAGTGGATTTGCTTTTTCGATGGTTAGTTGAGGTGGAGGCCGACTGGGACGAGGGACGAGGGACGAGGGACGTCAGTTGCTGACTTGCTATGGGTGTATGGGTGTTAATCGTCTGGCGTTAGAAGTGAAAATTGATGGTAAATCGGTCTGGTGATTGAAGTCCGGTGATGGGCGCATGTTAATACAATCACTGCGAAGCTTGGCTTTCGTGTTCTAGCGCTCCAGTGTCGAGTCATCATGGGCACTCCTGGCTACCTCGCCCCTGAGTAATGTCTGAAACTCAATCTCCTTATAATCTATAATATTTCCAAAGATTTCATCTTTTGCTTCTCATTTATCAGTATCCCCTATTTGGTACTTGGAAACACATGCAGTGTTCATACTTCAGAGGTTGCATCTTCTTTTTACTTTGTTAGTGGCCATTGTGAGGATTCCACTGAAGAAAGTCCAGCATTGATACATGACTCGAGAATTCAAAGAGAAGCATTATCGTTCATGTTCTTATGTCTTCTGCAGGTATCAGCACTCTCACAGCTGAAACAAGAAAGGTGATGTTTACAGTTTCAGAATTGTGCTCTTTGAGCTTATCACAGGACATCCAGCGATAATGGAAAGGCCTGGGAGAAAAAGCGTGCACATACTTGATTATGTGACTTCGTTCATCAAAGATAGAAATACCATGCTGGGACTTATGGATCCACGTCTACAAGGAAAATTCAACGTCGACTCAGCTAGGAAAGCGGTAACCATTGTGGCGTCTTGTACCAAAAAAAAAAAAAAAAGGTCTGAAAGGCCGGACATAAGTAAGGTATTGATGGGACAGGAGGGATCTTTGCCAAGAGAATTGGCATCCGAGATAAAATGGGAGGAAGGAAAACCAAATGAGCAACTCGGAACGACCTCCTCAGAATTTGATCCGGCTGCTGGAGCCATGGCAAAGTACTTTAGTTCCATCAGGATTAATCAACTCTTGTTGCGAAACTATGGAAACTCCTAGTACTACTAAACCAAGTCAGTGTGCGTTTGAAATTCATGTTCGTTTATAGATATGGATACCCGGAGGCTTTTCTTGTCTTCATGATTATGCGTGTGGAATTTCATCCTCTGTTTTTCTTTTTCATCTCTTTCTTGGCATTCCCCCTTTTTGATTTGTACAAAGATGTCTTAAAATCGTATGACTTGGTCCACATGAAAATTGACAGAGGTCGCTGCCTCTTACTTCCAAAATGATGCAATTCGAATATCGCCACAGAAGTCGCCATCTTTTGGCGACTGAGTTCTTTCTTTTCCCTTTTCAATAATATGTAAAAGAATTTTATGCGTTGCACCAGGAGTGTAATAAAATAAATACACAAGCTGTGTTTATGCGCGGAACGTAAACCGTTTTTAAATTTATGACTGCTTGTGTATGGAATGTTTTAGATTGATGGTGTATATTACACAAATACAAACCAAAGAAGTAATAATACAGTCATGTAATGAAAATGCCATATAATCCAATCCACCGCGCTAAAATGACTATTGGCGTTATCAAACTAACATCCTAAATGAACACATTTTTTAGATTTTTTATTTAAAAATTCGAAATAAGATTGCAATTCTAAATATGCAAGATAATCTTAAGACTAGGAATATTCTAAGAGGAACCTAATCCTAATTCAAATTTTTTTTGGATTTTTTTTCTTTTTACGAAAATAAAATTGATTCATACACCACTACAGCAAATCAAGCAAGATAAGATTGATATTCAAAAAATTAACGAACCATATCTCGCGCATGAGATCGGGTTGACCAATTTTAAATAAAACCGTGAATCGAATCTCGGGCGTAAGATCGGATTGGCGATTTTTCAAGCGATTGCGAGCTGGATTTCAAGCGCGAAAATCGAACTGTCAATCACAAATTTATACTATTTCATGTCAACATCTCATCCTTACGCTAAGGAATAATTATACTAAAAAAGAACAAATAAAAAAATAGAAAATTAAAGTAAAAAGAGAGAAAAACTACCTAATTTGCTTTTCTTTTTTTGTTTTTTCTTTTCTTTTCTTTTCTTTTCAAGCAAATATGAGTAGCTGCTAGGTTCGGAGCTCCGGCGAGGGTGGACCAGCAAGGGACTCCGGCGAGGGCACAGCAGGCGCGCGGCGAGGAGGCTCGGAGCGGAGGTGGCCGGCAGCAGGGGGTTGCTCGGGCGTGAGATGCGGCACGCGGGCTGCTACAAGCGACGATGGCGGAGGCGAAGGTGATGCTGTTGGTGTCGGGCACCGGGCACGGTGAGCGGGGGCTCGGCTCGCGCAGATCGAGGTTGAAACAGAGGACGTATGGCATTGAGTCGCGAGATCACAGTGGCGCGGGGCGGTGCAAACGGCGAGCGCAGGTCGCGGAGTCGTCGCAGGTCGCTGGTATGGCGCGATGGTGAGCGAAGACGCGGCAGGGGCTCGGCGAGGGAGATCAGCACGCGAGCGGCGCCGGACGGTCAGCGAAGGCAGGCGGGCCACTGCTAGTGCTCGTGGGTTGCTACGGCGATGAGTGCAGGAGCGCGGCGGTGATGCACGGCGGTGGCTGGCGAGGCGGGGCACGCCAGTGGCTGGCGTCGCGCCTCGAGCTGGCTGTCGGACACAGAGATCGGGACGGGGACGAACGGGGCTGCTGGTAGGGCGGCCGACGCTGGGGTTCAGCGATTGCAGAGGAGGCGGGACCAGCAGAGGTGATCGGGGCGGTGGCGAGCGACGACGGCGAGGTGGTGCGGAGGATGCCGGCGAGCGGAGGGCCGGCGCAAACAGGCGGAGCGCGGCCTCGAGTGACTGCGAAGAAGACGCACAGCCCTCTGCATTTCCTTTTCTTTTTCTTTTTTCTTTTTTCTTTTTTTTCCTCTCTCCCTCTCTCACCTGTCTCTCTCACGACCTTCTCTCTCCCGTCTCTCTCTCTCTGCAGCCCTTTTTGCCTTCTTTTACTTTTTCCATTTTCAGCAAAAGTAGAACTTTTTCTTTTTCCTCCCTCAAACCCTAAAGAAAACGAAGGCAATTTTTCTCTTTTGGACTTAAATTTTTTTTTACCTATCGCTCTAGAAAAAATCCCATCAATGTGGCCATGTATTCAATATGTCTAGCCCCCGAAACCCTATATGTTTAATTCTCTTATAGGCAAAACAAATACAATCTTTTTTGGAATATTTCAATATACTCGAAGATTGCCTATATCCTCCCAATTACAAAAAATCATTTTATTTTCCTCATCTCTTGAATATTTTCCATTGATTTAATCGCCTAAAGATAATATTGCAAACCGATTTTCTTAAATTCCAAAAATCCACCATAATATCATTTCAAATATCCATTTAGGTAATTTTTGTCATTAAAAGAAAACAGGTTCAGGCCAATTTGCTTGCTTTGTGGGCTTAGTCCGACCTACCAAATTAAAGATCAGAACCACTAATTTGAATCCATCCACCACCAGTCCAATGTAAATTAAAAATAAATGCATCTAAAACTATATACTATGCAATTAATATTTTTTTCAGGGATAAAATTAACCCCTAATTTTTAATGCAATAAATGACTAAACTGGCCGCCAAAATTTAGGTGTCAACATTCGTTATAATAATGCACACTCTTTATGCTGTAGGCGCAACTCTTAATGATTGTTCACCACAAAAAATTGGTTTCTCTATTTGGATATTGCAATGAGTCCAAGCACATGGCATTGATATATGAATACATGGCTAATGGAAATTTAAGGCAACATTTATCAGGTGTGTTTTATGCCCTGTTGTATTGTTCCTTCTCTAAATTAATCCAATGAAATTCTATTTCTTGCTCATAGGTAAAGTTAAAATTCATCCAACAGAAGATCATCCGAAGGTCTTGACATGGAGTAAGAGACTACATATAGTTGTGGATGTAGCACAAGGTACCCAAATGAGACATCCTCGGTTATACGTTTTCTCCCATCATTGCTTTGGAATTGTTTACATGGTTTTTGCAAGGATTTCAGATTTGGATTATTTGCATAATGGTTGCAAGTCACCCATCATCCATAGAGACTTAAAGACTACAAACATTTTGTTGAATGAAGACTTCCAAGCCAAAATAGCTGATTTTGGCCTTTCAAGAGCTTTTGCAACTGAAAATGACTCTCATGTGTCAACTTGTCCCTCGGGCACTCCCGGCTACCTCGACCCCGAGTAATGGCTAAAACTCAATACTATCGATCTAGTTCAATTCAGGATCTCTATTTGCATAGAAATATTGACATTGCTTAGGATTTCTTCTTTGATTTAAAGATCCAATATTTGTTTTTTTTTTCCACCCAGGTTTCAATCTTTTGAAAACTTAAACAAGAAGAGTGATGTTTATAGTTTTGGAACCATACTCTTTGAGTTGATCACGGGCCGACCTACAATAATGAGAAGCCGGGATGGCAGCACCAGCATGCACATACTTGAATGGTTGGTTCCTTTCGTTGAAAGTGGTGACATACATAGCATTATGGATCGAAGGTTACGAGGGCAATTTGATATCAACTCGGCTTGGAAACTAGTGGAGATTGCTATATCTTGTACACGACCAACGGCAATTCAAAGGCCGGACATAAATCACATACTGACAGAGTTAAAGGAGTCTTCGGTGAGCAAATCAAGTGGTTCTTTTGAAATGACCTCCTTGGAGCTCACTTCTGATACTATCCCTATGGCTAGGTAGCTGAACTTCTTCAATCCAGAAAGACTATCGTCTTCTTAGGTAAAAATTGACTTTTGTCCACAAATTTGTACTATTTTTTGTATTGCGTAAACCATTCCCCTTTTCTTTTCTGTGATTGAATCTTCCAAACTTGCTTTATAACAGTGATAGCCTTCCGTCCTTTGTCGCTCCTTTCTCCATTCACGATGTCAGTTTATGGCATTCCTAACACTGCGAAATTGGGAATTCCATGTTGAGTTTGGGGGAGGAGATTTTGAGGTTGGGGTATCCATGGATGGGGTAATTGGCGTTTGCAGGCCCTCATAGCACGTTCTTGGGGTTCAGCTGAGATTTCAGCTGGAACCCACACCATTGATTAAGTAGCAGCAGTTTTGCAATTTTGAGGGGGTAGATTGAGCAAATTTAAAGATAAGGGATATATATGGAACTTGGTGGTCCTAATGTAGTACTTCTCACAAGCAACTTGGGATGTACACACAAGCATTGTTAAAAAATCATGGACGCCAAACTTGAGCTTGACTTTTGATAATGCATTCATTTGTAACATGTTTATATCTAGATAGAAGGCAATCCCTATCTCATCTAATTCTTAGAATTTGGGATAGGCCTGCTGTCTTGGGGGTTCCAATGCAACAACCAGTATCATTGACCAGAAGAGAGCTACTTGGCCAGAGAAGATGCGCACAGCCGGTATGACATTGCCATTGCCTGGTTCGTCAAAAAAGGACCCACCGGCGCGCCATAGAATAGTCCGATCTATGGCAATCAATGGCGAGATTCAGAAAAAATGAGGGCTCATCCTTAGCAAGCAAACCCAAAAAATGAACTTGTTAATGATCTTAGACCAGCAGGAATTTGTGCATAGCATGACCTAAATATGTGATGTCCCTTCTGAGTATGGGGAACTTTGATCACCATTTTATCTCACTTTTTACCATTATCTATTTATATCTATATACATGTTCAAGCCCAATGGAGGTTCATCTCACTTATGGCTTTCTGACATCACCATTGCATAAACTACTAATCATTAAAAGAAAAATGACTCCGTTTTGTTCTCCACTTTAATTTATTTTTCTTGTCAAAAACCTTTTTTCAAAGGCTAAACCTATAAAACTTTCATAAATAGAAAACTACCCATGCCTTTTCAAATTAAAACATTACCAACTGCCCAAAAAGCATAACTACCATTTTGTCTCACTTAGCACAAGCACGGATATATATTTATTTATTTATTTATATTTATATAATAGGTTTGCCTCACAATTTTTAGTAGTTATATACTGGCTCTCTACATGTGTGAACACGATACGATTGTGTGCTCGTGTTAGATACAATCATGCACAATATGAAATTGAAAGTGAGACCGTTTCCACATTTTCAATTTGAATCTTCTAAAGTATTATTCGTCTCATTTTTAGCTTTGCACTATATAATGTCAAATTATTAAGTAACCATTTCTTTCTAAGCATAACTACTATATTTACTTTGCACAAGTACCGATATAGTACCGGACATCCTCAACCATATTGAGAAATTAAGGCAATATTATTACGAATATATGTGCTTAACCTATAATTTTTAGAAGTTAAATGCTAACTCTCTACACGCACATACACAATATGATCGTGTGCACATGTTTGATACAATCATGCACAATACAAAATCGAAAGCGAGGGTTGTTTCCACATTTTCAATTGGAATCACATTAAGTAAGAAGTATTAATTCTTTCACTTTTAACTTTACACTATATAATATTGATTTATTGAGTAACCTTCTGTTTTCTTTCTAAGCATAACTACTATTTTTGTCTCACTTTGCACAAATGCCGGTATCACACTGGACATCCTCAACCATATTGAGAAATTAAAGTAGGGGTGTGGCTTTTTTCGTACTGGAGAAACAAGTTTCTTTTCTAGGATTATTTGGTTTTTCCTTCAAATCTAACACAAATAATTTGATGACATGCAAAGGAAACCATCAAAGTTTCATCAATGAATAACTCGATATCAAGTGAACCATGCACTTCTTCGATTTTGGTTAGATGGGATCTTCCACCTTCTAGGTGGATTAAAATGAATATTGATGGAGCATCTAAAGACAATTCGTCGACAGAAGCAGAATTTTGGGTTTTGTGATTAGAACTCAACTTTGCAAAACAAATTGGATTTCATAGGATCATCATTAAGATTGACTCTAGAACCGTAATGGATTTTCTTAGTTCAGAGCTTAGATTAATGATGTTGGCCCTACTTTTCTTAAAGATATCAGAAGATTGGTAATCTCTCTCTCTTTCTAAGTTTAAGCGTAATATAACTTTTAAGAAAGAAATTGATGTGCTAATTGGCTTGTTAATCTTGAAATCCACAAACGCTTGAATACTAATTTCTTTTCATTGTCTCGTACATAGTTACTTTATGTTTTATTACATGATAAGAAAGAGATGGTAGATTTAGGATGTTAAGTTTTTGTATTTATCTTTAGCCATTTTTTCATACAAAAAAAAAAAAAGGAAAAGTACCAAAAAAGTCTTAAATCTATTACATTGGTACCAATTCAGTCATAAACTTTTCAATTGGACCAATTCAGTCATAAACATTTTAATATTAGTACCAATTCAATTCATTCGACTATTTTGGCCGGTCGGTGATGATGTGGACGTCTATCAGACTTTGATGAGGAAATTTTTATGATTTTTATTATTATTATTTCGAATTTTTTATTAATTTTTTTTCTTTTTTATTTTCTCCCTTCTTCCTCCTTGGACTGTTCCGGTGGTGGCTGGCGAGGGTCGCAGCCCTCACCCATATCTAAGCGAGGCCAACCTCGCCCTAGCCTTGCCGCGAGCAAAGGCGACCTCGCCCGTGGCTTGTGAGGCCACGGCGGCCATCGCCAAGGCGAAGGCGAGGGCCGCTAAGCCCTTGCCAGTCGCCGGCAAGGGTCGCGGCCCTCGCTCGGCCTCGCCCAAGGCCGTGAGCGAGGCAACTTAGCCCAGATCTGGGCGAGGCTGGCCTCACCTATGGCAAGGCTTGGCGAGGACCGCGTTGGCCTCGTCAACCGCGAGCGAGGCCGCCTTCGCCCGCAACAAGGCCAAGGCAAGGCTGGCCTCACCTATATCTAGGCTAAGCCGCCTCGCCCGCAGCCTTGGGCGAGGGCCGCGACCCTCGTCAACGGCTAGCGAGGGCTTAGCGGCCCTCGCCTCCGCCCTAGCGATGGCCTCCATGGCCTCACCAGCCATAGGTGAGGCCGTCTTCACTCGCGACAAGGCCAGGGTAAGGGCCGCAACCCTCGCTAGTGGCAAGTGTGGGCTTCGTGGCCCTCACCAAATGGCCAACAAGCCTCCGACCACGAGCCTCACTGGATGCTCGCCGACCACCGCCGAAACTGTCACGCCCCGAACCTCGAGCGCGCGCCCATCCTTCTCTAGTTGATAATATTTTGCGATTTCCCAAGACGAGTCGCCGACCTTTTTGTTTTATTACACATGCGGAAGCAAATAATAAATCCCCCGATAGTAATCATCTCGAGATAGAAAAGCAGGACAACATATTCACCAATCAAACATGCTTTTATAATCACATAGAGTCATGTACAGGGTCTATGACCAAAAGACCACAAGGACTGGCTTTCTAAAAAGAAACGGTCTTAACTGACCTACACTTCTGATCACCTCCTCTCAGTTATAGGTTCTCCACTCGATGAACCTGAAAATGGTTATATAATAACCAGTGAGACAATATCTCAGCAAGTCCACCCATTAAACCCCGATTAGGAGGCTAATACGCTTCAAGGCGCTCTAGTCATACAACCACACAATTAGAACAAGGAACTTACATTGCCTCAGTTCCTTCCTGCAGGTCAGCACAATTCATATCTCAAATGCATGCAATTAATGCATACAACAATTGAAACGCCTTACTTTTCTCAACCAACTACAAGGATCTTAACCCAATCAATCACAGGAGTCTCGATTATAAGACCAAACTATTATGATACGTCTCATACCATGGCACACAGTTTTGTCTCATAATCAAACGCATCAAACTCAGACAATCATGCGTTCCAATTGTTAATTAAGCCACTCAAGGCACTGTCGACATCCATGTTTGGCAGTCTACTAGCATAACCAGGCATCGTCTCTTCCCCATAAAGCACGGCTACGTCACAAAGACGGCTATCCCGAAGGAGCTTAGGTCCAGAATCTATTGCGACCCGCTACCCTAATGCATGGGTAACCCAAAAGTGGGATTTAGTAATATCCGACTTAAATGCTAGGACGGGTTCTCTTTAATCAACACACGACCACTCAATCTCGGGCCAGGACACCGTGCATTACACTCAAATGCCTCAATTAAAATAGTGGTCCCGGCCTATTTTTTCGTATTAAAAATATCCCAGAAAATAGTTGTGTGGGTACACGATCAAATTGGACCCGGAAAATTCATAATATTCTTTTCAAAATCCCACTGGTTTATATAGTATATAAAACCATTTTCAGTGTTTAAAACCCGACACCCGAGATTTTCTGAATAAATAACGAATTTTATAAATTTTTGGAATAAATGTTCAAAAATCCAATCAACACTCAATTTGCATAATTTAACACTCAATTGCATAAATTAACCATATTATTGCAATCAGCACGAAATCCGGTCACCGGCTATCCTGGCCTAATTTTCGGAAAATATTTAATAATTAATTAATTTATAAAATTAATTAAATAAATCAATTTAAATACTAAAATGCTAGCCTAGGCCAAAATCACTAAATTAAATACCAATACAGACCCGGAAAATTCCCAAACCCTTCTAGATAAATAACACAATTTATCTAGGCCTCATTTAATCTAATCTAACCACCTAACATGCATAATTGCATAATTAAATCACTAAATTAATCTAACTAACCACCTAATTCCTAATTAAATAAATCTAAACACCCCTTAGACGTCATTAGCCTATTAAGAATAGTTTAGTGAATAAACTCACCGGTTTATTGCGGAAACTGGTTCACCACGACGACAGCGCGACAGCGGCCGAAATCCGAATTTTCGGCTACGTCAACGGGTTTGGATCGGGCCTAAACTTGGCCCAACAAATCTCAACCCAAGCTGAGATGTGTTCTGGATTTGGGCTGGACCTCAAGTGGGCTTCTCTTCTCGGGCTTCAAAGCTGGACTGGACTGAAAATTTTCGCTGGCTAAGCTGGGCTAGCTGCTGCAGCTGAAGTCACGGGTTGAAGATGCTGGATGGGCCGTTGGGCTTGTGGCTTCAAATGGACTGAACATAGAGGCAGCAAGGGGAAAAGGCTGGGCTTCAGAGGAGGTGGGCCGATCGAAGAAGCAGCAAGGCAGAAGCTGCTTCGATCGTCGACTCGGTGCAGCTGGTGACGGAAGGAAGCTGCTATTGGGTTGCTTCGATTGAAAGGAGAAGGCACGAAGGATGGTGGAGCAGTGACGAGCTGGCAGCTTGCAGGGAATTGAGGCAGAAATTTCGGTGGATAACGTGGGCTGAATTCGCTGGAATTCACGGCTGCTCTTGCTTGGCTTCAACTTGCTGGACAATTGGGCTCGTGGGCTGAAATGGAAGGAAGCAACCAGATGGAGGGGAAATCGTGGGCTGACGTGGGGATTCCTTCGATGGAGAAGCAGAATCAAGATGGAGCGGTGGAGGACAAGGTTGACCGGCGTGAGTGGTGTGCTGGCGTGGGGCTGATTAGTGAGTGGAGATGGAGGGAATTCAATGGTGGAGAGCTGTAGAGAAGAAATGAAGGAGCAGATTCGATGATGGCTTCGCTGTTGGGACGGGAAAGAGAAGATGGAGTAGAGGCGGCAGCAACATGAGTGAGGCGTGAGGGGTCGAGAGGGTGAGAAGAAAAAGGGAGAGGGCAAAAGTCAATATCTATCTCCAAATGATTAATGCTTTGTCCCCTCTAAAGTCTTCATAAATATCCTTATGTGCCCCCTCCACCCTAATTCTTTCTTGAATAAACTTCCCAAATAATCCAAACTTGAAGCCAAAATTGCTGACCTCTTCCTAGTTCCAAATTTCCTCATATAGCTTCAATTTTCTCGACAAATTCTCAAATTTGAAGTTCAATTTTGATGAAGCCCACAAATTTTATACAAGTTCCCATCAACAAATAGCTCGGTAAGGAGGCCAAAATTCCCTTCAAATGAGTCCATCCGAATTTCCATTAATTTCCAAAACATCCAAAACAATTTTCCGTAAAAATCTCGGAATCTCCGAAAATTCTTCAGAGGATGAGTCAATGTTCCTAAAATAAATCGTGACACGACAGAACTTTCAATTTTTGAAATCGGGATCAAATTCGAGGTTAATTTCAATCCGATGCGATTTTAACATGACCTAATCTACCAGGTAACTTTTAAGAATTTTTTGTGCAATTGACCCGTAATCAATTTACCTCAAGTCACATTGTACATCTTCGACACATTGATGACTCTCGGTTGTCGTGAAAATCTCAAGATATCAATTATGGGCACCGGGTACCAAAACAATAGAAAAATTGGTATAGTGCCGATCGACAAGTATTTTGCAATCAGGTGGAATCACCCACACTCTAATCACACATCTCAGTCAAATCAACCTATCTTCGGTCTCCGATCGATTTTGACAGTGCCATAATGACCCTTGCAAATCAACACGGTTGAGTAGTTAATCTTTAGTTGAATTCTCAAGTATATTGCATTAAAATTCCTTAATGATTTCCCCATATAGTCTAGTTATCTCATGAGTGGCCATTTCAGAGAAAAGCACTATAGTCGCGTCAATGAAAAGCCCAACTTATCCAATCGAAATTAGAACCTGAAATTTAGGATGTCATAAGAACAGTCCAAGGAAGAAGAAGGAAGAAAAGAAAAGAAAAAAGAAAAAAATCATAAAAATTGCCATGTCAGCGCCGGCCGGCCAAAATTGGCCAGATGGACTGAATTAGTACCAATATTAAAATGTTTATGACTAAATTGATATCAATGCAATAAGTTTATGACTTTTTTGGTACTTTTCCCAAACAAAAACAACAATATTATTTATATAAATATTTAACCTATACTTTTTTGTAGCTACATAATAGCTCTCTACACATGCTTGCACAACATGGTTGTGCCTGTGTTAGATATGATCGTGTGTGGTACAAAATTAAAGTGAGATCATTTCCACATTTTCGATTTGAATCATATTAACCAAGAAGTATTAATTATCGCAATCTCACTTTCATCTTTGCACTATATAATGTCAATTTATTTAGTATTTACCCATTTTCTTTCTTGCCATAACTATTATTTTTGTCTCACTTTGCACAAGTACCCATATCATATCAGACATCTAAACCATATTAAGAAATTAAAGACAACATTATCATGTACATATGTATATGTGTGCGTGTGTCTAACCTAAAATTTTTAGCAGCTACATGCTAGCTCTCTACACGGGTGTGCAAGACACAATTGTGCGCGCATATCAAATAAGATCATGCATAGTATGAAATCGAAAGTGAAACCATTTCCACATTTTCGATTTGAAACATATATCAAATAAGATCATGCATAGTATGAAATCGAAAGTGAGACCATTTCCACATTTTCTATTTGAAACATATTAAGCAAGAAGCATTATTTGTCTCGGTTGTAACTTTTCTCTATTTAATATCAATTTATTGAGTAACCACCTGCTTTCTTTCTAAACATGACTACCATTTTCGTCTCTCTTTAAACAAGTACCGATATTATACATCGCCGATATCGAGAAATTAAAGACACTATTATTCTATACATAAATATTTAACCTTTAATCTCTAACAACTACATATTAGCTCTTGACATGCGCATGCATGGTACGATTATGTGCGCGTGTTAGATACGATCATGCATGATATGAAATCAAAAGGGAGGCTTGCTTCTAGATTTTCAATTTGAATCATATTAAGCAAGAAGCATTATTTGTCTTACTTTTAACTTTCCACTATTCAATACCAATTTATTGATTAATCGGTTGCTTTCTTTCTAAGCACGATTACCATTTTCATCTCGCTTTACACAAGTATCAATATTTTATGTTGCCAATATTGAGAAATTAACATGCTATTATTTTTCTATATGTTTAACCTTTAATTTTTAACGGTTATATATTAGCTCTCATCACGCATATGCATGATACGATTGTGAGCATGTGTTGGATATGATCGTGTGCGATATGAAATCGAAAGCGAGGCTCATTTCCACATTTTTTATTTGAATCATATCAAGCAAGAAGCATTATTTATCATACTTTTAACTTATCACTATTTAATACCAATTTATTGAGTAACCACCTACTTTCCTTCTAAGCATGATTATCATTTTCATCTCGCTTTACACAAGTATCGATATTATACATCATTGATATCGAGAAAATAAAGACACTATTATTCTATGCATATATGTTTAACCTTTAATTTCTAACGGTTACATATTAGCTCTCAACATGCGCATGCATGATACGATTGTGCATGCATGTTAGATACGATCATGCACGATATAAAATTGAAAGTGAGGCTCCTTTCCACATTTTTGATTTGAATCATATTAAGCAAAAAGAGTTATTTGTCTTACTTTTAACTTTCCACTATTTAATACCAATTTATTGAGTAACCAGCCGCTTTCTTTCTAAGCATGACTACCATTTTGATCTCGCTTTATATGGATACCGATATTGTTTCTCGCCAATATCAAAAAATTAAAGATACTCTTATTTTATACATATATGTTTAACCTTTAATTTCTAACGGTTATATATTAGCTCTCGATGTGCGCAAGCATGATATGATTGTGTGTGCGTGTTAGATACAATCGTGCACAATACGAAATTGAAAGCGAGGCTCGTTTCCATATTTTCGATTTGAATCATATCGAGCAAGAAGCATTGTTTGTGTCACTTTTAACTTTGCACTATATGATACCAATTTATTGAGTAATCACCTGCCTTCTTTCTAAACATGACTACCATTTTCGTCTCGCTTTACACAAGTACTAATATTGTACGTTGCCAATATCGAGAAATTAGAGATGTTATTATTCTATACATATATGTTTAACCTTCAATTTCTAATAGTTACATATTAGCCCTCGACATGCGCATGCATGATACGATAGTGTGCATGTGTTAGATACGATCATGCATGATATGAAATCGAAAGCAAGACTCATTTCCATATTTTTTATTTGAATCATGTTAGATAAGAAGCATTATCTGTGTCGCTTTTATTTGCTCTATATAACACCAATTTATTAAGTAACCACCCACTTTTTTTTCTAAGCATAACTACCATTTTTGTCTCCATTTACACAAGGACTAATGTCATACCTTACTGAGATCGAGAAATTAAAGATGCTATTATTTCTAGACATATACATTTGACCTATATTTTCGAGCGATTACATACTAGTTCTTGACACGCACGTGAAGAATACAATCCAATTGCGCGGGCGGGCATTAGATTTGACCAGACTACGCGTGTGTTGGATATGATAATGCTTAATACGAAATCGAAAGCGATACCCTTTTTTGCACTTCCAATTTGAATAATTAATAATGCACATATAGGAAGCTCTTGATCTTATCTAAATAAATCCCAATATATTACGCTTTTTTTGGGCAGTAATTTATGACATTACTTATTGTTTTTTTTTCGGCAATAATTTATGAAATCACTTTAAAAATTTTGCGCACGCGCGGTTCATTCAGCAACGCGGTAAGATTTGAAAAAGTACAAAAAAGGGAGACAGGACAAAGTAACTAAGAAATCGGCAGCATGCTTTCTACCGTTTCCCAATTTTCTATCGTGTCCCTTATTTGGTTCTAATGTGTTTTATTTTTTGTCCTTGCCCCTCATAGATTTGATTCTATGAAATAGCATAAATGAGCCAAGAGAGTAGAATTGCATTGATTTACTATTTTGATGTATGTATTTCATCAAGGATGAAAATTTGATGATGCATAATTTCGATTAATTACCTCTTGGAATATTCTTGAAGTGGGGTTATGTCTGAATAGGACTTTGGAACTAATATGACTGGAATCATTGAGATTAAGAAATATTTAACTTTCATTTTCAAAATAAAATATTTGGGTGAAGTAGATACTATCTTAAGTATTAAAATAAATAAATAAATAAATAATAGTAGGGATTATTCTTTAAGCCAAAGTGATTACATAGAGAAGATGTTGTATAAATTTAAACATCTTGTTTTCAAATATATGAGTACTCCATTTGATTATAGGTGGAGAGTTTTTAATGTGAGTGCTTCGGGTCTTTAATGTATGCGATATATTATACTAGACATGATATTACTTTTTATAGATGCAAGTTGAGTAAATACTAGTAATCCAATATAGAACATTGGAGGGTTATTTTATTGTTCTATAATAATCTGGCTATTTTAGAAAGATATATTGATGCTAGTTGGATTACAAGTGTGAGAAATAAACAATCCACTAATGTATTAATTTTCACATTACCTAAATGTGTTGTTTCTTGGACAAGCAAGAAACAAATATACGTAACTTACTCAATGATAGAATTTGAGTTCATTGCTTTAGCAACAACTGGGAAAGAGGCTCAATGGATTAGGAATTTGTTGTTGAATATCAAATTATAGCCTAGTCCTATGTTTCCTAATTCTATTCACTATGATAGTCAGGCTCCTTTGGCAAGAGCTTATAGTAGCATTGATAAGTCTAGACATATTAGTCTAAGACATGAGTATGGGAGACAATTGATTAAATATGGTACCATAATAATTGTCTACGTGAGGTCAAGTAATAATCTTGCTGATCATTGGACGAAGGCTTTACCAAAAGACATGGTAATAATGACCTCATAAGAAACGGGGCTGAAATCCTTTAATTAAAATCACAAGTAATGGTAACTCGACATTTTTCAAGAACATCACTAGTTACAAGATTTAATGGGTAAGAACAAGTTACTGAATGTGATTGTTTGATACCGACATAGTCCCGATATGAAAAGTCAGTATCGTCTGTTACGTTTTATAGGTTGAATTGAATTCTTAATGAAGTATAGTACAAATTTATAATGTGTTAATAGTAACAAAAGGGCGTTATAAATACTTCACATATATGAGCTTATAAATGGTGCCGCCTCTTACGAAATTTAGGATTGCTTTCTAGAGAGCTCATGAAACGGGATCAAGCACAAGGCCATAATAGTGCGGAGTAATATAGAACTTCTCGCTGAAACAAGAGGTTAATATACGTGTGGTATGTCCGGTTCTATTATATAAAAGTACAAGTTTAAAGCTGAGCTACTTATCACTATGATAGAGCTTTGAGATATTTGCACTAAGTAAAGGTTTAACTCGAAAGATACCTTTATGCATGTATATTAATCTCATGGAAATTTTGACTATATATTTCTAACGTTTTATTTTTGTTTTGTTTTGCAAACAAAAGTGGGGGATTGTTGGTAGTTTGTTTATAAAACAAATAAAGAGGTGCCTTGTCCCACATCGAAAAGATGTGAGAGCGCACGTGGACAAGATTTGGCATTAAGCGACGATCATTATTTTTATTTATTGAAAATTCAAATTTATTTCTATAAAAAATTAACTATAAATCTTGTTAAAATAGTGCGACTATTCACGAAAAGTTACAATTATTTTTTTTATTTTTTATTTATTTAATTCCGAATTTTTTATGTCTTTTCAATGTAACCTTTGAGACGTACTTGACTTTGTTCTTTTTGCAACTTTTTGAAGAGTGGTTTCTATTCGAAAGATAAAAATAAGTACGTTTGTTTTGAGATCAAACATACATCTTCTTTCATTTTTTTGTTTTCTTTCAAAAGAAACTACATTATTATCTAGTATTCTTATTTGAGATTTTGTTGCATCCCGGAGGAAATTTGCCGATAACCATTAACAACTTTGTAGGGCAAATAAATTATTAAAGAAAGTGATATCACGTCTCAAAGTCCAACTTGATTACTCGATCCGACTTCATTATTCTACTCAATTCAAAACCATATTTTCCCAACAATTTCATCGATGGATCCCCTGAAAGTTAGTCATGATCGTATTCGGTGTGCAGTACTTAATGCCAGGAGCATCTTTTCGGCACATTCCTCCAAATGTCATTCTGGCGTGCTTCTCAAATCGATTACCACAGCACGCTCGAGTTAGTAAGATATTCACACTGCAAATTTGTAATGGGCAGGTTGTTTTCCCAATGTGCAGCAACTGATGGTTTCATTATGGTTCGCTTTTAGGTCATTGAAATCTGATGATCGTTCTATTCATCACCCCATCCGCCGGATGTCTCTTATCCAGTTATTTTTGAAGTTTCAGGTTTTGTGGTCGACCAGCAATAGAATCTCGCTATGCTGACTGATGATGAATTGACACAGGAAAAGAATAACTGTACTCATACAGATGATGATGTACTGTACAGAACAGTCTTGATCTTCTTAATCGATTGTTTCTGAACGGTATGTTAATTAAGAACTAACTCCTTGTCTTCGCCAGTGTCTGCGTCGTGGAGGAGGTTGTGGAGGTTGGAGATGGAGATTACTGGATTTCCTGCGCTTCCACATATCCCATCGCAGTACGATCTCCGCCATTTTTGGTCAGCTCAACTCCAACCAATCCCTGTTTTGAATCCGTTTGAAAACTAGACCCATCAGTGGCTGTTTTTCTTAAATTATTGTTCTCTTTCGCCTGCCGGGCCCAGCCAACGAGCCCCTGTTGTATGTGTTCGTCAAATATCGCCTTCTTGAACGAAGTCCCCATCTTAATTACAGCAACACAAACAAATGACAAGCACATCAGTCTCATTGTATACCAAAATCACATGTATAATGATGTAACAGTCGTATGAGGGAACTCTAACCTGTGTTACAATTGCGTATAGAGGTAGTGTGCTGTAACTACAAAGGAGCTGGACAAACACTCTGCAGAACATAAGCAAAATTTCGCTGTCAGGAGTCAAAGACTAGTTGTTGTAAGATGCATGGATCGAAGAGATTAGTTCCAGCCTCACCCAATGACAAGTCTTGGGATGATAAAATCGACCTCGTGCATCATGCAGGAATTGAATTTATATCGGATCTGCGGAACGGCAGAGCATTAGTCGATGTCCTGTTTGTGCGTTGGGAATTTCCAATTTTAACTGACAATTAGCCCCACTTATCCTTACCCATACGAAGAGCAAGAAAGCCAGTTCAAAGGAGTTTTGGAACAGAATGATGTGAATCAGGACGAGAATGAGCTGAGGCCGGTGGAACCAGAAATGGTCATCAGAAGGCTGAACAACTAAGTCCCCTGCAATCGCTATATGCCTCTCGGCAACGTCCTGGGCCAACCGAGTTATCACATGCTCCAGTTTGGTTCCGACCGCCAGCAAAAGCTGCACAGAAGCAATAAGCCATTTAAATAAGAGAACCTTAGATATCCAGAAGTACGCGTGCCAACCTGCACAAATTATTCCAAGACAGTTTATTAATTGGAAATAATGTCACTAGTACAGCTTCTGCTCAACTATATGCTTTAAGACAGAGTGCTTAGACAACTTACCGGCAACATTGAGCAGCAAGAAGACCACAACAAATAGCCAAAGGTACCAACTGCGATGAGGAGACTTATCATTTAGTAAATAGCCTGAGGAAGAACGAGCTAAAATAGTCTCCTGTTTTTATTTTCTAGCCGAAACGTTTACAAAGTTTTCTCTTGACAAAAATGTATGCCCAAATTCTTTCTTGAAGTAAAAGGTAAATAGCTAAAAGCAATTTTCTTTTACCTTATTCCGACAACTTTCTTGAAATCGGCCTCCAGAGCGCGTATCATGTACTTGTGGAAATTGAATTTCGGATTGCCTCTACAATGAGCCTATATAGATGAATTTAATAAATCCCAGTATTGAATTCCACTAGGATCGCCCCACCATATAGAGTCATCACAAGAGCTTATGGACTAAAAATTTATGTTTAGAGGAATATCGTACCATGATAAAACCCAAACGAAGCGTGGTATAATCCGACCTGGTCACAGAACCATAAAACTGCTTGATAAAGGAATGCTGCACCAACAGGAAAATGGGTCAAGAATGAGCCGAGGCCCATGAAAATTTCCTGAATATGAACTTGGACATAATAGAAGACAGCCAAATGCCACATCGAAATTTCAATACACAATGCTGGACGTCTCCAGTTGTTAACCAAGAGTTCTAGTGAAGAGTAAGTTACATGAACAAGGCAGATGAAGAGGAGCCCTTCAAGACTTACCACCCAGCTGAGAATAGATAAGTTCTTGCCAATGCCAAGAAAACGTCCTCTGATGAAGGTGTGATCCTGAACATTTGTGAACTTTGATCGCAAAGCTGTGCATCAATTTTGAAATTTTTGAGACTAGAAACTCGGAATATAGTGCAGAAGAATATACCACAGCAAAATTTTCCACTTTTGAATTGAATGACATTACCCTCTTCGGGGTCAAACTCCTCCTTCTGAATGGCATCCTCCCATCGCTTCCATAGGCGTATCTAAAAGCGCAGGAGATGAGATCAAGCACTTAGACAAATGATTGAAGACACATTTGAGAGATAAAAGACCAACAATGACAGATCACAGAAAGTCTCCTGGCATGACTTTAAGTTACCTGTGCTCCTCCGCATAGGATCGTTAACGCACAGAAAACCACATGCACAGCGGCCAGCACGAAGATGAAAATGTGCAGATGATGAAGCGCCGTTTGAGACAACAACGGCACCTTCTGAAACAATAATCACGGCGTTATTCCGTCACTCAATCTCTGACTTTGCTCCATGGCTTAAGGCTCAAGGTACATTTTGTTATCTCCTTCCAAACAGAAATAAATCTCACTCGAATGGAGTCACAGCATCAGAACCGAGAAAACATCTAACAGCTGTTTCTGTATAATTTTTAGTGGCACAAGAAATTTCTAATTTTCACGTCGAATGAGCTCTTTGACTTGGACAAAAATAATGGAAAGGGATATATAAACGGAAATGTTCATTATAAAAAATGCCAATATGAAGAGGGAATAAAAAGACACCCAAGCAATCTAGAAAAATGAACCTCACCTTTAAAAGAAACGAAAACAGTAACTGAGAATACTTGAAAAGCCAAAGTCATGGCTCACTGTATAAACCATGTCTATGAACAAGGAAAACACAACCATTGTAGATGGGATGTCCAAACCTTACTCATGAACTCTGCAAAATTCGGGGTTTCTAGAAGCTTGCTGGTCACTGTTTTAAAGGATGAGGTTGTGTTGTCTTTTGGGGTTTGTGTGGTTTTTCAACTCCTCGGCTAAAATAAGCAGAGGAGAATGAGCGGGAGAGGAGAATGAGCGGAGGCCCCCCAGAAAACATTATACAGCTTATACCGCAGGGTCGTTTTGTTGGCCACGGTGGCGTTTCAGGCGGCCATGAATCCACCTCCCTCCCTCTCCCTCTGATTTTCTCTGCTCACCTCCCTCTCCCTCTCATTTTCTCTCACGATCTCAGGCTAGGAATGGGTTTATCAGTCTCCTCCGCTTATTCTCCTCTCTCCCGCTCATTCTCCTCTCCTCCGCTTATTTTGGCCAAGGAGTCGAAAAACCACACAAACCCCAAAAGACAACACAACCTCATCATTTAAAATAGTGATTAGCAAGCTTCTTAAAACCCCGATTTTTACAGAGTTTATGAGTAAGGTTTGATTAGTAAGCTTCTGAAAACTAGTAATCGCCACAACTGTTGAAAATCTGCAAAAAGTGGGAGCTCACTTTATTCATGATGAAGCCCGCAACTCTCTTTTTCGTGCCCAATCAAGGCAGGGGGTGCGTACATACACCATCAACATATATTAAAAACCATCTCTCTCTCTCTGAACTCAAAGAAAAACCAAATGAAAGAGAACAAAATGATGAAAGGACAAAGGAAAATGCACACGACAAAGGAACACATTCGAAGGGATAGAATCTGGCTCTGATACCTTGTTATAAGTACAAACCAAAATTCTAAACTGGGGATATTTCAACAAGGAGAGAGAGGGAGAGAGAGATGAATATTTGGGATATTGAAAGCTTAGTTACCTTGCCACTGCCGTAGTCAGAGGAAGCCGCTGAATCTTCGGTGAGATGGCGGCGTCCTCCAGGAGGGAAGAAATTAGTCCGGCAATGAGCAGTGGTGTTGCTGTGCTTGTCGGTGGCATTCTTCTCGCAAGGTAGCCACTTATCCGCGAGCTCTTCCGGGATGCAAATCCCGCCTATTCTGTCTTGGAACACAGCGAGCAGGAGCGATATGAAACCCAACAGCATTAGCTCTGCCATGAATGATCATCCGCACATAAAATTCAACAGCTTTAGAAACATAATTATGATTTTTCAGTTTATAAGGGCACGTGAAATGAACCATAACATATGGTAAATGAAACAAAAATTGCTGCGTGTTTAAGGATAACCTTCTTTGATTTTCTGTAAGGCGTCAAAGAGCGGTTTCTGGTTCCTCTTCTTGAGATACTGCATTTGCCAAATCAGAGAGAGAGGAAGGTCACACATTCTCATCAGTAGAGACATGCGGAGTTATCAGACATGCCATAGTCGATGCACAAATATATCAATTCGGCGGAAAAGAACGAGAAGAAAAGGCACCTTGCCGGCATAATGGAGAAACCGCTCAACAGCCAGAGAAATGACAACTATCACGGTGCAAACAACGGCGAGCACCCACGTTGGCGTGTATTCCAACGTCGGTCCGTCCGCTCCTCCTGCCATCCTCTCTCTCTCTCTCTCTCTGTTGAGAAATTTGATATGAATGTGATATGTGCGTGTCTATATGTATATGTATGTGACTAAACACGATGTGGCATGGGAGGCTGAAAGAGTATACGCTGGACTAAGAAAATGGGATGGTTGCTCTCAGATTGATCAATAAACTAGCGTTTGACTACGGTCACCAGTGGTGAAGGTAGGATTGCATGCTTGAAATGGTAAATGCCTCTGAATGTTTTGTTAGGACGTGTTGACACCTAAATTTTGGCGACCCGTTTAGTCATTTATCGCATTAAAAAATTATGGATTAATTTTAACCCCTAAAAAAATATTAGTTAATTAATTAATTGCATAGCATATAGTTTTAGGTGCATTTATTTTAATTTGCATTTACATTGGGTCGGTTACAGATGGGTTTGATTTGGTGGCTCTGAGCTTTAAGTTGATGCTCTGACAGTCGGATTAAGCGCGAAGAGAGTAATTTGGCGCCCGTATTTAAAAAAAAATCCTATTGCAATTTTTGAAAAAATCAATAGAGAATATTCATTTTTGCAAAGGAAATCTAGAAGAGGTGTGGAAAATAAAAAGAGATCTTCGCGGATGTTGATTTGAAAATGAAATTAAAACCCTAATCTTTGGCCTATAAAAGGGTTACTCGTGTAGGGTTTATGGGGCCAGACATTAATACATACGGCCATTGAGAGAAAAACGTGAGTGCGGCTTCACTATTGAGAGACACAATCATATGAGGGTAAGCTTTCTACGAGAACCCCCCGTGGCACTGTCACCATAGTCGTGCCGTCACCATTCACGACGCTGTTCTTTTTGAGAAAATATTAGGTGGTCAGGGACCGCCACGTCAGCGTGGTCCCAGACCACTCACGCGGCGCCACGTGTGCGGGGAGGGTACAAAGGACCAGAACCGGGCCCACCTCTCTGACGCTCTCCCCTCCCCGCACACGTGGCGCCGCGTGAGTGGTCCGGGACCACGCTGACGTGGCAGTCCCGGACCACCCAATATCTTCTCGTTCTTTTTGCTGTCCGGTTCAACAAGGATGGCTTGCTGCAGTTCCTTTCATCGCATAGCTCGGACCAGCCATATTGACGTGACCTGCAAAGGTCCCACACTTGCCGATTTGAGTTAGCAGCGTTCCTCCACTTTGGTTCAACAATTGCACTAGTAGACCCACGTGGTCTTTCGGTCAACCATTTGCAGCAAATCCAACGTCGTTACTGATCCCAAATCGTGGCCAGCGTCACTTTAGCCGTGAAGTCGCTCGAAATTTCAACCGCTGTCTCAAGCCAGCGTGAGCCGTGGCGCCTTGCTGCCGTGCCAATTCGCCATCGTTTTTTTTTTTAGCAACGTCCAGCCATGGCACCGCCTCACCACGCTTCCTAGTGTCTTCGTAGCAAGCCGAGCGACGGCTGCAGCTTGATATCCCATCACATCCGAACGAGATTCCTATTGAAGCTGTTAATTCTCACTATCATGCTAGGCGACGTACCTGTCCAGATTGCACTAATCTAGACCATTGTTGCCGCTGGTCTTCTTTCTTCACAGGGCACCTGACTTTGACTAATCAAATAATTGTCCCCTGCAGCACCATGACCCACGAACAGCACCAAGAAACCTAGCCAAGCATCGCTGTGTTTTGATTCGCAGGTCCTCAGAAGCTTGTCTTCGATCGCTAATCAAGCTAAAGCCAACGTGGATTTGCGAGTCTCGCCGAGAAGCACCCCGGGTCAAACCAAATTCTTCCATGGCCCCACGTTTGGTTTTGACAATCGCGAAGATCATGAGGACCTATTTTGACGCTCTAAGTCCCAACAATTCCAAGCGAGATCTCAGCCCAGCGTGTCTTCTGCAAGTCTTTCCAGCGAGTTTCCCACAACGAGTAACCTTGGTTGCGTCGCATCAAGCCGCAGCAACATGTCTGGTTCCATACAATCGAGACCGATCCTGCAAAGTTCTATTCTTTATTTTTGCTGCAGATTTTTTTGGCACGGTTTCATCACCCATTACACGTAAAAGATGCCACTTTCTTATTTCTTTTGATGTATAGAAGTGGCCTAAGAGGGTTGCTCGGTCAAAGTCTTCAATGGAGGCATTCAGCAAGCATCTGAGTCACTAAAATCTGCGCGAGACGGGCACACGTCCTTTGAGTAAAGGAGGACGCATACATTGAAAGGAGGGAGGATTTCGCACACCTATTTTATAGAAATTTGGAGCATCTCCCAATTGTTGTTCTCTAGGTTTCTCGGGTAAGCCTTGCTATGGATATGACAACAAAAGTTATCGTTTTGCAGATTGCTTCTCGAGGTTTACGCGCATATTGTTGAATCGAGCAATCATCAAGGAGCTGCATGCAAAGCCCCTTGGCAGGTAACCATCCCGTGAGCCTCACTGGGCACCACCACATCGGGTCGTGAGTAGCCATTTGAGGATCGGAATTCGGAAGCCGATATTCGAATTAGGTGAAAATCTTATCTATTTTGATTTCTGAAAATTCCGTTTCTTTATTTGAAATATTTCTCGTGCATTGTTGAAATTCCCAACGCACCACCTTAACTCGCAACCGCACACGAATTTTTATTCTATCTATAAGGCTTTAGATGGAATAATTATTCACGCGGGAGTAAAATTGATATCTTGATTATTAAGGCTTAAGATCAATTTATTGATTTTATTAGCGAAATAATCAAGTTGATTAGTTATTGTTTCCAGATTCGAACGGTAAATAATATCTTTGATGATCGTGAATGATTTGATGCTTATCTTTTAATTGCTTTATTTATCCAAAAAAAAGATTGCATTTGCATGTCATGTAGATTAGATTTGATTTCCTAGATAGAATTGCATGATAGATTAGTTAGATTATTTTCTAATTACATTAGAGTGCATGTTTAGATGTTATCTAGGTTAGATAAAATCTTTGAGTTAAATTGCATGTCGAGATAAATTTCTAGGTTAAGATAAGATTCAGATTGGTCTATTTCCTAACTTAAAATAGATAATATCTCACTTTAGTTAGATTTTTTTAAATATATTTTAGCAATTTTAATTTCGAATTTCATAGAAAACACCAAAAAAATTGTCTTTGAATAAACTAATTTCATTCTCTAGAATAGGTTGCATGCTCATTAAGAAAATACAAAATATTTTATTTGTCATATAGTTTAGGTCATATTACCATGTCATATTATTTCATGTTAGATTAGTAGCATACATTGCATAAAGCATGATTCCCATTAAATAAGTGAAAAAAAAATTCCGTGTTAATTAGAAATCATATATAGGATTGTCGATGTGAATTCTGATCTAATATTGCATATGCTTTCAATGCTATGAGGTAAGTCCTGCAATTTATTCATTTCTATTATTGGATGTTAAATTGGTGGTTTGCGCACCCGCCTTATCACCTCACATGTTAGGGAGGAAAATTAAAATCAATTCAAACTGCTTGTAAATTTTTTTTTAAAAAATAAAAGGGAAAGGTACCGAAAGGGCATTAGAGAAGTCTAATGTAACCAAGTCCCCGTATCCAAAGTCTCTAGTTCGTAGGAGTAAAGTAATTCTCCCGTTATTTTATTTAGGTGTCTAATTGACCTACCATAAACTGATTAGTGGTGACTCATAGATAAAATATATTTGCATGTTAAGAAATTTGAACCTAAGTTGCGAATTTATATGGACTTGGGAGAGCCCGAGCTAAGTCTAGGCTTAGTAATACATTAGCCAAACTCTAGGTAGTACATCCGAAAATTTGGTCGCGACAGCTTGGCGACTCCACTAAGGACTTATGTTGAAGCACTTAATGGACTTAGACCAATTTTTCTTTTTTTCTTTTAAAATGTTTTGTTTGGCAGCGAGGACACCAGCTATGTCCCTGACATTTCTAAGGTATTAAATGTTCTTGGAGGAAGGTGTTTAATGAATAATTTATTTTTCCTGATTAGAAGTGTTGTTTGCATTTAAACTATTGTACATGTTTTATTGCTTTTAGCACTACACTATTACACACACAACCTGCGGTCGGACCTAGGCTGTAATAGGAATTTTTAGGATGGTATTGAGAATGATACTTCCTCCAAAGCGAGACTGCTATGTAGAGGTTGACCTTCTCTTCCTTAAAATTTCTTTCATAGTGTCGAATGTGTTTGTCCATATCCGCGAGACTGCGTGATTATTGGGCATTCCATTCGGTTGAGCCGGAGTTTGGGGGACCAAACACGTTAATGCGAGACTGCAACGGTCAGATCATCCTCTTAGCTCCACTTTATTAAGCCATTTAGAGTAGAAATCGATCCTCACATCTCATATGCATGTCTATGTGATTGCCGTTGATTTTCTTTGGTGAAGTAAGTCTTCTATCCCTATACCATGCAATTTATCACCTCACATGTTAGGAAGATAAATTAAAATCAATTCAAGATGCCTGCAAAATATTCTTTCTCAAAATAAAAGAAAAAGGTACCAAAAGGGCATTAGAGAAGTCTAGTGTAACCAAGTCCTCGTACCCAAAGTCTCTGGTTCGTAAGAGTTAGTAATTCTCCTGTTATTTTACTTAGGTATCTAATCGACCTACCATAAACTGATTAGTGGCGACTCCTAGATAAAATCTATTTGCATGTTAAGAAATTTGAATCTAAGTTGCGAATTGGTATGGGCTTGGAAGAGCCCGAGCTAAGTCTAGACTTAGTAATCCATTAGCCAAACTCTAGGTGGTGCATCCGAAAATTTGGTCGTGACAGGACGTAGACCCCTTTAAAGAAAACCATGTAGAAACTACATAATCTCTTGTCTAGTTGGACAAGACAAAATCAATCTTGGTACTCAGACAAGTTCAGATCGGAATGTGTGATTGACTTGGTCTAACAAGATTGCAGTCGGTGTTGACCTCTTAAGACTTCTCTAGTTTGGAAGTTCCCATGTGTTTTAGACCTAATCTTGCACGATTCTACCATATTTCTGATGACATTCCACGCGAGACTACAATTCAAGTCTAACGAAAGAAGAAAAAATTACCAAAGAAATGAATGAGGAACTATCAAGACAAGAGTGTGGTTCGATTTGAAGGTCAATACAACGTAGGGAATGCCAGTCACCAAAAAATTCGCAATGAATCTGGAGGGTATGGAGTCCACAATTGATCGATCACACAAGTGTTTCTCATCCCTAGCTACCTCCCAAAAAAAAACCCACAAGTGTTGTTATCACACAACTTTTTATTGTGGACTTATTCAGAAAATCATAGAAAGAAAAATCCTAACAATCTCATGTGTTCTATGTGTCCACCAATCATAATTCCATCTCGTATATATACATAAGAAAGCTAGTCAACTTTAATAACCTACTCAAACAAGCGAATATACTTCGATTTAGTTTCCTAAACTCGAGATATATTTGCACTATTGGGGATGATCATGGAGAAAAAATTCCAGCACTATCTTGTTTGCTTAAATGTCCACCGCGTAAAATTCCATCTCATAGATATATATATCTCTTGTTTGCTCTATGTGTCCACTGCGTAGAATTCCATCTCATATTTATACATAGGAAAGCTAGTCAACTTAGAAAACCAACTTAAATAAGGAAATATACTTAGATTTAGTTTCCTTCACATGCTCAAATTTGAGATATATTCCCACTATTGTCGGTGTCGCCCAACGATGGCCCGACGACGCTGAGCCTCACCGGGGGCCGGCGAGCTGAGCCATGGCTGGGCGAGGCCACCAGCCCTCGTCAGCCGATCGCCGGCCATGGCCGAGGCCGGCGACTGGCCAAAAGGAAGAAAGAAAAAAAAAAGGAAAAAAATTAAAATTATTTAAAAATTAAAAGAAACAAAAAATTACACAAGTTTACCAAACGTGTTTTTGTTCTTTTTCTATTCTAAGAACATAAATTTTGTGCAATTACCAAATGCGTTCTTACTGGTCAAAAATTGTTCTTTGAAGTAGAAATAGTTTTTTCTATTTCTATTCTCAAGAACAATTTTTGAACAGAAATGTTACCAAACGTTACTTAAGTAACCGGGGTTCCACCCATTGTCGAGTGGCCAACTAAGACCGGCTGGGCACTCAACAAATCTCAAAGGCTCAAATGCAGTTTCCAACGTAGTGTCCGGTGGTCCGGGTGCATTCCGCTTAGACACCCAACCCAACAATGCGGTCTTGAATCCAAACATGTTTTAAACCCTATTTTGAAGTCCTTATAAACCACAACTTGTGACAACCCTAGAAATTTTTTAAGAGTCATCATTCAAAAGAGTTGAGAACATAAAAAATAAATAAATAAATAAATCTCCTTGCTTGTGATTGTTCCTCATGAATTGGATTTCTAGAATCAGGAAACACTTGATAGTTGAGCCTTCAAGTGATTGTAATCTTCTATTGTGGAACCATCTCAATCTAATGTGGTTAAATTTTAGTTCTACAATTTATTTCATGCTTGAATCGTTCGTTTGTTCACGCTTTCACGTTAATTGTAACTGTTTATTATCAATCAATTACTACAAAAATTTTGTCTGTATGCAATTATCATTATGGATTTTATTAAATTTGAGTTGTAGAAATTTACTGGCGTGAATGATTTTAATCTATGGTGCATTAAGATGTGTGTAATGTTAGAGCCATAGTGTATGGATTTAGCATTGGAGGGAGATGATAAATTTCCTCAAACTATGAAGGCAAAAGAAAAAGTTGATATTTGAAAAAGCCTAGGTGTGTGATACTGCTAAATCTGGTAGATAATGCCAGAGAGGAGTGGATCATAAATTCTTGATTCACATATCACATTACATCGTATAGGGATTGGTTTTCAGATTACTAGTCTATCGAGGATGTCGATTTATTTCAAAGTCTAGGGCTTTGAAAGTTATCATCCACATGTCTGAAAGAGGTATGAACATTTTGAGTGAGCAGGTCTTCTGTATAGGCTTGAAATTTGGAAGATGGACTTTTGCAAACATTGCATGTTCGACAAGCAGCACAAACTACTGCTCAGCACAACAATTCACAGGACCAAGGTACAATAGATTACATTCATTCAAACTTGTGGGGTCCTTCTCAAGTGCAACCAAAATGAGGTGCCCCAGTATATACTAACCTCCATTGATGAGGTTGAGTGAACTTGCCGCTTATTGATAATAATAAATAAATTGGTCAATTATTTGTGTCGACACGAAGAAATATGAATTTCTAGACTTATGTTTTCAAATTAACAAAATCCGGCACATGACAATTAACAAGAATGGATGAGAATGTTATTTTAGATATGAAAAATCTCTGCCATGGAGATGGAATCTATAATTACTGACAAAACATATGATCCCACAGGAAGAAAGCAATCTATTTGCAAAGATCCTTTTAGCTTAAATAATGGAGGAGACTTGACTTTGCACTTGCATCGATGGAAGAACACGGAACGCAGGCCCCATGATGAATCACCTTATTCCTACTTCGTCCCGTCATATTATTAAAGTTGTTCGGACATATATTTTTCAAACAAAAAGATGATCTCGGTGGGGAGCTCGAGAGCAGGTAAATCAGAATTAATTTAATTTTTTACTGCGATAATGATTTGATTCTTTGTTTTGAATAATCTTCGCACTAAGTCCAACATGATGTGAATTCACAAGTATAGATTTACTTTCCCGAGCCAAAAAGGAAGTTAGAAATTCTTAATTTCTCTGCTTTCTTTGGAATAATGAAAGAAGTTTCGTCTGTTGCTCTTAGCATGGTGGTGCTTTATCGCTTTCGACTTTCTAAAGTGAAAGCTGCCCAAGAACAGAAATTCCAGGTTCCCACGGATCTGATATAAAGTTCTTTGGATAGTGATAAGACGAAAGTAGGAGTGTAATATGAGATGAACGGCTTGTGCATTTGTGATAATGATTTGCTTTTGAAATTGTCCATGTTTCATGCCGACCCCAAATGATAGATTTACGTACGACAATGGAATAGGATTGATCTTAAGGCAACTAGAGAAAGGATTGACTTCTACCACCATGCCGCTAATCAAGTGTCCATGTTTTTTTCACGCTTATTTTTGGAGAAAAAATCACAAAAAATCTTAAATTATATTCCATGTGAGATATTTACTCTCAGCCTTCTTCTTTTTTTTATATCGAAACCCAAAACTATACTTACTTTGACACATTTACCCTAAATTTTTTTCTTGTGATATAAGAAACCCAAAACATTTACCCTCCATCAAGATTCCATCAAATGATTTTTCAATCAAAATAACGTCGTTTTCCTTCAACAATGTTTGCTTTTTGGTGTCACCGTATGCAAATTTTTTACGGTCCTCATTGACGGAATTTTGATGAAATGTCACACCGATACAAGTTTGGATTTTTTTGTGTCACAAAAAAAAAATTTTAGTTTAAATGTATCGCCATTAGCATAGTTTGGAGTTTTTTAGTGGCTTTTGTCCTTCTTTTAATGCTAAGAGAGTTTTCCAATATTCTTTTTTTTCATGTCTAGAAAATAGGATTTTTTTCCCTGACAATAAATTTTAATAGGTAACAGGATGATTCCAAAACAACAAATATCACTTTTCTTGTACACCCCAACTGATTGATTCCTGCAACAGAAACATCAGAACGCGGATGAGAAGGCAATTTCCAGGTCATAGATAAGGAATCTCCTCGAGTTTTTGAGCCCTTTATCAATGTTATATATAACCTTTATTCCGTCAAGTCCTTAGAGAAGTGAAGTATAAACTGTCATGCAGATAATCAAAACCTGCAATTCTTCCAAAATCTTCTTTAATAATGCCAATCTGAAGAGGCAAAAGTGGTAATAATGGATATGTCATTTATATACTTTGTGCTACATCTGTAGCAATTTACAGTCTCTTACTCCACGTCAAGACATTTGGCATGGCCTGTGTTATAGATCAGCATATCTTCGCATCATACACGAGAAAGAAACAGATATTCGTGAAATTATTTTGGAGGAAATTAAAACATGCAAGAATACAATGAAGTGCCTGGTTAGTGTTGTTGTAGGTTTCCGTTAAACATAAGTCTATAGATAATGTTATCGTAGATATGAAAAATCTCCACCATGGAAATGGAATCTACCTTTACCCACAAAACGTACAATCCCACACGAAGAAAGCAATCTATTTGCTGAGATTATTCGAGCTTAAATAATGGAGGAGACTTGACTTGCCTTGAATGGATGGAAGAACACAATGTAGACCCCATGGTCAATAATACTTACTATTCACCTTATCGATGAGAAGAGAATCCTGTATTGTCCTATCACATTATTAAAGTTGTCTGGGATATATTTTCCAACCAAAAAGATGATTTCGTGGGGAACACGTGTTTTGAATGATCTTCGCACTAAGTCCAGCATGACGTGAATTCACAAGAATAGATTTACTTTCCAAAGACAATTCATTTCTATGCTTTACTTGGAATAATGAAAGATGTTTCGTCTGCTGCTCTTAGCTAGGTGCTCATCCCTTTCGACTTTCTAAAGTGAAAGCAGCTCAAGAACAGAAACCAAGGTCCTCATCCTCATAGCTAAAATAAAGTTACTTATGATGCATTTGGTTCAATATTCTTCATAGACTTTTAGCTTTCAAAGTCTCTTAGGGAAATGCTGAACCGTTTGGTAATAATTTTAAAGAAGCTTTCAAGTGAAAGCCGGCATTAGAAAGGCTGAAAGCCCAATGCTAGTAGAAATTGACATTGGACTTTCTGTATTTGACCAAATACTAAAACTCATTTTTTTTCAAAATTACCCTTACCAATTCTTCAAAATTCCAATTTTGTCTCTCATTTCTCTTTTTATTAAAAAAACACTACACCCTTTGTTAGTCCGACAAAAGGTTACAACCGCTAGTGAGCTAAATCTAGTTCCAGCAGTCATCAATCGAGGTTGCCCAATGTCAGGGGACCTACGGTGAGGGTCGCGCAACCCTGGTGAAGGTTGCTGGAGGTTGCACGACCTCGGGTGACCCAAGTGGCGCACGACCCAGGCGATCGTTGCTTGGGTCTCACGGTCACGTGATCCTTGCGAGACCCAAGCGAGGACCGCCTAAGGCTGCAAGCAAGCAATGGTCGCTTGGGTCGCACGCCACCTAGGTCGCGTCCAAAGAGTGAAGTTTAAAGATAGATATTATAGAAAAAGTGAATAAAAATTTCTTGATTCATCTATTCAAACAAAATTTCTTGGCATAAAATCAGATAACGTTTTTGTCCAATTAAGCATATTGAATGATTTGAGAATTCAATTACGTAGGAGTTGGTGTAACATAAAAAGCAAGAATATCGTCATTGCATTCCCAACATGAAATGACTCTTGGTGACCCACACTCTCATATTCCACATCAAAATATCTGTTTTTTAATGACGAAAGTATTCTCCGACACATTTTATTTTATGTATGGCAATCTAATAAGGGGGAAAAGTGACTTTAAAAGTGACTTTAGAAAAAGGGTGGCCAGTTTGTATCCATTGAGTTGGTCGTTGTAATGCTTTTTGTTTAATTTATATTCGTGCAAGTCAAGTCTTCTCCATTATTTGCAAGGGGAACATCTTGGCCAATCTCCGTACATGCATTGTTTTTCTTGGTTGTTGTACGTCGTACATTGTGCAAGTCCCATCGCCATCAACAGAAAAGAGAAAAACTTTCCAAATTAATTCTAAACCTATTATACTAATGTCAATTCAACCATAATTTCTTTAATTTTATTAATCAAATCAAAAAACCCTATGCCAAATTCCATGTAAGTCTTTCCGGATAATTTGTGCAGATTTTCCAATGTAGCATACTTGTCATTTGGGATTTCATGTTAGTTCATCAATACATGCTAAATTAGAATTCACGTAGTCACATCATTTAAGTTTAATTATGTTCATGTTAAACAAGAAAAATGCAAAAAGAGTAAATTGGCATCTCTTGATCATATCTAAATATCATGTCTATGCGGAAAAATGCAAAAGGAGTAAATTGGCATCTCTTGATCATATCTAGAAATCATGTCTAAGTCATGCATAAATCAAATTCAAGTGGTTGCTTGGTCTTCAATTAATATTTTCCAAAACATTCATTGGAAGCTTTGCTTAGCACATCAAGGTTTTTCCATCTCCACGAGTAATTTAATTATTGCTTAAATTATTGAGTATTAATTTCTTGTTTGTAGGCCCACAAGGTCATCTCTTACATGTTAGTGGTTAAGCTTAAAATTAACTCAAATTGCTTGCAAAATGTTTTTGAATAAAGAGAAAATGTACTGAAATGATGTTATATTTACCCAACGTAACCAAGTCCTCGTATGCATAAATATCTAGTTTACAAATTGCTTAAGTTTCTAATTGACCCATAATAGATTAGTGACAACTCCAACTTGAATTGATTTGCATGGTTAGATGATTAAATTAAATCCACCCAAAGTTGCAATTGGTATGTTCTTGAGAAAGTCCATGCTAAGTGTAAGCTTAATAATCCATTAACTTTCCCTAACAATTCACCTCTAGGAAAGCTGCAACAGGAAAAAAAAAAAAAAATAAAAAAAAAAAAAAAAAAGGCTCCAATGCCCCCAACGATGGCTTGGTAAAAAGCATGTGAAATGCATGTGCTCATCGCTTGGTGAGGATTTAGCAGCTAGTGCCTTTATTTGAGATTCAGTTAGTCATTTAAGGCCCAAGATTATATCCATTTTAAGTTTTCTTTTGAGAAAATAACCGTGCTTCATCATGCTTTTATTTAAACATTTTTTTTAACTTTGGACGACTCCACTCTCATCTCCTTTTTTTTATTTTAAGAAAAATTTTCCACGACAAAAATCTCTTCCTCAATAGGAAAAGCATTCATACCACGACAGCCAACATTTTTTTTTTCGACAAATGAAATGGGTTTTGGCATCTTTTCAATATAAATGGGAAAGCAAAACTCGCTTTTCCTAATGCAAAAGTCTTCACTTTTTAATTTCTTTAATCTGCATTATTGAAGCAAAAGTCATCCTTTATTGTTCGTGATAGTGGATCCTACAATGAGCCCAATGCTTTTCATGCTCAAGCTATAAATAAAGCCACAAGGGAATTGTTTTTGGGCCCCCAAAGGAAAAAAGTAAAATCATACGTGAATCACATTAGAAGTTCTGTGCTTCCACAATGAAAGAGATTTGCGTCCCATGCACGTGAATTTGAGAAAACAAAAAAGGTGATTTCGCTTTAAAATAGTCTAATCAATTCGCTAATGCTCTAATCATGCTGTGAAAAGTTTTGCATTATGATCATGATTGATGAATAGTCTTCCCTACATGGAAAGACATTATTAATGGGGGTTATCGTGTGTGCATATCTGATAGAGTAATTATCCGAGATTTCTTTTTTCCTGATGATTGAACTTCATCCATAGGAGAATTTGACCATCATTGGTTATGCTGATGAGTAGGGAATATCTAATTATTGTGCATAAATGAAATAGAATTTAATATCTCTTCTTTTCACATTTTGTTAGATCCTATATAAGATAAGTTGCCTATACTTGGTGCATGGAATGGATTCTGAATGAATCACTCTTATCTGGGATCATTTATAATGTGAGCGTACGAGTTTTCAAGTGCATATCAAAAAGTTACCTTGGCTACTATTGGTTAATAAAAAGGAAACATGTTGGCAAAAAGCTACCAGAACCATTCAACTATAGCTAGTTTCCTTTTCTTTTTTAAAATTTTTGTCGCTTGGATGGAACCTAAATTTGCCAGGTAGATCCATGCCCACAGAGGTAACTTTTTCCTCTACTTCTCATCCGCGGCTTTTTCACTATGTTGGGAAATAGATTCCCAAAAACGATTCGATATTCAATCGAACGCCTAAAAACGAACGCGGAAAACAAGCCCAGAAAACATGTTACACCGATCATAAGGTACATTATAAAGTCGAACATGCATTGTCTTTCACAGATTAAACACTATTGTTGCAGTTTGATGAGGAATTCCAATATTGTTCTTCAAAAGTAGCGTACTGTATTTTGGGAGAAACTGAGAGCGTAGAAAACCAAGAGAACGTGTTTTCTTTTATTTTCAGATTACGTAGCAACCACTCAGATTTTCTCTTTTATTCAAAAATCCGCATTTTTTTTTTCTTTTATCTACAGTAACTACACTCTTCTTCTATGGGCCCTTCACTTATGGGCCGGGTTTTGGCCCAACATGGGCGGACGAGCTTAAATAAGCCCTAAAAACATAAAAATTCATCATCTCCCACTCGCACATGGTGGATCGAACAGAATCATCTTTACCTCTCTGCGACATTCTTACCGGTGAATAATCCGTGCAACCAGCATACTTTAAGAGCTCGTTACCATACATCTGTTAGGAATATATAGCAGCTCATAATTGACATCACATTTTTTAGTAAATTTAGTATGCAGTAGCTTAAATCAATCGATCACATTTATTTCTCTCTTGATCTCTTTTTAACAATGATATATATATATATATATATATATATATATATATATTGTATTCACCATTATGATTATTCCAAAAATAATCATAATTGGTCGACCAGTGAATACAAAACTAGAATGTGATTCTCCAAATTCGATCTTCCTCTTTCCTTGAAACTCTCAATTTCAATTCAACTTGTTTTTCTAGAAATGTCCTATTAGATCGAATCAATTCATGATCATTAGTAACATTCTAAGATAACAAACACTGAATAGAAATCTTGAGAATAAATAAGAGTCATGAGGGCACTTAATTGAGGAACTCTTTTCCTCAAGAGTCTCACACGGCATAAAAGTTGAGATCAAAACTTTTACCACTCTTATTGGTCGTCTCATGCATATGTAGTATGAAATAAGTATTACGGTATTAACTCATTTCCCATAGAGCGTATGTCTACACCTTCAATACCATACAGATAATAGTTCAGACATACCCAATGTCTAACTTGAGTTCATGTATCTACTCTTTCACGGAATTCATCAGAACTCACATCTTGCATTATAGACAGATAAAGTAAAATATGTAGGTTATTTTACTTTCGGACATAGTAAATATTATGTCATCATTTTAACACTCAATTAAAGCGACATATATATTTTAAGCTTGAGCTGTCGATTATCACTTAAATAATAAGCTTAAAAACCGTCGCATCTCTATTTATCACATAGTAGATAGAGGCGATTACCCGTGTGAGTGGGCTAATCTTTTATTTGTCCGACATACTTTCTCAATTTTATATAATGCACTAAGTATTAAGATATATAAACGTCAAACAAAGACTCCATTGATAATGAAAACATAAATTCATTAAATGTAAACATTTCAGGGAAATTACAATATTCAGTACATCAGTCTATACGCAATCCTAGAGATTTCACATGGCCACAAAACACATCTCTAGGTATTGGCTTTGTCATAGGATCTGCTACCATTCTATACGTAGATATGTACTGTAATTTCACATCTTTTTGTATAATTATATCTTTGACAAAATTATACTTTGTATCTATATGTTTAGTCTTGCCATGATATTTTGGATTTTTGGTATACGTTATTGCCGCTTAGTTATCACAATTAACCAATAATGAGTCTGTAGCATTCTTAATAACACCTAAATAATCCAAAAATCTCTTAAGCCAAACACCCTCTTGTATTACTGTTGATAATGCCACGAATTCAGCTTCCATCGTAAACAAGGCTATACACGTTTGTTTCTTACTACTCCAAGATATGGCGCCATTATTCAGTAAGAAAACAAATCTAGAGATAGATTTCCTTTCATCTAAATCTCCTCCCCAATCAACATCTGAATAGCCTTCAAGTTGTAGATCCCTTCCTTGATAACTCAACATATAATCAGCAATTCCATTTAAATACCTTAGTATTCTTTTAACGGCTTTCCAATGTGCTTGACCTGAATTGGATTGGTATCTACTCATCACTCCAACTGCAAAACATATGTCATGTTTTGTACATATCATAGTGTACATTAAGCTTTCAACAGCACTAGCATAAGGAATATGTTACATCTGTTCATTCTCTTGTAGAGTCTTTGGACACATTTTATGGCTCAATCCTTCACCTTTTGCAATAGGAATATCTATGGGTTTACAATCTTGCATACGAAATCATTCAAGAACCTTATTTATGTATGTTTCTTGCGAAAGAGATAATGATCTCTTCGAACGATCTCTTCAAATTTTAACTCCAAGAATGTATACAGCCCCACCCATGTCTTTCATCTCAAAATTGGAAGATAACCAACTCTTGACAGTATTAACAAACTCGATATTGTTTCCGGCAATTAGTATATCCTCAACATATAATGATATGATCACAAAATGATCTTTGGATCTTTTGATATATACACAATGGTCCCCATCAATCATTGTAAAATTATATGACATTATAGCATTATGAAAACGTATATATTATTGTCTTGACGATTGCTTAAGGCCATATATCGATCTCAAAAGTCGACATACATTTTGTTATTGGCCTTTCATAATAAAACCAATATGTTGTTCCATATATATTTTTTCCTCTGATTCTCTATTGAGAAAAGCAGTCTTTACATTCATTTGAAGTAACTCAAAATCCATCCTAGTTACTATTGCCAGAAATATGAAAATCGAGGTAAATCTCACTATAGGAGAAAATGTTTCTTCATAATCAATTCTTTCTTATTGATTATACCTCTTCGCCACAAAAAGAGCTTTATGTCTTTATATTAAGCCATCGGCTTTACGCTTTATTTTGAGAACCCACTTGTTCCCAATGGCTTTGCATCCTTTTGGAAGATCAACCAGTTCCTAAACATGGTTTGACTTCATTGACTCCATCTCCTCTTCCATTGCATGCATCCATTTTTCCTTACTAGGGCAATTTAGAGCTTCATTTACATTTCTTGGCTCATCTTCATCTTGTGGAGCAACCATAAAAGTTTCCCCTTCAATGTCAAAACGTAGACGGAGAATACGTTTACGACTTGTTCGTCGTATGGGAGATTGTACACTTTGCACATCATTCCCCATTATGCTCCCACTCGGATTAGATAATCACGATATCATCTCATCATGTGGTTCTAATTGAGAGTAATTTGAATTAGATTCATCATTTCTCATGTTACTCACACTTGGATAAACTCTACTAAGTTCGTTATTTTGATCCAAGGTTTCAAATAGGGGGTAATCCTCACCTATTTCGTCTTTCTTAGGAAATTCATTCTCTAAGAATGTGACATCCTGTGATTTGAATTCAGTTATACTCCTACTTTCCTACTCACCTATAAACACGTACCATTTCGAGTGTTCTGAGTATCTTATAAAAATACTCTTTTTACCTCTAGGACCCAATTTCCCAAACTTATGAGATGGCTCATGAGTATAGACAGCACAATACCACGGTTTAAGAAAACTTAAGTCTGGTTTATCTACCTGTCCATAACTCATATAGAGTGGAAGTAACTGATTTTGGAAGGCACACGATTAAGTACATAGGCAGCAGTTAATAAAGCATCACTCCAAAAGATGATAGGTAAATTAGCATGCGCCATCATGGACCTAACCATTTCCAGTAGGATTCTGTTTCTTCTTTCCGCAACACCATTTTGTTGAGGAATGTAGGGAATAGACATTTGTCTTTCTATTTCTTTTTAATCACATAAATTTTTGAACTCATCAGATAAATATTCTCAACCTCGATCGGATCTCAATACTTTTATTTTCTTATTTAATTGATTTTCTACAAAACTCATAAACTTTTTGAAACAACTCAATGCTTCAGATTTATAAGAAATCAAATAAACATGTCCGAATCGAGTATAATCATCTATAACTGTGATGAAATAAATAGCCGCATGCCTTCCTCTCACATTCATTGGACCACAGATATCAAAATGGATTAAATGTAAAGAAAATTCAGCTCTTTTACTTTTTTCCAAATGTTTTCCTTGTTGTTTTCCCTACTAAGCAATGCTCACATATGGGCAAATCGACTTTTTCAATATTGCTCAACAAGCTCTCTTTGGCTAACCTATTCATACGTTGTTAGCCAATATGATCAAGTCTAACATACTACGCATTCACATCATTATCATATAAATTAGAAGATGTGAAAAGGGAATAACAAACATTGACATCACCACAGTCAATATTCAATACAATAAAATCATCTAGAAAATAACCACAACCATAGTAGTTTATATTCAAATACAAATCCACACTATTATTATGGAAGTTCAAACTAAAACCAAATTTTACCAACACTAAAACAAACACTAAATTTCGATAAATCTCCGGAACATATAATACATCATGTAGGAACAAAGTGCGTCAACTACGAATGTTCAATTGGCAAATGCCAATCCCTTTTACTTCGGCTCTGAAGTTATTTCCTACATAAATCCACTTAGTTCCAGTTGGTACTCATCGAAATTTCACGAAGGATTCTCTATTCTTCGCTACATGGTCTGTTGCTCCCGAATCTACAGTCCACAAAGGATTAGATTCAGTTAAGAATACAGAACTTGATACATAAGCAAAATTCTTAAGAGTACAAGGGATGTGTACCTTCTTTGACTCACGACAGTCGCAAGCATAATGACCATTCTGGTCACAATTATAACATTTCACCCTCGAAATTTTCTTCACTCGATGACGTTTTCCTATCTTATGTTGGTTAACTTTTAATTTCTTGCTAGTAGGACTTAATCCCTTGCATTTCCATCTTTTAAACGAATCAATGCGCTTGCGTTTAGAGCTCGAAGCCCCTTTTGAGCTAGGACTAGTACAACAAATATTTCCATGATAATTTCTCCCAGCTTTCGCCCAGTAAGGGAGCATCTGCCACGTCATTGTCCAATAACAACGACGCATACGAGGTTCCTGGGGAAGTTCTTATGACGGCTGCAACCAACCATTATTCCTCCTTGAGTTATAGTTGAACACCACAGAAGTCATACGTTCCTCCAGGTAACTGGATCTTGTACTTCCATTTTGCCGAAATTGAAATTTTGCGGAGTGGCCAACAAAGGAAGTTCACGGTTTCCATCAATGGTAATCAATTCACGAAGAGTGTGACGCTCGAGTACTTAAAGCCAGTGACTGTAGTCTCCACTCCTGTTACTGGTTCCCAGATCAACATCTTGATCAGTCCCACATCAAACGAATCTCCATCTCCGCCAATCCTCAATGCCATCGAGGTCTATTACATTGGTGGACTCCCCAATGGACAAACAGCCGAAGATGATGGTATTTCCCCTACTTCGACGTGTTTTTCTAATGCCAATTCGAATGTTGTGCTACCAGAAGTCTTCTAAAGTGGATATGAACAACAAAATGGTTAAAAAGCGACTCATTACACATCTGATCATATAGGTTGAATTCAGTAAAAAGTACTGCCACATAAACTGGTCAACCTCCACTCCGTGTGGTCTCATATTCTTAAAGGTGTCGACACATATGCTAGACGATTTTAGCGATTAACTGTTGCATTGATTTCTATTCATCTAACTCAATTTTAGGAGATGCTTCTTGCATAATCTAACTTGACTAGTTTTGTTTTGCATGGCTAATGAAAGTAAAAAGTGATAAAAAAAAAAAGGATTTGTTGATCAAATTGATGACTCCATTGGATAAAGAGTACTCTCTCAGTAATCTAGGAGATCTTAATGCTTACTCCTCCTTAGAAACCTCATTAGCTCTTACAAGGCAATAATTTAGATTCACTTGCCTTGGTTGCTCCATCAGAAGAGAATTGATGTTGGATTGGTTAAGTAATTATTGGTGGTGAGGTTTGGTAGGTAAAGATTGTGGCGACGGAAAGGTTATAAGCTAAGTTTACAAAAATGTAAGGTGAAATTGAGCTTCAAGAAGCTTAATTTGAAAAATCTAAGAAGAATAAGATAAGAGTTTTCTTAATTTAGCTCTAGAAGATGCAATTTTAATGGTTAATAGGCTACTCTTAAACTAGGTTTATCCTGAAAGTAAAAGGCTACATTTTGCTTGGCATACTTCATTGCTGGAAATCACTTCAAATTCAACATATAGCATTTTCTCAATTTTCACAACATTACAATTTTTTAAAAAGAAATGATATTGTTGTGGTATAAACTACAGTGAAAGCTATCAATGATACCAAGGCAACATATAGAGTGAATAAAGAGAGCTGGCAAGGTGATCCATGCGTCCCTAGCAACTATACATGGGATGGTCTAAATTGTAGTTATGGAAAACTTCCAAGGATTATTTCACCGTGAGTGCCTTTGAACTATTTCTTATAGTATCATCCAGTAATGATATATATAAAGAAGTTAAGTTTTGTTCTCATTCTTCTTGAAAAGTTGAAAGTTTGCTATCCTGCATGACCACATTGTCTTTGCATAAGAGCCCACACGTCTAAAGTCTGTAAGTAGATCCGAGGGTTATTTCACTGTAAGTCTCCTTGCACTATTTCTTGTAGGATGATGCTGGTGCCGCCAGTGAAACTTTAAAAGAATTCTCTTTTCTTCTAGAAGAATTGAAGGCTTTTCCTCATTCTTCTTGAAAAATTGGAAGCTTGTTCCTCTATATGACTCCATTAATCTATAAAACTCCGTCAATTGTGTGCTCCATTTTAATCTTAGGTTACATTGTGTTCTCTACAGTTGAGTGCATAAACTTTTGTGTATCGAACCAACATTATCGTCTTTGTGCACACGACAATGACACAGCTTGCTCTCATGTGATTGATTATGGGCAGGGATCTGAGCTCTAGCAATTTGAGGGGCAACACCCATTCTTCACTATCAAATCTATCGGAATTGGAGTCCTTGTAAGTAATAGCCCAGTAAGGCCCTTATTGAGGTGACGGTGTTTTAGGATTGAGTGCCCTTTAGACCTTCGTTGTATCAATCCTGCGTCTGAATGTCTGCTCAAGACAGAATTGAAAAAAAAAAGTATCACCATGGTGATTTCGGTAGTGTTTTCAACTTTACATTTCCAAGGGGGTCAACTTTTGTTGGGAGGATTAGGTAGTGTTTTAAGGGCGTAAATTTTGTAATTTATGTTTGAATGTGTTGGGACATCCTAGTTCTTGCTATGGAGCTCGTTTTTACTTATTCTGAAGAAAAAGTTGCTTTGGAGGCTTCAAGAGAGAGCCTTTACCGAAGGAAGTTCATGTGGCACATCGATTTTAGAAAAGTGCAACAATATTTTTGGCCTCTTTGGCTCAAAATGTTTGTTTTTTTTCTTATTCATATTCTCAAAATTTTGGATGAGATCTATTGAATTGTTAATTACCCAAACTCTCTTTGTTTCAGAGATCTGTCCAACAATGAACTTATAGGAGCCATACCGGAAACTTTGGCAAATTTGCCTAAGTTGAGAATTCTGTAAGTAAATGTGCCTTAGAGGTGCCCTGAAGAATTGACAAAGCATGAGTCTTTATACATGGTTATGCTTTGCAGGAATCTAAGCGGAAACAAGTTAAATGGTTCAGTTCTTGAGACTATTAAAAGAAGGGTTTAGGACAACGAATTGGACTTGGGGTTTCTTCCCCCCCCCCACCCTCCTCTCTACATAGTATAGAAAGACTTCTATATTAACATGTTTTATTTTGATTCAAAGCAAATAAGAAGTCCGCTTGCGATCAACATGTGGGCAAAGCAGTTCGAGAAACGTAACTTTACCTACTTACTTTTGTTGCAAGTTCAACAACAATCCCAATCTTTGCTAGGCAAGTCCTTGCCCAAAAAAGGAGGCTAAAAGTTAAAACTCCATCTTGGTCCCAGTTATGGCATCGGTTTCAGTCATTGTCACACCCCGATCCTCGAGCACGCGCCTATCCCTCACCTTGGTCGATTTTAAAGTGCGATATCCCAGGACTAGAGTATCGCCAACCCTTTCTTTTTATTACGCATGCGGAAGCAGTTATGAATCCCCAGACAATAAAACAATAGGATAGAAAAACATGTCATATTTTTCATATTGAAATTCACTGCCACACTTTTATTAACAGCATAACTCATAGTATATTTACAATACTATTTACAGCATATAAGTCTCACACCTATCTACACTAAGACAGGGTTCACAAAAGGGATGGGATCTCAATCCACATCCGGGTTGTACTCAAGATCCCTCTATAGATCATCTTCTTCTTCAAAAAATCTTTCTCCTCCTCAGGTTTCACATCAGTGTTCTCCTTCTTAGGTTCCTCCTCTTCAGCTCTTCCTCAGGGTCCTGAAATGTCGTCCCACAACCGGGATGAGACTACGTCTCAGCAAGTTCTACCCCCTAAGACTCGATTAGTAAACCAATACATTATGGGCTGCCTAAACACGCACAGGTTAGAGGACTTACCTTGGCCTCAGATTCCACCTGCAAATCAGTACAAATCAAAATATGCACCCAACTACTTATAACAAATCGAACCAGTCAATTACATGTCACCCAAAACATATATTCCCCACAATGTATACTTAATCACTAAGCACAAGTGCATTCTCTAAGGCACTAGTTCACCAAAGTGATGCATCAAATCACCGAGCCCACGTATCTCTCCTAAGATGTCTCACTTAATTCCCTGGGCCCACGTGCATTCTCTAAGGCATTAGTTCGCCAAAGTGATGCATCAATTCACCGAGCTCACGTGCCCTTTTTACGATGCCCGGAGCCACGTGCATTCTCTAAGGCACTCGTTCACCAAAGTGATGCATCAAATCACCGAGCCCACGTGCCCTTTTAGATGCCACATTGATTCACCACTCCACCGTCGATACTAACAATCGGTACCCAATCATTCCCCAATCATATAATTGAAATCAACCACTTAGGAATATATCCTAAAATTCACCATTTAAATCAATTCCATATAAATTGAAGCTCAATTAAATAAATGGACTACACCATGACAATCAGCATGAAATTTCGTTCACCAGCCATCCTGGTTGAATTTCCGGAAAAATAATTAATTAAATAATTAATTTCGAAAATTAAATAAATAAATATTAAAAATCCAATTTAGGCCCGTAATGCCTGATTGGAAGCTGAGACGAGCCCGGAAAATTACCGAGACTCGTTCAATAAATAACATGGCATGCCTACTTGCTAATGTCTATTTCTAACCACCTAACATGTATCATTAAGTCTCTAACTTAATTTATCTAAATTAATCTAACCACCTAATTGCATTTAATTAAATCTAACCAACCCTAAGTATAATTAGCAAACTCAGAAACCATTAGTGAGTAAGACTCACTTGATAAAAGCGGGACCGAATCACCGCGACAACGACGCGACGGCGGCCGAAATCGGACTTTCGACGACACCAGTAGGCTTGGGCTGGGCCTAGAACGAGCCCAACAAATCTCAGCCCAACTAAGATTTGTTCTTGCTTTTGGGCTGGACCCAAATTAAGTTGGGCTTGCTGAAGATGGGCTTCAATTTGGGGGCTGGGCTGAAATTGATTTGTTGAAATTGGGCCCACTCTTGGGCTTTAATTGGTGCGGGCTTGGAATTGGGCTGCAGCTGATGAAATTCGACTGGGCTTGAAGACTACTGGGCTGCACATTGAACTGAAGTGGCTGAGGTGGACTGGACTGGGCTGCAACAAAAAGGCCCGAATTGTTGATGAAGATGGGCCCTGCCTCTGCTGTGTTGCTTGACCGAATAAGGAGCAACTGGGCCGTTGCTGCTAAAGAAGCCCACGCGGAATGAAGACACAATGAAGACAGAAGCTGTTCAGTGGCCGTTGCTTCAAGGTTTTGTGGGTGTTGCTCAGTCAAACACCAAAGCCAGCGAGAGAGCTTTGACCGAAAGAGACCAACGCTAGTGGAGATGGAGCGGTGGCGTGCAGAGATGGAGCAACTTCGCTGGTTTCTTCGAGGGGTGTCGTTGCAAGAGGACGAGTGGCAGTCAACTTGGTGGATGGCCGTCTGAGTGAGGTTGACTTCAACCGAGGAATGTCGCTTCTTCGGAGTTGCTTCGCGAGACGTGGCTGAGCGGAGAGAGAGAGAGAGAGATTTCGGTGACTCTGCTGATGGCTTAACGTGTTGACGGCAAGAACCCGCAGAGAGGGAACGAAAATTGAAGGTCTTCGAAATAAAATGAAAGTGGAGGCCTTCTATGGAGAGAATTTGTGCAAAGAGAAGATGGGGGAGAAGAACCGTGCTTGAGAAGCCAATGGAAGGGGGCCCAAGGACAGCAAATCTTATCCCTTCCCTTAATTGCATGTTCCCTAATACTTTCTTGACTCATATTTTCTATAATTGATCCAAATTAAAGTCCCAAATTTCAACCCCATTCCAATTTCAAATTTCCTCAATTATCGCTCCAATTCTTCATTTGATTCTCCAAATCAACGTCCAATTTCATCAAAGAAATATCTCATACAATTTTCAGCAAGTCCCCGACACTCAAAGGCTCAGCTCGGAAGTCCAAATTTCCTTCAATTTGGCCCGTCCAAATTTCCGTTGATTTTCCGCGGCATCCGAACTGATTTTCCGTAAGAATCTCGAAACCTCCGAAAAATCTTCTAAGACTGAGTCGACGTTCCTATAATTAATTGTGACATGACAGAAACTTCAATTTCTGAAATCGGACTCGAATTGGCAGTTAATTTCTATTCGACATGTTTTTAGCGTAACCTAGGCTACCGGATAACTTTCGGATATTTTTAAGTGCAATTGACTCGTGGTCGATTTTCTTCGAGCCACTATGAACCTACTCAACTCATTGGCGACTCTCGCTTGTCGTGAAAATCCCGAGGATCCAAATACGGACACAGGGTACCAAAACAATAAGAAAATCAGTCTAGTGCTGGTCGACATGAATTTTCTAATTTAGTGGTGTCACCCACGTTTAGCCACACATCTCTGTCGATCCAGTCTATCTCTAATTTCAAATTGATTTTTAACTGTGCCATAATGGCCTCTAAAGATAGACACGGTCGAAAAGCCAATTCCTAGTCGAATTCTCAAATCTATTGCCTTAAAATTCCCTAATGGTTTCCCCAGATAGTCTAGTTATCTCGAGAGTAATCAGCTCTGAGAATAACCCTATAGACACGTTTATTAAATGCCTGATTCATTCGGAAGAAAACAGAGTTGAAAAATTGGGATGTCACAGTCGTAGTCATAGTCATCTGTTTGGTCACTATTTGTTTGATCAGAAGGAAACAGAAAATAGGTAACTTATCATTCCACTTCTTGTCCACAGCATAGTTACATGAAAATACAATTGTCTCTTATTAGTCTAATGCTCCCCAAGGATTGATGACCAATAAAGTGATTGTTCCTTAAGCATATGGAGAGCTAGGTGCCAAAACTTCAATCCTTGCCTGGATTTTCGCTTCTCATAGGTTGAATTTTTTAGGATCTAATTGGAGTTATTATTCCTATCGGTAACCTTATTTTCTCCCCTTTGATCACACAATTGGAGTTGTCCTAGGATGATTTACCTTGAAAGTCTACTTGGCAATCTTTAAAAGTCATCACAGATTACTCATTGTAAGATTGTATACAGAATCCAAAATCGGAGGATCAAGAACCTTCAATTATGGTGATATTAAGAAGATTACAAGAATTTTGAAACAGTTATTAGTGAAGGAGCATCTGGAAAAGTGTATCTTGGAGAATTAGAAGACACAAAAGTTGCTGTGAAGGTGCTCTTTAAGGGTGCGCATGGTAAAATTTCTTGGGCAAAGAGTTTTTTTCCAGTAAATAGTTCTTTTCTATTTCTATTCCGAGGAATAATTTCGAGCAAAAGAACCCGTTTGATAACCGCACAAAATTTCTACTTTGGAATAGAAAAAGAATAGAAATGTGTTTGTAACGCAACGATTCTTTTTTGTATTTATTTGTTTTTTATTTGTTCTTTTTATTTTTTTTATTCTTTTTGTATTTGTTTTGTATTTGTTTTTTATTATTTTTTGTATTTATTTGTATTTATTTGTTTTTTATTCTTTTTTGTATTTATTTGTTTATTTGTTTTTTTTTTTTTTTTGTATTTATTTTTTTGTATTTATTTGTTTTTTATTTTTTTATTTGTTTTTTTTGTATTTATTTGTTTTATTTGTTTTATTTGTATTTTTTTTTTTGTTTTTTTAAATTTTCTTGCGTTTGTTTTTTATTTGTATTTATTTTTTATTTGTTTTTGTATTTATTTGTTTTTTATTTGTTTTTGTATTTATTTATTTTTTTTGTTTTTTAATTTTTTTTTGTATTTATTTGCTTTATTTGCTTTATTTTTATTTTTTTTGTTTTTTTTTGTTTTTTTTAATTTTCTTGCGTTTGTTTTTTATTTGTATTTATTTTTTTTTTTTTTTTTTGTATTTTTTGCATTTTTATTTGTTTATTTATTTATTTTTTTATTATTCTTTTTTGTATTTATTTGTTTATTTGTTTTTTTTTATTTTTTTTTGTATTTTTTGTATTTATTTTTTTGTATTTATTTGTTTTTTATTTTTTTATTTGTTTTATTTGTATTTTTTGTTTTTTAAATTTTCTTGCGTTTTTTTTATTTGTATTTATTTTTTTATTATTTGTTTTTGTATTTATTTGTTTTTTTATTTTTTTGTATTTATTTGTTTTTTATTTGTTTTTTTGTATTTATTTGCTTTATTTTTTTATTTTTTATTTTTAATTTTCTTGCGTTTGTTTTTTATTTGTATTTATTTGTTTTTTTTTTATTTTTGTATTTTTTGTATTTTTATTTGTTTTTTTATTCTTGCTCACGGTCGGCGGTGGCCAGTGGCAGCGACGGGTGATCGGCGGCGGCGGCGGTCGGCGATGGCTCCAGACGGTTGGAGGTGGCCACGGCAAGAGAGAAATAAAACAAAAAAAAAAAAATTGCTTATTTCTAGAAATTGTTCCTGAGACAAGAAGCAACTTTTTTTTGTTTCTCGTTTCTATTCCCGGGCTAACTTTTCTATTCCGGGGAATAGAAATCAATTTGCCATTATCAAACGGGTTTCTATTCTTTTTTTGTTCCGGGGAACAAAAGAATAGAAATTTTTGGGCTGGGGGAAGGTTACCATGCAGCACCTAAATCATCCGAAGCTACATCGCCAGGGCAGACAGACAAGACATTTCTAGCTGAGATTAGCGAGATAGATTCCATCATATGCTTATTTGACAGCTCGATCCCATGCTTTGAGAATGTCAATATGAAAATTACATTCATGATATTGCAGGCAAAACTCTTAACGAAGATCCACCATCAAAACTTGGTCTCCCTTAAAGGATATTGCGATGACCCAAAAAAAAAGGCATTAGTATATAAATTCATGGCTAAGGGAAATCTACAACGATACTTATGAGGTACTTCATCATGTTTTTTTTTTTTATTTTTATGTTTCTATATTCTCTAAAATGAATCCCACAAACATCCGTTTTTTTTCTCAAACATAAGGCGAGGATGTCGGTGTACCAAGGGCCAAGCCAAATGTCTTGACTTGGGATAGCAGATTACGAATTGCTGTAGACGTGGCACAAGGTACATAAATGAGATGTGCATAATTGTGAATTTAGCCCCACTTCACATTGGTATGGTTTAAGGAAATTTCACAAGAACTGCAGGTTTGAATTATCTCCATAACGATTGCAACCCGTCCATCATCCACAGAGACATCAAGACTACAAATATCTTGTTGAATGAAAACGTGCAAGCCAAAATATCCGACTTTGGTCTGTCGAGAGCTTTGGCAGCTCCAAATAGTTCTTAAGTGTCAACCAGTCCTTTGGGCACTCCTGCCTACCTCCCCTGAGTAACAGCTTAGACTTGATCTTGTTGAGATGGTTCTCAATTTTTGTATGAATAGAAAATTCAGCAGTCCATGTTCTTATTATATGTTGTGCAGGTATGGACCATCCACTTATGACTTAACCAATAAAAGTGACGTCTACAGTTTCGAGATCGTGCTTCTTGAGCTAATTTCAAGACATCCAGTAATCAATACAAGTGAAACTGGAAAAAGCGTGCACATACGTGACTGGGCGATTCCGAAGTTCCAGAGTCGATATATACGCAGACTTATTGATCCAAAGGTGGAAGAAAAATTCGACATCAATTTGGCCGAGATAGTAGCAGAGGTTGCGAAGTCTTGTACACAAACTGAACCAAGTGCAAGGCCGGACATAAATCTTGTTTTAACATAATTGAAGGGGGCGATTGAACTGGCATCCAAGCACAAGTATGCGGACAGAAATCAAGAGGAGCATATAGGAGCGACCTCCTTGGAAGTTGAATCGGATAGTGTACCCTTGGTAAGGGTAGTTCATTAGATCCATTAGTATTCATTGACTTCGGCTGTGAAACTTGGGTAATTCTTGGTACTAAAATCAAAGTCTTCTTATATTTCAAATTTGTGTCTCTATGTAAGTTTGGAATGACCGGATACTATTCTTGTCTACGTCATTATAAGCGTTGAGTGAGTACTATCTTTTAATTTTGTCAACTAAATTGATGATCGTAAATCGTTCACGTCGTTCCTAAATTACAGTTAGTCACTTGATCAGTATGTTACCAATTACATGAATTTACAACGGTGATTCAGAAATTTGCGACCAACATTACATGTGTACCACGAACAAGAAAAAAAAAACAGTCCATTTTCTAATACAGAATTTTAGAAATGTCCCCAAGAAAGGCAACTGTGGAATGAGAAATTCTGTGTAATATGGGAATATAAGCTATGCTAGCTTAAGCCAAAGCCATGAAGCTAAATCATGAAATCAACCAAGTGCACTCGATAATGTGAATAGATAGGTAGGAGTTGACGTGTAATTCGTAATCAATTTAAGCATTTTCTCGTTGACTGTAATTATAGTGAGCAATCTGAGTTTTTACTGTTTTAGAACAATCAATACGTTTAATACCTAGATGAATGAATGGGAAAATAAAGCATTTTGTGCTTGCAACACACAGTCAACTTCCTCCTTTCCAATGGAACAAATAAGCTAAACTATACGAAGAAAAACATACATTAAACATTGACCCCAGCCCACTCACCGTGGAGTGGGACCTCCATGCCTTCATGTTGATGGGGAGTATGAATCACAACCCAACACAACTTTTTTCCGATTAAGTTATTAATTAATTTTGGTTACCAACTCTCATTTGAGTTGCTTTACCAACATTTAGTTTTTATTTATTTACCAACTCGGTTTATAGAGTTCTCATTTTCTTTTGTCTTACTTACCAACTTTTTAGATATATCAACTCTTTTAAGATATTAACGATCTCAATTAAAGTGATTACCAACTTTCTTTATTCTAAGTTAGTTACCAATGTTATTTTGTCTTTTCTTAAATTACAAATTTTTGTCATAATGATTCCTTTTTCATTTCGGCACCCTTCCACTCATAATGATTCCTTCTCATTTTGAGAGTAAGGTTTTGGTGCCATGATCCTGTGTATAGTTTGGTTAAAGCTCAATATATTTCTTAATTCTACCCAAAAAAATTGTCTCTAACAAAAAAAAAAAATTCATTTTATCGTTTCCTGACTTTCATCTATCTTTATTATTGATTGCTTAAATTTTCCAACTAATTTATGGTAACTCATTTTGAAAACCCAATATTAAGTTGTAATTTAATGGAACAAAATTTAGTGAGTCGTGGTAATTAAGTTGGTTATAGATTTAGTAAATGTGGGGCCTCTAACCAAGGCATATAAAAGCTGATAACTCAATTAAAAAAGTTGGTAAATTTAAATGGAAACTATTAAACCTTGGACAATAACTGAATGAAAATTGATAGCCCAAAATTATTTGGTAATTTATGCTGATAATTTTGCATAAAAGTTAACAAACTTGAAATGTTCGTGAGTTATGTAGATAAAAAGTTGGCCGGTTAGCACAGAAATTCCTAATTTACATATTATATAAATAATCATTATTTCATTAAAGTGTTGGTAAATTCCCAACAAGTTACTTAGAAAAAAAAAACCGATAATTTTTTAAGCAACATTTTTTCAACACTCACCAATACCTATTGAAATTTATTGTGACAGAAACAAAATTGGAAAACTCTTTTAGCATAAAAAGAAGGGCGAAAGCCACCAAAAACCCTGATATCTTCACTTTGACACAAATACCCTATATTTTTCTATGACACTAAAAATCTAAAGCGCAAATCTAAAACTTGCGCTTGCATAACACATTAAAATTTGTCTACATTAATGACGTTGTTTTGATAGAAAAATCATCTAAAGAAATCTTGATAGAGGGTAAATGTGTCACATAAATATAGGTTTGAGATTTTGTATATCGTTTAAGTAAAAGTGTCATTGTTAATACCTAAATTTTAACAACTCGTTTAATTATTTATTAATTACATAAAAATTAGAGATTGATTTTTTAAACCCCAGCAAAAATTCTCATTAAATTATGTAGACATTAGGAGCATTTGCATTACTAGTGTTCAAATTTTAAGAAAAATATTTTTTAAAAAAATAATAATTTTTAATTATTATATAATAATAACTTTTTAGAGAGAAGGTGGGGGAAAGCGAGACCGGGCCGGCCTTCTCACCCGCCTGGGCCTGGCCCAGCCCATTTTCGTTCTTTCCTTTCCGCCCAAGCCAGCCTCTCCTTCCTCCACTCCCGCGCGCTCTCACGCGTTCTGCAGAAAATGAGAGAGACGGACGCGAGAGTCGCACCGGAGTCGGTGGTCGGGGGGGCAGACCGGCAGCATCACCTGGCCGACATCCCACCGACGTTGCCCCACTTCCTGCGTCGAACGCACGGTAGATCCGGGTTCTCGATCTTTTCTTGATTTTCCTCGGGTCGGGTCGATTTCCCGAGGATCCTGCCTCGGAGACGCACGAGGCGAACGGACGTAGCGCGATCTACCGAGCTCGCCCGCCGCCCGCCGCCGCCGATCCGGGTGGGGAGTACTTGGTTTTACCTTCTTACGCCTCGTCTTGCCCTGTTTCGGCTCGCCGGACCGGGGTGGCCTTTGTCCGGTTCGCGCGAGTTCCGGCCCCCATCCGTATGAGTGATGTGTTTTTTTTCCTTTCTTTTCTTTTTTTTGGGTCATTGCTTATTGATGGCATGAATCTCGGAGCGAGTTTGGGTTTAATCCATTCGTTTGTTTCTTTTTTTTCTCTTTTAGCCAATGTACCTCACCTGTTCGATGAAATGCTCGAACTGGATTCCGCTTAGAACTCCTTTGATTTTCGGCTGATTCCGGGTATTCATTGGTCCTTAGACGCGGATTTGTAGTTTCTCTTTGATCCGTTGCTTGATGTGTTGTTTCTTTGTGCGTGTTGTGTCTTTTCCGTCTAATGCTATGGCTGGCCAAAGTGACGAAGTAGATTTGCTCTTTCGATGGTTAGTTGAGGTGGAGGCCGACTGGGACGAGGGACGTTAGTTGCTGACTTGCTATGGGTGTATGGGTGTTAATCGTCTGGCGTTAGAAGTGAAAATTGATGGTAAATCGGTCTGGTGATTGAAGTCCGGTGATGGGCGCATGTTAATACAATCACTGCGAAGCTTGGCTTTCGTGTTCTAGCGCTCCAGTGTCGAGTCATCATGGGCACTCCTGGCTACCTCGCCCCTGAGTAATGTCTGAAACTCAATCTCCTTATAATCTATAATATTTCCAAAGATTTCATCTTTTGCTTCTCATTTATCAGTATCCCCTATTTGGTACTTGGAAACACATGCAGTGTTCATACTTCAGAGGCTGCATCTTTTTTTTACTTTGTTAGTGGCCATTGTGAGGATTCCACTGAAGAAAGTCCAGCATTGATACATGACTCGAGAATTCAAAGAGAAGCATTATCGTTCATGTTCTTATGTCTTCTGCAGGTATCCGCACTCTCACAGCTGAAACAAGAAAGGTGATGTTTACAGTTTCAGAATTGTGCTCTTTGAGCTGATTACAGGACATCCAGCGATAATGGAAAGGCCTGGGAGAAAAAGCGTGCGCATACTTGATTATGTGACTTCGTTCATCAAAGATAGAAATACCATGCTGGGACTTATGGATCCACGTCTGCAAGGAAAATTCAACATCGACTCAGCTAGGAAAGCGGTAACCATTGTGGCCTCTTGTACCAGAAAAAAAAAAAAAAAAAGGTCTGAAAGGCCTGACATAAGTGAGGTATTGACGGAAGTGAAAGGGATCTTTGCTAAGAGAATTGGCATCCGAGATAAAATGGGAGGAAGGAAAACCAAATGAGCAACTCGGAACGACCTCCTCAGAATTTGATCCGGCTGCTGGAGCCATGGCAAAGTACTTTAGTTCCATCAGGATTAATCAACTCTTGTTGCGAAACTATGGAAACTTCTAGTACTACTAAACCAAGTCAGTGTGCATTTGAAATTCATGTTCGTTTATAGATATGGATACCCGGAGGCTTTTCTTGTCTTCATGATTATGCGTGTGGAATTTCATCCTCTGTTTTTCTTTTTCATCTCTTTCTTGGCATTCCCCCTTTTTGATTTGTACAAAGATGTCTTAAAATTAGTACTTCTCACAAGCAACTTGGGATGTACACACAAGCATTGTTAAAAAATCATGGACGCTAGACTTGAGCTTGACTTTTGATAATGCATTCATTTGTAACACGTTTATATCTAGATAAAAGGCAATCCCTATCTCATCTAATTCTTACAATTTGGGATAGGCCTGCTGTCTTGGGGGTTCCAATGCAACAACCAGTATCATTGACCAAAAGAGAGTTACTTGACCAGAGAAGATGCGCACGACCGGTATGACATTGCCATTGCCTGGTTCGTCAAAAAAGGACCCACCGGAGCGCCATAGAATAGTCCGATCTATGGCAATCCATGGCGAGATTCAGAAAAAATTAGGGCTCATCCTTAGCAAGCAAACCCAAAAAATGAACTTGTTAATGATCTTAGACCAGCAGGAATTTGTGCATACCATGACCTAAATATGTGATGTCCCTTCTGAGTATGGGGAACTTTGATCACCATTTTATCTCACTTTTTACCATTATCTATTTATATCTATATACATATTCAAGCACAATGGAGGTTCATCTCACTTATGGCTTTCTGACATCACCATTGCATAAATTACTAATCATTAAAAGAAAAATGACTCCGTTTTGTTCTCCACTTTAATTTATTTTTCTTGTCAAAAACCTTTTTTCAAAGGCTAAACCTGTAAAACCTTCATAAATAGAAAACTACCCATGCCTTTTCAAATTAAAACATTACCAACTGCCCAAAAAAAAAAAAAAAAAAAATTAATCATATCAAACAAGAAATGTTATTTGTATCACCCTTAAGTTTGCATTATATTAGGTCAATTTATTGAGTAATCATCCACTTTCTTTCAAAGCATAACTACCATTTTTGTCTCACTTAGCACAAGCACGGATATCGTACTCAGCATCCTCAACTATATTGAGAAATCAAATAAAATATTATATATATAATAAGTTTGCCTTACAATTTTTAGTAGTTGTATACTGGCTCTCTACATGTGTGAACACAATACGATTGTGTGCTCATGTTAGATACAATCATGCACAATATGAAATTGAAAGTGAGACCGTTTCCACATTTTCAATTTGAATCTTATAAAGTATTATTTGTCTCACTTTTAGCTTTGCACTATATAATGTCAAATTATTAAGTAACCATTTCTTTCTAAGCATAACTACTATATTTACTTTGCACAAGTACCGATATAGTACCAGACATCCTCAACCATATTGAGAAATTAAGGCAATATTATTATGAATATATGTGCTTAACCTATAATTTTTAGAAGTTGAATGCTAGCTCTCTACACGCACATACACGATATGATCGTGTACACATGTTTGATACAATCATGCACAATACAAAATCGAAAGTGAGGGTTGTTTCCACATTTTCAATTGGAATCACATTAAGTAAGAAGTATTAATTCTCTCACTTTTAAATTTATATAATGTCGATTTATTGAGTAACCGCCTACTTTCTTTCTAAGCATAACTAATATATTTGTCTCACTTTGCACAAATGCCGGTATCACACCAAACATCCTCAACCATATTGAGAAATTAAAGTAGGGGTGTGGCTTTTTTAGTACTGGAGAAACAAGTTTCTTTTTTAGGATTATTTTGTTTTCCCTTCAAATCTAACACAATAATTTGATGGCATGCAAAGGAAACCATCAAAGTTTCATCAATGAATAACTTGATATTAAGTGCACTTCTTCGATTTTGGTTAGATGGGATCTTCCACCTTCTAGGTGGATTAAAATGAATATTGATGGAGCATCTAAAGACAATTCATCGACAGAAGCAGAACTTTGGGTTTTGTGATTAGAACTCAACTTTGCAAAACAAATTGGATTTCATAGGATCATCATTAAGATGGACTCTAGAACCATAATGGATTTTCTTAGTCCAGAGCTTAGATTAATAATGTTGGCCCTACTTTTCTTAAAGATATCAGAAGATTGGTAATCTCTCTCTCTTTATGAGTTTAAGTGTAATATAACTTTTAAGAAAGAAATTGCTGTGCTAATTGGCTTGTTAATCTTGAAATCCAAAAACGCTTGAATACTAATTTCTTTTCATTGTCTCGTACATAGTTACTTTATGTTTTATTACATGATAAGAAAGAGATGATAGATTTAGGATGTTAAGTTTTTGTATTTATCTTTAGCCTTTTTTCATACAAAAAAAATGGGAAAAGTACCAAAAAAAGTCTTAAACATATTGCATTAATATCAATTTAGTCATAAAATTTTCAATTTGACCAATTTAGTCCTAAACCTTTTAATATTAGTACCAATTCAGTCCATCCGACTATTTTGACCGATCGGCGCTGACGTGGACGTCTACCAGACGCTAATGTGGCAATTTTTATGATTTTTATTATTATTTTTTCGATTTTTTTTCTTTTTCTTTTCTCCCTTCTTCCTCCTTGGATTGTTCCAACAGTGGCCGGCGAGGGCCGTGAAGCCCTCGCCTACCACCGGTGAGGGTCACTGCCCTCGCCCAAATCTAAGCGAGGCTAACCTCGCCCTGGCCTTGCCACGGGCAAAGGCGACCTCACCCGTGGCTGGTGAGGCCATGGCGGCCATCACCAGGGCGGAGGCGAGGGCCGCTAAGCCCTCGGCTATCGCCAGCAAGGGTCGCGGCCCTCGCTCCGCCTCGCCCAGATCTGGGCTAAGCCACCTCGCCTGCAACAAGGCTTAGTGAGGGCCATGGTGGCCTCGTCGACCACAAGCGAGGCCGCCTTCGCCCGCGACAAGGCCAGGCGAGGCTGGCCTCACCTAGATCTGGGCTAAGCCGCCTCGCTCGTGGCCTTGGGTGAGGCCTAGCGAGGGCCGCGACCCTCGCCGGCAGCTGGCAAGGGCTTAGCGGCCCTCACCTCCGCCCTAGCGATGGCCACCATGGCCTCGCCAGCCGTGAGCGAGGCCGCCTTCACTTGCGGCAAGGCCAAGGCGAGGGCTGCGACCCTTGCTAGCGACAAGTGAGGGCTTCACGACTCTCACCTAGTGGCAGGCGAGCTTCCGACCATGAGCCTCACTAGAGGCTCACCAACCACTACCGGAACAATCCAAGGAAGAAGAAGGGAGAAAAGAAAAGAAAAAAAAAAAAAATTAATAAAAAATTCAAAAAAATAATTTAAAAAATCATAAAAATTGCCATGTCAACATTCGTCCACCGGACGACATCCATGTCAGCGCCGACCGGCCAAAATTGGCCAGATGGATTGAATTGGTACTAATATTAAAAGGTTTAACACTGAATTAGTCCAATTGAAAAATTTATGACTGAATTGGTATCAATATAATAGGTTTATAACTTTTTTTGTACTTTTTCCAAAAAAAAAAACAACATTATTATTTATATAAATATTTAACCTATACTTTTTTGTAGCTACATAATAACTCTCTACACGTGCTTGCACAACATGGTTGTGCGTGTGTTAGATACATAGTATGAAATCGAAAGTGAGACCATTTCCACATTTTCAATTTGAAACATATTAAGCAAGAAGCATTATTTGTCTTAGTCGTAACTTTTTCTTTCTAAACATGACTACCATTTTCGTCTCGCTTTAAACAAGTACCGATATTGTACATCGCCGATATTGAGAAATTAAAGACACTATTATTCTATACATATATATATTTAACCTTTAATCTCTAACAACTACATATTAGCTCTTGACACACGCATGCATGATACGATTATGTGCGCATGTTAGATACGATCATGCATTATATGAAATCGAAAGGGAGGCTTGCTTCTAGATTTTCAATTTGAATCATATTAAGCAAGAAGCATTATTTGTCTTACTTTTAACTTTCCACTATTCAATACCAATTTATTGAGTAATCGGTTGCTTTCTTTCTAAGCATGATTACCATTTTCGTCTCGCTTTACACAAGTATTGATATTGTACGATGCCAATATTGAGAAATTAATATGCTATTATTCTATATGTTTAACCTTTAATTTCTAACGGTTATGTATTAGCTCTCATCACGCATATGCATGATATGATTGTGAGCATGTGTTAGATATGATCGTGTGCGATATGAAATCAAAAGCGAGGCTCATTTCCACATTTTTTATTTGAATCATATCAAGCAAGAAGCATTATTTATCATACTTTTAACTTTTCACTATTTAATACCAATTTATTGAGTAACCACCTACTTTCCTTCTAAGCATGATTATCATTTTCGTCTCGCTATACGCAAGTACCAATATTATACGTTGCTAATATCGAGAAAATAAAGATGCTATTATTATATGTTTAACCTTTAATTTCTAACGGTTACATATTAGCTCTCGACATGTGCATGATACGATTGTGCACTTGTGTTAGATACAATCATGCACGATATAAATTGAAAGTGAGGCTCCTTTCCACATTTTTTATTTGAATCATATTAAGCAAAAAGAGTTATTTGTCTTACTTTTAACTTTCCACCATTTAATACCAATTTGTTGAGTAACCAGCCGCTTTCTTTCTAAGCATGACTACCATTTTCATCTCGCTTTATACAGATACCGATATTGTTTGTCGCCAATATCAAAAAATTAAAGATACTCTTATTTTATACATATATGTTAACCTTTAATTTCTAACGGTTATATATTAGCTCTCGATGTGCGCATGCATGATATGATTGTGCGTGCGTGTTAGATACAATCATGCACGATACAAAATTGAAAGTGAGGCTCATTTCCATATTTTCGATTTGAATTATATCAAGCAAGAAGCATTATTTGTGTCGCTTTTAACTTTGCACTATATGATACCAATTTATTGAGTAATCACCTGCTTTCTTTCTAAACATGACTACCATTTTCGTCTCGCTTTAAAAAAGTACTAATATTGTACGTTGCCAATATCGAGAAATTAGAGATGTTATTATTCTATACATATATGTTTAACCTTCAATTTCTAATAGTTACATATTAGCCCTCAACATGTGCATGCATGATACGATAGTGTGCATGTGTTAGATACGATCATGCATGATATGAAATCGAAAGCAAGACTCATTTCCAAATTTTTTATTTGAATCATGTTAGATAAGAAGCATTATCTATGTCGCTTTTAACTTTGCACTATATAATACCAATTTCTTAAGTAACCACCCACTTTCTTTTCTAGGCATGACTACCATTTTTGTCTCCATTTACACAAGGACTAATGTCATACCTTACTGAGATTGAGAAATTAAATATGCTATTATTTCTAGACATATACATTTGACCTATATTTTTTAGTATTACATACTAGTTCTTGACACGCGCGTGAAGAATACGATCCGATTGAGCGGGCGGGCATTAGATTTGACCAGACTACGCGTGTGTTGAATATGATAATGCTTAATACGAAATCGAAAGCGATACCCCTTTTTTGCCTTCCAATTTGAATAATTAATAATGCACATATAGGAAGCTCTTGATCTTATCTAAATAAATCCCAATATATTACGCTTTTTTTGGGTAGTAATTTATGACATTACTTCTTCTTTTTTGGGCAATAATTTATGAAATCACTTTAAAAAGTTTGCGCACGCGCGGGGTGCGCGCGTGAGAAGTTCATTCAGGAAGGCGGTAAGATTTGAAAAAGTACAAAACAGGGAGACGGGACAAAGTAACTAAGAAATCGTCAGCATGCTTTCTACCGTTTCCCAAGTTTCTACCGTGTCCCTTTGGTTCTAATGTGTTTTATTTTTTGTCCTTACCCCTCATAGATTTGATTCTATGGAATAGCATGAATGAGCCAAGGGAGTAGAATTGCATTGATTTACTATTTTGATGTATGTATTTCATTGAGGATGAAAATTTGATGATGCATAATTTCGATTAATTACATCTTGGAATATTCTTGAAGTAGGGTTATGTCTGAATAGGACTTTGGAACTAATATGACTGGAATCATTGAGATTAAAAAATATCTAACTTTCATTTTCAAAATGAAAAATTTGGGTGAAGCAGATACTATCTTCAGTATTAAAATAAGTAAAAAATAAAAAATAGTAGGGGTTATTTTTGAGCGTAAGTGATTACATGGAGAAAATGTTGTGACGGCCTGTATTTTCAGATTTCATTTTCAATTAAATAAATCAGGCATTTCGTCGACGCGTCGATAATGCTATTCTCTGAGCTGATCACTCACGAGATAATTGGTCTATCAAGAAAAGCATTAAGGAATCTAAATACAATGGACTTGAGAATTCGATCAGGAAACGACTGCTCGACCGTGTCGATCTGCAATGGTCATTACGGCATTGTCAGAAATCGATCAGAGACCGAAGATAGGTCAGTTTGACTGAGACATGTGATCAGAGTGTGGGTGATTCCACATGATTGCAAAATACTCGTTGATCGGCACTAGACCGATTTTTCTATCATTTTGGTACCCGATGCCCATATTTGAAATATTGAGATTTTTATGACGACCGAAAGTCACCAATGTGTCGAAGATGTACTATGTGACTCGAGATATATCGATCAAAGGTCAATTGCACCAAAAATTCCTAAAAACTACCCGGTAGACTATGTCATGCTAAAATCGCATCGGATGGAAATTAACCGTGAATTTGAACACGATTTCAAAAATTGAAAGTTCTATGGTGTCACGATCTATTTTAGGAACGTCAACTCATCCTCCAAAGATTTTTCAAAGATTTCGAGATTTTTTCGGAAAATCGATTCGAACGTCACGGAAAATTAGCGGAAATTCGGATGGGCCAAATTAAAGGAAATTTGAACTTTCAAGCCGAGCTATATGGCGAAGGGGACTTATAGAAATTATGTGGGCTTTTTCTATATCAAAATTAGACGTCGCATTTGGAAAATTGTTGATGAAATCGAAGCTCAAAATCCAATGAAATTTACATCTAGAAGATGAAAGCAATTTTTGGCTTTAAATTGGATAAGTGGTGAAATTCGGTTTTGGCAAGAGGATGAGATTTTTTTGGCTTCAATTTAGATTGTTTTGGTGGAAAATTAGTTGGAAAGTATTAGGGGACTTGAGGATAAGCTTGTAGACCAAAGAGGGAACCAAGCTTTAATTGAACCAAGATATTTTTTTGTGACTTTTTGGCATTTTCTTCTAAACCTCTCGAGCACTCCTGCTTCTGTCTCACTTTCATTTTTCTCTCTGCCCATCTCACCTGCATCTTCTCTCTACACGGCCACAAGATCCAGCTGCACCGAAGACCAGCAAATTCCAGCGCCCGTATTTCTTCTGCTTCGCCCACGTCTTCAGCGAATGCACGCCACCACCTTCAGTCAACATCTCATCTTCCACCGAAGCCATTTGTTGACTCGTTCTTTACGACCGTTGCTCCACTAAAATTGCTGCCCCCTTCTTCTATTTTATATCTTGGAATCCCACCAAAGAAGTCCACCAAAGCTGCATGCCACACGTCCATGTTTCTCTTCAATTTGGTTGCCCTGCGTCGGTCCATCATTCCCCACCGAAACACCACCAAAATTTCAGTCAACTCCAATAAATAATTTGACCACAAATCTCCACGTTCTTTGCCCCTCCTCGCGTCTTCATCTTCAGCTGCCAGGCGTCCACCAAACCGCTCGAGAAGACCACCGAAACAGCTCCATTTCCACGCCTCCTCGCATCTGCCATCTCACCGAATTGAAGCCCACCGAGCAGCCACTTGAAGCCCACAAGTTTGCAGCTCCATTTCAGTCCACGAATCCAGCATCTTCGGCCCAGAAATTTCCTTGTTGCTCAGCCCAGTTCGCTGCCTCCAATTCCAGTTCAGCCCAGCGAAAATCTTCAGTCCAATCCAGCCTTGAAGCCCAGCAAAATTCCAGTCCAGATGGGCCCATTTTGTTCAGCCCATCAGCAGTCCAGTTCAGCCAGACTTGAAGCCAGCCCATTCTCAGCAGTTAAGCCCGCAATCTTGAAGCCCAGATCAAGCCCAGCCCAAATCAAAAACAAATCTCAGCTTGGGCTGAGATTTGTTGGGCCAAGTTTAGGCCCGTTCCAAGTTTCTTCGACGCCGCCACAATTTAAGTTTTGGCCGCCGTCGCGCCGCCATCGGGGTAAACCGGCCTTCGTTTTATACCGGTGAGTTTATATTATAAACTCTTCTTAGTAGGCTAATGACGTCTAAGGGGTGTTAGTTTAATTTAATTAGAAATTAGGTGGTTAGTTATATTAAATTAGAAATTTAATTATTTAATTGAGCATGTTAGGTGGTTAGAATGGTTTAACTAAGGCCTAAATAAATTGTATTATTTATCTAAAAGGGTTTGGGAATTTTTCGGGTCCGTATTGGTATTTAATTTAATAATTTTGGCCTAGGTTAGTATTTTTAGAAATTAAATTGTATTAATTAATTAATTTTCGAAATTATTTATTTATTATTTATTTTTCCAGAAATTAGGCCGGGATAGTCGATGACCGGAATTTCGTGCCGATTGCAATGGTGTGGTTAATTTCTACAATTGAGTGTTAAATTATGCAAATTGAGTGATGATTGGATTTTTGGTATTTTATCCCAAAAATTCTGAATTTCCAATATTTATTCAAAAAATCCCGAGTTTCAGATTTTAACACCGAAAATGGTTTTATATACTATTTAAAACAGTGGGATTTTTTATTTTTTTTTTTTGGTCGATTCTACGCTAATTTCAAAAGTGGAAAATATCAATTTTTCTTGAACCCCAACCTCCCCTTCCAAGATGGAAGAGTGACCACTGGGGCGAACCCCTAGTAGTTAAACAGTGGGATTTCAAAAGTGGAAAATATCAATTTTCTAGGTTGAGTTGACCGTGTACCCAAACACGACTAATTTACAATGTATTTCTAATACGAAGAAAAAAGCCAAGTTCACCATTTTAATTAAAGCATTTGAGTGCAATACACGGTGCCCTGAACCATAATTGAGTGTTCGTGTGTTGGTTAAGTGAAATCGTCCCGAGCTGTTGAGCTGGACGTTACCCCTATATGGGATACCCCTAGACAAAGAAAGTCGGTCGCATTAGATTTTAGACCCTATGCTCCTTCGGGAAAGCCGTCTGATAAAGAGACGTGCCATGCTCAATGGGGTGAGACGATACCTGGCAATGTCAAAAGATCGCCAAACAGAGAATAGGCCGTGCTATATGCCGAGATTAAAACTAGGAACGCTAAATGAATTGAGTATTGTGTTCCAGTTAATTAAGCTTGAGTGCTACTCTGATTTGTGATATGAACTATGTTGACCTGCAGGATGGAACTGAGACGAGGTAAGTCCTCTATGCCAAATGTGTGATTGTGTGCTTAGAACACTTATTAGCGTATTTCCCTCCTAATCGGGGTTTAGAGTATGGATTTGTTGAGACATTATCTCACTAGTTATTGAATAACAATTTTCAAGGTCATCGAGTGGAGGACCTGGAGCAGAGAGGAGGTGATCGGAAGTGTGGGTCGGCTAGGACCGTTTTTTTTTTTTTTTTTTGGAAGGCTAGACTTTTGTAGTCTTTTAGCCATAGACTCTTGTACATAACTCAGTATATGTTTATAAAGACATGTTTGTTTGTGAATTTGTTGTCCTGCTTTTCTATCCCGAGATGGTTACTGTTAGGGGATTTATAATCCGCTTCCGCATGTGCAATAAAATGAAAAGGGTCGGCGACTAGTCCTGGAAAGTCGCAAACTTAATCGACCAGATAGGGATGGGTACGCGCTCGGAGTTCGGGGCGTGACAAATGTTGTATAAATTTAAACATCTTGTTTTCAAATATATGAGTACTCCATTTGATTCTAGGTGGAGAGTTGTTCATGTGAGTGCTTTGGGTCTTTAATGTACACGATATATTATACTAAACCTGCTATTACTTTTTATATATGCAAGTTGAGTAAATACTAGTAATCCAATATAGAACATTGGAGGGTTATCTTATTGTTCTATAATAATCTGGCTATTTTAGAAAGATATATTGATGCTAGTTGGATTACAAGTGTGAGAAATAAACAATCCACTAATGCATTAATTTTCACATTACCTGAATGTGTTGTTTCTTGGACGAGCAAGAAACAAATATACATAACTTACTCAATGATAGAATCTGAGTTCATTACTTTAGCAACAACTAGGAAAGAGGCTCAATGGATTGGGAATTTGTTGTTGAATATCAAATTATAGCCTAGTCCTATGTTTCCTAGTTCTATTCACTGTGATAGTCAGGCTACTTTGGCAAGAGCTTATAGTAGCATTGATAAGTCTAGACATATTAGTCTAAGACATGAGTATGTGAGACAATTGATTAAATATAGTACCATAACAATTGTCTACGTGAGGTCAAGTAATAATCTTGCCAATCATTTGACGAAAGCTTTACCAAAAGACATGGTAATAATGACCTCATAAGAAACGGGCTGAAATCTTTTAATTAAAATCACAAGTAATGGTAACTCGACATTTTTCAAGAACATCACTAGTTACAATATTTAATGGGTAAGAACAAGTTATCAAATGTGATTGTTTGATATTGACATAGTCCCGATATGAGATGTCAGTATCATCTGTTACGTTTTGTAGATTGAATTGAATTCTTAATGAAGTATAGTACAAATTTGTAATGTGTTAATAGTAACAGAAGTACATTATAAATACTTCACCTATATGAGCTTATAAATGGTGCCGCCTCTTACAAAATTTAGGATTGCTTTCTAGAGAGCTCATGAAACAAGATCAAGCACAAGGCCATAATAGTGCGGAGTAATATAGAACTTCTCGCTGAAACAAGAGGTTAATACATGTGCAGTATGACCACCGGCCGCGGTGGCTTCGCTGGATAAGGCTCTACTGATCCTTTGCGAGGAGGTGAGGAGTTCGAGTCTCAGGGCAGGCGCTAGGTGTCTTAAGTGTGCTGCCGGGGTGGTGGGTCCTCCCACTTACGTAACACCTGGGGGTTTACGCTTCGGCTATTGGCTGAAGTGGTTCCTCTAGCACCAAAAAAAAAAAATGTGCAGTATGTTCGGTTCTATTATATAAAAGTACAAATTTAAAGCCGAGCTACTTGTCACTTTGATAGAGCTTTGAGATATTTGCACTAAGTAAAAGTTTAACTCGAAAGAGACCTATGTATGTATATTAATCTCATGAAAATTTTGACAAAAGTGGGGGATTGTTGATAGTTTGTTTATAAAACAAATGAAGAGGTGCCTTGTCCCACATCGAAAAATGTGAGAGCGCACGTGGAAAAATTTGGCATTGAACGACGATCATTATTTTTATTTATTGAAAATTCAAATTTATTTCTATAAAAAATTAACTATAAATCTTGTTGAAATAGTGCACTGTTCACGAAAAGTTATAATTATTTTTATTTTTTATTTATTTAATTCCGAATTTTTTATGTCTTTTCAATGTAACCTTTGTTCAAGACGTAGTTGCCTTTTCTTTTTGCAACTTTTTGAAGGTTGCCTCTTTCTTTTGCATAGTATGTTTGTTTTGAGAACAATGTCTCTATTCGAAAGATAAAGATAGTATGTTTGTTTTGAGAACAAACACACATCTTCTTTCATTTTTTCGTTTTCTTTCGAAAGAAACTACATTGTTTCCAATTGTTTCCCATGAGAGACTTTAGAAAAATACTAAAATTGTTATATAGTATTCTCATTTTAGATTTTGTTATATCCTGGAGGAAATTTACTGGTGACCATTAACAACTTTGTGGGTCAAATAAATCCTCAAAGAAAGTGATATCACGCCTCAAAGTCCTACTTGATTACTCGATCCAATTTCATTGTTCTACCTAATTTGAAACCATATTTTCCCAACAGTTTCATCGATGGATCCCTAAAAGTTAGTCATGATCGTATCCCTGAAAGTTAATCATGATTGTATTCGGTGTGCAGTACTTAATGCCAGGAGCATCTTTTTCTGCACATTCCTCCAAATGTCATTCTGGTGTGCTTCTCAAATCCAGATTACCACAGCACGCTCGAGTTAGTAAGATATTCACACTGCAAATTTGTAATGGGCAGGTTGTTTTCCCAATGTGCAGCAACTGATGGTTTCATTATGGTTCGCTTTTCGGTCATTGAAATCTGATGATCGTTCTACTCATCACCTCATCCGCCGGATGTCTCTTATCCAGTTATTTTTTAAGTTTCAGGTTTTGTGGTCGACCGGCAATAGAATCTCGCTATGCTGACTGATGATGAATTGACACAGGAAAAGAATAACTGTACTCATACAGATGATAATGTACCGTACAGAACAGTCTTGCTCTTCTTAACCGATTGTTTCTGAACGGTATGTTAATTAAGAACTAACTCCATGTCTTCATCAGTGTCTGCGTCTCGGAGGAGGTTGTGGAGGTTGGAGATGGAGATTGCATGATTTCCTGTGCTTCCACATCTCCCATCGCAGTGCGATCTCCGCCATTTTTGGTCAGCTCAACTCCAACCGATCCCTGTTTTGAACCCGTTTGAACACTGGACCCATCAGTGGCTGTTTTTCTTAAATTATTGTTCTTTTTCGCCAGCCGGGCCCAGCCAACCAGCCCCTGTTGTATGTGTTCTTCAAATATCGCCTTCTTGAATGAAGTCCCCATCTTAATTACAACAACACAAACAAATGACAAGCACCTCAGTCTCATTGTTTACCAAAATCACATGTCTAATGATGTAACAGTCGTATGACGGAACTCTAACCTGTGTTACAATTGCGTATAGAGGTAGTGTGCTGTAACTACAAAGGAGCTGGACAAACACTCTGCAGAACATAAGCAAAATTTTGCTGTCAGGAGTCAAAGACTAGTCATTGTAAGATGCATGGATCGAAGAGATTAGTTCCAGCCTCACCCAATGACAAGTCTCGGGATGATAAAACGGACCTCGCCCATTATGCAGGACTTGAATCTATATTGGATCTGCAGAACGGCAGAGCATTAGTCGAAGTCCTGTTTGTGCGTTGGGAATTTCCAATTTTAACTGACAATTAGCCCCACTTATCCTTACCCAAATGAAGAACAAGAAAGCCAGTTCAAAGGAGTTTTGGAAAAGAATGATGTGAATCAGGACGAGGACAAGCCGAGGCCGGTGGAACCAGAAATGGTCATCGGAAGGCCGAACGACCAAGTCCCCTGCAATCGCTATATGCCTCTGGGCAACGTCCTGGGCCAACTGAGTTATCACATGCTCCAGTTTGGTTCCAACCGCCAGCAAAAGCTGCACAGAAGCAATAAGCCATTTAGATAAGAGAACCTTCTGCGTATGAGTTAGGGATTTCCGTTTCCTTACAGACAACGGGATGAAAGATATCCAGAAGTACGCGTGCCAACCTGCACAAATTATTCCAAGATAGTTTATTAATTGGAAATAATGTCACTAGTACAGCTTCTGCTCAAGTATATGCTCTAAGACAGAGTGCTTAGACAACTTACCGGCAACATTGAGCAGCAAGAAGACCACAACAAATAGCCAAAGGTACCAACTGCGATGAGGAGACGATCATTTAGTAAATAGCCTGAGGAAGAACGAGCTAAAATAGTCTCCTGTTTTTATTTTCTAGCCAAAACGTTTACAAAGTTTTCTTTTGGCAAAATTGCACGCCCAAATTCTTTCTTGAAGTAAAAGGTAAATAGCAAAAGGCAATTTCCTTTTACCTTATTCCAACAACTTTCTTGAAATCAGCCTCCAGAGCGCATATCATGTACTTGTGGAAATTGAATTTCGGATTGCCTCTACAGTGAGCCTATATAAATGAACGTAATAAATGCCAGTATTGAATTCTACTAGGATCACCTCGTCATATATAGTCATCACAGGAGCTTATGGACTAAAAATTTATGTTTAGAGGAATATCATACCATGATAAAACCCAAACGAAGCGTGGTATAATCCGACCTGGTCACAGAACCATAAAACTGCTTGATAAAGGAAAGCTGCACGAACAGGAAAATGGGTCAAGAATGAGCCGAGGCCCATGAAAATTGCCTGAATATGAACTTGGACATAATAGAAGACAGCCAAATGCCACATCGAAATTTCAATACACAATGCTGGATGTCTCCAGTTGTTAGCCAAGAGTTCTAGTGAAAAGTAAGTTACATGAACAAGGCAGATGAAGAGGAGCCCTTCAAGACTTACCACCCAGCTGAGTACAGATAAGTTCTTGCCAATGCCAAGAAAACGTCCTCTGATGAAGGTGTGATCCTGAACATTTGTGAACTTTGATCGCAAAGCTGTGCATCAATTTTGAAATTTTTGAGACTAGGGACTCAGAATATAGTGCAGAAGAGTATACCACAGCAAAATTTTCCACTTTTTAATTGAATGACATTACCCTCTTTGGGGTCAAACTGCTCCTTCTGAATGGCATCCTCCCATCGCTTCCATAGGCGTAACTAAAAGCGCAGGAGATGAGATCAAGCACTTAGACAAATGATTGAAGACACATTTGAGAGATAAGAGACCAAACAATGACAGATCACAGAAAGTCTCCTGAAATGACTTTAAGTTACCTGTACTCCTCCGCATAGGATCGTTAACGCAGAGAAAACCACGTGCACAACGGCCAGCACGAAGATGAAAATGTGCAGATGATGAAGCGCCGTGAGAGACAACAACGGCACCTTCCCCTGAAACAATAATCACGGTGTTATTCCATCACTCAATCTCTGACTTTGCCCCATGGCTTAAGCCTCAAGGTACATTTTGTTATCTCCTTCCAAACAGATGTAAATCTCACTCGAATGGAGTCAAAGCATCAGAAACGAGAAAACATCTAACAGCTGTTTCTGTATATTTTTTAGTGGCACAAGAAATTTCTAATTTTCACGTCGAATGAGATCTTTGACTTGGACAAAAATAATGAAAAGGGATATATAAACGGAAATGTTCATGATAAAAAATGCCAAAATGAAAGGGGAATAAAAACACACCCAAGCAATCTAGAAAAATGAACCTCATCTTCAAATGAAACGAAAACAGTAACTGAGAATACTTGAAAAGCCAAAGTCATGGCTCACTGTATAAGCCATGTCTATGAACTTTTAAAGGAAAACACAACCATTGTAGATGGGATCTCCAAACCTTACTAGTTTCTAGAAGCTTACTAATCAAACCTTTCTCATGAACTCCGCAAAATTCAGGGTTTCTAGAAGCTTGCTGATCACTGTTTTAAACGATGAGGTTGTGTTGTCTTTTGAGGTTTGTGTGGTTTTTCGACTCCTCGGCCAAAATAAGCGGAGGAGAATGAGCGGAGGCCCCCCAGAAAACATGATACAGCTTACACCGCAGGGTCGTTTTGTTGGCCACAATGGCATTTCAGGCAGCCATGAATCCACCTTCCTCCCTCTCCCTCTGATTTTCTCTGCTCACCTCCCTCTCCCTCTCATTTTCTCTCACGATCTCAGGCTAGATATGGGTCTATCAGTCTCTCCTCCACTCCCTCCTCTGATTTTTTGGCCAAGGAGTCAGAGTTTATTTAAAATAGTGATTAGTAAGCTTCTGAAAACTAGTTTATGAGTCGCCACAACTGTTGAAAATCTGCAAAAAGTGGGAGCTCACTTTACTCATGATGAAGCCCGCAACACTCTCTTTTTCGTGCCCAATCAAGGCAGGGGATGCGTACATACACCATCAACATATATTAAAAACCATCTCTCTCTCTCTCTCTCTCTGAACTCAAAGAAAAACCAAATAAAAGAGAACAAAATAATGAAAGGACAAAGGAACACATGCGAAAGGGATAGAATCTGGCTCCGACACCTTGTTATAAGTACAACCCAAAAGTCTAAACTGGGGATATTTCAACAAGGAGAGAGAGGGAGAGAGAGATGAATATTTGGGATATTGAAAGCTTAGTTACCTTGCCACTGCAGTAGTCAGAGGAAGCTGCTGAATCTTCGGCAAGAAGGTGGCGTCCTCCAGGAGGGAAGAAATTAGTCAGGAAATGAGCAGTGGTGCTGCCGTGCTCGTCGGCGGCTTCCTTCTTGCAAGGTAGCCACTTATCCGCGAGCTCTTCCGAAATGCAAATCTTGCCTATTCTTTCTTGGAACACAGTGAGCAGAAGCGATATGAAACCCAACAGCATTAGCTCTGCCATGAACAAATATCCGCACATAAAATTCAAGAGCTTTAGAAACATAATTATGATTTCTCAGTTTATAAGGACACGTGAAATGAACCATAACATACGGTAAATAAAACAGAAATTGCTGTGTGGTTAAGGATAACCTTCTTTGATTTTCTGTAAGGCGTCAAAGAGCGGTTTCTGGTTCCTCTTCTTGAGATACTGCATTTGCCAAATCAGAGAGAGAGGAAGGTCACATATTCTCATCAGTAGAGACATGCGGAGTTATCAGACATGCCATAGTCGATGCACAAATGTATCAATTCGGCGGAAAAGAACGAGAAGAAAAGGCACCTTGCCAGCATAATGGAGAAACCGCTCGACAGCCAGAGAGATGACGACTATCACGGTGCAAACGACGGCGAGCACCCACGTCGGCGTGAACTCCAATGTCGGTCCCTCCGCTCCTCCTGCCATCCTCTCTCTCTCTCTCTGTTGAGAAATTTGATATGAATGTGATATATGCGTGTCTATATGTATATGTATGTGACTAAACACGATGTGGCATGGGAGGCTGAAAGAGTATACGCTGGACTAAGAAAATGGGATGGTTGCTCTCAGATTGATCAATAAACTAGCGTTTGACTACGATCACGAGTGGTGAAGGTAGGATTGCATGCTTGAAATGGTAAATGCCTCTGAATGTTTTGTTAGGACGTAGACCCCTTTAAAGAAAACCATGTAGAAACGACATATTCTCTTGTCTGGTTTGACAGGACAAAATTAATCTTGGTACTCAGACAATTTCGGATCGGAACATGTGATTGACTTGGTCTAACAAGATTGCAGTCGGTGTTGACCTCTTAAGATTTCTCCAGTTTGGAAGTTCCTATGTGTTTTAGACCTAATCTTGCTCGACCCTATCATCTTTCTGATGACATTCCATGCGAGACTACAATTCAAGTCTAACAAAAGAAGAAGAAATTACCAAAGAAATGAATAAGGAACTATCAAGACAGGAGTGGGGTTCGATCTGAAGGTCAGTACTACGCAGGGAATGCCAGTCGCCAAAAAATTCGCTATGAATCTGGAGGGTATGAAGTCCACAATTGATCGATCACACAAGTGTTTCTCATCCCTAGCTACCTCCTAAAAAAAACCCACAAGTGTTGCATCACACAGCTTTTTGCTGTGGACTCATTCAGAAAATCATAGAAAGAAAAATCCTAACAATCTCATGTGTTCTATGTGTCCACCAATTATAATTCCATCTCTTATATATACATAAGACAGCTGGTCAACTTTAATAGCTTACTCAAACAAGCAAATATACTTGGATTTAATTTCCTAAACTCGAGATATATTTGCACTAATGGGGATGATCACAGAGAAAAAATTCCAGCACTCTCTTGTTTGCTTAAATGTCCACCGCGTGAAATTCCATCTCATATTTATTTTTTTCTTGTTTGCTCTAGGAAAGCTCTCAGTTTATACAACTATCAACTTAAAACCAACTTAAATAAGGAAATATACTTGGATTTAGTTTCCTTCACATGCTCAAACTTGAGATATATTCCCACTATTGTGTATGATCACAAAGAAAAAGACCCAAAATTCTCTTGTTCGCTCAAATGTGTCCACCGCGTAAAATACCATCTTTCCTTATTTAGTTAAAAACCTACTCAAACAGGGAAATATGCTTGATTTAGTTTCCTTCACAAGCTCAAAACTTTAGATATATACCATTATTGCATCTGATCACCAGAGAAAAAATCCCAACACTATCTTGTTTGCTCCAACGTGTCCACCGCGTAAAATTTCAACCCTTATATATACATAACACTGGTCATTACAATAGGACAACTAGCCAAATTAGGAAACCTACTTCAACGAGGAAATATACTTGGATTTAGTTTCCTTCACAAGCCCAAACTCGAGATATAATTGCAATATTGTGGACAATATACTGAGCATGACCATCATATCACAGACACGAGAATTTATCTTTTGGAATTCACACATAAGTTGGGTCGAAAAATGCATCTTTTCAAAGACCGAAATACCAACTCTTTCCCTAAAAAATATGCCTCAAATTATTTGGTGGGTCACGTTTTTCTTGAGAAAATCTCTGCATTTTTTTCTTTTTTTCATTTCTAAAAATTTGACTCGATATGAGAACGGATTTGGTTGGATTTGTGATCGGTTCACACTGCTGCTAGACTTTCATGATGATGTACTTGTCATGTGAGTTTCAAATTCGAAAATGAGCGAAAGTGATCATGAATTGTAATTCCGTATTAGATAATTGCTAGAAATGAAGCAACTAAAATATTGGGTTGAATTATAATTGAATGCATGGATTATATTTTGAGTAAAGATATAGTTGACCTAGGTGTGTTGACCTCTATTGTTGCATGCCCTTGGCATAAAATCAAGTAATCAAATCTCCACGCATCTTGCTTGGCTTATTTATCATCATTTTTTTCGCACCTAAACACGGAGTTAAATTTATATGGAATGACAATTTGAATTTCACCTAAAATACATAAAATCTTTCAAAAGAATGAAATGTCTGCACTGAGAATCTTTAAGATTTTTCATAATTTTTTTATTTCAAAACTTTGGATAAAATTCAAGTAGAAGTAGAAGTTAGCCTGTTTAGAACGATTTTTGCCGATTGTTTATCGGGACTTCGTAAAGTCAAAAACAATCTTTTAATTCCGTCAAAATTTAAAATACCATCCGAAATTTCAAAACATGACGTGTAATTATACACGTCAATATAAGACTATTTTTGAGTCATCAAGTATTTTACTTTTTAAAAAAAAAAAAATTGAAAGTGCTTTCACCATAAAACATGAGAAAAGCCAAAAGTTAAAAGTTAAAAAGCACTTGAAAGTCGAAACAATAAACGTGGCACTTATGCTTTGATTTTTATATAGAACAAGACCAATGTAATCTTATCAAATTTTATAAATTGATATGCAAAATCATGTAAATATTGATCATAACTTTTCAAAATTCTAATTTTTTTTTTTTTTTACTTTCAACTTTCAGAGAAAAAGTCGTAAAATGAAAATTATAAAAAGCTGGAAAAATCTCCAAAGATAGGCCTTCCCTTCGTATCGTGGCCAGGCTTTAAAAGTCAACAAACCGGTGTCTTTTCTTTCGGAGGGGTTAGCAACTTCAGGGATAAGAATCAGGACAGTGACATGCGTAACTATTTCTAGATTTTCGTGAGAATCACTGTAGACGACAAAATAAATCAATAACGATTATCGTTGGATAATTAATATGTCAAAAAAAATTATTTAAAAAATCAATTTTAAACACGAATTTTACTCGTTTGACTTTAAAGGTATGAGATTATTTTCATCATCTGTCGCATCTGTCTTGCGAAGTGGTTTTTCCAACTTGGCTAAATTTACTAAATGGAGAAGAAGTCAGACAAGACGAGACTTCTACGAAGTCCCTCTTTATGCCTCGCTGCGGACAGGGACACGCCAGGCAAAACCCACCTCAGTTAAGCCTTTGTAAGCATCGAGTCAATCGATCCTTCCATTTTTGAAGTTGGTCGGCTACAAATGGTCGTGTCTTTCATCGCACATTTCACATTGATAATTGCATTATCGCGTTGACGCAAGAAATTTTCCTGGTCAAAAACAATTGATTGAACGAGTCGTTATCATGATCAGCTCCCGAATCACCCATCCGCTTCCTCATCACCCATCTATTCTCGACCTCGCTCTCGCTTTCCTTTCGCTCTCCTGGGCAAAACCTATATTCACGTGTTCGCTTAAAGGGAAAAGGGGACACAAGAGGAAGATGACACATTGTACACAATATCATGACCCATTCTTACTAATTGTCGCTATTTTCCGTGGGATCGAATCACCTTGAATATCTTCACTAAATGGTAGAGATTATCTCAATTATAAGGTGGTAAATAAATAGTCAAGACATAAAAGTACATTGTGAAGTACTAAATTTAATTAGTAAAAAGATTTTAAAAAACGTATTTTTGTAAGCATGAGGCTTGGACCTAAGACACGAGGCTTAGGGTCCGTTTGGAATCAGCTTTGGAAGGGGCTTTGGCCATGAAAAGCCCCTTGGGCCAATGGGGAGCGTTTGGGAAAAAACTTTGCAAGTCTCTTACTTGCAAAGCCAGCATTTTCAAGACCAAAAGCCCAAGGCTGCCTTGGGGGTGCCTTAGGGGTGCCTTGGGCTTTCAGCTTTTTCGGCATGCCCACGTGGGCACTGTTCATATTTTTTTTTTCCAAAATTGTCCTCACGAATTTTTCGTTTTTCCGATGCGGGCCCTTGTATGAGCACTGTTCATCTTCTCCGGGCAGAGGGACGCCGCGACCCAGGCGCTCGTCATCGAAGAGCTCCGCAAGTCGTAGATCTGGTTGCGACCAAATGCGGTCGCCGGCGACCGTCACCTGCCGCACCGCAACCTCCGCACGGAGCTCGCCGGGGCCGCGCGACCCATCGTCGCAGGTCTGGTCGCGACCAGATCTGGTGCCGGAGGCTCGAGCGGTGACTAGATCTGGGTCGCGCGACCTCGCCGCCCCCGGATCTGGGTCGCAACGGCGTCACGCGACCTCTCGCGACCTCGCCACCCCTGATCCGTGGGCGGCGAGGTCACGCGACCCCACCGCGACCTAGATCCGGGCGGCGAGGTCCTCCCGCGACCTTGACGCCGGATTTAGGTCACTGCAATGGCATCGCGACCTCACCGCCTAGATCCGGGGTTGCCGAATACGGCCCTTGCCCTTGAGTCAATTTTTTTAATTTTTCTTTTGATAATTTTTTTTAACACAAAGATCCTTTGTAAATGTAATTCCCCAAACATCATTTTGTTCAAAGTACTTCACAAAGGGCTTTCAAAGTACAATTTACCAAACACGGTTGCATTTTAAAAAACACCTTTAACTCAAAGGTCTTTGCATTTTCCTAAAAACTTTCCCCAAAAGTGGTTCCCAAACGCACCCTTAGTTGCATCTAATGTAACATCGTTTTGTGTGCTTGATTTTTGAGAACCTAAGGATTTACGGGGATGGAAATGAGAAAATTTTTCATATTTTGTTAGCATTAAGATTGTTTTGTAATGGGATGAAAGTGTGTGTCTTCTGAAATATATAGTATGAATCTACGGGGAAAAGTACCAAAAAAGTCTTAAACCTATTGCATTAGTACAATTCAGTCCTAAACTTTTCAATTGGACCAATTCGGTTTTAAACTTTTTAATATTGGTACCAATTCGATCCATCCGGCCAATTTTGACCGACCGGCGACGTGGACGTCGGCCGGTGGCCGGATGCGGATCGTGGCAATTTTTATGATTTTTATATTTTTTTTTTTCAGAATTTTTTATTAAGTTTTTCTTTTTCCTTTTTTTTTGTCTTCTTCCTGGCGGTGGCCGACGAGCCTCCGATGAGGCTCGCCGGCCACTAGGCGAGGGCCGTGAAGCCCGCCGCCGCCGCCGCGAGGGTCGCGGCCCTCACCCGGCCTCTCCCAAGGCTGCCGGGCGAGGCGGCCGCCCGACCTACGCGAGGCCGGCCTCGCCCGTGGGTGGCGAGGCCATGGCGGCCATTGTTAGAGCGAAGGCGAGGGCCGCGAAGCCCTCGCCAGCTTTCGACGAGGGTCACGGCCCTCGCTTGGCCTCACCAAGGCCACCTCGCCCGTGGCTTAGCCTGATCTAGGCGAGGCCACCCTTCGCCATCAAAGTAGCATGTGGGATTGCTTGCGGCTTTCTGCTCATGGAAGGAGAAGAAGAGCAAAAGCCGGCGACAACAAAGCGGAGGAAATTGAGGTCGGGAGTTGGGTTAAGGCGAGAGCGAGGCGGCCAGGGCGAGGCCGAGCGAGGGCCGACCCGCCGACGGGCAGCGGGCGAGCAACCCTCGCCTCGCCTTGGTGATGGCCACCATGGCCTCGCCCGATCCGGCGAAGCCGCCTCGTCGGTGGCCTTGGGAGAGGCCCGGCGAGGGCTTCGCGGCCCCGGGAGAGGCGGGTGAGGGCCGCGACCCTCGCCGGCCACCGCCCGGGAAGAAGACGAAAAGAAAAGGAAAAAGAAAAAAAAAGTTAATAAAAATTCAAAAAAATAATTAAAAATCATAAAAATTGCCACATTAGCATCCTGGCCACTCGCCAACCGGCCAAAATTGGCCATGGACTGAATTGATACCAATATTAAAAGGTTTAAGACCGAATTGGTTCATTGAAAAGTTTATGATCGAATTGGTACCAATACAATAGGTTTATGACTTTTTGGTACTTTTCCCTAAATCTATGATTTCGAGAATAGGGCAAAATTGAGTTATGAAATTCAATGATACAAATTTGTATTAAAAAATAATTGAGGATAATTATTTTAACTACCCAATTCTTTAATGAGGGCTAATTAAACCCAGTTCTTCAAAAATATTGTTGTATTCAAGCAGTATGTTTATATTAGAAATAGAATTCTCTTTTAAAACTCAAATACGATTTTTCTCCTTTATATTGAAAAAAAAAAATAACGAAGGTTAATAGTTATTTCTCGCTTTTTATTTTTCACAGATACCCTACAAATATGTAATGCCCATTTTTTGAGTAACCACACATTTTATTTCCATACATAACCACCATTTTATCTCACTTTTCACCTTTATCTATTTATATCTATATACATGTTCAAGCCCACTGGGAGGTTCATCTCACTTATGGCTTTCTGACATCACCATTGCATAAATTACTAATCATTAAAAGAAAAATGAGTCCCTTTTGTTCTCCACTTTAATTTATTTTTCTTGTCAAAAACCGTTTTTCAAAGGCTAAACCTGTAAAACCTTCATAAATAGAAAACTACCCATGACTTTTCAAATTAAAACATTACCAACTGCCCAAAAAAAAAAAGTTATTAATCATATCAAACAAGAAATGTTATTTGTCTCACTTTTAAGTTTGCACTATAGTAGGTCAATTTATTGAGTAACCATCCACTTCTTTCAAAGCATAACTACCATTTTTGTCTCACTTAGCACAAGCACGGATATCGTACTGGGCATCCTCAACTATATTGAGAAATCTAATAAAATGTCATTTTATATATATATATATATATGTTCGCCTTACAATTTTTAGTAGTTATATACTAGCTATATACTGGCTCTCTACGCAAGTGAACACAATATGATTGTGTGCTCGTGTTAGATATGGGGGGTCGATGGCCGAGGTTGCCTGAGCAGATCTGGCGACCCTTCAAGTCCAAGGAAGACGATGAATAGTAATTATTTAGGGCAAAAGAGGAAAATGTAATTATCGGTGGGGCAATATTGGAAGAAAAAAAACTCATTAAACCCTTCTTTGGCATTCCGAAAATGCTGAATGCCCAAAGTAGGTCCCCACCTATTTTGGGCTTTCAGCATTCCAAATGCAAGCATTTGGGGAATAGAAGTGTCAAATGCTGAACTAAACACCAAATTTTTTCCCAAGGGGCTTTTGCCTAAGTAAAAAAGTTCTCGAGAAACCGAACCAAACGCCAGGTATAGTCATGCACAATATGAAATTGAAAGTGAGACCGTTTCCACACTTTCAATTTGAATCTTATTAAGTAAGAAGTATTATTTGTCTCACTTTTAGCTTTGCACTATATAATGTCAATTTATTAAGTAACCATTTCTTTCTAAGCATAACTACTATATTGTCTCACTTTGCACAAGTACCGATAACATCCTCAACCATATTGAAAAATTAAGGCAATATTATTATGTATATATGTGCTTAACCTATAATTTTTAGAAGTTAAATGCTAGCTCTCTACATGCGCATACACAATATGATTGTGTGCACATGTTTGATACAATCATGTACAATACAAAATCGAAAGTGAGGGTCATTTGCACATTTTCAATTCGAATCGCATTAAGTAAGAAGTATTAATTCTCTCACTTTTAACTTTACACTATATAATGTTGATTTATTGAGTAACCATCTGTTTTCTTTCTAAGCATAACTGCTATTTTTGTCTCACTTTGCACAAATGCCGGTATCACACTGGACATCCTCAACCATATTGAGAAATTAAAGTAGGGGTGTGGCTTTTTTAGTATTGGAGAAACAAGTTTCTTTTCTAGGATTATTTTGTTTTCCCTTCAAATCTAACACAAATAATTTGATGACACACAAAGGAAACCATCAAAGTTTCGTTTATGAATAACTCGATATAAAGTGAACCATGCAGTTCTCCGACTTTGGTTAGATGGGATCTTCCACCTTCCAGGTGGATTAAAATGAATATTGATGGAGCATTTAAAGGCAATTTGTCGACGGAAGCATAACTTTGGGTTTTGTGATTAGAACTCAACTTTGCAAAACAAATTGGATTTCATAGTATCGTCATTAAGATTGACTCTAGAACCATCATGGATTTTCTTAATCCAAAGCTTAGATTAATAATGTTGGCCCTACTTTTCTTAAAGATATGAGAAGATTGTTAATCTCTCTCTCTTTGAGTTTAAAGTGTAATATAACTTTCAAGAAAGAAATTGCTGTGCTAATTGGCTTGTTAATCTTGAAATCCACAAACACTTGAATACTAATTTCTTTTCATTATCTTGTACAGAGTTACTTTATACAGAGTTACTTTATGTTTTATTACGTGATAAGAAAGGGATGGTAGATTTACAATTTTAAGTTTTTGTATTTGTCTTTACCTTTCTTCATACAAAAAAGAAGAAGACAATATTGTTATTTATATAAATATTTAACCTATACTATTTTGTAGCTACATAATAACTCTCTACACGCTTGCACAGCATCGTTGTGTGTGTGTGTGTTAGATACGATCGTGTGCGATACGAAATTGAAAGTGAGATCATTTCTACATTTTCGATTTGAATCATATTAATCAAGAAGTATTAATTATCGCAATCTCACTTTTATCTTTGCACTATATAATGTGAATTTATTTAGTATTTACCCATTTTCTTTCTAGCCATAACTATTATTTTTGTCTCGCTTTGCACAAGTACCGATATCATACCGGACATTTGAACCATATTAAGAAATTAAAGACAATATCATCATGTACATATGTATATGTGTGCGTGCGTTTAACCTAAAATTTTTAGCAGCTACGTACTAGCTCTCTACACGGGTGTGCAAGACACAATTGTGCGCGCATATCAAATAAGATCATGCATGGTATGAAATCGAAAGTGAGACCATTTCCACATTTTCGATTTTAATCATATTAATTAGTTTTAACTTTTCACTATTTAATATCAATTTATTGATTAATCACCCGCTTTCTTTCTAAATAGACTACCATTTTCGTATCGCTTTGAACAAGCACCGATATTGTACGTTGCCGATATTGAGAAATTAAAGACACTATTATTCTATACATATATATTTAACCTTTAATTTCTAACAACTACATATTAGCTCTTGGCACGCGCATGCACGGTACAATTGTGCCCGCGTGTTAGGTACGATCATGCATGATATGAAATCGAAAGCAAGACTCATTTCCATATTTTTTATTTGAATCATGTTAGATAAGAAGCATTATTTGTGTCGCTTTTAACTTTGCACTATATAATACCAATTTATTAAGTAACCCCCACTTTTTTTCTAAGCATGACTACCATTTTTGTCTCCCTTTACACAAGTACCGATGTCATACCTTATTGAGATTAAGAAATTAAGGACGCCATTATTTCTAGACATATACATTTGACCCATATTTTCCAGCAATTACATTATAGTTCTTGACACGCGCGTGAATGACACGATCTGACTGTACAGGTGGGCACTAGATTTGACCTGACTATGCGAGTGTTGGATATGATAATGCTTAATACGAAATCGAAAGCGATACCCTTTTTCGCACTTCCAATTTGAATAACTAATAATGCAGATATAGGAATTTCTTGATCTTATCTAAATAAATCCCAATATATCACGCTTTTTTTGGGCAGTAATTTATGACATTACTTCTTTCTTTCTTTTTTGGGCAATAATTTATGAAATCACTTTAAAGAGTTTGTGCACGCTTCGGGGTGCGCACGTGAGAAGTTGATTCAGCAACGCAGTAGATTTGAAAAAGTACAAAAAAGGGAGACACGGCAAAGTAATTAAGGGTGCGCATGACAAAATTTTACGTTAGAAATTGATTTTACAATTTCTATTCCCCTGACAAGTTTTGAGCAAAGAAACCCGTTTGATAACGACTGAAAATTTCATTTTCTGAATGAAACTGGTTTGATAAGAATAAAATTTACATTTCTAAGAATAAATTAATTAGATAACAACATATAAAATCCTCAAATACAAAATAATAGTCCAAATAATACTAAAACAACATCTTTGTGATTACATACTTTTGCATACTTTTGCAGTACAATAGACTATCCGGATATAATCTATTACGAATACATTAGGTAATTAACAACTTTACAAAAAAAAAAAAAAATCAATATATAGCATGTTCTTCTCATCAGATGTGGGGCTTATAGCTATAAAATCATTTTAAGTCCAGTGAAATATTTTCAAAACAGAAAATGTTCATCTAAAGTGGAGGATTCAAAAGTGTTTAACAAAGGATGAAAATGGTCTGACCATGACCATTCATTGCCTACTTCTTCCAAGAAATAAGGTGAAAATCACTCCAGTCACTAGCAATATATTCAACTTTAGATAAAAAAAAAAACAGGAACATATCAACATAAGCACGAAATCTTGTATCCAGATGAGAGAGCAGGAATGTAACCAGTTCGATATAAATAATATTCATATTACGCATCCAGTAAAGAAGAGAGAACCAATCTGAAATAGAAAGGAATGGTCATTCTAAAATCATCAAGAATACAAGTAAAAATGTTCATCATGATTATCTAGTGCAAATCAAGGGATAAAGGACAAGAAAAATGAGCAAAACAGCAAAGAAGCTCATTGCAGACTTGTTCTCACCTCTCTCAACCCAAAGAAAACGAACTCCTAATACCAACTCAGTAGTACAAGTAGTATGACCTTAGTCAACAATCTGAAGGACTAAATCTTCAGTAGCAAAGGAGCTCAGGGGTTACGGACCAACCGTAGAATCCCATCACGCATTTGAGAACCACGGATCAACTATGATAAGGTAGATTAGCCAAAGAATGACATATCTAGTGGTAAGAAGGATGGATTCGGAGTCAACGGCAAGGATGGACAAGTTGTTCAGAGTCGACGGCACTAGGGTTTGGTTGAAGCGTTAAGAGGAGAAGGAGAAGCAACACCCAAATAGAAAAGCCCATGAATGAAGAAGGATGCCCAAGTGGAGAAAAGAAAAAAAAATTCTATTTTTATCTTATCAAAAACAAAAATTCTATTTCTATTTCAAAATTAAAAAGTTAAAAATTTCAACTTTTTGATTTCTTCGATTTTTATTTTTAGAATAGAAATCTGTTTCGAAATAAGAAATCGATTACATTACCAAAATAGATTTCTGTTGCAAAACCTGTTCCGAAATGAGAAACAGATAAATCGAAAAACAAAAATTTTATCACGCGTGTCCTAAGAAATCGGCAGAAAATTCTACCGTTTCCCAATTTTCAATTTTTATCCCCCCTCTTCTTCCTCCCTTCCTTTCTCGCTCGCCCCCTCCACCGACGACGCTGCCGCTAACCGCCGCTACTCCGCCACCTCCGCCACCGCCGAGCTCCGCCTCCGCCCCCGCCCCCTCGACGACGGAACCGGCGTCCCGCCTCCGTCCGCCCCCGTTTCCGGCGTGCTTATTCGAGCCTCGCGGCGGTTTTGGACCGGCGGAATCGCGCCCCCCGAGGCGACGGTTGACAGCGGCGAAGGCTCCTCGCCCGACGGGAAGCGGCCCCGTCCGGCACCGGCGCGGTCGGCCCGCCCTTCTGTTTTCCCCCATTTCTTCTGGTCTCCGATCGGGTTGCCCGCTGTCGGTGAATTGCGGGGTTGGTTTGTCGTCCACTCCGGCGGAAGCGACGGAGTACGGCTCCGGGGATTTAGGTGAGTAAATTCAAGTTGCTGCATCTTCTTTTGGTTGTTTCTTCTTACTTGTTTGCAAGTCAACGTCGGTTCTTGAGTTCCGCCGGGATGTCTCTGCTCTCGCCTTCTGCTTGTGCATTTATGTGAATTGTTCTCATTTAGGGCTTTTTGGCCGGGATCCTGTCGGAGCGTTTGAATGTCATGGTCTTTTTCTTTTTTATTATCAGTTTGTTGTTGCGCAGTTTGAATGTTTAGTGGTGATTGGTTTGGCCGTTTGGGTTCTTTCTGATTGTATGACTCCTTTGATTTTTCCAATTTTCGATCTTTTAAGTATTCCGCTGAGCCGTTGCATTGCACGAACTTTCCTTGTGACGTATCTTTCGGACTTAGCATTTGCTTTTGCTCCTATTTGTGCAGAGTATTGTCGTTGGGAAGGTGCTGTGCTGAGGCTGTTTGAGTCAATGCCCGTCCCTAAGAAGGTTTTTCAGAAAATGGACGATTTGGAAAACATTAAAATGACTATTTATATCGCCAGAAATAATTAGTCAATTGAAAACAACTTATTACCTATAGAGAGCTCTAAAAGGAGAGGCAGGACATTGCACAGACAAATTTAGATGTTGTCAATGTGAATTTCAGGATTTGAAGATCTAAAAAGCAGTCCTGGACATATTACCTGATACCAAGCAACTTAGCATACCTCTCTGCGACAAGATATGACTACGCTTGTATGCTGTGTCCGCTAGCAATACTAGACCAGGGCTTCAGCTTTTTCCAAGTTTCTTTTCACCTTGGAATGTTCCGGTTTGTGACACTCCTGTTTACCTGTGAATTTCATCCCTTGAAAGTTAGTCATGATCGTATTTGGTGTGCAGTACTTATCTTCAATGGCAGGAGCATCTTTTCGGCACATTCCTCTAAATGTCATTCTGGTGTGCTTCTCAAATCCAGATTACCACAGCACGCTCGAGTTAGTAAGATATTCACACTGCAAATTTGTAATGGGCAGGTTTTTTTCCCAATGTGCAGCAACTGATGGTTTCATTATGGTTCGCTTTTAGGTCATTGAAATGTGATGATCGTTCTATTCATCACCCCATCTGTCGGATGTCTCTTATCCAGTTATTTTTAAGTTTCAGGTTTTGTGGTCGACCGGCAATAGAATTTCGCTATGCTGACTGATGATGAATTGACACAGGAAAAGAATAACTGTACTCATACAAATGATGATGTACTGTACAGAACAGTCTTGCTCTTCTTAATCGATTGTTTCTGAACGGTATGTTAATTAAGAACTAACTCCATGTCTTTGTCAGTGTCTGCGTCTCGGAGGAGGTTGTGGGGGTTGGAGATGGAGATGGAGATTGCTCGATTTCCTGTGCTTCCACATCTCCCGTCGCAGTACGATCTCCGCCATTTTTGGTCAGCTCAACTCCAACCGATCCCTGTTTTGAACCCGTTTGAACACTAGACCCATCAGTGGCTGTTTTTCTTAAATTATTGTTCTTTTTCGCCTGCCGGGCCCAGCCAACTAGCCCCTGTTGTATGTGTTCTTCAAATATCGCCTTCTTGAATGAAGTCCCCATCTTAATTACAGCAACACAAACAAATGAAAAGCACATCAGTCTCATTGTTTACCAAAATCACATGTATAATGATGTGACAGTCGTATGACGGAACTCTAACCTGTGTTACAATTGCGTATAGAGGTAGTGTGCTGTAACTACAAAGGAGCTGGACAAACACTCTGCAGAACATGAGCAAAATTTTGATGTCAGGAGTCAAAGACTAGTCGTTGTAAGATGCATGGATCGAAGAGATTAGTTTCAGCCTCACCCAATGACAAGTCTCGGGATGATAAAACGGACCTCGCCCATTATGCAGGACTTGAAATTATATTGTTTCTGCAGAACGGCAGAGCATTAGTCGAAGTCCTGTTTGTGCGTTGGGAATTTCCAATTTTAACTGACAATTAGCCCCACTTCTCCTTACCCATATGAAGAACAAGAAAGCCAGTTCAAAGGAGTTTTGGAAAAGAATGATGTGAATCAGGACAAGGACGAGCCGAGGCCGGTGGAACCAGAAATGGTCATCGGAAGGCCGAACGACCAAGTCCCCTGCAATCACTATATGCCTCTGGGCAACGTCCTGGGCCAACTGAGTTATCACATGCTCCAGTTTGGTTCCAACCGCCAGCAAAAGCTGCACAGAAGCAATAAGCCATTTAGATAAGAGAACCTTCTACGTATGAGTTAGGGATTTCCGTTTCCTTACAGACAACGGGATGAAAGATATCCAGAAGTACGCGTGCCAACCTGCACAAATTATTCCAAGACAGTTTTATTAATGGAAAATAATGTCACTAGTACAGCTTCTGCTCAACTATATGCTCTAACTAAGACAGAGTGCTTAGACAACTTACTGGCAACATTGAGCAGCAAGAAGACCACAACGAATAGCCAAAGATACCAACTGCGACGAGGAGACGATCATTTAGTAAATAGCCTGAGGAAGAACGAGCTAAAATATTCTCCTGTTTTTATATTCTAGCCAAAACGTTTACAAAGTTTTCTTTTGGCAAAAATGCACAACCAAATTCTTTCTTGAAGTAAAAGGTAAATAGCAAAAGGCAATTTCCTTTTACCTTATTCCGACAACTTCCTTGAAATCGGCCTCCAGAGCGCGTATCATGTACTTGTGGAAATTGAATTTCGGATTGCCTCTACAGTGAGCCTATATAAATGAATGTAATAAATGCCAGTATTGAATTCTACTAGGATCACCTCGTCATATATAGTCATCACAGGAGCTTATGGACTAAAAATTTATGTTTAGAGGAATATCGTACCTTGATAAAACCCAAACGAAGCGTGGTATAATCCGACCTGGTCACAGAACCATAAAACTGCTTGATAAAGGAATGCTGCACGAACAGGAAAATGGGTCAAGAATGAGCCGAGGCCCATGAAAATTGCCTGAATATGAACTTGGACATAATAGAAGACAGCCGAATGCCCCATCGAAATTTCAATACACAATGCTGGATGTCTCCAGTTGTTAGCCAAGAGTTGTAGTGAAAAGTAAGTTACATGAACAAGGCAGATGAAGAGGAGCCCTTCAAGACTTACCACCCAGCTGAGTATAGATAAGTTCTTGCCAATGCCGAGAAAACGTCCTCTGATGAAGGTGTGATCCTGAACATTTGTGAACTTTGTTCGCAAAGCTGTGCATCAATTTTGAAATGTTTGAGACTAGAAACTCGGAATATAGTGCAGAAGAATATACCACAGCAAAATTTTCCACTTTTGAATTGAATGACATTACCCTCTTCGGGGTCAAACTCCTCCTTCTGAATGGCATCCTCCCATCGCTTCCATAGGCGTAACTAAAAGCGCAGGAGATGAGATCAAGCACTTAGACAAATGATTGAAGACACATTTGAGAGATAAGAGACCAACAATGACGGATCACAGAAATTCTCCTGGCATGACTTTAAGTTACCTGTGCTCCTCCACATAGGATCGTTAACGCGCAGAAAACCACATGCACAACGGCCAGCACGAAGATGAAAATGTGCAGATGATGAAGCGCTGTGAGAGACAACAACGGCACCTTCCCCTGAAACAATAATTACAGCGTTATTCCGTCACTCAATCTCTGACTTTGCTCCATGCCTTAAGCCTCAAGGTACATTTTGTTATCTCCTTCCAAACAGATGTAAATCTCACTCGAATGGAGTCACAGCATCAGAACCGAGAAAACATCTAACAGCTGTTTCTGTCTAATTTTTAGTGGCACAAGAAATTTCTAATTTTCACGTCGAATGAGCTCTTTGACTTGGACAAGAATAATGAAAAGGGATATATAAACGGAAATGTTCATTATAAAAAATGCCAAAGTGAAAGGGGAATAAAAAGACACCCAAGCAATCTAGAAAAATGAACCTCACCTTAAAATGAAACGAAAACAGTAACTGAGAATACTTGAAGCCAAAGTCATGGTTCACTGTATAAACCATGTCTATGAACTTTTAAAGGAAAACACAACCATTGTAGATGGGATCTCCAAACCTTACTAGTTTCTAGAAGCTTACTAATCAAACCTTTCTCATGAACTCTGCAAAAATCGGGGTTTCTAGAAGCTTGCTGATCACTGTTTTAAACGATGAGGTTGTGTTGTCTTTTGGGGTTTGTGTGGTTTTTCGACTCCTCGGCTAAAATAAGCAGAGGAGACTGAGCGGGAGAGGAGAATGAGCGGAGGCCCCCCAGAAAACATTATACAGCTTATACCGCAGGGTCGTTTTGTTGGCCACGGTGGAGTTTCAGGCGGCCATGAATCCACCTCCCTCCCTCTCCCTCTCATTTTCTCTGCTCACCTCCCTCTACCTCTCATTTTCTCTCACGATCTCAGGCTAGGAATGGGTTTATCAGTCTCCTCCGCTTATTTTGGCCAAGGAGTCGAAAAACCACACAAACCCCAAACGACAACACAACCTCATCATTTAAAATAGTGATTAGCAAGCTTCTAAAAACCCCGATTTTTACAGAGTTTATGAGTAAGGTTTGATTAGTAAGCTTCTGAAAACTAGTAATCGCCACAACTGTTGAAAATCTGCAAAAAGTGGGAGCTCACTTTATTCATGATGAAGCCCGCAACTCTTTTTTCGTGCCCAATCAAGGCAGGGGTGCGTACATACACCATCAACATATATTAAAAACCATCTCTCTCTCTGAACTCAAAGAAAAACCAAATAAAAGAGAACAAAATGATGAAAGGACAAAGGAAAATGCACACGACAAAGGAACACATGCGAAGGGATAGAATCTGGCTCTGATACCTTGTTATAAGTACAAACCAAAATTCTAAACTGGGGATATTTCAACAAGGAGAGAGAGGGAGAGAGAGAGATGAATATTTGGGATATTGAAAGCTTAGTTACCTTGCCACTGCAGTAGTCAGAGGAAGCTGCTGAATCTTCGGTGAGAAGGCGGCGTCCTCCAGGAGGGAAGAAATTAGTCAGGAAATGAGCAGTGGTGCTGCTGTGCTTGTCGGCGGCTTCCTTCTTGCAAGGTAGCCACTTATCCGCGAGCTCTTCCGAAATGCAAATCTTGCCTATTCTTTCTTGGAACACAGCGAGCAGGAGCGATATGAAACCCAACAGCATTAGCTCTGCCATGAATGATCATCCGCACATAAAATTCAACAGCTTTAGAAACATAATTATGATTTTTCAGTTTATAAGGACACGTGAATCGAACCATAACATATGGTAAATGAAACAAAAATTGCTGCGTGTTTAAGGATGACCTTCTTTGATTTTCTGTAAGGCGTCAAAGAGCGGTTTCTGGTTCCTCTTCTTGAGATACTGCATTTGCCAAATCAGAGAGAGAGAAGGTCACACATTCTGATCAGTAGAGACATGCGGAGTTATCAGACATGCCATAGTCGATGCACAAATATATCAATTCGGCGGAAAAGAACGAGAAGAAAAGGCACCTTGCCGGCATAATGGAGAAACCGCTCAACAGCCAGAGAAATGACGACTATCACGGTGCAAACAACGGCGAGCACCCACGTCGGCGTGAACTCCAACGTCGGTCCCTCTTCTCCTCCTGCCATCCTCTCTCTCTCTCTCTCTCTCTCTCTCTCTCTCTCTCTCTCTCTCTCTGTTGAGAAATTTGATATGAATGTGATATGTGCGTGTCTATATGTATATGTATGTGACTAAACACGATGTGGCATGGGAGGCTGAAAGAGTACGCTGGACTAAGAAAATGGGATGGTTGCTCTCAGATTGATCAATAAACTAGCGTTTGACCACGATCACGAGTGGTGAAGGTAGGATTGCATGTTTGAAATGGTAAATGCCTCTGAATGTTTTGTTAGGACGTAGACCTCTTTAAAGAAAACCATGTAGAAACTACATATTCTCGTCTGGTTGGACAAGACAAAATCAATCTTGGTACTCGGACAAGTTCGGATCGGAACGTGTGACTGACTTGGTCTAACAAGATTGCAGTAGGTGTTGACCTCTTAAGATTTCTCCAGTTTGGAAGTTCCCATGTGTTTTAGACCTAATCTTGCACGATTCTACCATTTTTCTGATGACATTTCACGCGAGACTACAATTCAAATCTAACGGAAGAATAAGAAATTACCAAAGAAATGAATGAGGAACTATCAAGACAAGAGTGTCATTCGATCTGAAGGTCAATACAACGCGGGGAATGCTAGTCACCAAAAAATTCGCTATGAATATGGAGAGTATGGAGTCCACAATTGATCGATCACACAAGTGTTTCTCATCCCTAGCTACCTCCCAAAAAAAAAAACCCACAAGTGTTGTTATCACACAACTTTTTACTATGGACTCATTCATAAAATCATAGAAAGAAAAAGGGAGAAGTGCCAAAAAAGTTCTAAACCTTTTGTGTTTGTGCCAATTTAGTCATAAACCTTTTTTTGGTGCCGATTTAGTACTATACCTTTTTATTTAGTACCGATTCAGTCCTTTTGGCTGGATTTTGTTGATTGACGTGGGGCCACTGACGTGGACAATTTTTAATATTTTTTTATTCTTTTTAAATATTTTTTCTATTTTTTCTAGTTTCTTTTTTCTTTTTCTATTTTTTCTAGTTTCTTTTTCTTTTTCTTTTTTTCTTTTTCTCTTTTTCTTTTTCTTCTCTCCTCCTCCCCCTCTCGCCATTGGCCGAACCACGGTGACCGACCAGAGGTGATGGCCGGCGAGGCTCACCGCCACCTCGCCGGTGGGCCGCAGGGCGGCCTCAGCGCCGGGCGGCGAGGCTCGCCCTCGCCGGATCTGGTGAGGGTCAAGCCTCGCCCATGGCCGCGAGGCTCGACCGCGCCGGCGAGGGCAAGCCCCCGCCGCGCCGCCCGTCGCCGCGATTCGGTCGAGGGTCGAGCCTCACCCATGGCCGGCAAGGCTCGACCTCGCCGAATCGCGGCCTAGGCGGCGCGGGCGAGGCTTGCTCTCGCCCGGGGATCCGGTGAGACCAAGCCTTGTCGACGCCGCCCGCCGCGAGGCCGCCCTCGCGGCCACTAGCGAGGTGGCCGGAGAGCCTCGCCGACCGTCTCCTCTGACCGGTCGCCGTGGTCTGGCCAGCGGTCGGAGGGAGGAGGAGAGAAGAAAAAAGAATAAAGAATAAAGAAAAAATAGAAAAAATATTAAAAATTGTCCATGTCGGCCAGTAGGCATCCGGTTAGAAAATCCGGCCAAAATGATTGAATCGGCACTAAATAAAAAGGTTTAGGACTAAATTGGCACTAAAAAAATATTTAGAAGTAAACTGGCACAAACACAAAAGATTTAGGACTTTTTTGGCACTTCTCCTGAAAGAAAAATCCTAACAATCTTGTGTGTTCTATGTGTCCACCAATTATAATTCCATCTCGTATATATACATAAGAAAGCTAGTCAACATTAATAACCTACTCAAACAAGCAAATATACTTAGATTTAGTTTCCTAAACTCGAGATACATTCACACTATAGGGGATGATCACAGAGAAAAAATTCCAGCACTCTCTTGTTTGCTTAAATGTCCACCGCGTAACGCGTAAAATTCCATCTCATAGATATATATCTCTTGTTTGCTCTATGTGTCCACCGCGTAGAATTCCATCTCATATTTATACATAGGAAAGCTAGTCAACTTAGAAAATCAACTTAAATAAGGAAATATACTTGGATTTAGTATCCTTCACATGCTCAAACTTGAGATATATTCCCACTATTGTGTATGATCACAAAGAAAAAGTCCCAACATTTTCTTGTTCACTCAAACGTGTCCACCGCGTAAAATACCATCTTATATATATCCACTTAGGAAAGCTAGTCATTAAAAAACCTACTCAAACAAGGAAATATGCTTGGTTTAGTTTCCTTCACAAGCTCAAACTTTAGATATATACCATTATTGCATCTGATCACCAGAGAAAAATCCCAACACTATCTTGTTTGCCCAAACTCAAGATATATTTGAAATATTGTGGACAATATACTGAGCATGACCATCATATCACAGACACGAGAATTTATCTTTTGGAATTCACACATAAGTTGGGTCGAAAAATGCATTTTTTTAAAGATCGAAATACCAACTCTTTCCCTAAAAATATGCCTCAAATTATTTGGTGGGTCACGTTTTTCTTGAGAAAATCTCTGCATTTTTTTTTCTTTTTTTCATTTCTAAAAATATGACTCGATATGAGAACGGATTTGGTTGGATTTGTGATCGGTTCACACTGCTGCTAGACTTTCATGATGATGTACTTGTCATGTGATTTTCAAATTCGAAAATGAGCGAAAGTGATCATGAATTGTAATTCCGTATTAGATAATCGCTAGAAATGAAGCAACTAAAATATTGGGTTGAATTATAATTGAATGCATGGATTATATTTTGAGTAAAGATTTAGTTGACCTAGGTGTGTTGACCTCTATTGTTGCATGCCCTTAGCATAAAATCAAGTAATCAAATCTCCACGCATCTTGCTTGGCTTATAAATCATCATATTTTCGCACCTAAACACGGACTTAAATTTATGTGGAATGACAATTTGAATTTCACCCAAAATACATAAAATCTATTAAAAGAATGAAATGTTTGCACTGAGAATCTTTAAGATTTTTCATAACTTTTTGATACTTTAATACTATTTTTTTATTTTGAAACTTTGGATAAAATTCAAGTAGAAGTAGAAGTTAGCCCGTTTAGAACAATTTTCACCGATTGTTTATCGGAACTTTGTAAAGTCAAAAACAATCTTTTAATTCCCATCAAAATTTAAAATGCCATCCAAAATTTCAAAACATGATGTGTAAATATACACATTCAATATAAGACTATTTTTGAGTCATCAAGTATTTTACTTAAAAAAAAAAAAATTGAAAGTGCTTTCACCATAAAATATGAGAAAAGCCAAAAGTAAAAAGTTAAAAAGCACTCGAAACAATTTACGTGGCACTTATGCTTTGATTTTTATATAGGACAAAACCAATGTAATCTTGTAAAATTTTATAAATTGATATGCAAAATCATGTACAAGTTTATCATAACTTTTCAAAATTCCAATTTTTATTTTTTTTCACTTTCAACTTTCAGAGAAAAAGTCATAAAATGAAAATTATAAAAAGCTGGAAAAATCTCCAAAGATAGGCCTTCCCTTCGTATCGTGGCCAGGCTTTAAGGGTGCGCATGACAACGCTTCTTGGCTGGGAAAGAGTTTTTTTTTTCAGAAATAGTTCTTTTTTATTTTTATTCCGCGAAACAATTTCTGAGTAAAAGAACCCGTTTGATAACTACACAAAATTTATACTTTCTTGGAATAGAAATAGAATAGAAATGCGTTTGTAACGCAACAGTTTCTTTTTGTATTTATTCGTTTTTTATTATTACTCACGGATCGCCAACCGCCGCCCGCCGGCGCGCCGGCGGCCGGTGATCGGCGACCGCGCGGCGGCGCCGGCAATGTCGCGATGGTGGCCGGCGGTTGAAGGTGGCCACAGCAAGAGAGAAGAATAAAAGAAAAAAAAAAATAAATTGACTTATTTCTAGAAATTGTTCCCGAAACAGAAGCAATTTTTTTTTTTTTTCTCAAGTTTCGCTTCAAATCTATTTCTCGGCTAACTTTCTATTCCGGAAATAAAAACAACTTGGCATTACCAAACGGGTTTATTCTTTTTTGTTAACAAAAGAACGTAAATTTAAAAATAAACGCTACTCACGCTGGAAGTCTCAACAAACCAGCGTCTTTTCTTTCGGAGGGGGGGAAAACCGAACTAGTTACAGTAGCAACTTCAGGGGTAAGAATCAGGACAGTGACATGCGTAACTATTCCTAGATTTTCGTGAGAACCGCTGTAGACGACAAAATAAATCAATAACGATTACCGCTGGATAATTAATATGTGAAGAAAAAAGTTTAATTAAAAATCAATTTTAAACACGAATTTCACTTGTTTGACTTTAAAGGTATAAGAATATTTTCACACTAACGTTGAACCTAGCAATACACATAAAGAGTCGCACAAATTTTGTTTTCCTTAAAAATATAGCAATGAACCATTTTTGGGTATTACAATTTAACCTATTTTTGAACATCCCTTTCATCATTTGTCACATCAGCTTGCGAAGTGGCTTTTCCAACTTGGCCAAATTTACTAAATGGAGAAGAAATCAGACAAGACGAGACTTCTACGAAGTCCCTCTTTATGCCTCGCTGCGGATAGGGACACGCCAGGCAAAAGCCACCCCAGTTAAGCCTTTGTAAGCATCGAGTCAATCGATCCTTCCATTTTTGAAGTCGGTCGGCTACACATGGTCGTGTCTTTCATCGGACATTGCACATTAATAATTGCATGATCGCGTTGACGTATGTCCCTATGCCCGTGTCAAGACATTTTCCTTGTCGAAAACAATTGATTGAACAAGTCGTTATCATGATCGGCTCCCTCATCACCCATCCGCTTCCTCATCACCCATCTATTCTCGACCTCGCTCTCGCTTTCCTTTCGCCCTCCTAGGCAAAACCTATATTCATGTGTTCCCTTTAGGGGAAAAGGGGAAACAAGAGGAAAATGACACATTGTATACAATATCATGACCCACTCTTACTAATTGTCGCTATTTTCCGTGGGATCGAATCGCCTTGAATATCTTTACTAAATGGTAGAGATTATCTCAATTGTAAGGTGGTAAATAAACAGTTAAGACATAAAAGTACATTGTGAAATACGAAATTTAATAAGTAAAACTAGTTTAAAAAACGTATTTTTGTAAGCATGAGGCTTGGGCCTAAGACACGAGGCTTAGTTGCACCTAATGTAACATCGTTTTGTGTGCTTGATTTTTGAGAACCTAAGGATTTACCGGGGATGGAAATGAGAACATTTTTCATATTTTGTTAGCATTAAGATTGTTTTGTAATGGGATGAAAGTGTGTGTCTTCTGAAATATATAGTATGATTTCGAGAATAGGGCAAAATTGAGTTTTGAAATTCAATGAGACAAATTTTAATTAAAAAATAATTGAGGATAATTATTTTAACTACCCAACTCTTCAATGAGGGCTAATTAAACCCAGTTCTTCAAAAATATTGTCGTATTCAAGCAGTATGTTTATATTAGAAATAGAATTCTCTTTTAAAACTCAAATACAATTTTTCTCTTTTATATTGAAAAAAAAAAGGACGAAGGTTAATAGTTATTTCTCGCTTTTTATTTTTTCACAAATACCCTACAAATATGTAATACCCATTTATTGAGTAACCACACATTTTATTTCCATGCATAACCACCATTTTATCTCACTTTTTACCATTATCTATTTTATATCTATATACATGTTCAAGCCCAATTGGAGGTTCATCTCACTTATGGTTTTCTGACATCACCATTGCATATATTACTAATCATTAAAAGAAAAATGACTCCGTTTTGTTCTCCACTTTAATTTATTTTTCTTGTCAAAAACCTTTTTTCAAAGGCTAAACCTGTAAAACCTTCATAAATAGAAAACTACCCATGCCTTTTCAAATTAAAACATTACCAACTGCCCAAAAAAAGAAAAAGAAATTAATCATATCAAGAAATGTTATTTGTCTCACTTTTAAGTTTGCACTATATTAGGTCAATTTATTGAGTAACCATCCACTTTTTTTTCAAAGCATAACTACCATTTTTGTCTCACTTAGCACAAGCATGCATATCGTACTGGGTATCCTCAACTAAATTGAGAAATCAAATAAAATGTTATTTATATATATATGTGTGTGTGTGTTTTAGTAATTATATACTGGCTCTCTACATGTGTGAACACGATATGATTGTGTGCTCATGTTAGATACAATCATGCACAATACGAGATTGAAAGTGAGACCATTTCCACATTTTCAATTTGAATCTTATTAAGTAAGTAGTATTATTTGTCTCACTTTTAGCTTTGCGCTATATAATGTCAATTTATTAAGTAACCATTTCTTTCTAAGCATAACTACTATATTTGTCTCACTTTGCACAAGTACCGATATTGTACCGGACATCCTCAACCATATTGAGAAATTAAGGCAATATTATTATGTATATATGTGCTTAACCTATAATTTTTAGAAGTTAAATGCTAGCTCTCTACACGCGCATACATGATGTGATTGTGTGCACATGTTTGATACAATCATGCACAATACGAAATCGAAAGTGAGGGTCGTTTGCACATTTTCAATTTGAATCGCATTAAGTAAGAAGTATTAATTCTCTCACTTTTAACTTTACATTATATAATGTTGATTTATTGAGTAATCATCTGTTTTCTTTTTAAGCATAATGACTATTTTTGTCTCACTTTGCACAAATACATGTATCACACGGGACATCCTCAACCATATTGAGAAATTAAAGTAGGAGTGTGGCTTTTTTAGTACTGGAGAAACAAGTTTCTTTTCTAGGATTATTTTGTTTTCCTTCAAATCTACCACAAATAATTTGACGACCCACAAAGGAAACCATCAAAGTTTCGTCTATGAATAACTCAATATTAAGTGAACCATGCACTTATCCGATTTTGGTCAGATGGGATCTTCCACCTTCTAGGTGGATTAAAATGAATATTGATAGAGCATCTAAAGACAATTTGTTGACATAAGTAGAACTTTGGGTTTTGTGATTAGAACTCAACTGTGCAAAACAAATTGGATTTCATAGGATCACCATTAAGATTGACTCTAGAACTGTCATGGATTTTCTTAGTCCAAAGCTTAGATTAATAATGTTGGCCCTACTTTTCTTAAAGATATCAAAAGATTGTTAATCTCTCTCTCCTTCTGAGTTTAAAATGTAATATAACTTTTAAGAAAGAAATTGATGTGCTAATTGGCTTGTTAATCTTGAAATCCACAAACACTTGAATAATAAATTATTTTCATTATCTTGTATAGAGTTACTTTATGTTTTATTACGTGACAAGAAAGGGATGGTAGATTTACGATGTTAAATTTTTGTATTTGTCTTTAGCCTTTTTTCATAAAAAAAGGCAATATTATAATTTATATAAATATTTAACCTCTACTTTTTTGTAGCTACATAATAGCTCTCTACACGCGCTTGCACAACATCGTTGTGTGTCTGTGTTAGGTACGATTGTGTGCGGTACGAAATTGAAAGTGAGATCATTTCCACATTTTCAATTTGAATCATATTAAACAAGTATTAATTATCGCAATCTCACTTTTATCTTTGCACTATATAATGTCAATTTATTTAGTATTTACCCATTTTCTTTCTAGCCATGATTATTATTTGTGTCTCACTTTGCACAAGTACCGATATCGTACCAGACATCTGAACCATGTTAAGAAATTAAAGACAATATTATTATGTACATATGTAAATGTGTGCGTGTATTTAACCTAAAATTTTTAGCAGCTATATACTAGCTCTCTACAAGCGTTTGCAAGACACAATTGTGCGAGCATATCAAATAAGATCATGCATGGTATGAAATCGAAAGTGAGACTATTTCCACATTTTCGATTTGAATCATATTAAGCAAGAAGCATTATTTGTCTTAGTTTTAACTTTTCACTATTTAACACCAATTTATTGAGTAACCACCCGCTTTCTTTCTAAACATGACTACCATTTTCGTCTCACTTTAAACAAGTACCGATATTGTATGTCACCAATATTGAGAAATTAAAGACACTATTATTCTATACATATATATTTAACCTTTAATTTCTAACAACTACATATTAGCTCTTGACACGCGCATGCATGGCACAATTGTGCGCACGTGTTAGATACGATTGTGCATGATACAAAATTGAAAGCGAGGCTTGTTTCCAGATTTTCGATTTGAATCATATTAAGCAAGAAGCATTATTTGTCCTACTTTCAACTTTCCACTATTCAATACCAATTTATTGAGTAAGCTGCTTTCTTTCTAAGCATGATTACCATTTTTGTCTCACTTTACACAAGTAACGATATTGTACGTCGCTGATATTGAGAAATTAAATATGCTATTATTCTATACATATATGTTTAACCTTTAATTTTTAACGGTTACATATTAGCTCTCGTCACGCGTATGCATGATACGATTGTGCCATGTGTTAGATATGATCGTGTGTGGTATGAAATTGAAAGCGAGGCTCATTTCCACATTTTTTATTTGAATCATATTAAGCAAAAAGCATTATTTATCATACTTTTAACTTTCTATTATTTAATACCAATTTATTGAGTAACCATCTGCTTCTTTCTAAGCATGATTACCATTTTTATCTTGCTTTACACAAGTACCAATATTATACGTCGCCGATATCGAGAAATTAAAGATACTATTATTCTATACATATATATTTAACCTTTAATTTCTAACGGTTACATATTAGCTCTCGACATGTGCATGCATGATACAATTGTGCACGCATCTTAGATACGATTGTGCATGATATGGAATCAAAAGCGAGGCTCCTTTCCACATTTTTGATTTGAATCGTATTAAGCAAAAAGAGTTATTTGTCTTACTTTTAACTTTCCACAGTATAACACCAATTTATTGAGTAACCAACCGCTTGATAGAAGTACACCCTCAAGTGCCAAAACTTGGCATGGAGGGACACTTAAGTGCCAAAATCGGAGCAAAATGCTGACGTGGCGATTTTCCGGCGAAGTAAATGCAAAACAGCATCATCTTGCACGCTAATGTGGCTAAACAATACAAAAATGACATCATTTTGATGCTGACATGGTAAAAAATTAATATAAAAGTTAATTAAATTAAATTTAAACTAAATTTATTTAAAACATTTCAAAATAAAAATATTAAAAAAGCTAAAAATTTTAAAGTTTTAAAAAATAAAAAAAATAAGGGCGGCTAAGGGCCGAGTTCCCGCCGCCGGGAAGGGCCGGCAATGGAGGGGAGAGGGTCGGCCGGCAAGGGCTTGCGAGCCCTCGCCGCCGGTTGGCCGAGGTCGCCGGCCCTTCCTGGGCCAAGGCGAGGGCTTGGCCATCAATCGCTTGCCTCATTTTTTTTATTATTATTTTATTTTTTAAAATATTTTTAATATTTTTATTTTTATTTTTAAATGTTTTAAATAAATTCGGTTTTAAATTTAATTAAATTAATTTTTTACCACGTCACCACAAAAAACGATGTCATTTTTGCATTGTCTAGCCATACCAGTGTGCAAAATGGTGTCGTTTTGGATTTACTTTTCTAGAAAATCGCCACGTTGACATTTTGGCCGGATTGTGGCCAAATTGGCACTTAAGTGATCCATTTTGCGTCGATTTTGGCACTTAAGTGTCACTTTTCTAACTTTTGGCACTTAAGTGTCCATGCCAAGTTTTAGTACTCTAGGTGTCAGCACTCCCAACCACTTTCTTTCTAAGCATGACTACTATTTTCGTCTTGCTTTATACGAAGACCGATATTGTATGTCGCCAATATCAAAAAATTAAAGACACTATTATTCTATACATATATGTTTAACCTTTAATTTCTAACGGTTACCTATTAGCTCTTGATGTGTACATGCATGATATGATTGTACGCGTGTGTTAGATACAATCATGCATGATGCGAAATTGAAAGTGAGGCTCGTTTGCACATTTTTTATTTGAATCATATCAAGCAAGAAGTATTATTTGTGTCGCTTTTAAATTTGCACTATATAGTACCAATTTATTGACTAACCACATGCTTTTTTTCAAAGCATAACTACCATTTTCGTCTCACTTTACACAAGTATTGATATTGTATGTCACCGATATCGAGAAATTAGAGATGTTAGTATTCTATACATATATGTTTAACCTTTAATTTCTAACGGTTACATATTAGCTCTCGACATGCACATGCATGATACAACTGTGCATGCATCTTAGATATGATTGTGCACGATATGGAATCGAAAGCGAGGCTCGTTTCCACATTTTTTATTTGAATCATGTTACATAAAAGCATTATTTGTGTCGCTTTTAACTTTGCACTATATAATACCAATTTATTAAGTAACCACCCACTTTCATTCTAAGCATGACTACCATTTTTGTCTCCCTTTACACAAGTATTGATGTCATACCTCATTGAGATCGAGAAATTAAAAATGCTATTATTTCTAGACATATATATTTGACCCATATTTTCTAGCGATTACATACTAGTTCTCAACATATGAGTACACGATACGATTCAACTATGTGGGCAGGCACTAGCTTTGACCTGACTATGCTCGTGCTGGATAAGATCATGCGTGATACGAAACCAAAAGCGTTACCCCTTTTTCGCACTTCGAATTTGAGTAATTAATAATGCAGATATAGGAATTTCTTGATCTTATCTAAATAAATCCCAATATATTACTCTTTTTTTGGGCAGTAATTTATGAAATTACTTTAAAAAGTTTGCGCACGCGCGGAGTGCGCGTGCGAGAAGTTGATTCAGCAACGCGGTAGATTTGAAAAAGTACAAAAAAGGGGAGACGGGACAAAGTAACTACGAAATCGGCAGCGCATTCTACCGTTTCCCAATTTTCGATTTTTATCCCCCTCTTCTTCCTCCCTTCCTTTCCCGCTCGCCCCCTCCACCGACGACGCTGCCGCTAACCGCCGCTGCTCCGCCGTCTCCGCCGCCGCCGAGCTCCGGCCACGACCGCCGCCTCCGCCCCGCCCCCGCCCCTCCCCCTCGACGACGGAGCGGGCGTCGCGCCTCCGTCCGCCCCCGTTTCCGGCGTGCTCCTTCGAGCCTCGCGGCGGTTTTGGACCGGCGGAATCGCGCCCCCCCCCGAGGCGACGGTTGACGGCGGCGAAGGCTCCTCGTCCGACGGGGAGCGACCCCGGTCGGACGCCGGCGCGGTCCCTCCGCCCTTCTGTTTTCCCCCGTTTCTTCTGGTCTCCGATCGGGTTGGTCGCTGTCGGTGAATTGCGGGGTTGGTTTGTCGTCCACTCCGGCGGAAGCGACGGAGAACAGCTCCGGGGATTTAGGTGAGTAAATTCAAGTTGCTGCTTCTTCGTTTGGTTGTTTCTTCTTACATGTTTGCAAGTCAACGTCGGTTCTTGAGATCCGCCGGGATGTCTCTGCTCTCGCCTTCTGCTCGTGGATTTATGTGAATTGTTCTCATTTAGGGCTTTTTGGCCGGGATCCTGTTGGAGAGTTTGAATGTCATGGTCTTTTTTTTTTTTTTTCTTCAGTTTGTTGTTGCGCAGTTTGAATGTTTAATGGTGATTGGTTTGGCCGTTTGGGTTCTTTCTGATTGTACGACTTCTTTGACTTCTCCAATTTTCGATCTTTTAAGTATTCCGCTGAGCCGTTGCATTGCACGAACTTTCCTTGTGACGTATCTTTCGGACTCAGCATTTGCTTTTGCTCCTATTTGTGCAGAGTATTGTCGTTGGGAAGTCTGGTGCTGAGGCTATTTGAGTCAATGCCCGTCACTAAGAAGGTTTTTCAGAAGCTTTTGCATTTTTTGTACCCGTCCTTATCGGCGCATCTAGGTTCTAGGCATGCATAAATTTTTTGCAATGTTGTGAAGGAGAGATTTTGAATATCTGGAATTTATTGATGGTTTGGTACGAAATGGAGTGCAATCACATAAGAGGTTTTACATACCTGACTGCACCTAGTGGCATAAGGATTGGTTATTGTCAATGTCCTTGTGATGGCAGTGAAAAATTATTCCTTGACAGGGCATATCCTCTATAAAAGAGGATACATCTATTTTATCCTTAATGGATGTCACACTTTTAAGATCTTGATGCTTGAAATTGTTTTTCCCGATGTCTATTAAAAGAACAGTGACCACATACCATCTTTTGATGATGTTTTTCTCCCCAAAATGAAAGGAAGGTCTGTTGGTCTGTGGTCCATTTCTCTTTAAGCTTGGATGTGATGTTACAATTGAAATGTATTTGATAGTACTGTTTTCTCTTGCATTAGAATTCAGAATGTAGCCAGATCGGGCAAGTGTTTGGCAAGTTGATCAATCAGATGGGAACTCCTAAGGACTTTGAACTTCCAGAATGGTTCACTAAGGAGAAGCCCGCACCATACAGTTTTATAAGGCGCAGTATCCACTAGTGAAATGCAGTTCTTGCTATGTTCTCTCTGCACATTTCATGTCTAAGTGATGCTATGTACTGTTGACGATATTAATTTGAGTAATTAAATTACATTCAAAGTGGTATGAGGTGGGCAGCAATTTTTTTCAAAACGAGCAACGTGAGGTTAGAGTGACTCGCAACATTGGCTGCTATCTACCTGTTTGTGATGTTTCTGACAGCGGACTAGATTCTTTACAAAATAAGCAGAACAACTGGTGAGTCTAACAGCTGATGAAGGACAGATATGGTCTTCTCTTTTGTTGTTGACCTCACTCAAATTAAAGCTCTTTTACTACTGATCCTGTGGTGACTTAAATGATTCTATAGTCTAACTCAAAGTTAAATCTTATAACTCTTACTTGCAGGAAACATACAAAAAGGTTGTTTAAATTTTGGAGTTCATTTTTTAAACGTTTCATGTTAATTTTTATCACCTCCTGGGTCACTTTAGTTTTTAAAAGAAAAGACTCTGCATCTTTATTAAGACTAATTAAGGAATTCAATTTTTTGGGTGTCTGTTGGGAGTCATGCTGCATGGGAGGATAGGAGCAGCAAATAGCTCTCTTTTGTCATCTTGGAATTTTTCTCTACTTCCTGCCCAAATTATAGTCTATCATATGAAAAACATTTTAGTTTGCTTGGTTGTGATTCAATTCACCTCCTTCCCTCACCCTTGTCCACCAAATTTGATGGCCGCAACTCATTACTTCCTCAGTTTCCCTCTTTTCCATCTTAATTATTATATTCAGTTACTCCTTATGGACTTTATTTTGCTGGATTATTTGTGTGAACTATCCTTTGGAGTCTCCTGGACATTGTGCTTTGTTGACTTGACTAATGGAAGACATATATCTCACAAAGAGGATGAAGAGGCGTCTTGACGATGATGGCATATTTTGCTCTTGCAGCCCATCTCCTGGTTCTTCCGTTGTGTGCAATAAAGATTGCCATTGTGGGTAAGAATTCATCCTTCTCTCTGACTTGGGTGCAGTTAAAGTCTTTACTCTAGCTACGATGCTTCTAATTAGTAAGATCCTTGTAAGAATACGGTATTTCAAGTCTCATTTTTATTTGTTGCCAGTGCATGTCGACAAATTAATGAGCTACTGATACTTAATTTGACTGTCATGTTTGATTTATTAAGCTGCTAATTTTCTGGCGATGATGTGTTGCAGTTTCGTGGTTCTCTAGGCAGACAACAAAAATGATGGTCTAGTCAATACAAGTTTCATCTTTGGGTTATCTAGCATGTCATTTGGTGTCTATAGCCATGAAATGACTCAAAATAATGCAGAGAATTGGCTTGAGTAGTTCTTCCTCTAGCTTACTGCAAGAGTTAGATGAGAATCTGTGATTTTGAATTGGTTATGCTCATGCAGAATATTGTTTCTAACAATTGGGCGAAGTTGTGCCTGGACTTGAGATCGAGCGTCTTTTTCTATCTTCGGTAATGCCTCCTTCAATATGAAGATGTGCAATTTCCTTCCTATCCTATATCTAAGGATGACGACCTTAACCAACCTCACATGGATTGCAACTGCCAAGTTCACTAACAATTATGTGTATCAACCATTTATAGTCAGCTACCTTTAAGAACAATAAGTGTCTATGGACGGTATATGGCTAATGATCATCTGCGAACCAGAAATTATTAACCCAATGTGATTTCATGAATTAAAGGTGAATGCTTTCTATATACAGGATGCTGCTCTCTAGCTGCTCCTCAGGATGCAAATGTGGAAGCTCGTGCATTAATAAACCTTTTCAAAATCGGCCGATGAAGAAAATGAAACTTGTGCAGGTATTCCTTTTATGCGAGGTGATTATAAGAGCATGGAAGATGATCTTATAGTTGCCAACAGGAAATTTACTAATGCTATTAATCTATCGAACTTATTGAGAAGGCAACCAGATATAGTCAACTCCGCTATTTTCCACGACCTAATTCTTGCAGTGTATTGGCATAGCCTGAGGATAAAAGTGGGCCCCATGTCTAGGATTAAGAGTATTGCCATGGACTATATTGTGTATTTTATTTAGACATAGCTCAGCAGATAGGTATATTTATGAGTTTGCTTAATGTGGAATGTGATATAATACAATTGTTGCTGCCCGGCGATTTCCGTGTTTTACTGCCAGATATTCAATTTGTTGTTAATCTGCTCTTCTGCATGATGGCAAAAATGTTTTTCTTTTTAATTTTTTCCATCTTGGTTGTTTTAACAGCTCAACTATACTCAAGACTTGTCAATTTTTCTTAAAGTAGGCATTGTTCTTTCATGTCTGTCAACCTTCAGGAACTGCTTGGTCATGTGTTCATATTCTAACCTGCATGTATAGTGCTTTCGTTATAAGCCATGTGCTATACTAAATTTAAGTTATGCATGGGTGTAGACCGAAAAATGTGGTTCTGGAATAGTAGCAGATGAAGAAATCAAGCAGGGGGAGTTTGTCATTGAATATGTTGGAGAAGGTAAGGCCTTGAAGTTGCTGCTGAAGATTGTATGTTCTTTGGAAAGTAAAAATTGTAAAGACTCTATTCATACCTTTTGTTCTTTTTGGGTAATTATATTGTGCCAAAATTGCCTGCTTCCAAGAATACAGAAATGATGTTTTTAGATATTCCAACTTTTTTGAGTTTTGAGGAAACAAAAGTAAAAATAGGCAAACTATAGATACTAATTGTTAATCTGAAGTATCAGTATAAGAAGAATGTTGATCTTTTTCACTCAAAAAAATTATATTTAAAGTATAATATCTTAGTGTACTTTTTGTAAGTAAAAGCTGCCGTGGAAGATTTTTTATGTTTTATCTTCAGAAGCAAAGTTTTGAGAACTTCTCTGGAGCTCTTCCAGATGAGTAGTAACTTTTGGTTACTGTCTGTTTATTTTACCAATTTACATTGTCTTCTTGGGTATGCCTTTTGAACTGACCTCTTTAAATAAACCAATTGCTTAAAAGTTTAAGCAGCATGTCGATCTTCTTTGATGCAGTCATTGATGACAAAACTTGTGAAGAAAGGCTTTGGAATATGAAACATCGGGGTGAAACAAATTTCTACCTGTGTGAAATAAATCGAGATATGGTAATTGACGCGACATACAAGGGAAACAAGTCGAGATATATCAACCATAGTTGTTGTCCCAATACTGAGATGCAGAAATGGTTTTCCACTCATTCTTTTTCCTTGCTTGTATTCCACTTTGCTCATAGGAAAATACAGCATGTTAAACTTTTTCTTTACAGGATAATCGATGGTGAAACGAGAATTGGTATTTTTGCGACTCGCGACATCAAAAAGGGCGAGCATCTTACCTATGATTATCAGTATGAAGACTTTCACTATGCTTTGGTGTTATATCAGGACCATGTTGTTTTTCTGTGCTATTTTGTAAGAATGGTCTTAAATTTCTCAGATTCTTGTAGCATTCTAATATGTCTAGCAGGTTTGTCCAGTTTGGTGCAGATCAAGATTGTCACTGTGGCGCTGTAGGTTGTAGGAGAAAGCTTGGTGTCAAGCCTAGCAAGCCTAAGATGTGTTCAGAAGCAGCGTTGAAGTTAGTGGCATGCCAGGTTGCAGTTTCTCCCAAATTGGAGGGAGTCTTATCCAGAAACGATGTATGTACATGCCACTTGGTGATAAATTCTTGTAGCACTTTACACATTCCCCTGGTTTTAAAAGGGCTTAAGTTTGAGATTTTGTGAAATCATACGTGGGGAGTTCAAAGTTCAAGGAAAAGGAACATTTATTCTTGTAGAACTTTACACATTATTTTAGTTCCTGTCTATGGACATTGTTTTATCTATAAAATAGCTTTGGCATCCATATTTTATTCTCTTTTCTGGAGGTATATCTCTAGTACTTCCCTCCAAATACTTGTTTTCATCTTTTTTTTTGTTGATTATATTGCGTACATTACATTTTTTTCACTAGATCAGACAGTGGACTGACTGCTTGTTATTGATTTTGGAGGGTTTATCAGAATGGAGGTCTGCATGCAGGTTTTGCAAACTTTTCTCTATATATTTTTGCTAAAGCTTTTAAATCACCGCCATCCATTTTCTCAAGTTGATTTTCTTTTATTAGGAAATTCAAGGCACATTCGCTGTCAACGATCTCCTCACAACTGTGTAGGGGAAGTCATTAGAATTACTCGTCCAATGAATGAGAGGTTGGTTAGTCTTTCCTTGATCCAGTTTTACTTGAACCGTTCTTTTTTCATTGATTTATTCTCTTTTTCTTTCCCTTGTCTGCAATGACAAAAAGGTGAATTTTCAAAGTGAATTATATGACAGCCTGGTCATGTTTATTTGTTTTCTACTGTATTTCCTTACGTAAATTTTGTCTGATTTGATCTCCAGGGCTTTTGGGATTATCAGACGCTTCGATAACTTTTCCAGGAAACATTCTGTAAGATCAAGTCCCTTTTAGTATAATGAAATCTACTGCATAATCAAGTATTAGTATATAATGGAATCTACTGCATGATTTTAATGTGAAACCACTTGGTTGCTGCAGATAATGTTTGAAGATGGTGCTGTTGAATTTCTTGATATGTCAAAAGAAGATTGGGAATTTGTGACTTTGTAACCATATGTATCGGTAAGCATTCTACTCAGCCTGTTACTGTTATGCTATCTGTATTTCTGAGTAAACAGTTTTTTATGGCATGTGATTGCCTGATTGGTATGTCCAAGCCTTAATTTTTTCAAGTGCATGCTTCCCATGTTAAGTAATCTCTAGAATAAGGAACTGAGAATGTATGGGAAGCAGATTCTCCATGATTGGTAAAGATCTTTGTGGCACTGAAGTCAAAAAAAGTGTTTGAGATGACAAAATAAAGAAGCCTCTGGCATTTTAACCTACAAAAGGACACTCTTGCTACTCAGATTTTTGTCTGAAAATGGTTCGTAATCTGTGATGAGATTACGCTTTGCTGCCAATGCTAGTTTTTGGATGCAGAATGTCTTGGTGAGATGTCATTGAATTGATTATAGACTGTGTTGCTTGGGCTTGTTGCTACCCCCCTACCGTACAGTAGCATTGTCAACACTACAATAGTGTGGTTAGACGATCTGCGATCCCCAAAAAAGCACTAGAACTTGTATGTTATTAATGGGCCAAATATTGGTCCACGGAGTTAATATTCTTGATCATGTGAACTTCTCTAAATTAGAAGTTGGAAAGGAATTTGTCATCTTTAGTAGAAGAAGCAAAACCACCTCCATTCCATTTGAATCCACAACGGATGGGTCTGTAATTTCTATCTTCACGTCTAGATTACTATTTGTCAATGGGGTTTTTGGACTATTAATGAACTGTCCTATATTGGACATATAATATACCCTTTATTTCATAGCTAGAGCAATTTATTCTTCCATTCTAAAGGGGTTGTTGAAATTGCTTTAAAATGCTTCCTCGGTGACTATCTGGCATTAATTTAAGCAGGAAGTTCCTCTATTTTGTACTTACAATGCTCCTCTTTCGAATTATCGTTGATTGTACGAGTAATAATGCTCTACGTTTGCTTTTTGTGTTTCCTTATGATACTTATGGCACGTTTTCAAGAGAAAGTAACTTGCCTTTCCAGCATGTGCCCGTTGCTGATTGGAGCATGCTGTTCTTCCAGCAGCCCGCTTTGCTGCTGCTGATGGGCTAACCTTTCCGAGCTGACTCTCAGGTCGTGGACTAGTCGAGATTGGCGATGCTCAAAACCAACTCCCCATGCTACCTGCAATAAAGAGTGTGGATAAGCTGTTCTGGCAGGATGCATGAGAATATTGTGCCGACCTCACCCAAGCCATGCGTCTGAGATAAAATTCACATCCTCTCTATCTCTCTCTCAAGAATGTTGTTGTACCAGTTGTGTAACAATTCAAATTACTTTGGTTACCATTTTTAAAGTTCGATTCCAGCAAACTTTAGGTCTCCGATTTGATTGACGATCCGGGGAGCACCCCGGTGTGTGACATTAGGTGAGATAACAATAATTGGATTAGAAAGCCGTTTTTCTTTCTGTGATGCATCTGCAATTTTTTTGCCTCTGTACAGGCTGAACTTTTTCAACTCAGTTGAACCCGAAGCCTCGTTACTTGTTTGACCACCTCTTCTTCCACCAACCCTCTCTCTCTCTCTCTCTCTCTCTCTCTCAAAGAGGAGGTGGGTTGGTGTGCCCGCCACTTGCCACCAACCCCCACGAGAATTTTCAAATCTTCTGGGGCGGAGTCGGGGGACGCAATCACGACCGCGTCGGTCCTGCGTGAGCTCGCATCTGTGCGCCTTCGGATGAGGTGAGATCCACTTGATCGAACGGTAAACGTGAGCCGTGCTCGCGTGGTTTGAGATGTACCATATTCATTCTCAAACGTGGGGGAGACCGTGGATCTCGTGGTGTTGCAATATTCGTGGAGATCTTGTGCCCTTTGTCATGATTCATCACCAACTTTACAGCTAGCAACTGCGGCTGGTGGGGACCATCGTCCGGTCGTACCTCGCCCATGATAAATGCGCACGTTGATCTTCCGATTTACTCGCCGAGGCGTTTAGTCCTTTGATCGTAGTCCTCTGAAAAGCTCTTATTTCGGCAGATTCTCTTTAAACTTCGTCCTCGGGCGACGTAGCCGGCCACGCCAGATCTGACCACCGGCACCAGGCGAGGGCCGTGGCTCAAGCGACGGTGGCCGGAGCCAGATCATTTTTTTTTTCTTTAAATAGCTAAAGTGTGGTTTTTACAGATACCAAGTTGCTTCCTAGTGCGTGCCTTTTCTTGACGTTCTGGCCACGCTGTCTTAATTCGTGAACTGCACACCATGTGCGCGCATTATTAAAACGGTGCATAATAGCTTTGCATATATTCCGTGGACATTGCTTGCATCTTTCACATTCGTCTCCTCCATCTCTCTCTCTCTCCGCCGGCGTCGGTAGGGCTTGATCGTCCCTGAGAAAACCACATTGTTCATACCTTCGCGTCCATCGCTTGCATTGAGGGAGCGGGAAGATGAAGGCGATAGAGAAGATCAGAGAGGCTCTCGACGGCCGCGGGGACCAGGGGGAGCCCGTGTTCTCGTTCGAGTTCTTCACGCCGAGGAAGAAGGCTGACGTCGCCGGCCTGCTGGACCTCATAGGCCGCCTGGTGGTCCACGGGCCGGCGTTCTGTGACCTCACGTGGCGGACCGGCAGCTTGGCCACCGACGACCTCACCCTGGACATGGTGGGAAAGATGCAGAACGCGGTCGGCGTGGAGACCATGATGCACCTCACCTGCACCAACATGCCCGTCCAGAGGATCGACCGCGCGCTCGACAGGATCAAGTCCGACGGCATCCGGAACGTGCTCGCGCTCCGCGGCGACCCGCCGACCGGCCAGCTCAAGTTCGTCCCGGTCCCGGACGGCTACGGCAGCGGCCTTGACTTGGTAAGTGAGGGCCGACGGTGCATGTTCACGTGTCGAGTTCGGGGTTATCGAACCCGTTTGACTGTCATTGCAAAAACGATAGCATATCCTACCGAACGTGCTCAAAGGTTTTGATTTGTTGTGATGTCTGCCTCAAATCTCAATGATTGACAGCTTCATTTACCCATGTACGGCCCTAAATATTCACCCACTATGCATTTAAAACCTAGGAAAGAGAAATGCTAGATATCCTTTTTTTCCCTTTTCGAAAAATGTTAGATATCCTAATCATTCAGAAGTTTGGTCCACAATATCTCTGTGCAAAACTGAACCGTCTTTTCTGATGAAAGAGGCATGTCTTTTTGAACTGCAGAACCAACGAATCATATGTAACAATTAATGCTTTTGCTTACCATGCTTCGTATGTGGCTCTGTATTGGTCTTTACAATTTTTTTTTTTTTTTTTTTTTTTTTCTGGATCTGGTTCTATAATTGCAGGTGAAACACATCAGAGACAGATATGGGGATTACTTTGGCATTACAGTTGCTGGCTACCCAGGTTCTTTGATCTGCTTTACTCAATTGTTACATTAAAAGCCTGCATATTTCCTTTTGTTTCATTAGTCGAGGCCACTTTATCATAATACACTGTTGTTTAATGTGTTCAGAGGGCCATCCTGATGTCATAGGAAGCAATGGCGTGACCTCGGATGAGGATTACCAGAATGAGCTCGCCTACTTGAAGCGAAAGGTCCGGTTTCTTCGGTGAATGTTGCTGTTGTGCGTGTCCCAATTGGTGCTTATGGTTTTTTCATGTCTCCCCTGAATCTTTTTGTAGGTGGATGCTGGAGCGGATCTCATTATTACTCAACTGTTTTTCGACACCGATATTTTCCTCAAGTTTGTGAACGACTGTCGCCAAGTCGGAATAACTTGTCCCATTGTTCCTGGCATCATGCCGATCGCCACCTATAAAGGCTTTGCGCGCATGACTAGTATATGCAGAACAAAGGTTAGAGTCACCTTCTTCTCTATGTTATCATGATATATATCCTCTTCCAGTACTTTCAGATATTGCTCGTGTTTTTACCTGGTTTCAGGCAATTGTACCCTGCATAGGAATTGTAGTGTTTCCATTGCATGGATAGGGACATCTTAGCAGCTTCTTCCCATATAAGTATGCTTTAATCAGATTCTTTCTCCGGCTTAGGCTGAGGAAAAGTAGTGATCTTGACAAGTGTGATTTAAAGATGATAATCAAGCTATATGACGCACGAAAACAGGATGCTCTACTACTAAGTTTGAGAGGAGGGTTCACGATGCAGTGTAGAATCAGTTAATTATGTTGATTCTGCTAGTTTTGTGATCACTAAATGTTTCGGTATTGCAGGTACCAGCTGAAGTTTCCGCTGCTTTAGAACCAATAAAGGATAATGACGAAGCTGTTAGGAACTATGGAATTCACCTTGGAACAGAAATGTGCAGGAAAATTTTGGCTAGTGGAATCAAGACTCTTCACATTTATACCTTCAACAAGGAAGCCTCGGCCGTGGCAGTACTAATGGTTGTTCCTAATACCCTTTGACTGTTTAGAAATTTTGACAGACAGTCCAGTATGTTCTGGCTTTTATCCTAACTTGCACTGCATATCTTAATCAGAATCTTGGTTTGATTGGAGAAGCCAAAGTTTCAAGGTCTCTTCCCCGGAGACATCCTGCGAAAGTCCTTCCTGTTGAGGAAGATCAACACCCGAATTCAAAAACTACGGAGACCGAAAAGAAGTTTTAGCATCAGTACATTGGCGGTTCTTCGATGCAGCAAATTATTGGCATCTCACTATAGGGCGAGTCATCCAAAGGGCTAACATTTCAAGGACCACGGCATGGGACCAATGCCCCCTCAAATGGGGGTGATAGAGGAGCAACTGGGACCGGAGAGGTTGTCTTTCCAATTCAGGTCATTGTATCATTGATATACTTTGAAATAAATTTATTTCTCTCTCTTCATTTCTAAATTTATATTGGACTAAATATCTACAATAGGTAGTTGATGCTTGTGGTGTCTAAGTCGTTCAGTGTCAGTTTGAGATGTGTGTTTGGAAAGGTTAAAGCTTGTAATTGTAGAAGAGTCCATGTTGAGGTCTCGTAGAGCACTCCTTCTGTGCTATGTTGGTGGTAAGAGCCTACATATAAACAAGAGTGCTCAGTCTTAGGGATGTACACTTGAGACCAAGAATTCCATCATTGTAATACAATTACACCATTTAACACGATTTCTCTTCATTGCCTCTATTGCTCCTTCACTTGATCACTTGCCAAATTCTTGTCTCACAAACACATACACATTAAAGATTTACATTTTCATAATCCAACAATTGGTATTGGAGCAAGGCAGCCAGGGACATGAACCTAGCAATCAGGAGTATGGTACACGAAGACAGTGGTTAGTAATCATTGTACGTGAGCAGGCCGTTAGGGACCGGAGTGCATTGAAGTTTTGCCCATGTGCAGTTAGAGATTGTGATATATCCAAGTGAGGTGACTGATAGCAGTTTTGCCCATGTAGTTTTACTTGTTGGGTCAAGATTTGTGGTATATTGTTGGCAGTGGCAACACCACACCACCCATAGATGATGTCAAGTTGAAAAAAAAAAGGAACATCAAAGTAGGTAAGGCACTATATGTTCTTGTTGTGACTATTGAATATGAGTTATTACAGCACATCAAGAGCACAAGGACCCTAAAGGAGATACTTAGTGGTGTTGTTCGCGAGGACAGACATGCCAAGTTGCAATGGTTGACAATTCACTTGCTTGAATATGCGACAACAAATCAGAGTTGCCGAAAGAAAGAATCGGCATTTGGTGGAGTCATGCAGGAGCATGCTACATGCAAAGAATGTTACCAACAATTTTGGGCTGAATGTATGAAGCTAGTAGCGCACTTGGTCAAAAGATTATCCCTAGAAGGCTTGGCTTTTTGTCACCATAGGAGAAGTTATAGGAATCTGCAAGTCCACGGTAAGTCATTTTAGAGTATTTGGTTGTGTATACCATGCATCCATGCTAGGCCATCTACATAGCAAGTTCAATAAGAAGGCAGTTCTCTCCATATTTATGGGATACGATGATCAAAGGAAAGGGTGGAAGTGTTGCGACCATGAACTATCAAATTAAAAAAAAATCGAAAAAGAGGTTCATGAAAGAATTGAAGAATGGAAGAGAATGATGAGCTTGATAAGGACCCCCAGATTGACAAAGAAAATGAACCTGTAGCTGGAAGAGAAGAAGTTGGAGCATAGTCATCAGAAAAATCAAAGGCCATTGCAAACTGGTGTATGTTCGAGAATGATAGAAGAGTTTCGACCAAGTTAGGTACATGAACCTTAAGGGCGGGTACCTGAACTTAGGAAATCAACAAGGCAAAGAAAACTAAATCCCAAATATGCAAATGCGATGTTGACAGAAGATTTTGAAGTGATTGAGCTATTTACATACGAGGAAGCCTCACTTGATGGAATGGAGAAAGTCATGGAAGAAGAGATCCAAGCACTAAGGAAAAATCAGACATGAGATTTGATGTCAAGATCTAAAAAGGTACGTCCTATATCTTTTAGTAGGTTTATAAACTCAAAACTTGATCAAATGGATTGATAGTAAGATATAAGGCACGATTAGTTGCTTGAGAATTTTCTCAAAAGTACGGTCTAGATCATAGGAAACATGTTCCATTTAGGACCATGGTAAGAAGGAAAAATGGAAGCTGTGGTCTAGAGTCGTGGTTGGTATGAGTTAACAGGACTCATAAATGCAAATAGGCAAACATGTTCCATTTAGGACACATGACGTACAAATGCATGGCATTGTCTTTGTTGAAACTCAATTTCATGAACCTCGTGTCTGATTTTGTTGATGACTCCGAAAATCACCATGTCTGTAGATCCAACAAGTTTTCCAATATGATTGGACACAAAGCCTCATATTGAACTGTTGACCAGTTGCAATCTGATTTCTTCAACCCTTATTAGTTGAATCCCACTCTCTCGTTATAATTATTTTTTTTGTGGAGGGAAAAATCATTCAGCGAATAAACCAGGGGGTTGGTGTAGTGGGGCCCTCTCCAACAACCCCCGATCCAAGCATTCTCATTCCAAGGTTTTGGTGGTGGGTGGAGAGAGCCGTGGATTTGCTATCTATGTTTGTCCTACCTCCATCTAAACTTAACCTTGACTTTAGGGTTTGTGCTTTTCCTCAGGATCATTCTTGCGAGCGTTATACTTAGTCGGTGTCAAAATGCTCGTTAAAAAGCCCATGATGCTGCATCTGTAGAATCTGTAATTAGTGAAACTTTTTGCGTGGAGATTCGGCCGAGTATGTTTAGCGTAGTCTAGTCCTTGGACCGAATAGGATCTTCAATGTGTCCATCCACGACCATCTTAATTTGATTAAGAATTAAGGTTACGTTTGGTCATCCAAATTTCTAATCGGGATAGGACTTGATAGGATAGGATATGAAATTCTGGAATTTGTTTATATCTGTCCATTGTTTGGTAAATCGCAATATTAAAGTTGGATATGTTCACATCATATTTTGTATATATTTTTTTTATATAAACGGCATATCATTATAAATGAACCTAAATGTTCATAAATGGAGATGGTGAAAATCTCTCGTAATATTATTTTTACTTTATTTTTTATTTTATTTTTCCTCTTTTTTATATTATTTTCATTATTATTTATTTTTTCCCCTTTCATCATTTTTTAATAAAATTTTATCAAATAGTAAACTGAACTAACATACATAAATACAAAAATACCTAAAATATATAATAAATATAAATATTTAATTTATAGATTGAATGTTTATTATTAAATAGAATTAAAGTTGAATATATAAATTAAAATAAGATTAATTTTTTTTTTATTTTTAATTTCTTAAATTAGAATTCAAATATTATTTATATTGAAATATAATTTCAATTTTTTTAATTTAATAAGTTTATTATTTAAGAAAAATAACTTTCTTATTATCGACATTAGAAATCTTATTCATATTTATCCAACCTTCCCCATAGGATAATTTTATCCTGTCTATATCCCCATTATATCCGACTTTATCCTATCCTGAACGAGCACCAAACGTAAGATAGGTTGAATTTTATCTCGATTATCAAACGTAGCCTAAGTTAGCTTTTGGAGTATTGTCTTCTCTGTGAGACACAAAAGTAAAGATGCAAGGAAGGATAAGAGTTGGGTTGGTGACATTCTCAGAGCCCATCTCAGGTCTATAGATCTAATCTAAAGATGGAAAATTGGAAGCTGTGAAATCTCATGGCAAGAAGTGGGACCATCCTAGAACCCAAATCTCAAAAGGGTGTTCTGGTCTGGCTTTTGGTTGTTGAAAGTTTAATGAATCTTCAATTGGGTGCATCTCAAAAAGATTAAAAATCCAATCTTTCACCAGTTGAGATGGGAATGAATCTTCTATCGGGTGCATCTAAAAAGGATTAAAAATCCAATCTTTCCACCAGTTGAGATAGGAATGAAGCAGCCATTGTAATGTAATGGAATTTGGTGTTGGAGTGGCTGGAAAAAAAGGTCAAGCTTTGAGGAGTGTAATGAATCTTCTATTGGGTGCATCTAGAAAGGAATAAAAATCCAATCTTTTACCAGTTGAGCTGGGAATGAACCAGCAGCCACTGCAATGTAATGGGAACTTGGCCTTGGAGTGACTGTAAAAAGGCCAATCTTCTATTGGGTGCATCTCAAAAAGATTAAAAATCCAATCTTTTCACCGGTTTGAGATGGGAATGAAGCAGCCACTGCAATGCAATGGAACTTGGTGTAGGAGTTGCCTGTGAAAAAGAGTCCAGGTTTGAGGAGGTGTCTGTAAAAAAGCCAATCTTCAATTGGGTGCAATGCAAAAAGATAAGAAATCCAATCTTTTCACCAGTTCGAGATGGGAATGAACTTGCCACTGTAATGCAATGGACCTTGGTGTGGGAGGTACCTGTAAAAAGAGTCAAGCTTTGAGGAGGTGTCTGTAAAAAAGTCAATCTTCTGGTGGGTGCAATGCAAAAAGATTAAAAATCCAGCCTTTTCACCGGTTAGAGATGGGAATGGACCAGCCACTGTCATGCAATGGAACTTTGGTGGTGGAGTTGCCCGTAAAAAAGGTCAAGCTTTGAGGAGTGGTGAGTGAGGGGAGGGTGGTGGTTGGGTGATGGATGTGCTTTGGTTTGGGTGAATGGTGATGTGGGTCCTCTCACCAACTCTTTCTCCCCATTAGGAGTCCCCTCCTCTGTTTCCTTGTATATATAGACACTGAATCCCAGATCTCCATTCGTCCTCTCTCTCTCTCTCTCTCTCTCTCTCACAGCCATTGATGCGTGAGGCAGAGTAGTGGGCGAACCTCAGCCTCTTGGTCACATTCCCCCACCGAATATCTCTCTCAGCCCTGTCGGTGCTCTGTTTTTATCTTCACTCCCAAGAACCAACCGGATCTCGCTCGTTTGAACACGACCCAGAAGAAGGAGAAGCGCAATGAAGGTGATCGAGAAGATCAGAGAGTCCGCCGGCGTGTGCAACGGCGGCGTTGCCGGCGGCGCCAACGGCGGCGAGGGGAAGGTGGTGTTCTCGTTCGAGTTCTTCCCGCCCAAGACGGAGGACGGCGTGGACAACCTGTTCGAGCGGATGGACCGGATGGTGGTCCACAACCCGACCTTCTGCGACATCACCTGGGGCGCCGGCGGCTCCACCGCCGACCTGACCCTCGACATCGCGAACCGGATGCAGAACATGGTCTGCGTCGAGACCATGATGCACCTCACCTGCACCAACATGCCCGTCGAGAAGATCGACCACGCCCTCACCGCCATCAAGTCCAACGGGATCCAGAACGTCCTCGCCCTCCGCGGCGACCCCCCGCACGGCCAGGACAAGTTCGTCCAGGTCCAGGGCGGGTTCGCCTGCGCCCTCGACTTGGTTCGTTCCTCCGTTCTTTTCTTGTGCAATTCGGGAGTTTGTGATTGATGCACTTGCGCTTGATTGGTTTCGGCAATGTGGTATCTAGATTCTGAATTTGTTAGATCGTCCCGTGTCGTGTCGTCGTGATTTCGTTCCGGATCTGCTTACTTGTTAGGATTAAAATGCAGGTGAAACACATCAAAGCCAAATATGGAGATTACTTCGGCATTACTGTTGCTGGCTATCCAGGTTGTTTAATTTGCTCTGCTCTCTTCACACGTTTCGTGAAAATCTTATGCTATTGATTGGTCTGTAAGCATGGTGTGAGGATCTAATGTCGTACTATTTGTGGAATCAGAGGGCCATCCCGATGTCATCGGACAGGATGGCCTGGCTACATTGCAGGCTTACCAGAATGAGCTTGCCTATTTGAAGAGTAAGGTACGGTGGCATCGCGCCGATTTGGATCGATCTAGTGGTTGTATGAGTTTGTGACTTCCGCGGGCATGTCTTCATGTCACCAATGATTTTGTGTAGGTGGATGCTGGAGCAGATCTCATCATTACTCAACTGTTTTATGACACTGATATTTACCTCAAGTTCGTGAATGACTGTCGCCAAGTTGGAATCCATTGTCCTATTGTTCCTGGCATCATGCCAATAAACAATTATAAGGGTTTCATTCGCATGACTGGTTTCTGCAAAACAAAGGTGTGTGACTTTCTTCTGTATGTGCTCCATTTGCTCTACTGGTGTTTGTGGATATTGCTGATGCTGATATGGTTTGGGGGAAGCCGGTGCTCTTCATGGGAAGTACAGTAATTCACTTGGATAGAATCTTGACACATTCTCCCTGTCCATGTCCTATTCAGTCGAATAATATGAGTTTTTCTTGAGTTAATTTAGTATGCAACTAGAATTGTACACCAATTTTTTTTCTTTTTCTCTCCTGATTCAAGATTCAAATTTTTAAGACCAATTCTGTATTGGGTTTTCTAAAGTGGCTGAGAAAATACTTGAGTATGTGGAATCATATCTTCTCTTGTAATATTTGTCTTTTTGTGGAGCAGGAAAATGATGTAAGGATAAGTATAGATGAAAACGCGAAATTTGAAATTTGACGAATTGGCTGCCACTTAATTAAATGGAAGATTAATGTGGCAGCATATTTTATGAAATTATTATGGTTTGGACCATCTTTTAGATGCAAGGAAAAGAGGCAACCTTATCATGCTTGGTAATACTATTGTGGTGTGGATTTCTTTCTTTAAGATCAGATGAAAGGGAGAGGCAACTCTTATCTCGTGGCTCGAACTTAGCTAAAAGGAAATAATGATGAACAAAATCAAAAGATGATGATAATCTTGATGCAATGCAGAATTAAGTATTTGCTGATTTTTCCAGTTCTATTATCATTAACTGTTTGAATGGTGTATGTTGCAGATACCAGCTGAAATAACTGCTGCCCTGGAGCCAATCAAGGACAATGAAGAAGCTGTTAGAAACTACGGGATTCACCTTGGAACTGAAATGTGCAAGAAAATTTTGGCTAATGGAATCAAGACGCTACATCTTTACACACTCAACATGGAGAAGTCAGCATTGGCTATATTAATGGTTGTTCCAATATCCTTGAGCCTTTAACAATGTTTACATTCTTGGAGTAGCTTTGATCTCTTCAGGCTTTTACTAACGTATACTAACTATATCATCAGAATCTTGGCTTGATTGAGGAGTCTAAAGTTTCAAGGTCTCTTCCTTGGAGACCTCCTACAAACGTCTTCCGTGTTAAGGAAGATGTTAGGCCCATATTCTGGTACATTAGATGGATGAGAAATTTACTGTTAAGTTATATGTAAAGTAGGGATTATAATTTGTATGACGGGATGATTGGACTATGGCAGGGCAAATCGTCCAAAGAGTTATATTTCAAGGACCATGGGGTGGGACCAATACCCTCGTGGACGATGGGGTGATTCCCGGAGTGCAGCGTATGGGACACTGACCGACTACCAGGTATAGCGTGCCATCAATTATGCATGTGGTTGATTTTTGACGATTGTTGAAGTGGTAGAAAATTCTTGTTATACTTTTCTGTCACTACATGAGCATTTAATGTGATGTTTGTGATGTTGCTGCATCTTCAGTAAATTTAATGGAGTTCTGCAGTTTTTGAGTTCTCATGGAGTTGCTAATATAGAGATTACTCACCCTTCCTTGTGATTTCCTTTATTTACAATGTTTGTTCTGCTTTAAAGATATGTACAGTTATTTTGTTTATGATGTTTTGCAAGGCTTACACTCACTATGATCTATAAGTGGCCGCACTAACCATTCTGTAAATTGTCCTTTTTGGGTACCAGTTCATGCGTCCACGTGCCCGTGATAAGAAACTTCATGAAGAATGGGTTGTTCCCTTGAATAGTATTGAAGATGTTCATGAGGTGAAGTTGCTGCATTTTTTGTTGTTCCTTTTTGTTTCTGAATTATGAGAACATATCGGGTCTGAATTTGTGTATTTTTTATTATTGTGCACCAGAAATTTAAGAAATTCTGCCTTGGGAAGTTCAGAAGTAGTCCTTGGTCCGAGTTGGATGGCCTTCAGCCAGAGACAAGAATCATCAATGAACAACTGGGAAAAATTAATTTGAAAGGTTTCCTAACAATTAACAGCCAACCAGCGGTTAATGGGGAAAGATCTGATTCTCCTTCTGTTGGTAAGAAGACATGCCATGGTGTTTCTTTGAGTTCCCTGTTTATCATTGTTTTTAGATAAGTTGAGCTGGTAGAAACCATGATTTTACTTATCTAGATAATGGATTATGAGCCATAAAGATGCAGATTAGTTGCACACAGCAATTTTTTGAATTGGTTTGGTTGTTAAGTTGTTACATGCATTAAGCTGTGTATTTGTCTTCGACAATCATTGTGCTTCAAGCCCTTATTTGTTGAGTTGTCCTTCTGTGGTATATTTTATCTCATTAGGGCATTTGCGAAGTTCAATCTGAAATTATGAGCAATTACTTTTGTAGTAACTATGCCTAGTATGGAGATTTATGAGATATAGAATTTGTTGGAAAAGGCAAGCAGGGTTAGGATCTTGTACTGGTAGGTACTCAACAGTGGCTTCTTCAGTGTCCTGGAAATATTGAGTAGAAAAACAGAGGAATACAGCATATGGTTTAAGAGAAAAACAGAGGAATACAGCATGTGGTTTAAGGACTTTGTTATTGAATATAGAAAAAATGCATATGTTGTATGTCGGTGGATGGCCTTAAACTTATCGCAGTTTTATGCCAACAAAGGCTGGGTGATGATGGTAATATGCAGTTCTTTTAAAGTAAATTTATTATGAGGACACGTCAGAGGTACATACTGAGAGGCACAGAGTAAAATTTGTCTTGAATGAGAAGATATTGAGTTGACGAATTTGAGATGCATTGGTAAAATCTGGGTCTGTGGGAGGGCTTACATGCAAAGGGGGAAGAAAGGGCTAGTAAGTGACAAGCTAAAAATATTAGAGAAATTTCCAGGACACAGTAGATCTTATTCAGGACATGGACTTAGTGAGGTTGAAGATCATGACATATAGTGCCAAAAAAAGAAAAAAAATTAGTGAAAAAAATGCCTAGTTCTTCTTGCTTTTGAGAATTGGCTCTCTTTGTTTAGCAAATTTAAGAAGCTCAAAACATCTTGAACCTTGGAGTGTTACAGAGAAACTTAAGTTTTAATTTTCCATAGATTTTTGTGCTGTTTTTTCAACTGTTATTAAGTAGTCAAGGACTACTTCACATTGCTTGAGTTCGGTTTTTGCTTAATGCTCCTGTCAATTGTAATTGTTGTGGTCAGGTAAAAGGAGATGATTTTTTGAAGAAAACTAGATGCACTAGGGATGCGGATCGCTATGTTCTCGTGTCTTTCTCTTGCCATTCTAATGCCTCGCAACTGATGTTTTGGCGCGATTTTAATTCAGGATGGGGTGGGCCTGGGGGTTACGTGTACCAGAAGGCCTATCTGGAGTTATTCTGCTCTCCAGAAAAATTAAACATCCTTGTGGAGAAATGCAAGGGATTCCCAAACCTGACCTACATGGCTGTTAATAAAGGAGGTGACAAATGGATATCCAATGTCGGGGACTCCGATGTGAATGCAGTGACTTGGGGAGTCTTCCCAGCGAAGGAGATCGTCCAACCGACAGTGGTTGATCCAGCCAGCTTCTTGGTCTGGAAGGATGAGGCATTCGAAATCTGGTCGAGGGGTTGGGCTAGTCTGTACCCCGAGGGCGACCCGTCCCAAAAATTGCTTCAAGAGGTTCGCGCACTCTCATCATACACGCCTTTTGTATATAGACCACGTCATTTACCTGCCTGTGCATTCTCTCGTTTTTTCGTATCTCCCTCCCTTTTGGAACTTTTGTGATGACAACGAATGTGTTTATCTTTGCAGATACAGAGCAGTTACTTCTTAGTAAGCTTGGTAGATAACGATTACATGAAGAGCGATTTGTTCTCTGTGTTCGAAGATATATGAAGCGTGTTGCTTGCTGCGGTTGAGTTGCAGTGAATATGCTTGTATTTTAATTTTCCTCAAGGTGATTGTTGTGGGAATAACCTGTTGGGGATCTGGTATTGCAATTTACCACCCGAAGTTGTAATCTAGATAATCCAGCAGATGATTTTGTCTTTCAATTCTTAGAAATATTGATTTATAATTTTTCTCAGCCTTTCATACTTGCATGCAGTTCAGGTCGACATAGTCCATCAGCATTCTCAGCATGAATGATGCAGAGTATTTATGATGATAATGATGATATGCCGTGAAATGATATACCGCGACATTTCCTTGGATTTTACGTGGTTCTAGCCTGGCAAACATCGAACTTGTAAATTTTGTAAATTGCAAGATGTTTTATCGCGTGAAAGAAGTTAAGATGGTTTGTATCATGACAGTGCTGCTTATGACCCCAGGGTAACAGTTTCCTGACGTAACACAGAAGCACTGGTATGTTAGGGTCTTGCTTCGCAGCTTTAGGAAAGTTTGTGCTATAAAAATTCGTTGAAAAGCAATTACAGACGTATATCAGCACAAGAGAATAACACAAAAAGCGCCTTATCCTCCAAACCAAAATTGATTAGTTAAAATCTGACTGCTCGGAGCATCTTGCTTCCTCATTGTCGCCAGCATTATGTTTGCATCTCCATTCAAAATCGCTCTCATCGGAAAATGGCAGGTCTCTGCCTGTAACATATGTTCATGAAAGAACTGAAGAAAAATATCACCTCTAACCCTCTAGCACTTTACAGTGTGATGATATTAGCTGAGAGGATGCTACTGCCCGTTATTCAAAAGAACAGGACAAGAATGAGAAGCACATTGCCACACACGATCAAGATACATTGGCATTCTTTAGAGATTTGCATACTACCACACCTAGAGATGTCCGCATGAAGCGGTCTCTGAGCACAGCATTACAGGAAGCATCGGTCTTCAGATGGGGCTGGACTGACTCCCAAATCTTTTTCTTTTGAACCTGCAAAATTTTTGTGCAGAACAATCAAGAAAAAAGACAAGATGTGTATATTATATTTTTTGTTTCTCGCTCCTTATAATCTTTAGTCCACCAAGTACACATATTTTCACTTCTTGTTACCCTTCTGACAGGCTGAAAGGCCTGTGACCCTTGGAATATTTGTGTCGTTGTGAGTGCAGAAATATCATACTTCACAGATAAAAGAAGCATGCAGTGGGAAAATCCTACTACATCTTCAACCCAGCCTTTTCTAATTGAAAGCTTTTTGCTTTTTGAGCTTTTCAAGCTTCTCTGATTGCTAGTACTTTAGATAATGTAATTACTACTGGACAGGATGTTTTGGGACACGAAGGCAAGATCAACCGATGTCATGATTTACTACAGCAAGAAAGTGCAATTACATGATAAAAATAAGGCATAACCTACTAAACCTTCAATGTAGCCTCTTCTAATTGATAAAAACATGGGAATTGCTCTCTCTCTCTCTTGGTATGCAAGTAACAAAATATTGGTTTTGACTGATGCAAGGGGGTAAAAAAGAATGTTGTAAGACAAGCATTTTATTCCTGATATTGATGTAAAAGGGGAAGATACTAGCAAAGTCATATGCAGATGATCAATGAACACTCTGGAAGCATTACAAACAAAAGCAACTAAAGCACTTGGCAAGAGAAGGAAGAATGACCAATTAAACAAGATGAAAACGCCAAGGTCTTCCCAGCAGACAACTGTAATAAAAATCAGCTAACGACTTAAAAGAACCCAATTAGTACTTGTTAACAGGCAAGAAAGCTATATATCAAAATCTCCAAGGAAAGTCATCTGAGCCCAAAAGGAATTTAAAAGAACCCACTCAACCAACTCCAGCGGGTTTGAAAATGAGATTTAATTTAGTTGAGCTGTCCTAAGGCAAGATTCCCAAATATGTTGAGGTCAATGATATCACATGCTTTCCCTTCCCAGTTTCGCTATGAAAATTTATTTATGACACCCTAACAGTACTTGCAGTAACTTTGGCATTGATATTTTATTTTTGGGTTCTAACAAATGAGCTAGTAGTGGGGCTAGTCCTCTGACTTAGTTTTCTGTTTATGTAAAGACCACAAACTCATATTCCAAAAAGGGAGAAAGAAATCACAGGACTAGTTATAGGTAGCATGCAATGGGCAAAGGTTTGAGAGGGCCAATGTAACAGATTGATCAAGATGAAAACCACTTTAACTGAATCAACTATCTCAAGAACCAAATTGTTGTGCACAAAAAATAATGCCATTCGATTAAATGTTGCCTATGGTACTTTAATCAACACCAAACATGACCAGAAAAAGTAGTGCTCTGGTGATACATCAATCCTAAGCTCATTCCAGTTCCTTTAGTTGGCCTGTAATCACCATGACAATGGTCAAAGGTGGACACACACAGAGGCTGAAACTTTTGTGGGGAACAATTGGCCACACATTGAACGCCCGATGCATCACAAGATATATCTTTCTAGAGAATTATATTATAACAGTGTTGAAACAAAAAAGAGAGACTACTTGACGATTGTAACGCATCATGCATTACTCCCAGAGATAGTAAATAGAAAAGTACCTGACTAGGTGTCGCAGGAGGAGGTTGATTTTCTCTCTCTTCTTCTGAGCCAAACCATATTCTCTCACCAGGGATTGAGCCCTCAGGAGGCAAAAGAAGCTCGATATTTTCATGAGATGCATCAGAAGCAGCCAGAAGCATTCCGTTTGATTTAACTCCACGCATATTCCTTGGCTTCAGATTTGCTAGTACAACTACATTTCTGCCCTGCAAATTTTAAACAAACATCACTAACATGACTCATCCTGACAACGAATAAAAGAAATGATAGCATTCCAAGTCATAGCCTGTTTTATTGTCCCAAATCTGGTCAGTAATTGAAACCACCAAAATGATAACTATGTTTTGTACTCTAGGTTTGCAGGGTATTGAGCATCAAACCTGTCTAATACTTAAAAGTGTTGAAGAGAAGAGGACCTGAAATGCCATGTGCAAAAAACTGGATCTGTTTGGACATGCTCTACGCGCAAAAGGCAAACTGCACTTTCTAAATCTAGCAACCTTTCTTGCCATTTGACAAAAAGAACCTTTAGGGCTATGTTCAGTTGATAGTGGACCTATAACTCATTAATATTGAGGGAAGTCACTTTTAATTCGCTACAATTTCAGTCCTCAAATTTTTTACCTTCTTTGGAAGTAATGCATCGCTCTTATTTGCATGAATTTTAAAAAATAAAAATAAAAATAAAGGCTGTTGTTGTATCAACTGTTAATTTTCTTTTTATACCAATGGGTGCCCAGGGTTCTTTGAGCACCTAACTAATACCCATTGCATGTGACAGTCCTCCATCATACACTCAACGGGTAATTATCAGAGACACATAGGTTTATACCCCTGGGTGGCCCCAAGAGAATGTGCAAGCAAACCAAGTTCTGAGTGAGAAGGATGAATATGTTTGCCACTTGAGCAACCCCCCGAGGTTTCCTTATATGACATGTTAAATTAATTTCGCTGTGAAGGTCATAATAATATCAAACTAGTTATGAAGTTTCTAGTTTCATATCTATTACAACGGAAGTGTACACCAGTTGATCCAAAATCCTGAAATTCCTTTCCTGTAGGAGATCAATTCTGTTCTGCTAAACCTCAAAGTAGGAGATCCACTTCTGACTGCAAGCTCATTAAAAGTGGGGATTGAAATTACGTTTTATTTGAGAAAAGTCACTTCAAAATCATAGAGCCTACTTGGTCAGATCATCGACAATACAATTCCCTAAGAAAGGGAGAAGGCACCATGATAGGCCATTTACTGCAGATACTAAACTGAAGAACTACTCAAAGCTTCCTCAGACCAGGCAATACAATTGGCCATTTCATATTTCCTATGGCAAGACCACAGTTCCATCTAGAAGACCTCCATGAGATAGAGGATTCTACAGTGGTCAGGATAAAGATAGATTAAACGAATGAGAAACTTGCGAGTAATAAGTGAACAAGCTAAGATGGTAGACTATATTACTTTGACTCAATAAAATGACACCATTAGTCTCGAGATACATAAAGAATGACACAGGATCACTATCTGACTGAGCCTTTATCTATATTGCAATTTCTAACGGTGTATAAGAGATCGACATCATCAGAAGGATGTCTAATTTGTCCCTTCTAATCTTAAGGTGTCACAGGACAAACCCCCAACTTACCTCCAGCTCCACCCTCATCTATATTTCTTGATGTAACCCCCAGTGGAAGTCGCAGATTACCTTTGCAGGACTCCCTTAAATTGCAACACCACTTCCAGTCTTGTATTTATTCAGATGACTTGATCTTATCAAGGTGAATAATGTATGAAATAACTGCTTTTGTCTCCAGCTTCCAACTAAAGAGCCCTAAATTTCATCCTTCAGAGATTCTTTGATATAATGAAGTCAGCCAACTCCTTTAAGGCATCAGTGCAAAAATAGATAAGACTCCTTTTCTAAGGCTATGCTTCCAAGCCTCTCATTCATAACCACACCAAGCAGCTCTTTATAATCAAAGTAGCTCCAACTAACAGAGCGGTTATGCTCATTCCATTGCCGCGCATGGTACTTCACACATTACACTTACTGAATTAGCTTTTCAGACTTCTCAATAAGGTTAAGCAGAATGTACTTGCAGACATGAACTAAACAGATCGGTCATTCTGTTCTTCAAAAACTTGCTCAAGCTGCTAACTATAAATTCTTCGAATTTGAAGCCTGAGCAGCATATGACTCCTACCTATTAAAAGCCCAGAACACCAAAAACTGAAAAAAAGTAACCTAAACTGAATCTCATTAGTCAGCAGGTGAATCGACAGAACTAAATGTGAAGAAATCGCAAGCACAACAAAGGAGAAGCCGTCAATCCAAGACGACGAAAAGTGCATCTGTCATGTCAGACCAGTTTAATTCTTGCCTTCCACACAACAGATCGATCGAGCAACCATCCGAAACCTCCCAGGCAATCCAATGAAATCGAGAGTACAAAACATACGCGCGGACCATCTACTTCACCTCAACCTTCAAGAACAGCGCCGAGCCGCCGCAATACACAGAGACAAAGAAGAGTCGTAGTACCTGAAGCTCCTGGAGAGGGACGTACTTGACGAGGCCGCTGCAGATGATTCTCGGTTCCGGCTCGCCGACGTCCACCTCTTCCACGTACAGCGTGTCGGCCTCCTCGTGTCTCCACGCCTTGAGCACCTGCCCCACCCTTATGTCCAGCGCGCCCGCCGCCTCCCCTACCTTCCTCATCCTCTCCTCCTCCGACTCCAGCTCCGGCTCCGGCTCCGCTCCCTTCACATCCGCCGCCGCCGGATCCGAGGAGCTGGCGGCGGCGGCGGCAGCCTCCACGTGACCCGCGCTTGCGCTGGAAGAAGCCCGGCAGATCCGCAGCGCGGCTCCCCCGCCGCCTCTCGACGCGAAGAGCGCGCCGCCCCTGACGGCCGGCGCCGCAGTGGGGAGGACCAGCGGCGGCCGCCGAAGCTGGCGGCGGCGGCAGGTGGAGAGGAGGAGGAGGCCGCCGCACCTGGCGACGTTGCTGACGGCGGCCATCGGCGCCATTCCGATCGGTGAAGCCGAAACAGGGGGAGAGGCCGTTATCTCGTTATCCGAGGATTCCAAGTGCGCACATCATCTGCGTTCGGCTCATTTCATAAAGGTAAATTTTTAAGTTTATAACATAGGATGATATTTCGGAAAAAAAAAAAAAAACATAGGATGATAAATTGTTTTTATATTTATTTTTTTCCAGTTGAGGTACGTGGATTGAAAATCCTAAAACTTATATAAAAATATAATTGAATCCTAAAATTTTTAATAAATATAATTAAATTTTAAAATTTGTCGAATTGATCCAACCAATTCATTCCATTTATTGCGTCTTATGAAAGTTTTAGGCTTTGATTATATTTTCATAATAAATTTTAGCATTTAATTAAATTTCTTTAAAGTTTTAGTATTAATCGTATTTTCATGACAAATTTTAAGATGCGATTGCACATTTTTAAAATTTTAAAATTTGATTGCACTTTATTAACGAGTTTTAAAATTTTCATTACACTTGTTCTTTTTTAGTTTAATTCCCTAAGTAAATAATTTTTTGTTACTAATTTGTTAATTTCGAGTTCAGTTCTGATCATTTCGTAAAAATTCGATGTAGTGTTTGAGAGCACGATGATGGAATGTATTTTTCTTTTATTATTGGAAAATTGATACAAATCCTGAGAAAATATTGGCTATTAGCATCAATGGTTTGACATGACGCAACATTTATATTATAGTTAGGAGTGTACCCGAAAATTTCTAAAATACGTGGAAGTTGTGGAATCAATAGCGTGAAGTGGATTTCAAGGTTTATGGTTATACTAGCCTATATCCTGTACCTAAGGCCCTGTATAACATTTCTTAAATAAACTCATGAGTGTTGATTATTTATGAATTCCTTTTTTTTTTTTTAACAAAATCTCCACATTTATATGTGTGAAAGCCTCGATTAATCACCAATCTCTAACTTCATTCGTGCACGCGTGTGACAAGTTCAGCTATTTTTACCGTGGTACATTTTAGCTCATACTCTCATGAGAGTGGGACGCATAAGCTCACAGATCTAAATGATGGGTGGCTTTTTTATTTGTCTTTTTTAACTTTCGGGATAGTGTTACCGTTTTAGGATTATATTGCTATTAGTCATGAACTTTTATTTTGTACTGTACTCCTTTCATGTTTTGTAATAAATGTTCAATCCGTCAATAAATAGAATTACCACAACTTTTTATTAAGCTAAAAGATTTTCTTTTAAAAAAATACAACGTGACTGGTAAGAGTCAGCTCATGATCTTTGCCAGCCCTAATTCCAAAAATAGCAAAAAAAGAAGAAGAAAAAAATGAAACATAAAAAAATTTATATAAAAATGTCTATGTCATGCCATGTGGAACGAATTAAATATTTCATATATATGTATATCTGAATTAAATATTTCATATATGTAAAAATGAGTTCGTCTTTTCTTTTTTCTATAAAAGAAAATCAGCAAACATGTGGAGAAAGTCATATTTCTCAATCGAACTCGCAAGAAAAAGAATTTAAATATTTCATATATAACTCCGAAGCTCCACCGATTTCGCCAGTTGAAATATTAAAACGTTACGACGTATGAACAAGGGCTATGACAAGTTGTATCGGACACATCCACTCCGGCAATTAGAGGTTGTTCTCACCACGGCGCCGCCCTTAGGGCTTCCATGGCGGTGGCGGCGGGGGGTTGACGGGGTAGAGCGGCGGGACAGCAGAGAAGATGCTGTTCTTGTCGATGGTGCGGCCGCCGCTCTCCGTCAGCGACACGAGGGCCGCCACGAGCCCCGCGTTCCCGGCCAAGGTGGGCTCGGTGTAGCTGTAGTTCATGCGCACGTCCTTGAACTGGTCGAACCGGTCCGGCCCCCCGACCATCGCCCCGTTGATCGTGTTGGGGTTGTTGTTGCGGGTGTCGCGCCACTTCCACCCCCCGGTGCACGAGTACTTCGTGCGGTCGTTCGGGATCGACGCGCCGCGGTGGTGCACGTGCTTCGGGTACTTGGAGCCGAACCCGACCACATAGCTCATCTTCAACGGGTTCTTGCCTAGGATGTAGTCGATCTGAGCTCAATTGCCCCGACCAGAACAAACACGTTAGTGATCGGAAGTATGATCAGAACTCGATTCGGAGTCGATTTCGATAAGCATTAGCAGTCACCTGAGAGGTAGCGAAACTCCGGAGAGTGTCGGACGTAATGAAGTTGGGGCCGCAGTTCCATCCCGGGACGCCGGTGGCGTTCAGGTAGTCGACGTAGAGCGACGCCAGGAACGCGGCGTTGGCCATGTACTGCAGCGGCTGCGGATTCCCGTGGTCCAGCTCTATCATTCCTCCTGCAAATCGAAAGAAAATTGGACTCGGTTCCTGGTCGGAAGAATCGACGCTCCGATCGGATCAGAAGCGAAGTAGTCACGCTTACCTTTAGTCCAGTTGAACACATTGAACTGGTGCAGGTACGAGCACATGGTGAGGCCGGTGACGTTCTGGTACATTTGCAGCATGTCCTCGTACGGGTAGCCCGGGTTCAGGAACACGCGCAGCCGCGTCAGCAGCAGCATCGCCGCCGGCAGCTTGTTGTCCCAGCTGAGCACGCTTAGGTCCGGGACCATGTAGAACGCCTTCGAGTTCTTGGGGATGCCCGGGTTCGTCGCCAGGGAGATGTAGGACTTGTTCCCGGTCGCGTAGTACAGCCACGCCGCGCCCCACATGTACTCGTCGAAGTAGCCCGTCGAGTTGTAGTAGGGCTCGATGGTAGGGTTGCCGCGGGAATAAGGAGTGCGCCTCCCGGAGTCCCGGGCGAAGGCGAAGACTGTTGCGGCGCCCTTGACCAGCTTCTTGGAGTAGGCGGCGTCGTCCCGGAACACGATCGAGGCGGAGGCCAGGGCCGCAGCCATTTCCCCAGCAAGGTCCGGCCCCGAGGTGGCGGTCTGCACCGGCCGCGGATAGTCCATGTCTTCCGGCCTAGTCCAGCAGAAGTGGTCGTCCGGGGTCTTCGAATTGTTATGAGATCCGCCCACCTGGAAGAAGAACAACAGCATCGAATGGAGTTCCATAAGAATGAGCATTCTTAAAGCTGAATCGCAGCACTCCAAGGTCTGTGAATCTAATCAAATCCAATCAAGATCAGACCATCTGACCGCGCCGTCTATCATCTCGAGCATCAGAGACCGGCGGGAGCGAACAAGACGATCGGAGTTTCCGGCGTAACATGCGAACGATCGAGTTTTTCTCCGGCGGCACATATCGGACATTACCTGACTGTAGATCTTGTCGATCTTGGTGGCGGAGGAGTTGAAGGTGAGGAGGAGGTAGTCGGTGCCCCACTTGATGAGGTCGCGGGCGTGGTTGTACTCGCCGACGGCCTCGTACTTGTGGCTGTACTCGATCACGCTCCAGCTCAGCATCGACATGGCGAAGGCCATCGGGAAATGGAACTTGATGTTGTCGCCGGCGTCGTAGTACCCTCCGACCAGCCCTCCCTTCACGTCGGTCGTGGCGTTCCCGTCCTGCAGCCCCGAGTTGCCCCGCCAAGGGATGGGGTTGTTCTTCGGCAATCTCCCGGCTGCACCGGAAAAAAAAAAGAAAGAAAGAAAGGAATTCAGAACACTTCGCGACATTATCAATCGGTCAATCTCCCTTGTAACGTAGTCGATTCGACTTGACGAGGTAAGCACGGCACACATACACTTTTGGGCGTTGAAGAAGAGGAGGGCCTTGTGGAGGGCGACGGTGTAGTTGTCGGGCGGGGGCGGGCGGGACTTGTGCCGGGGCACGGTCTTGGCGATGATGACGGGGACGGCGATGAGGAAGAAGGCGGCGACGAAGGCCCAGCCGCTCCACTTGAGCGCCTTGCGGCTGCAGACGACGCAGCCCAGGTCGACGTACTTGCTCTTCTGGGGCCGCTGGTTGTGGGAGCCGAGGAGCCAGCTCTGCTGCGTCTCGTCGAGCTCGTGGTGGGGGGGCGGCTGCAGCGCCGCCCGGTCCCACTCCCGGCTCCGCTGGTCGTCCTCGGCGGCGGAGGAGTCGCCGCCGTTGATCTCGAAGGACCCGCCCCAGTGGTTCCTGGCGTGCATCTCGAAGGACGATCCCAAGTCCTCCTTCGATCGGCGGTCAACGCGTCACCGGAGAGCCACCGCCACCGCCGCCGCCGCTGCTACTTCGTCGTCTTCTCCGGCGGGTTCGTGGTGGTGCGAGGAATCGATGCCTGCGGAGGGGGTGATGATATGGAGGGGAGGCCGGTCGGTGGGAGCGAGTGAGATTTGGCAACTTCCCCCGGTCTCTCCGATTTTCTTGATTTTCTCGATTGTCTTTTCTTGATTTTCTTGATTTTTTTGTCCGGGTCAGTTTATGCGTTCTGTGCAATGAACAGAGAGAGACAGAAGGGAGCGTTGACTTCGAATCCCCGGTTCTCGATTGTCTTTTTCTTTTTTTTTTTTTTTTTTCCTTATTTATTATTCCTCTGGCTTTATTCCTTTTCTTAAAAAAAAAAAAAAAAAAAAAGATAAGAAAGTCCAGCAGTTTTATACAGGGAATGTTGAACTGGCCCCCTCTATCTTTCCATAGTGTCAATGCACGCCATTTGACATATCAAAGCCGCTCCTTTTGCACGCAACCATTTTTTTCCCTCTCCCCCTGTGGAAACCGCATTCGAATTTTCCGACTCGACTGATTCGCATTCGAGTTGACAGGAAATGACGGGAATTGCCTTGTAAAGTTAGGGGATATAGCCTCCTTGACATTTACTTTGAGCTTAATACGATTTCAATATAGGATCTACTAGAAATAACGCAAATCACCCTATAGAGTTGAGAGGGTGAGCCTCCTCGACGTTACTTCGAGTATGATGAAATTCCAATAGGGGTTTGATCACATTTAATGCTTTCAGATTTGTCACATTTAATTCTTTCCTATTCCAATATCACTTCGGGCTATAAGAATCACCCTATAAAATTAGGGGGCGTATGATAAAATTTCTACTTCTGTATTTCTCTATTTTTTATTACTTGGAAAATGTTTAGAACAGAAATCCGTTTGATAACGCAATTTGATTTTTCTATTTCGGAACAAATTTATATTCCAGAAATAGATTTGAAGAAGAAATCAAAAGCTAAAATTTTTAACTTCTCAATTTTTGTTTTAGAAATTAGTGGTGATATATAGCCTCATTGACGTTACTTCAAGTATGATGCGATTCCAACACTGGGTCGGAATCCCTCACATTCAATGCTTCGGATCTTTTGTTGCATAAAGCGAATAGGACCACTCTATTTTTCTTAGCAAAAAGAACCATTTAAGAATCTCTTAATTAATCTTTTTTAATTACACTGGGGAAATAATAGCATTCATACTGGTAACGGCAACGGCGGATCGAGGAACGTGGGAGGTCCCTCTCACTTTCGTTGGCCGAATTATTTTATTATTTATTTATTTTTATTTAAATAATTGTCCACATCTATAGCATGGACTTAGGAATAATGGTATTAAATTGAATTTAGTCAAATCTTGAGTTCGATTTAGACACGCATCTCTACGGGTCAAAAGGGCATATGAAAAGGAGGGAGGGACAGCTAAGAGACGTTGGAAGATCGAGAGTCGTGCTTGTTCATGCCCTTAATTTAATTTACCCTTTTTTTTTTCCCCTTAATTAATTCTAATTTTATTTGGACCGACCTACTTGCCCGTCGTTGGATAGCGAGTGGCCAACTTCGAGTTCGCGAGATCGATCTCCTCCCCGTTTAATTTTTTTTAATTACGTGATTGTTTATCGACACCTATTGACTTACATAATGAATTAAGTCGCAAATATGACGCGTTTATATTACCTTTTTCAACGACCGACCGAGTGTTTGATAGAAGGATTTGCACCGCCAATTTGGGCCTTTGTCTCGTTAAGTGTAATCTCGCATCACTTGCGATTATGATATGCCTTCTAAAAACACTTAGGCCATGTTTGGTAACACTTCCGGGAATGATTAATTTTATTCTTTTATTCTCCGACAAAAAAAAAAAAAGAATAGAAATCTGTTTGGTAAATTTTTTGTTCCGAAAACAAAAATTCATTTTTTTTCGATAATAAATTTGAAATAGAATTAAGAAATACCAAAAAGTTGATTCTTGTTTCCATGGACAATTCCTATAATCATGCCTAATTTTTTTCTTGTTCCCGGGGACAATTCATATAATCAAGTCTAATTTTTTTTTCTTTTCTCCTCTTTTTTTTTTTTTTTTGTTTCCTTTTTTTGTTCTTCTTCTTCTTCTTTTGGCTGGTTGCCAGAGTGTTGCCGACCCTCGATGACACTGTGGCTTGCGCGAGACTCGTCGGCCTGAGCCTTGCCGGTGGCTAGGCAAGCTTTTCCTGGCCACCACCAGGTCGACCGTGCCTTACTTGGGCGTCGCCGACCTGGCAGTGGCCTGACGAGCCTCGTTGGTGGCTAAGCAAGCTTGACCTTGCCATGGCTCAATGTCGCTAGGGCCTGATGATGCTCCGGGGAGCTTACCGGCCCTCGCTTAGCCAATTGTCAACCATGGCCAACGACTGGAGAAAGGAGAAGATGAAAAAGGAAAAAGAAAAGAAAAAGAAAAGAAAAAGGAAAGAAAAAAAAAGAAAAAAGAAAAAATTATTAAAAGATTAAAAGAAAATGGTTTTGATTAGAAATTTTAAGGATATTATTAAATGCATTTCTATTCTAGGAATAACAATTTTGGGCAGCTTATCCAAGCGTCTTCAAATGCTCAGAAATTGTTTCCGAGAACAAAATTAAGAAAAATCATTTCTGAGTAAAAATTGTTTTTAGGAACAGAATGATTACTAAATGTGTCCTTAGTTTACCACCACCTGAACAGGCGTCTCACTCGTTCGGGAGAGGAATAAGTGTAATGTCGCAACCCTTTAGTAGGCTAAATACATGGTCACAATGTGTCTTTTACGACGTAGTCTCCCTCCGTCTAATGGTTTAGGGTTTTAGTCTGATATTCTAACATCACTAAAACATAAAAAGCTTGTACTATTTCACGTGTTGCTAGCATGGCATCACTAACTAATTGAGTTGTTAGGTTCGAGTGTTTATTAGAATGAATGCACACGTGCCATGATCGGAATCATATCCGTATTTGGGATAGTACGTTATTACTGTCACGTGATATAAATTGTCAAAGTTAATTCTTCCCAACACAAAAGATAAAAGAGAAAAAGGTAACTTAGCGTGATTTGATCTTCCTTTCTAGTAGAATAAAAGAGAGTGGATCGATGTTTTTTTTTTTTTTTTTTTTTGGATTAAAGGATTGATAGTTGAAGTAGCCATCTTTTATGAGCATTGTCATAAAGGTCTCACTTCCACTACAAAATGTTTAGCCTAAGCCGTGAATACTTAACCATAGCCCTACATGCTGCCAGGGATCCAGAATCCATTTCCTTAAAATTAGCACATGCACTACTTCTACAAATGTTATTCAAAGCTCTTGGATCTCAAGTACGTTGAATATTAATCTATACAACTAGGTAGCTGAAGTCAATGGTGTAATACCTAATTTCTTGTAAATATGATAAACGCATATTATTATTTGATAAGCATTTTTTAATTTTGGTTATTTTAACGCTTAGAGAAACAAATTACTGAAATATCTCTGCATAACTAATAACAATTTATGTTAAACATTTTGATTTGATAATGAAAACATTTTTCATTAATTCATTTGGTTATATAATTCAATTAGAGTTAAGACTATGCCCACCCACTTGACTAGATTGATGTTAGGTAGACCCGTCAAACGGTGTGGGTCGGGCAAAAAATGGTCTAATATAAATAAACTCATTTAACCCATTTTGATGCATTTTCATGCAATGCAGATCTAGTGACTTTACTTGACCTGAACCATACCTGACTTATACCCGTTTTGTTAAAACACATCTATATTTAATCCAATCTATGCTCATACCCAAATTGGGGTGAGAGTGTGGAATGAGCAAACACGAGATTGAGTGAGGACAAGAAAGAATTGAGAAAGAGTTGTAAATGTGGGTTGGATCTAAATAAGTTATAAATCCTTTTATGACAATTGAATACTCATGATGTTTAAACTTATTTATGATCCATGTACGTTATATAACTAACCCATTTAATTTAACATCAATATGGGTTAAGAAATGGGTAGGTTGGTCTAGTTCGGATTCATCTCTATGTAATGTGAACTCACTCATGCATGTGTGACCAATTTAATTGAGGGGACCATGTCGTCTAAACAATAAGTTAACGTTTACTAACCTCTTTAAATTTGATTTAACTGACTTTTATGATCTTTTACTAGCTATTAGTCAAAGAAGAAAGTATTAATCATCAATTTCATTAAATACCAAAAATGTTACTCATAGAAGGGAAAATTATCAAAAAAAAGTCAGATTTTTTTTGCACTTTTATCATTTCAATCCTAAACTTTTTCATATTTTGCCAATTGAATTCATTTGGCTAATTTAGTCCGAAAATTGCTAACGTGAATACCTAACATCTTATGTGGCGTAGCTAGTATTGACGTTGATAATTTTTAATAGTATTTTAATATTTTTGAATTTTTATCTTTTTTTTTTCCTTTTCTTTTTTCTTCCCTTCTTTCTCTAGCAGGCTATCAATCAAAGGTGAGGATCGGAAAGGTTGACCTTGTCGACCTCTGGCGAAGGTTGCCTCTAATGGTCATTGGCGATGGCGAGCCTCTCCCAAGGTCAACCTCATCAGCCCTCACCATTGGCTAGTTGTCGACCATCATCAAGGCTCGATGACCAACTAGAGAAAGAAGGGAAGGAAAAGAAGAAGAAGAAGAAGAAGAAATAATAACAACAACAATAACAACAACAACAACAATAAATTAAAATTCTAAAAGAAGGGTCCCCTCATCGGATTTGGCGATGGGTGGCCTTGTGAGAGAGAGAGAGAGAGAGAGAGAGAGAAAAGAGAGAAAAAAAAAAAGGAAAAAGAAAAAGACAAATTAATAAAAATATTTAAGAAATCTTAAAAAAATGTTTATGTTGGTATTAGTTGTATCATGTAAGATGGCTGACATCTACATCAGCAGTTTCTAGCCTAACTCGCCTAGATGGATTGAATTGGTAACTAATTAAAATGTTTATGACTAAAAAGATACTAATATAATATGTTTATGACTTTTTTGGTACTTTTCCTTAAAAGTTTGTGATTTTTTTTTACTCAAAACAAAAAGTTTAGGAAAAAATTGAGATTGAATTTAAAGTTGGTTTTTTTTAAGGGAATTAAACTCTATTTTCAATAATCTAAATTCAATTTAATCGCATACTACGCTTATGTCATAATTATTCCATTTCGTCTCTCTATCTCTAGGCCTAGGCTAATTACTCAGAAAAAAATTCATGGCAGTCTACACTGGCACGAAAACATCTTGTTTTGTATTTACTCCTTGAGCTATGGGGCCGGAGCCAATCAATCTCCACGAGCTATGACTCTTCGAGACGATAGAGAGGGAGACCCAACGGAGGCGCATAGAGGTCACTGATGACATCTTGTTTTATGTTCGCGGGTTGACATGCTGCGCCTGGTCGTTTGCTTAATGCGTGAGTCGTCAGCGTCTTGCTTCTATCAATCCATCCCTACATATAGAGACGCTGCGAACTTCCGCAACTCCTGGAGTTTTTAGCTTCTTGGATCATTCGCTCATTCCATCGAGAGAAAAGAAAAGAGAAGTAAAGACAAGAAGAAAGGATGAGGAACAAGCAGGTGATATTCAGGGACTTCCTCGCGAAAGGAGCCTTCCCTAAGGAGTCGGACATGGAGGTGACTGAGTCGACCGTTGATGTGACGAGAGCTGTTGCTGAAGGCTCCGAGGGAGTGCTGGTGAAGAATCTCTACCTCTCCTGCGATCCTTCCATGAGGGGTCGCATGCGGAAGCTCACCGACCCGGCTGAGAGCTATGTCGCCTCCTTCCAACCTGGTTCGGTGAGCCCAGCTTGACTCTTTTTTCCTTTTTTGTTGTTTCGAGATGAAAACAATAATGACGAGAAGATGGAATTCTTTGGCTGACGAACTTGATTTGGGATCGATTAATGCTTTGTCCCTAGTGAAAATTTGTGTCGTTTTTACATTAGTTTCTGAGGTATTTGACTTTGCATGCTTTTGCTTGCTGCTGTTCTTGGATTGTTGATTCTCAGGCTGGCTAAATAGAATTTCGGGGCTGGTTATATGTTGCATTTTTGTAATGAGCACGCCTCTGTAATAAGCGGAGTTTACGTAGGATCATAAAGCATTGTTCTTGTGATTCCGATGAATCGCTTCGAAATTTGTGTTCGCTAAAGTGTGTTAGCGTGTCAACACGTCTATGCAGCCTGTTACCGGATTTGGAGTGGCGAGAGTGCTGGAATCTGGGCATCCAAGGTTCAAGAAAGGCGATTTCGTTTGGGGCCACACCGGATGGGAGGAGTACAGTCTACTTCCCGCGCCAGAGACTTGCTTTAAGATCGAACACACCAATGTTCCTCTCTCTTACTACACCGGTCTTTTGGGTACACTCTTCGATCGTCTAACGTATTTGCTCTTTCAATGTTAATGAACTATGTTTTTCCCCCTCAAAGTCTTCCTGTCGATGCACACTTTCAACAGTTTCTTTTGCAGTTCTGCAGCACTGTTAGTCGATTGAATTATGCAACAAGTATGTAAGTCAAGAATTTCTTGATAGCTTCTCTTCTGGATAAGTAGCGTTGTTTCGTGATAGTTAGTCCTAGCCATATTGCTCTTACTCTTAAGCTTTAGCAAAACTTCGGTACTCAGTCTAGTTACTGCAAACCTGAACTATGCAGGCATGCCGGGCCTGACAGCCTATGCTGGGTTTTTCGAGTTATGCTCTCCTAAGAAAGGAGAGACCATTTTTATATCCGCCGCATCAGGGGCAGTCGGTCAGCTTGTTGGCCAGTTTGCAAAGTTGTTTGGTTGCTATGTCGTCGGAAGCGCTGGCAGCAAAGAAAAGGTAATCTTCTCACATTCGTCCAACATCTCGTATTTCCTCGAATGGCAATTGTTTAGGGAACGCTACAACAGGGCACTAATTTTGTTTCCTAAACACGTTTAGCATCCGCAATGATCGCCGTGTCGGATGCATATCCTCATCAATCTGCTAAAATAAATGCTGAAGTACTCCCTTTGTTAGCTAGTCTCTTCATTTCCCCTTTTACTTCTGCAAAATAGGTCGACTTGCTGAAAAGCAAGCTCGGATTCGATGAAGCTTTCAACTACAAGGAAGAATCAAATCTGGATGCAGCACTGAAAAGGTTAGTTTGGAACAAGCTAATGATGATTGAGCGAATGAACTGCTGTTACACGTGTGCACACGATCGTGAAGCCGACTTGAGTTGACGGTTTCCATCTCAAAATCCTTCAGGTACTTCCCTGAGGGGATCGACATCTACTTCGAAAATGTTGGGGGAAAGACGTTGGACGCGGTGCTACTCAACATGAAGCTTCATGGTTGAATTGCGGTGTGTGGAATGATCTCGCAGTACAACCTCAAGAAGCCCGAAGGCGTGCACAACCTGATGCAACTCGTTGCGAAGCGGGTTCGAATGGAAGGTTTCAATGTGTTCGATTATTATCATCTCTATCCGAAGTTCCTGGATATGGTTTTGCCTCAGATAAAAGAGGGAAGGATAGTATATGTGGAAGACACCTTCGAAGGGCTCGAGAACGGTCTGGCAGCCCTGGTCGGGCTGTTTTCCGGTCGCAATGTCGGGAAATAGGTGGTCCTGGTTTCTCGCGAATAAGTCACTTGTTGTATCTTTTCCATTGGCATAGTCTCTTGTGCTTCCGATACGATCTTCTCCTTTTCCATTGGCAGTCTCTTGTGATAGAGCTCTGGAGTTATTAAGTTCAACTGTAATTTTTTTTAGAATAAGTTCAACTACTTATATTTTGCAAATAAATAAGAAGTACGATTCATTGTTTTGACTTATATAATTGGATCTGCAATTTCATTTTTTAATATACATGCAAAATCCCATTATGGTCTATTCATTATCGTTAAGAGTATTTTCATTTGTGGCCCCAATTTTTGAGGAATCTAATCGATAGACAAGTCGTCTTTGGTTTTATTGCATCGACTAAATCCTTGTTGAGATGAAGAAGATTACCGGAAACATTACGTCATATTTGTTTATTTATTTCATACAAATTACTCCATCTGTAAAGTATATATATATATATATATATTATTCCATGTTTACGTATCATACATTGATTTTAGTGTTCGTATATTTTGACATATTTCATTTTAAAATGTATGTACGTTTAATCGGTGTCATTTTCGAGTTTGGTATATAATTGTGCTTAAACATGTTAATTCGTGTTAAAAGTAGTCATTCATGTAAAAAAGATTACTACTTATTTAAAAAAATATATTTTTGTATTCCAATTGTCAAATTTTCATAATAAAATTAATTGGTATTTTATTTTGGGTTAATCATGAATAAATCCAAACTTGTACCTATGTAACAAAGTTACCTCAAACCAATGCTCTTGCCACAAAAAACTCTAAACTAGTACATTTATGATATTTTTACCTTATGTTAGTTTTTGTTAAATTCAATTAATACTATGAAAAATCACAAATTGGTACACTTGTGACAATTGGAGGGTAAAGCCTCAAATTGACATGCTTGTCGTCAACTGTTATGTGTCATTTAACTTAACGATTTGACGGTAAAATTTAACGAAAACTAATAGAGGGTAAATTTATCATTGACGAACCAATTTAGAGTTTTTTGTGACAAAAATAATTAGTTTTCGGTAAATTTATTACAGTAGTACCAATTTAGAGTTTTTTAGGTTGGTACCCCACCTAAAACTAGCAAGGCCAACCATCATTAGCCTTTAGCAAGGTTGGGTCTGAGGCGAGAAGACTTCTTTTAAGATTTCTTCCACCGAGAATCAAGGTTGAGATTGAGCCTTTTTGGAGAAATGCGGAGCCTTTTTGTCTATTTGATTTGAATAGAAAGGTTGAGAATGACCCTCCTTGAAGGCCAACGAGGGCTAGCCTTGCTCAAGGTCATGAGGTCGCCCCTTGCTAGATCCTAGTGAGGCTGACCTCACTTGAGGTTGATGAGGGCGACCTTCGCTAATTGTAACTTGTGGTTGGTCATTGGCCATTACCAAGGCTGGACAACTGACAAAGAAAGATTTTTTTAAAAATAAACAAAAAAGAAAAAGAAAGGAAAAAGATAATAAAAAATTGGCAAACATATCAAAAAATTAATAAAATTTGTCCACATAAGTAACATATCCATGCAGCTGCCATCATCTCCTTTTTAAAAGTTTATCTTTTCTTGGTTATAGATTAACGCTCGTGAAGAATAATTGGTTCCGGCCCAATAGCTCAAGTAGAAAACCTCATTCATAATAAGTTTGGGCTTGGAACGTGCATGCATAAAACAAGGTGGTTTCGTGCTAGGCTAGGCTACCTTCAATTTTTCGAGTAATTAACCTTGAGTTTAGAGAAAGAGAGATAAAATGGAACAATCATTACATAAAGTATTGTAAACATACTAAATTGAATTCAAGAAAATTACTAAAAAGTCCTAGATCTATAGCACTTTTGCAAATTCAACTATAATTCTTTTAATTGTGTCAATTGAGTCCTAAATATTTTTACATCTTGCTAATTAAGTCCATCTAACAATGTTGGAAGAAAATCACTTAATGGGGGTTAAAGACTAGGGGTTGAATCTGTGACGTGGAGGTGCAACGATCGACAGTGATAAAGACTGGGGGGTTGAATCTGTCCAAGATGGCAACCCCATTCAGGAAAACGACCCTCATAAACAAATCCATCTTGTTGTCTTCTTTATGGAGCAATGCGTGGATGCTATCGTGCAGACGTGGTTCAGACAGTATAAACGCTGTCTGTTCGCGAGGTTGACAGTGGACGCCCGACGTCATAGTCGTCGTCTTTTTCTGGGGTTTTTGAAGTTCCTTGGCAGGCTGAGACGGTCAAACCGAGCATGAGTGCCTGCTCTACCGTGTTGATCTGATGCATGAGTGGCTGCACTTGCTTGGTTTGTTTGCTTGATGCGTGAGTTTGTCAGGTTTTTGCTTTACCTAGCATCATTGCAGTGTACGATTCTTGTTGCGAGACTTGTCTGTTGTTGAATTTTAGTAAGGCAAAAGAATGCAAGGATTACGAGGTTCAGCAATATGCCTACGTTCTCGGACAAAACTCTCAAATCCCTTATTTTTGTCGTAACATTATTCTGCAATTTGTACACAAGGTTCACCGCAGCTAAAAAGGGAAATTTCAAAAATAGAAAAACTATCAATACAGAGATTGGCCCAAAATTGCCCATAATCTATTCTTTCCTTGAATAGGAGAGCAAATCTCGCAATATCGCCAATATCTGTTCTAGTGGGTCTTGGTATTTCCACCCCATCACAGCTGAGCAACATCACTCCATCTCTGCATATAGAGACGCTCCAAAACCCCGCACCTATCCTGAGTTTTTAGCTTTCTTGTATCTTTCGCGCATTCCGTCGAGAGGAGAGAGAAGCAAAGAGAAGAAAGGATGAGGAACAAGCAGGTGATATTCAGGGACTTTCTTGCGAATGGAGCCTTCCCCAAAGAGTCAGACATGGAGGTGACGGAGTCGACCATTGAACTGACGAGTGCCGTCGCCGAAGGCTCCAAGGGAGTGCTGGTGAAGAATCTCTACCTCTCCTGTGATCCTTACATGAGGGGCCGTATGCGGAAGCTCACTGACCCCGCTGAGAGCTATATCGCCTCCTTCCAACCTGGTTCGGTGAGCCCGGTTTTGTTCCTTGTGAAAATTTGCGTCGTTTTACATTGGTTTCTGAGAATTTGATTTTGGATGCTTTTGCTTGCTACTGTTCTTGGATTGTTGATTCTCAGGCTGGCTAAAGAGTATTTCAGGACTGGTTATACGTTGCATTTCCGTCACAACTGTGATTCTATCAAAGGATTGTTTCTTTCTTTATATCCTATTCTTGTTTATGGGTTGAGTTCTTGTAATCTCTGAGGTACGACCGATTCGAGGCGTCTTTGAAAGCATATCCATTGCTCTAAATGTGTCCCAATAGTTCCTGAAAAATGTGTTGGAGGATTTGGTGAATTCAAAGAACCGAGTTTATGCTCGTAGGTAGAGAAGCTTTCACGTTTTGCAATTGGGCGGTCCGATAAAATCACATTTAACAAGCCAACACGGCTTGTTTTCATCACTTCCATTCACTGTGTTAGGATGATGACTGATGAAAGTAGCTTGCACAGGGTATAGAACAAAGAAGTACATAATTGTTTGAAACGAAACAACATTGAACACGGCTCTGTAAGCATTGTGCTTGTGATTCTGATGAATTGATTTGAAGTTCATGTTCGCCAAATGCGTTACCATGTGTCCACACATCTGTGCAGCCTGTTACTGGACTTGGTGTGGCGAGAGTCCTGGAATCTGGGCATCCGAATTTCAAGAAAGGTGATTTGGTTTGGGGCCTCACAGGATGGGAGGAGTACAGTCTACTTCCAGCGCCAGAGACTTGCTTTAAGATCGAACACACCGATGTTCCTCTCTCTTACTACACTGGTCTTTTGGGTACACTCCTCAATCATCTAACGTATCTGCTCCTTCAATGTTAATGAACTATATTTTTCGTTCCAAGTCTTCCTGTTGATGCACACTTTGGACAGTTCTATCGCAAGTTCTGCAGCACAGTTAGTTGATTGAATTATGCAACGAGTGCGTAATTCAGGAACTTCTTGATAGCTTCTCTTCTGGATAAGTCACGTTGTCTCCTGATAGTTAGCCGTAGCCGTAGCGCTCCTGCTTTTTAGCTTTGGCAAAATTTTGACGCTCAGTCTAGTTTCTACAAACCTGAACTCTGCAGGCATGCCAGGCCTGACTGCTTATGGCGGGTTTGTTGAGTTATGCTCTCCCAAGAAAGGAGAAACTGTTTTTATATCGGCCGCACCAGGGGCGGTTGGTCAGCTTGTTGGCCATTTTGCAAAGTTGTTCGGTTGCTATGTTGTTGGCAGCGCCGGCAGCAAAGAAAAGGTGATCTTCTTGCATTTGTCCGACATATTGAATTTCCTCGCGTGACAGTTGTTTAGGAACATCCTCCCTCCGACATGGCGCTAATTTGGTTTTCCGATCACATTTAGCATCTGCAAGGATTGCCGTGTCGGATGTATATCCTCATCAATCCGCTAAAACAAATGCAGAAGTACTCCCTTTGTTAGCTAATCTCTTCATTTCCTCTTTCACTTCCGCAAAATAGGTCGACTTGCTGAAGAACAAGCTCGGATTCGACGAAGCTTTCAACTACAAGGAAGAATCAAATCTGGATGCAGCACTGAAAAGGTTAGTTCGGAACACAGTAATGACGATTGAGCGAATCAAGCACCTTACATGTATGCGCACGAGCACGAAGTCGACTCGAGCTGACGGTTTTCCATCTCGAAATCTTTCAGGTACTTCCCTGAGGGGATCGACATCTACTTCGAAAATGTCGGGGGAAAGACGCTGGATGCGGCGCTAGTCAACATGAAGCTTCATGGTCGAATTGCGGTATGTGGAATGATATCGCAGTACAACCTCGAGCAGCCCGAAGGCGTGCAAAACCTGATGCAACTCATTGCGAAGCGGGTTCGAATGGAAGGTTTCAATGTGCTTGATTATTATCATCTCTATCCGAAGTTCCTGGAGATGGTTTTGCCTCCTACCAAAGAGGGAAGGATTGTATATGTCGAAGACATTGTCGAAGGGCTGGAGAACGGTCCAGCGGCCCTGGTCGGGCTGTTTTCCGGCCGCAATGTCGGGAAACAGGTGGTCTTGGTTGCTCGCGAATGAGTCTCTTGTTGTACCTTTTCCACCAGCATAGTCTCTTATGATAGAACTATGGAGTTGAAGGTTTTTATCAGCATAATTGTCTTTGAACTACCGTGAGAATAACGAAATGATGTGAGGTACAAATTCTCCGAGGCCTCATAATAATTTATAATTACTTGTTATTTGATTTTTTTTGTTATTCTTACAATATAGTAAAAACTATCCCATAATAATTTCTTTAAGCTCAACTATTATATCTTTTAAGAATAATTTCAACTATTAGTTAAAAATTTCATGAAAAAATAAGAAATACGATTCATCATTTTGATTTATATCATCGGATCCACAATTTCAAGGATTTAAATACACGCAAAATCCAATTATGGTCTATTCATTATCTTTAGAGTATTTTCATTTCTAACCCCCTAACTTTGAGGATTCTAATCGATAGACTAAAGTCGTCTATGGTTTTATTGCATCACCTAAATCCTTGCTAAGATGAAGAAGATTATGGAAACATTACATTATACTAGAAACATTATGTTATATATATTTCTTTACTTCATACAAATTACTCCATCAATAAAAATATATTATGATATCAGGTTTATCATATGTTAAAAAGGTCCAAATAATGTATACAAATCTCCATATTAAACAAACAGGATTGAGAATTCATATATGCATATCATAGTTTGGTTTTAGCATCTCTATCAAGTCGTGTCACTGAAAAACATCACACGTTGGTTAAATTAAATAATGAAATATATGTATGTCTAAACAGTGTCATTTTCGATTTTGCTATATAATTGTGTTAAAACATGTTAATTCCTCTTAAAAGTTGCCATTCGTGTAAAAAAGGATGTCTACTTATTCGTAATTATTATTTTTGTGTACGTCATTCGTCAATTTTTCATGATAAAATTAATTGGTAATTTATTTTTTTTGCACAGATAATGTATCTTTTAATTTCTCTACTGTAAAAGTTTAGAATTCCTCAAATTTTCATGCATTTTATTTAACCGCCCTTTATATTTCCGATTTCCCACCCCTCCATTTTCTCAATATCCACATTTCCCCCCAGAAAGCATAGAGTGAAATTGGAATCGCCAAACGCTCCTGCCAAAGCCCTCCGCTCCTCCGCCACCGACCATTGACCGCCGCCTCGGAAGCCCCATTGGTGCCGCCATAGACCGGCAACTCCGTGGTGACCACAGCCGCACTTCACGCCCCGTAGCAGTGACCGCCGCAATCGCCACGGCCGCGTTCCACCGTCCCCAGCCACCACAGCATCGGCCGAGCGCTCGCGGCCGCCGCCACAGCCCCTGAGTCCATCGCCCTCTCTCTCTCTCTCTCTACAGCGACTTCGCGTTCAACTCCAATTGAACTGAATTCATCACCTTTTTCAAGCTTTGCTTATCCAAGTAATTGAACTGCGGCGGCCATTCCTAGTTGGTGTTCAGTAGGGCAGAATGAGTAGCGGAAAGCCAAAGCTTGGCCATTTTAGCATCCGGAATGCAGTTAGATGTTTCGACTGATTTTGATGACAAAGTTATGACCTTGGATGGTTTCATAGAGCAGTGCTAGGTATGCTAAGATGGGTCTACTAAATCGGTACGTTAGGTGATGCTAGTCGCGGCAGACTGCGAATGGGTTTTAATACGAGCTTGCCGCGTCGCATTGTACCAATTAAGTGAACCGAGCTTAGTATGCAAGCACCATTCAGTTAGTATGCAAGCGTTAGTATGGGGGCTCTCTGTCGTTGACGTTGAGGTGTGTTTGTTTTCGATATGATGACTCTTAGGAGAGTTACAATATGAGAATTCTTTTTGCGTGTTTTGTGATGATTGGACCGTGGTTACTGTCGGTGCTCCTTTGTACTTGACTCGGGAGGTGTTCTTCCACAGGACCTGGAGATGGAGTATCCCCTGAATTTGTGAGGTTGAGGCAAGAGACCCCCCACCGATGCGGAGATCATTGGCAATATCCTCCCTGGTGAGGCCTTCTCTTTTCATGCTCCCCTCAATATTTTAATTGCTTCTGCATGGATGGCTTTGTGACACTTGGGACAACGCTTGACAACACTTCGGGAAGAGTTTTTTTTTTTTTTTTTTTTCAGAAATAGGTTGAGGCAAGCGACCAGCTGCAGTGAAGCCCGAAGCCCACCGTTTCTTCTTGCTTTTGTTTCCTTCGAAGATACTTGCCACGCGTCCTTCACCCATCCACCGAGCTGCTTTCTTTGTTGCTGCGCGTCTCCCAGTTACCAACACACTCGGTCAACTCCTCCATTTCTCTCGAAAACCAACAGTTCCATGGCCGCGTGAAGACGACTGAAGCAGCCCACTTGCTTCTTCGTGGCCCAGTCCATCACCCAACGTCTTCAGCCCAGGCGGTCCTCTTCTTTAGCCCGCATTAGCCCAGCAATTCCAGTCCATCTTCTGCCGCAAGCCCAATTGAAGTCCAGCAAGCCCGTGAATGTTCAGCCCACTTGAAGTCAGGCCCAAGTCTTGTTTTCCTCAGCAGCGAGCCCAGCCCAACTCATAACAAATCTCGATTGGGCTGAGATTTGTTGGGCCGGTTCTAGGCCTGGTCTGAGCTTGGCCGATGCCGCCGAAAATTTGGATTTCAGCCGTTGTCGCGCCACCATCGCGGTGAACCAGTCTTTGCTTTAAACCGGTGAGTTTATACTTTAAACTCTTCTTAGTAGGCTAATGGCGTTTAATGGGTGTTTAGATTATTAGGAATTAGGTGGTTAGTTAGATTAAATTAGAAATTTAATTATTTAATTGAGCATGTTAAGTGGTTAACATGGTTTAGCTAAGGCCTAAATAAATTGTACTATTTATCTAGAAGGGTTTGGGAATTTTCCGAGTCCGTATTGGTAACTAATTTAATAATTTTGGCTTAGGTTAGTGTTTTTAGAAATTAAATTGATTTATTTAATTAATTTATGTGATTAATTATTAATTATTTTTCCGAAAATTAGGTCGGGATAATCGGTGACCGGAATTTCCTACTTATCGCAATGGTGTGGTTAATTTCTGCAATTAAGTGTTGAATTATGCAATTTGAATTTAAGTTGAAATTTTGGGAAAATTAGGCCGGGATAAACAGAGCCCATCGGCCGCCGGTCGGCGGTGACGGTTGGCGGCGGGCGGTCATGCAGACGATGATGAGTGGTGACGGGTGACGGGCAGCGTTGGGCGGCGGCGGGCGGCGGTGGCCGGCGGCAGCGGTGGCAAGAATGCGGTCGGAGGCGGCCGAGCGGCGGCGGCCGGAGGCGGCGGCGGCCGGCTGCGGTTGGCGGTGGCTTCAGGCGATTGGAAGTGGCCGCGGTAAGAGAGAGAAACAAAAGAAAAAAAAAATTGGCTTATTTCTAGAAATTGTTCACGGGAACAAGAAGCAACTTTTTTTTGTTTCTTTAAACTGTTCTCGGGAACAAAAAATTAGAGAAATTGTTCCTGAGAACAAATGTTTTACCAAACAGTATTTGTTCTTTTTTGTTTCGAGAAACAAAAGAACAAAAATTGGGAGAAACAGAAACGTTGCCTTGTGCTGCCTTGATGTTTCTCTGGGTCTAAGTAATTGAGACTTGAATTATATTTGGGCATTGACGTTTTTAATAATCCGTACTGCAAATGGGTTAGGTTTGCAAATATCATATATCGGTTCTTCCATCTTACATTCTCCTACTAGTTCTTTTAAACTATGAAATATCTATCATGTTCCCTCTATCAAGAAGAATCTATTATCAATCTCTCAATTTACTAAGACAACGATGTGGCATTTGAATTTCTTCATGCTTTCTGTTGTGTTAAGGATCGATCCTCGGGGAACCTCTTGCTCAAAGGCCAGCATGAGAATGGACTTTATTATCTTAATAATGCATGTACCACCAATAAGATCCCTCTGCAGTCAAATAAATCACCACCAGCTCCATCCTGCTTCATTGATGAATGAGTTTCTGCTTCTATTTGGCATGAGTGCTTCGGTCATCCAACTGCCCGCATTACTTTTTTAGTTATTTCAAAGCATGACTTGCTAATATCTCCGTCTTCCTCATCTAGTTTCTGTGAATCATGTCACTTGGGCAAGTCGCGTCGTCTTCCCTTTACTAGATCATCAACTATTTGTAATGCACCTTTGGAGATACTTTATTTTGATCTATGGAGACTATCTCCTATTACTTCAGTTACTGGTTTTTGTTATTCTATCATTTTATCGATGCTTATAGTGGATATACATGGCTTTTTCCACTTACTGTGAAATCCGATGCCCTGTCTACTTTTGAACAATTTATGTGACAGCTCGAATTTTCAGAATTTGTTTTCGATTAAATAAATCAGGCCTTTCATCGACGCGCCGATAGTGCTATTCTCAGAGCTGATCACTCACAAGATAATTGGATTATCTGGGGAAACAATTAAGGAATCTAAATGCAATTGAATTTGAGAATTCGACCAGGAATTGACTGATCAACCGTGTTGGTCTGCAAGGGTCATTACGGCATCGCCAAAGATCGATCAGAAATCAAAAATATGTCGATTCGACTGAGATATGTGATCAAAATGTGGGTGATTCCACCCAATTGCAAAATTCTCATCGATCGGCACTATATTGATTTTCTGTCGTTTTGGTACCCGGTGCCCATAATTGAGATCTCGAGATTTTTCATAACAACCGAGGGTAGCCAATGTGTCGAAGATGTACAGTGTGACTCAAGATAAATCGATCACGGGTCAATTGCACCAAAAAATCCTAAAAGTGACCCGATAGACTAGGTTACGCTAAAAGCGCGTCAAAGTGAAATTAATCGAGAATTTGAACCAATTTCAAAAATTGAAAGTTTTATGGTATCACGATCTATTTTAGGAACGTCGACTCATCCTCCGAAAATTTTTCAGAGATTCTGAGATTTTTATGGAAAATCGTTTCGGACGTTGCGGAAAATTAGCGAAAATTCGTACAAGCCAAATTAAAGAAAATTTGGACTTCCAAGCCGGGCTATGTGCAGATGGGAATTTATAGAAATTTTGTGGACTTTTTCTTCAACGAAATTGGACTTTGAATTGGAGGAATCGGAGAAGAATTGAAGCCGAAGTTGAGTGCCAAAAATGTGAAATTCGGATTTAAGTTTGGGGCTGCATTTTTGACTTTTAAATTGGATTATTTATGGAATTTTAGGCTAGAAAGAATTAAGGGACAAGGAGATAAGCATGCAAGACCAAAGGGGAACCAAGCATTCAATGCGTTGGATGAGGCTTGGTGACTTTGCATTTTTTTTCTCCCAAGTTGTCAAGCACGCCATCGTCGTTCCTATTTCCTCATGTGGCTTCACTTTCATTTCCTTCGGCTTCTCTCTCATTCTTTTCTCTTATGTTTCTATTTCCTTTTGTTCCTTCTCCCTTCGAGCAAATCGAAGCTGCCATCATCACGCTCATTTCCCCCACCGAATCCCCTTTGCCTCACGCCTTCAGCCACGTTCACCGCTTCTCTCTCTCTGTTCATTCCCTCGCTTTAACACCCACACACCACCGCCTCTCCACTGAGCGTTCCTCACGCAGCCGTCCACCAAAGATTGACCAAAGACCAGCTACAGCGAAGCCCGAAGCCCACCGTTTCTTCTTGCTTTTGTTTCCTTCGAATATACTTGCCGCGAGTCCTTCACCCATCCACCGAGCTACTTTCTTTGTTGCCGTGCGTCTCCTAGTTGCCAACACACTCGGTCAACCCCTCCATTTCTCTTGAAAACCAACAGTTCCATGGTCGTGTGAAGACAACCGAAGCAGCCCACTTGCTTCTTCGTGGCCCAGTCCATCACCCAACGTCTTCAGCCCAGGCGGTCCTCTTCTTCAGCTTGCATCAACCTAGCAATTCCAGTCCATCTTCTGGCGCAAGCTCAGTTGAAGTCCAGCAAGCCCGTGAATGTTCAACCCACTTGAAGTCAGGCCCAAGTCCTGTTTTCCTCAGCAGCAAGCCCAGCCCAACTCATAACAAATCTCAGATTGGGTTGAGATTTGTTGGGCCGGTTCTAGGCCTGGTCCGAGCTCCGCTGACGCTGCCGAAAATTTGGATTTCAACTGTCGTCGCGCCACCGTCGCGGTGAACCAGTCTTTGCTTTAAACCGGTGAGTTTATACTCTAAACTCTTCTTAGTAGGCTAATGACGTTTAAGGGATGTTTAGATTTATTTTATTAGGAATTAGGTGGTTAGTTAGATTAAATTAGAAATTTAATTATTTAATTGAGCATGTTAGGTGGTTAGCATGGTTTAGCTAAGGCCTAAATAAATTGTACTATTTATCTAAAAGGGTTCGGGAATTTTCCGAGTTCGTATTGGTTTCTAATTTAATAATTTTGACTTAGGTTAGTGTTTTTAGAAATTAAATTGATTTATTTAATTAATTTTCGTAATTAATTATTAATTATTTTTTCAAAAATTAGGCCGGGATAATCGGTGACCGGAATTTCGTACAAATCGCAATGGTGTGGTTAATTTCTGCAATTAAGTGTTGAATTATGCAATTTGAATTTAAGTTGAAATTTTGGGAATTCATCCCAAAACTGTATAATTTCAGTAATTAATTATAAATTACCAGGGAGTTAGTTTTTAACACCGAAAAGGTTTTTAGACATTATATAAATAGTGAGATTTTCTAAAAGAAAAAATATTACATTTTTGGCTCAGGCCGATCGTGTATCCACACACGATTATTTCTATCGGGTATTTTTAATACAAAAAAATTAGGCCAAGATATTACTTTAATTGAGGAATTTAAGTGCGAAGCACAATGTCCTTGGCCGAGAGTGAATAATTGTGTGATGGCTTATAGTCAAGGCATGTTGACTATGGGGAATTAAGGTGATATGTGTTGGGTTGAGGAAACCCGATGGGTCGTGATGTGACCTCTCGATTTTTGGGTTTTGATTTCGATTAGATAAATTGGGCATTTCATTGACGAGACTACAGTGTTTTTCTCTGAGTTGGCCACTCACGAGATAACTAGACTAGCTGGGTGAGCTATTAAGGACTTTAAGGCAAATAGACTTGAGAATTCGACCAGAAATCGATTTCTCGACTATGTTCATCTTTAGAGATCATTGCGGCACAATATAAAATCGATTTGAAATCAGAGATAGGTCAGTTTGATTGAGGTGTGTGACCAATCGTGGGTGATTCCACTAAATTGGAAAACTCTCATCGACTGACACTAATTTGATTTTACTGTCGTTTTGGTACCTTGTGTCCGTATTTGAATCCTCGGGATTTTCACGACAACTGAGAGTCGCCAATGTGTCAAGTGGGTTCATCGTGGCTCGAAGAAAATCGACCACGGGTCATTTGTCCTAAAAAGTTCTAAAAACTACCCGGTAGTCTAGGTCACGCTAAAAACGCGCCTAAGTGAAATTAACTGCAAATCTAAGTCTGATTTCAGAAATTGAAGAGTCTGTCATGTCACAATAAATTTTAGGAACGTCGACTCAGTCTCAGAAGATTTTTCTGACAATTGAGACTTTTTGGGAAAAAGTTGAGTTAGGGCCGTTTTTAATCGGAATTTACAAAGGACCGTTTTTATTGTGAAAGTGGGATACAATTAGGCTACACTAGTAAGAAAAAGTACCAATTTGATCGATGAAGTATTGAATGAAATTATGGGAGTCAAATTGATTTGATTCAAGTGGGATTAAGGTCCAATTTAGGAAGAAAACCTAGCAAAATTCGTATGCCTATAAACCTAACTTTTTGATTTACCTAAAGTCTTCTAGAAGGGGTATTTTGGGGCTTGAAATTGTTAGTGGAGGATAGCCCACGATGGTGGGCCATGAGAGAGAATGTGAAAACCAGTTTTCCCCCCCTTCTCTTCTCCTCTCTCACGACCGACCCTCTCTCCCCCATCTCTCCTTGCTGCATGAAGAACTAGCAAACGAAGAAGACCTCAACAGCTGTTGCGGATCTGCTGAAATTGTCACCGCTTCTCGTTGCCGTCGTCGCCCACCGAAGCCGGAGTCGCCGCCGCTGTTCCACGGCTGCCGGTGCCCCCTCCGCCCCCTCTCCTTCCTCTGGTTCGAACAAAACTGACCAGCTGAAGCAGAAGCAGCGACCATCACCGCCCGAAGGAACAGCAGCCAGCCGCCCGGACGCCGTCACACCGGAGCTGCCTCACCGCCGCCCGCGCCTGCCGTCCCCGCCGTATGACTCCAGCCCCTGTTCCGCCTCTGTTTAGCCTCCATTCGCCTCTACCTAGCCTTGTTTGACCACCTCAGGCCGCCGCCCGACCACCTCCGGCCACCATCAGCCTCGCCGGAGCTTCGCCTTGCCCTCTGCCGCCCTTGGCCGCCTCAATCGACGCCGGAACACGCTAATGATGATTGAGCGAATCAACTGCTGTTACACATATGCACACGATCGTGAAGCCGAATTGAGTTGACGGTTTCCATCTTAAAATCTTTCAGGTACTTCCCTGAGGGGATTGACATATACTTCGAAAATGTCGGGGGAAAGACGTTGGATGCAGTGCTACTCAATATGAAGCTTCATGGTCGAATCGCGGTATGTGGAATGATCTCGCAGTACAACCTTGAGCAGCCCGAAGGCGTGCCAACCCGATTCAAATAAGCATGAAGCGGGTTCGAATGGAAGGTTTCAGTGTGCTTGATTATTATCATCTCTATCCGAAGTTCCTGGATACGGTTTTGCCTCATATAAAAGAGGGAAGGATAGTATAAGTGGAAGACACCTTCGAAGGGCTCGAGAACGGTCCGGCAGCCCTGGTCGGTCTGTTTTCCGGTCGCAATGTCGGGAAACAGGTGGTCCTGGTTTCTCGTGAATAAGTCACTTGTTGTACCTTTTCCATTGGCATAGTCTCTTTTGCTTGTGTTTCCGATAGGATCTTCTCCTTTTCCATTGGCAGTTTCTTGTGATAGAGCTCTGGAGTAACTAAGTTCAACTGTAATATTTTTTAGAATAAGTTCAACTACTTATATTTCGCAAATAAATAAGAAAAACGATTCATCGTTTTGACTTATATAGTTGGATCTGCAATTTCATTTCTTTCATATACATGCAAAATCCGATTATGGTCTATTCATTATCGTTAAGAGTATTTTCATTTGTAGCCCCAATTTTTGAGGAATCTAATCGATAGACGAGTTGTCTTTGGTTTTATTGCATCGACTAAATCCTTGGTGAGATGAAGAAGATTACTGGAAACATTAGGTCATATATGTTTATTCATTTGATGTGGACATCGAGCCATATCAAGGAGGAGGAGGTGCTAGGGACCCACTGTCTATTTCAACTGGTTCGATCACTCGAGCGCGGGCCAAGCAATTTAGGCAAGCTATTGGCGTCATGGTTCGTGATCTTTGGCATGGAGATGATCTTGGATCAAATCTTGAAGAATCTTGGAAATCTTGGGGCAGAAGAACAGGCCAAGTGCCAAAACTTGGCATGGAGGGACACTTAAGTGCTAAAACTTTGGAAAGGTACACTTAAGTGCCAATTTCAGAGTAAAGTGGAACACTTAAGTGCCAATTTCAGAGTAAAGTGGAACACTTAAGTGCCACTCCGGCTAAAATCTGGCCAAATTGCTGATGTGGCAATTTTCCAACGAGTTGGGTGCAAAACGACGTCGTTTTGCTTGCTGATGTGGCGAGAAAATGCAAAAACGACGTTGTTTTATGTCGATGTGTAAATAATTAATATAAAAATTAATTAAATTAAATTTAAACTTAATTTTATTTAAAATATTCTAAAAATTAAAAACCTAAAATTAAAAAAGGGGGAGCCGAAGGGGGCGGGCGAGGGTGAGCCCTCGCCGCCGCCGGAAGGGCTAGCGATGGAGGGGGGGAGGGTCGGGCTGGGGTCGTCGGCCCCCGGCCAATCGGCGGCGAGGGCTCGTGAGCCCTTGCCGGATTTGGGCGAGGCTTGCGTGCCCTCACCGCCGGTCGGCCGGCGACCCCGGCCGATGCTCCCCATCGTCGCCGACCCTTCCCGGCAACGGTAGGGAGGCGGTGAGGGCTCGCGGGCCCTCGCCATCGGTCGGCCGGCGTCGCCGGCCCCTAGCCAGGCCCGGTGACCTCGGCCAATGCTCCCCCCACCATTGCCGACCCTTCTCGGCGGCAACGAGGAGGCGGCGGCGATGAGGGCTCGGCCTTCGGCTCCCCCTCGGCTCCCCCCTCCCCCATATTTTTTTTTTAATTTTAGGTTTTTAATTTTAAGTTTTTTAATTTTTAGAATATTTTAAATAAAATTAAGTTTAAATTAAATTAAATTAATTTTTATATTAATTATTTACACATCGGACACAAAACGACGTCGTTTTTGCATTTTCTCGCCATGTCAGCGAGCAAAACAATGCTGTTTTGCACCCAACTCGCCGAAAAATTGCCACGTCAGCAATTTGGTTAGATTTTGATCGGAGTGGCACTTAAGTGTTCCACTTTACTCTGAAACTGGCACTTAAGTGTACCTTTTCGAAGTTTTGGCACTTAAGTGTCCCTCAGTGCCAAGTTTTGGCACTCCAGGTGTTCCAAACTCGAAATCTTGGCGTAATTTTTGGCGTGGAGATGACCTTGGATCAAATCTTAAAGAGTCTTGGAAATCTTTGTGCAATTTGATTATCTAGTCACCAAATATTTGACCAAGTCAAAAAAAAAAAAAATTATCTTCTTGTTTAGATATTTTCTAGAATATGACACATTAGATTTCTAGGGCTGGTTTTAGGGTTTGTGTGGCAACTAGAAGGCCTATATTAAGGACTGGCCGACTTTTTTTGGGAGACAGATATATTTTATTATTGAGGAAAAAAGAATTGAGAGGTTCTCTTCTACTGTTCTTTTGAGGACTTGACCTTATCAAGATTCTCTTGTGGTGGTCGATTCGACTTATTGAGCAAGATAGCAAATTCTTTCACTCGTGGCATTTATAACGTTGGTTGGTTGACACGAGTTCGTCAACAGTCACGTTCATACCGAGATTGCCAATCACAGGTTCGATTGGAGGTCGAGGTTCACAATTCACACCATCCGGGCCTTCATAGAATGATCTTTCCGCAACGATTCACATCATTTGGTATCAGAGCTTGCTTCTACAAAGTCTATTTATCTTTAATTTTCTGTTTATATTCAGCAATTTGAGATTTATTGAGCTAGGGTTTCGGTTCTAGCCAATTTAGGGATTCGATTGCTTTTGTGCTTCCATACGTAGTTGTTTGCTATTAGTTTTATTTTATTTTTTGTCCTAGCATCTTAAAATGTATCTGAGTTCGTCAAAAAAAAAAAAAAAAAAGTTCTTCAGAAAAAAAAAGAAAGAAAATGCACACAAAAAAAAAGTGCTCAAGAGAAAAAAAAACAGTTTTGGCAGGAAAAAAATAGCCAAACAAAAAAAAATCAAGAAGGCGACTCGTTTGTTAGTGGACTGAATTGAAGCAAAATCAGTAATGATTTGCGTTTCAATTGGAATTTCGAAAGTTGTACTTGTTGGTTTGAAATTGTTACTTGTTGAAACAAAATCAATAGTGATCTAATCTTGTTTGATTAGTTTGATTGATTGTCGTGGGGGGGTTGAGGGACAAGTTTTGAGTCCAATAAAGAGCTTGTGAAAAGAGAATACGAGAGGAAAAAGGCAAGAGTGTGTAAGCTTAATTGAGGGTAGAAAAAGCCTAGACTTGAGTTAAATACGAGGGGAGTGACAAACACCTTGAGAGAAACACGTGAGGGAGTGATTGGTGATGATTTTTTTTTTTTTGTGATTAACGTTTACTTGTAAGTCTAAAATATGTCGCACGAAAAAAGCATGAATCAAAGGGAGGTTGACTCCAAACGAAGGGATGAAGCTCTCGTGGAAAGCATCCAGCAATTGAGGGTCGTAGTGGAGGAGCTTAATGGCTGAATGATGGGGAATGGCATGAGGGTTGATGGTGACTGAGAGATACCTCGAGGAAGGCCGCAACATTAGTGAGACGCCTCTAGAACACAACCTAGAAGGCAACAACATTATGATGATGATGAGGCCGACATGGAGGATGATCGAGATGCTCAATTTGAAAGGTGGAATGGAGGTCGAAGGTTTAAACATCGAGAAGATGATGAACTTGGCAACATCAAGATGAAGATTCCTTCCTTCCAAGGGAAGAATGATCCTGATGCGTATCTAGAGTGGGAGAAACGCATGGAGATGGTATTTGATTGTCAACGATACTCCGAGCTCAAAAAGGTAAAAATTGCAGCTGTTGAATTTGCTGATTATGCTATAATTTGGTGGGATCAACTTGTGACTAGTAGGAGGCGCAATGGTGAAAGACCGATAGAGACATGGGATGAGATGAAAACGGTGATGAGGAGGCGTTTTGTACCAAGTCATTACCATCGAGATTTGTTTCAAAAGTTACAAAATCTCACACAAGGCAATAAGAGCGTGAAAAAGTATCACAAGGAGATGGAGATTGCCATGATCCGTGCTAATGTGGTGGAGGATCGTGAGGCCACAATGTCAAGATTTTTGAGTGATTTGAGCCTAGACATAGTGAGGGTGGTGGAGCTGCAACACTATGTTGAATTGGAGGAATTGGTGGACAAAGCCATCAAAGTTGAGCGGCAATTGAAGTTGGACCGAAATCACAAGAGTGGAGGAGGTTCAAATCAGAATTGGAGATCCAATTGGAAGAGAGATGAGAAGCCAAATTGGAGAGGAAACAACACCAAAACTGAAACCTCAAAGGAGAAGGAGAGGGACGGTAAAGTTGGGACAAATCTGACTTTAGGTAAAACCGAAAACCCTAACACTAGAACTCGTGAAATTAAATGTTTTAAGTGTTTGGGCAGGGGTCATATGACGAATCAATGCCCTAATAGAAGGGTGATGATCATGACTAGACATGGTGATGTTGAGTCCGAAAGTGAGAGGGAAGAAGAGGATGATGAGATGCCACCATTGGAGGATTGTAGTGATGGAGAAGTGGCTATAAAAGGAGACTTATTGGTGGTTAGGCGTTCTCTGAGTGTGCAAGTAAAGGAGGAGGAGCATCACCAACAAAGAGATAACTTGTTTCATACAAGATGTGTGGTGAATGGTAAGATCTGTAGTATGATAATTGATGGAGGTAGTTGTACAAATGTGGCAAGTTGTACTATGGTGAATAAGTTGGGTTTGAAAACGACAAAGCACCCTAGGCCTTATAAACTTCAATGGTTAAAATAGTGGTGAGGTGAAAGTGTCGAAGCAAGTTCGAATTCCATTTGAGAGAGGGAAATACAAGGACAAGGTAGAGTGTGATATTGTATCTATGCAAGCGGGTCATATCTTACTTGGAAGACGATGGCAATATGATTGAAAGGTACATCATAATGGGTATACTAATTGTTATTCATTGGTGATGAATCAAAAGACTTACACTTTGATACCAATGGCACCTAGTGAAGTGTATCAGGATTAGTCAAAGTTACAACGAGAAGCCAAGAGAGAGAGAGAAAAGGTGAGAAATCCGAGGGCTTGCGTGGTGTGTATGAGACGCAAGAAAAAGGAGAGGCCGAGAGGAGAATTGTGGTAAAAACTGAGAGAAAAGAAGAGAGGAAAGAAAATAGGCAAAAGAATTTTTATGCAAAATTGAGTGAGGTGAAGAAAGCTTTAGTTCTAGATCGACCAATGCTTGTACTTTTGTACAATGAGGTTTTGTTTTCTACTAACAATCTTGACCCAAGTTTGCCTAGTCCTATTGTGTCTTTATTACAGGAATTTGAAGATGTCTTTCCTAATGAACTTCCTGGAGGGATACCACCGATTCGAGGTATAGAACATCAAATCGACTTGATTCTTGGTGCGCCATTACCTAATCGACCCGCATATCGAAGCAATCCCGAGGAGACAAAGGAACTATAATGGCAAGTTAGCGAATTATTGAAGCGAGGGTATGTGAGAGAGAGTCCTAGCCTGTGCGCCGTCCCTGTTTTGTTGGTGCCAAAGAAGGATGGAACTTGGCGAATGTGTGTCGATTGCCGAGCAATTAATAACATTACGGTAAAGTATCGACATCCTATTCCTAGGTTAGATGACATGTTGGATGAGTTGCATGGTTCTTGCATTTTCACTAAGATTGATTTGAAAAGTGACTATCATCATATTAGGATGAAAGAAGGTGATGAATGGAAAACTGCATTTAAGACCAAGTATGGATTGTATGATTGGTAGTCATGCCATTTGGATTAACTAATGCATTGAGCACATTTATGCGATGTATGAATCATGTTTTGTGTGCTTTTATTGATCGATTTGTGGTTGTTTATTTCGATGACATCTTGATATATAGTCGAAGCCCTGATGACCATACTGAGCATGTGCGAGCTGTCTTGCAGGTTTTAAGGGCCGAGCAATTGTACGCTAATCTAAAGAAGTGCTCTTTTGTTACTAACAAATTAGTATTTTTAGGATTTGTTGTTAGTGCTGATGGTATACAGGTTGATGAAGAAAATGTCAAAGCAATCCATGAATGGCCAACGCCTAAGAACGTAGGAGAGGTGCGTAGCTTTCATGGATTGGCGAGTTTTTATTGGCGATTTGTGAGGGATTTCAGCACCATTGTTGCACCTTTGATCGAGGTTATCAAGAAGCACGTGGGTTTCACGTGGGGAGAAGGGCAAGAGAAAGCATTTAATTTGCTAAAAGATAAGTTGACTAATGCTCCTTTGTTATCTTTGCCAAATTTTAATGCTACTTTTGAGATAGAGTGCGATGCTTCTAGTATAGGAATTGGAGCCGTGTTGATGAAAGGAGGGTGTCCCATAGCTTATTTCAGCGAGAAATTGAGTGGAGCAACATTGAATTATCCTACCTACGATAAGGAGATGTATGCTTTAGTGCGAGCTTTGGAGACTTGGCAACATTATTTATGGCCAAAGGAGTTTGTGATCCACACGGACCACGAGACCTTGAAGTACTTGAAAAGCCAGCAGAAGTTGAATAAAAGACATGCCAAATGGATGGAGTTCATGAAGACTTTTCCATATGTGATCAAGTACAAGAAAGGTAAGGAGAATGTGGTAGCCGATGCACTTTCTTGAAGGTATGCGATTCTAACTATTTTAGAAGCAAAGTGTTTAGGTTTTGAGCATATCAAGGGCTTATATACTGATGATGATGACTTTGGGAGAGTATTTGAAGCATGTGAACATACTGCATTTGATAAATTCTATAGGCGTGAAGGTTATCTTTTCCGTGGAAACAAGCTATGTTTGCCTAAGTGTTCTTTGCGTGAATTGTTGGTGTGAGAAGTGCATAGTAGCGGTTTAATGGGGGCATTTAGGCATTAGTAAGACTTATGAAGTGCTGCATAAACATTTTTATTGGCCACATATGAATAGAGATGTCGCACGTGTCTGTGAGAGATGCATTGCTTGTAAGCAATCGAAGTCTACAACTAAACCGTATGGCTTGTATACACCATTACCTATTCCAACGCATCCTTGGATTGATATTTCTATGGATTTTGGGTTAGGATTGCCTAAGTCTAAGTATGGTAGGGATTCTATTTATGTGGTTGTTGACTGGTTTTCAAAGATGGCTCATTTTATACCTTGTCATAAAACTGATGATGCATCTCATGTTGCTGATTTGTTCTTTAGGGAGGTTGTACGTTTGCATGGCATGCCTAAATCGATTGTCTCATATTGAGATTCTAAATTTCTTAGCTACTTTTGGAAAACATTGTGGAAAAAACTAGGAACACGGTTGTTATTTTCTACTACTTGTCATCTACAGACCAATGGTCAAACCGAGGTAGTTAATAGAACTTTAGGGGTATTGTTGCGTGCTCTTATTAAAAATAACATAAAATCTTGGGAAGATTGTCTACCACATGTTGAGTTTGCATATAATAGGAGCATGCATTCTGCTACTAAATTTGTACCATTTGAGATTGTCTATGGTTTTAATCCGTTAACTCCGTTAGATTTAACCCATTTACCTGTTGATGAGCGTGTGGATTTAGATGGAGCAAAGAAAGCTGAATTTGTCAAGGCGTTGCATGAGAAGACGCGCGCAAATATTGAGCGCAAGACTGAGCAATATGCAAGGCAAGCCAACAAAGAGCGCAAGGAAGTGGTGTTTGAACCCGACGATTGGGTTTGGGTTCATATGCGCAAGGAGCGATTTCCTGAGCAGCGATATTCTAAGTTATTACCGCGAGGGGATGGACCATTCATGGTGTTGGAAAGAGTTAACAATAATGCCTATAAGCTTGATCTTCCAGGTAAGTATGACGTTAGTGCTACATTTAATGTTTCTGACTTGACTCTTTTTGATGCAAGTGATGATTTGAGGGCAAATCCTTTGCACGGGGGAGGGAATGATGTGGACATCGAGCCATATCGAGGAGGAGGTGCTAGGGATCCATTGTCTATTCCGACTGGTTTGATCACTCGAGCGCGGGTCAAGCAATTTAGGCAAGTTGTTGGCGTCATGGTTCGTGATCTTTGGCATGGAGATGACCTTGGATCAAATCTTGAAGAATCTTGAAAATTTTGGCGTAATTTTTGGCATTGAGATGACCTTGGATCGAATCTTAAAGAATCTTGTAAATTTTTGCGCAATTTGATTATCTGGTCACAAAATATTTGACCAAGTCAAAAAAAAAAAATTATCTTCTTGTTTAAATATTTTCTAGAATATGACGCATCAGATTTCTAGGGCTGGTTTTAGGGTTTGTGTGGCAACTAGAAGGCCTATATTAAAGACTAGCCGACTTTCTTTGGGAGACAGATATATTTTATTTTTTAGGAAAAAGAATTGAGAGGTTCTCTTCTACCGTTCTTTTGAGGATTTGACCTTATCAAGATTTTCTTGTGGCGGTCGATTCGACTTATCGAGAGAGATAGGGAATTCTTTCTCTCGTGGCATCTATAACGTTGGTTGGTTAATACGCGTTCATCAACAGGTCACATTCATATTGAGATTGCCAATCACATATTCGATTGGAGGTCGAGGTTCACAATTCGTATCATTTGGGCCTTTGTAAAATGATCTTTTCGCAACGATTCACATCATTATTTCATACAAACTACTCCATCTGCAATATATATATATTATTTCATGTCTACGTATGATACATTGATTTTAGTGTTCGTATCAAGTCGTATTAGTGAAAAACACTTTATTTTGACATATTTCATAATAAAATTTATGTGTGTTTAATTGGTGTCATTTTCGAGTTTGGTATATAATTGTGTTTAAACATGTTAATTTGTGATGAAAGTAGTCATTCATGTGAAAAAGGATCACTACTTATTTAAAATTATTTTCTTTTGTACTCCATTTGTCAAATTTTCATGATAAAATTAATTGATATTTTATTTTGGGTTAATATATGAAAAAATCAAAACTCATACATATGTAACAAAGTTACCTCAAACCAATGCTCTTGCCACAAAAAACTCTAAAGCAGTACATTTATGATAATTTTACCTTATGCTAATTTCCATTAAATTGGATTAATACTATAAAAAATCACAAACTGGTATACTTGTGACAAATGAAGGGTAAAACCCAAAATTGACATGCTCATCATCAACTATTATGTGTCATCCAACTTAATGATTTTGACGGTAAAATTCAATGAAAATTAATAGAGGGTAAATTTATCATTGGTGAACCAATTTAGAGTTTTTTTGTGACAAAATAATTAGTTTGTGGTAAATTTATTACAGCAATACTAATTTAGAGTTTTTCAGGTTGGTACCCCACCCGAAACTAGCAAGGCCAACCATCACTAACCTTTAGTGAGGTCGGGTATGAGGTGAGAAGACTTCTTCCATGGAGAATCAAGGTTGAGATCAAGCCTTTTTGGAGAAATGCAGAGTCTTTTTGTCTAGTCTTTTTGTCTCTTTTCTTTGAATAGAAAGGTTGAGACCGACCCTCTTTGAAGGCCAACAAGGTCTAGCCTTAGTTGAGGTCATGAGGTCGCCCCTCGCTAGATCCTAGGGAGGGTGACCTCGCTTGAGGTTGATAAGGGCAACCTTGATTAATTGTAGCTTGTGGCTAGTGGTCAGCCATCACCGAGGCTAGGCAACCAACAAAGAAAGAATTTTTTTAAAAAATAAACAAAAAAGAAAAAGAAAGAAAAAAATTAATAAAAAATTGAAAAACATATTAAAAAATTGATAGAATTTGTCCACAGTAACATATCCATGCAGCTGCTATCGTCTCCTTTTTAAAGGTTTATCTTTTCTTGGTTATAGATTCACGCTCGTGAAGAATAATTGGTTCCGGCTCAATAGCTCAAGGAGAAAACCTCATTCATAATAACTAATATGTCTGGGCTTGGAACTGCATGCATAAAACAAGGTAGTTTCGTGCTAGGCTAGGCTACCTTGAAGTTTTCGAGTAATTAACTTGAGTTTAGAGAAAGAGAGACAAAATGGAACAATCATTGCATAAAGTATTGTGACAGTCTGTCAGGTGTTAGGTGGTGGGAGAGGGAAAGAAGAGAGAAATAAATGTGGGGGTGGGGGAAAGAGACGAGGGAAAGGGTTGGGGGTGGACAAGACTTTTTTTTTAATCGAAAAAATAAATAAATAAGATTAAAAAGTAATTTCAAATAATAAAAGTACTAAATGTTAAATGATGATAAATTTTGGTTATTGTAGAAGATCACGGATTTATTTAAATAAGTTGATTCTAATTTCTTGTTAGTTGTTAGTTTCATCAATAACTTTTGTCAATTTATTAATATTATTAGTGTAAATTCATTGTAGGCTCTTTCTTTAACTAATTAATTATTTATACATTTGAATCAAATTAATTAAAAATAAAAATATTGAGTTTAGAGAAAGAGAGACAAAATGGAACAATCATTACATAAAGTATTGTGATAGTCTTTCAGGTGTTAGGTGGTGGGGAGGGAAAGAAAAGAGAAATAAATGTGGGAGTGGGAGAGAAAGAGACGAGGGAAAGGGTTGGGGGTGGATGGGACTTTTTTTAATTCGAAAAATAAATAAGATTAAAAAATAATTAAAAATAAAATAAAAGTACTAAATGTTAAATGATGATAAATTTTGGTTATTGTAGAAGATCACGGATTTATTTAAATAAGTTGATTCTAATTTCTTGTTAGTTGTTAGTTTCATCAATAACTTTTGTCAATTTATTAATATTATTAGTGTAAATTCATTGTAGGCTCTTTTTTTAACTAATTAATTATTTATACATTTGAATCAAATTAATTAAAAATAAAAATATTGAGTTTAGAGAAAGAGAGACAAAATGGAACAATCATTACATAAAGTATTGTGACAGTCTTTCAGGTGTTAGGTGGTGGGGAGGGAAAGAAAAGAGAAATAAATGTGGGGGTGGGAGAGAAAGAGACGAGGGAAAGGGTTGGGGGTGGATGGGACTTTTTTTAATTCGAAAAATAAATAAGATTAAAAAATAATTAAAAATAAAATAAAAGTACTAAATGTTAAATGATGATAAATTTTGGTTATTGTAAAAGATCACGGATTTATTTAAATAAGTTGATTCTAATTTCTTGTTAGTCATTAGTTTCATCAATAACTTTTGTCAATTTATTAATATTATTAGTGTAAATTCATTGTAGGCTCTTTTTTTTAATTAATTATTTATTTATAAATTTAAATCAAATTAATTAAAAATAAAAATATTCATTTAATATACAACGTGTCACAACGTGTTGGAATTTTCATTTTTGAGAAATGACGTATTTAGTGTCGTATCGCGTGTCTGTGGCGTGTCCATGCTACTTAGATAATAAGTTAGGGTTTGGAACGTGCATGCATAAAACAAGGTGGTTTCATGCTAGGCTAGGCTACCTTAAAGTTTTCGAGTAATTAACCTGAGTTTAGAGAAAGAGAGACAAAATGGAACAATCATTACATAAAGTATTGTATACATACTAAATTGAATTCGAGAAAATTATTAAAAAGTCGTAGATTTATTACACTTTTGCAAATTCGGTCATAATTCTTTTAATTGTACCAATTGAGTCCTAAATATTTTCACGTCTTGCAAATTAAGTCCATCTCACAATGTTGGCGGAAAATCACTTAATGGGGGTTAAAGACTAGGGGTTGGATCTGTGACGTGGAGGTGCAATGGACTTGATTGTCTCGATAAAGTCGATCGACAATGATAAAGACCGGGGGATGAATCTGTCCGAGAAGGCAACCCCGTTCAGGAAAACAACGCTCATAAACAAATCCATCTTGTCGTCTTCTTTATGGAGCAATGCGTTAATTAAACTAAAGTCTATTAATTAGCCTAACTTTAATTAATTAAAAATTAATCAACATTAATTAAAATAATTACGATTAAAATAAATAAATTACGATTAAGTACATAAATTGTGATTAATTAAACTAAACCTAATTAATTAATCTAACCATGATTAATTAATTTAATTGTAATTACTTAAACTAATCGCCGTCAATATTAAACTAACCATCCTCTAAATGCAATTAATGTCCTAATCCATGATTAGGAGGTTAATACACCGATTTTTGGCAACGGCGAGCCCGCATCAACGCGGCCGATGGCGTCAAGAACGCGACGCTCGCAGCTCAAACGGAGGCTCAACGGTGGCGGCGGCAGCTCTCAAAGCTCACGGCCAAAGCGGGGCTCGGTTTGGCCGGCGGCGGCGAGCGGGTGGCTTGCGGATGGTGGGACCGCACGGTGAACGGCGTGAGGGACACAGGCAGCAGCTTGCGGCGACAAGCGAGCGGGGGCGTCGGGTGAGCGGCGGCGATTTGGAAGCTCGGCAGTGGAGATGGTGGTTCGGTGGTGAGGACGGCGAACGGCACGGCTCCAAGCGGCGGACGGAGGTGGCGTGGTGGTGAGTTGGGGGCGTGGCGGCGGTAGAGAGAGAGAGAGAGAAGAGAGAGAATAAAAAATAAAATAAGAGGGAAAGGGGTGGCAAAGACTGGGGGAAGAATCTGTCCGAGAAGGCAACCCCATTAAGGGAAACGACCCTCATAAACAAATCCATCTAGCATCATTGCCGTGTGCGATTCTTGTGGCGAGACTCGATCTCTGCATATAGAGACGCTCCAAAACCCCGCACCTCTCATAAGTTTTTAGCTTTCTTGGATCTTTCGCGCATTCTGTCGGGAGGAGAGAGAAGCAAAGAGAAGAAAGGATGAGGAACAAGCAGGTGATATTCAGGGACTTTCTTGCGAAGGAGCCTTCCCCAAAGAGTCAGACATGGAGGTGACGGTGTCGACCATTGAACTGACGAGTGCCGTCGCCGAAGGCTCCAAGGGAGTGCTGGTGAAGAATCTCTACCTCTCCTGTGATCCTTACATGAGAATGCTTATGCGGAAGCCCACCGACCCGGCTGAGAGCCATATCGCCACCTTCCAACCTGGTTCGGTGAGCTCGGCTCAACTCTTCTTTTTGTTTTGTTCCTTGTGAAAATTTGTGTCGTTTTACATTGGTTCTGAGAATTTGACTTTGCATACTTTTGTTTGCTACTGTTCTTGGATCGTTGATTCTCAGGCTGGCTAAATAGTATTTCAGGACTGGTTATACGTTTCATTTTTGTCACAACTGTGATTCTATCAAAGGATTGTTTCTTTCTTTATATCCTATTCTTGTTTATGGGTTGAGTTCTTGTAATCTCTGAGGTACGACCCGATTCGAGACATCTTTGAAAGCATACCCATTGCTCTAATTGTGTCCCAATAGTTCCTGAAAGATGTGTACGAGGATTTGGTGAATTTAAAGAATCGAGTTTATGCTCGTAGGTAGAGAAGCTTTCACGTTTTGCAATTGGGCGGTCCGATAAAATCACATTTAACAAGCCAACACGGCTTGCTTTCATCGCTTCCATTCACTGTGTTAGGATGATGACTGATGAAAGTAGCTTGAACAGGGTATAGAACAAAGAAGTACATAATTGTTTGAAACGAAACAACATTGAACCCGGCTCTGTAAGCATTGTGCTTGTGATTCTGATGAATTGATTCGAAGTTCATGTTTGCCAAATGCGTTACCATGTGTCAACACATCTGTGCAGCCTGTTACTGGACTTGGAGTGGCGAGAGTCCTGGAATCTGGGCATCCGAATTTCAAGAAAGGTGATTTGGTTTGGGGCCTCACCGGATGGGAGGAGTACAGTCTACTTCCCGCGCCAGAGACTTGCTTTAAGATCGAACACACCGAAGTTCCTCTCTCTTACTACACCGGTCTTTTGGGTACACTCTTCGATCGTCTAACGTATCTGCTCTTTCAATGTTATTGAACTATATTTTTCGCTCTAAGTCTTCCTGTTGATGCACACTTTCGACAGTTCTATTGCATGTTCTGCAGCACTGTTTGTTGATTGAATTATGCAACGAATGTGTAATTCAGGAACTTCTTGATAGCTTCTCTTCTGGATAAGTAGCGCCGTCTCGTGATAGTTAGCCATAGCTGTAGCGCTCCTGCTCTTCAGCTTTGGCAACATTTTGACACTCAGTCTAGTTTCTACAAACCTGAACTCTGCAGGCATGCCGGGCATGACCGCTTATGCCGGGTTTATTGAGTTATGCTCTCCTAAGAAAGGAGAAACTGTTTTTATATCGGCCGCATCAGGGGCAGTTGGTCAGCTTGTTGGCCAGTTTGCGAAGTTGTTTGGTTGCTATGTTGTTGGCAGTGCCGGCAGCAAAGAAAAGGTGATCTTCTGGCATTTGTCCGACATATTGAATTTCCTCGAGTGACAGTTGTTTAGGGAACATTTCCCCTCCAACATGGCGCTAATTTGATTTTCCGATCACATTTAGCATCTCCAAGGATCGCCGTGTCAGATGTATATCCTCATCAATCCGCTAAAATAAATGCAGAAGTACTCCCTTTGTTACCTAATCTCTTCATTTCCTCTCACTTCCGCAAAATAGGTCGACTTGCTGAAGAACAAGCTCGGATTCGACGAAGCTTTCAACTACAAGGAAGAATCAAATCTGGATGCAGCACTTAAAAGGTTAGTTCGGAACACACTAATGACGATTGGGCGAAACAACCACCTTACATGTATGCGCACGGGCACGAAGCCAACTCGAGCTGACGGTTTTCCATCTCGAAATCTTTCAGGTACTTCCCTGAGGGGATCGACATCTGCTTCGAAAATGTCGGGGGAAAGATGTTGGATGCGGTGCTACTCAACATGAAGCTTCATGGTCGAATCGCGGCATGTGGAATGATCTCGCAGTACAACCTCGAGCAGCCCGAAGGCTTGCACAACCTGACGCAACTCATCACGAAGTGGGTACGAATAGAAGGTTTCAATGTGTTTGAGTATTATCATCTCTATCCAAAGTTCCTGGAGATGGTTTTGCCTCCCACTAAAGAGGGAAGGATTGTATATATTGAAGACACCGTCGAAGGGCTCGAGAACGGTCCAGCGGCCCTGGTCGGGCTGTTTTCCGGCCACAATGTCGGGAAACAGGTGGTCCTGGTTGCTCGCGAATGAGTCACTTGTTGTAACTTTTCCACTAGCATAGTCTCTTATGATAGAACTCTGGAGTTGAAGGTTTTTATCAGCATAATTGTCTTTGGACTACTGTGATAATAACATGTTGTGAGATACAAATTCTCGAAAGGGTGGAGGCCTCATAATAATTTACAATTACTTGTTATTTGATTTTTTGTTATTCTTACAATATAGTAAAAACTATCCCATAATCATTTCTTTAAGCTCAACTATTATATTTTTTAAGGATAATTTCAACTATTAGTTAAAAATTTCATGAAAAAAAAAGAAATACGATTCATTATTTTGATTTATATCATCGGATCCACGATTTTGAGGATTTAAATACACGCAAAATCCAATTATGGTCTATTCATTATCTTTAGAGTATTTTCAATTCTAGCCCCCTAACTTTGAGGATTCTAATCGATAGACTAAAGTCGTCTATGGTTTTATTGCATCACCTAAATCCTTGCTAAGATGAAGAAGATTATTGGAAATATTACGTTATACTAGAAACAATACGTTATATATATATATATATATATATATATATATATATATATTTTTATTTATTATGATATTGAGGTTATCGTATGTTAAAAAGGTCCAAATAATGTATACAGATCTCCATATTAAACAAAGAAGATTGAGGATTCATATTTACATATCATAGTTTGGTTTTAGTACCTTTATCAAGTCGTGTCACTGAAAAACATCACATGTTGGTTAAATTAAATTATGAAATATATGTACGGTCCGGTGTTGTTTTCAAATTTGTTATATAATTGTGTTAAAACGTGCTAATTCCTATTAAAAGTTGCCGTTGGTATAAAAAAGGATGACTGCTTATTCATAATTATTATTTTTGTGTACGTCATTCGTCAATTTTTCATGATAAAATTAATTGGTAATTTTTTTTTTTTGCACAGATAATGCATCTTTTAATTTCTCTACTGTAAACCACTGGGGGTTCGCCCTAGTGGCCACCCTTCCATCTTGGAAGGGGGAGGTTGGCGGTTCAAATCCCCACCTTCTCGGGGGGGATTGGGGTGGGGAAGATTTCATTTCGGGAGTGGGTTTCGACTCCCACGCCCGCAAGGAGCATGGGCAAAAGTCCGAAAGTGAGTGTTAGAGTAGGATTAGAGTAGGAATGACCAAAAAAAAAAAAAAAAAAAAAAATTTCTCTACTGTAAAAATTTAGAATTCCTCAAATTTTTTTCATGCATTTTATTTAACCGCCCTTTACATTTTCGATTTTCCACCCCTCCATTTTCTCAATTTCCACATTTCCCCCCAAAAGCATAGAGTGAAATTGGAATCGCCAAACGCTCTTGCCAAAGCCCTCCGCTCCTCCGCCACTGACCATCGACTGCCGCCTCGGAAGCCCCATTGGTGCCGCCGTAGACCGGCAACTCCGTGGCGACCACAGCCGCACTTCACGCCCCGTAGCAGTGACCGCCGCAATCGCCGTGGCCGCACTCCACCGTCCCCATCCACCACAGCATCGGCCGAGCGCTCGCAGCCGCCGCCACGGCCCCTGAGTCCGTCGCTCTCTCTCTCTCTCTACAGCGACTTCGCGTTCAACTCCAATCGAACTGAATTCGTCACCTTTTTCAAGCTTTGCTTATCCAAGTAATTGAACTGCGGCGACCATTCCTAGTTGGTGTTCAGTAGGGCAGAATGAGTAGCGGAAAGCCAAAGCTTGGCCATTTTAGCATCCGGAATGCAGTTAGATGTTTCGACTGATTTTGATGACAAAGTTGGGACCTTGGATGGTTTCATAGAGCAGTGCTAGGTATGCTAAGATGGGTCTACTAAATCGGTACGTTAGGTGATGCTAGTCGCGGCGGCGAATGGGTTTTAATATGAGCTTGCCGCGTCGCATTGTACCAATTAAGTGAACCGAGCTTAGTATGCAAGCACCATTCGGTTAGTATGCAAGCGTTAGTATGGGGGCTCTCTGTCGTTGACGTTGAGGTGTGTTAGTTTTCGGTATGATGACTCTTAGGAGAGTTACACGATGAGAATTCTTTTTGCGTGTTTTGTGATGATTGGACCGTGGTTACTTGTCGGTGCTCCTTTGTACTTGACTCGGGAGGTGTTCTTCCACAGGACCTGGAGATGGAGTATCCCCTGAATTTGTGAGGTGGAGGCAAGAGACCCCCCACCGATGCGGAGATCATTGGCAATATCCTCCCTGGTGAGCCCTTCTCTTTTCATGCTCCCCTCAATATTTTAATTGCTTCTGCATGGATGGCTTTGTGACACTTGGGACAACGCTTCTGTTCTGGGGAAGAGTTTTTTTTTTTTTTTTTTTTTTTTTTTTTTTTTTTTTTTTTTTGAGAAATAGGTTGAGGCAAGCGACCAGCTGCAGTGAAGCCCGAAGCCCACCGTTTCTTCTTGCTTTTGTTTCCTTCGAAGATACTTGCCACGCGTCCTTCACCCATCCACCGAGCCGCTTTCTTTGTTGCTTTGCGCGCTCTCTCCCAGTTACCAACACACTCGGTCAACTCCTCCATTTCTCTCAAAAACCAACAGTTCCATGGCCGCGTGAAGACGACCGAAGCAGCCCACTTGCTTCTTCGTGGCCCAGTCCATCACCCAACGTCTTCAGCCCAGGCAGTCCTCTTCTTTAGCCCGCATTAGCCCAGCAATTCCAGTCCATCTTCTGCCGCAAGCCCAATTGAAGTCCAGCAAGCCCGTGAATGTTCAGCCCATTTGAAGTCAGGCCCAAGTCTTGTTTTCCTCAGCAGCAAGCCCAGCCCAACTCATAACAAATCTCAGATTGGGCTGAGATTTGTTGGGCTGGTTCTAGGCCCGGTCTGAGCTTGGCCAATGCCGCCAAAAATTTGGATTTCAGCCGTTGTCGCGCCACCGTCGCGGTGAACCAGTCTTTGCTTTAAACCGATGAGTTTATACTCTAAACTCTTCTTAGTAGGCTAATGGCGTTTAATGGGTGTTTAGATTATTAGGATTTAGGTGGTTAGTTAGATTAAATTAGAAATTTAATTATTTAATTGAGCATGCTAAGTGGTTAGCATGGTTTAGCTAAGGCCTAAATAAATTGTACTATTTATCTAGAAGGGTTTGGGAATTTTCTGAGTCCGTATTGGTATCTAATTTAATAATTTTGGCTTAGGTTAGTGTTTTTAGAAATTAAATTGATTTATTTAATTAATTTATGTGATTAATTATTAATTATTTTTCCGAAAATTAGGCCGAGATAATCGGTGACCGGAATTTCGTATTGATCGCAATGGTGTGGTTAATTTCTGCAATTAAGTGTTGAATTATGCAATTTGAATTTAAGTTGAAATTTTGGGAATTCATCCCAAAACCGTATAATTTCAGTAATTAATTATAAATTACCAGGGAGTTAGTTTTTAACGCCGAAAAGGTTTTTAGACACTATAAATAGTGAGATTTTCTAAAAGAAAAACATATTGTATTTTTGGCTCGGGCTGATCGTGTACCCACACACGATTATTTCTATCGGGTATTTTTAATACGAAAAAATTAGGCCAAGACATTACTTTAATTGAGGAATTTAAGTGTGAAGCACAATGTCCTTGGCCGGGAGTGAATAATTGTGTGATGGCTTATAATCAGGGCATGTTGACTATGGGGAATTAAGGTGATATGTGTCGGGTTGAGGAAACCCGATCGGTCGTGATGTGACATCCCGATTTTTGGGTTCTGATTTTGATTAGATAAATTGGGCATTTCATCGACAAGACTATAGTGTTTTTCTCTGAGTTGGCCACTCACAGATAACTAGACTAGTTGGGTGAGCTATTAAGGACTTTAAGGCAAATAGATTTGAGAATTTGACCATAAATCGATTTCTCGACCGTGTTCATCTTTAGAGATCATTGCGGCCCAATATAAAATCGATTTAAAATCAGAGATAGGTCGGTTCGATTGATGTGTGTGACCGATCGTGGGTGACTCCACTAAATTGGAAAACTCTCGTCGATCGACACTGATTTGATTTTACTGTCGTTTTGGTACTCTGTGTCCGTATTTGGATCCTCGGGATTTTCACGACAATCGAGAATCGCCAATGTGTCGAGTGGGTTCATCGTGGCTTGAAGAAAATCGACCATGGGTCATTTGTTCTAAAAAGTTCTAAAAACTACTCGGTAGCCTAGGTCACGCTAAAAACACGTCTGAGTGAAATTAACTGTCAATCTAAGTTCGATTTCAGAAATTGAAGAGTCTATCATGTCACAATAAATTTTAGGAATGTCAACTTATTCTTAGAAGATTTTTCTGACAACTGAGACTTTTTGGGAAAAAGTTGAGTTAGGGCCGTTTTTAATCGGAATTTATAGAGGACCGTTTTTATTGTGAAAGTGGGATGCAATTGGGCTACACTAGTAAGAGAAAGTACCAATTTGATCGATGAAGTATTGAATGAAATTATGGGAGTCAAATTGATTTGATTCAAGTGGGATTAAAGTCCAATTTTGGAAGAAAACCTAGCAAAATTCGTATGCCCATGAACCCAACTTTTTGATTTACCTAAAGTTTTCTAGAAGGGGTATTTTGGGGCTTGAAATTGTGAGTGGAGGACAGCCCACAATGGTGGGCCATCAGAGAATGTGAAAACTGATTTCCCCGCCCCCTTCTCTTCTCCTCTCTCGTGACCGACCCTCTCTCTACCATCTCTCCTTGCTGTGCGAAGAACCAGCAAACGGAAGAAGACCTCAGTAGCTGTTGAGGATTTGTTGAAGTTGGAATTGTCGTCGCTTCTCGTTGCCGTCGTCGCCCACCGAAGCCGGAGCCGCCGCCGCTGCTCCGCGACTGCTTGTGCGCCCTCCGCCCCCTTTCCTTCGTCTGGTTCGAATGGAACTGACCAGCTGAAGCTAAAGCAGCGACTAGCACCGCCCGAAGGAGCAGCAGTTAGCCGCCCGGACATTGTCGCACCGGAGCTGCCGCACCGCCGCCCACACGTCGCCTGCTCCTACCATCCTCGCCGTACGACTCTAGCCCCTGTTCTGCCTCTGTTCAGCCTCCATTCGCCTCTACCCAGCCTTGTTCGACCACCTTAAGCCGCCGCCCGACCACCTCCGGCCACCGTTAGCCTCGCTGGAGCTCCACCTTGCCCTCCGCCGCCCTTGGCCGCCTCAACGGACGCCGGAACGACCCCAAATAGCAGCGAATAGAGAGGGCAAAAAATGGGTATGACAGTGGGGTTTTGGCTCATTTTGGCCGTCTTCTTAAGCCCGGATGCTCGGCCCGCTTTAAGGAAAGTCGATCCTCGCATCGACGCCATCGTTTTGGGTGAGTTTTGCTCACTAATGTCTTCTTAGTTTTCTAATTACACTTAAAGGTTGATTAGCGTTAGTTAAGTTTAATTAGGTGGTCAGATTAGAACGGATTAGCGATTATTTGTGAATTGCATCGCATATTAGTTGATTGGTTAGTGTACTTAGATAGAGAATTGCCTAGAGTATTTATTGGATGCTTCTTGGGATTTTTCCCGACCCTTATTGGGTGTTAATTAGGCAATTCGGGCTTAAATGGAATTTTTAGGAATTAAATATTAACTTTCGAAATTAATTATTTAATTATTTATTTTCCGGAAATTCAACTGAGATGGTCAGTGATCGGGATTTTATGCTGATCGTCATGTGCAGTCCGTTTATTTAATTGAGTTTTATATTGTGCTAAATTGAATTTATTGAATTTATTTATTTATTTTTCGAAATTAATTATTTAATTATTTATTTTCCGAAAATTCAACCGGGATGGCCGGTGACTGGAATTTTGTGCTGATTGTGGTGGCACAGTCCGTTTATTTATTAGAGCTCTACCTTGCATGGAATTGAATTAATTGTGATATTTTAGGGATTTACCCTAAATTGATTGAAATTGAGTGGAATTGAATGATTGATTGGTAGGTGGCCGAGTATGGCTATTTTGCATTTGTAATGCCTTGATGAGCTGTAAAGTGGAGAGAGTTGTGAGAGTGAACTGAGAACTCTATTGGCTGAGATTGATTAGGTACGAAGTATAGACAGGCGTGGTTCGGTGATTAAGGATATCACTGTGTGAAAACGGCGTCTTAAAGAACGCACGTAGACTGTCTATGACTTGTGGCAGGCGTGGTTCGGTGATTAAGGATAACACTATGCGAAAACGGCACCTTAAAGAACGCACGTAGACTGCCTATGAATTGTGACAGGCGTGGTTCGATGATGAAGAACATCACTGTGCGAAAATGACACCTTAAAGAACGCACGTAGACTGTTTATGACTTGTGGCAGGCGTGGTTCGGTGATTAAGGTTATTGTGCGAAAACGACGCCTTAAAGAACGCACGTAGACTGCCTATGAATCGTGATAGGCGTTCGGTGATGAAGGACATCACTGTGCGAAAACGACGCCTTAAAGAACGCACGTAGACTGCCTATGAATCGTGATAGGCATTCGGTGATGAAGGACATCACTGTGCGAAAACGACGCCTTAAAGAACGCACGTAGACTGTCTGTGATCTATGACGGGCGTGGTTCGGTGATGAGGAATATCACTGTGCGAAAACGTCGCCTTAAAGAACGCATGTAGACCATCTGTTACTTATGTCACCTTGGCGAAAATGACACCCGAGAGCATTGATGGAGCTCTGTGACTAAGTGTACTATTGGAGGTTATATGGGACGAAATGAATGACCAAGAGATGGTTCGACTGATCGATGATCCGATCTGAGTGTGATTTAATGTGATTGATCATTGCTTGAGTTTGATGTTGTAAATTGATTGATTGAATTGAAATGACGGTGAGTGGTCTTGTTGGCATGTAATTGACTAGGTCGATGTGATCGATGCTTCGATCAGTGATGTGATTGCTTGGGTGCCTATTTGATTTGTGCTAACATGCAGGTGGAATCTGAGGCCAAGGTAAGTCCTCTGACTCATGTTATGCATAGGCAACCCTAAGGTATATTAGTTTACTAATCGGATCTTAGGGGGTAGAACTTGTTGAGACGTAGTCTCATTGGTTATTGAATAGCCATTTTAGGTCCCTAGATTCAGTAGACTTGGATTTTAAAGATCTCGGAAGTCCGAGGTAGTCTGTTGAAGGCTCTAGTGGGAGTGTGGAGGATGATGAAGAGGAGGACATGGACCCGAACCCCACTTTTGTTTGTAGACCTGGTTTTTAAACTGGCTTGTATATGTTCATAAGGGTGTTGGTTTTCTAGTTCAAATTTCTAGTCCTACTTGTATATCCCATTGCTTTATTGTTTGGGATTTTTATAATTACTTCCGCATGTGCTGTTAAAAAGGAAAGGGTCGGCGATATGTAGTCCTGGGATATCGCATTTAAAAATCGACCAAAGTTGAAGGATGGTCACGTGACCGAGGGTCGGGGGTGACACGTGAGCATGTAAAGGACTAAGTACTACACAAGTATGAGACTTTGTGTGAGTCACCTCTAGCGCCTTATACCATTACTTATTGTAGTCAAGGGCTAAGTGTTACACTAAAGTCGCATGAAAATTACCTCTAGTGCCTTATACTATTACTTTTTGTAGTGAAGGATTAAGTACTATATGTTAGCAAGACTTCGTGTGAGTTATCTCTAGTGCCTTATACTATTATCATTTGTGGTCAAGGACTGAGTACCGCATGATAACAAGATTTCGTGTTGGGTCACCTCTAGAGCCTTGAGTCTATTTTTGAGTGGGAATGTTGAATTGGAACGTTGAGAATAATTACCGACTATAGATGGAACCACCGATATGATTGACTGCGCTTGATTATGGGACGCAATTGTGTGACATGAAATGAGACGTGTCATAACGATTTGGCCTTATAATCGAGACTCTTGTGGATTGTTTGATTGAATGATGGATTAATGAGGTTGACTCAATTGATTGACTGATTGATTGACTAAGATTGAATGAGATATTCCGAATGCTCGGGTGTTGTTACTGCACGTATGTAATATATGAATTGTGCTAACATGCAAGATGGAATTAGATGAGGTAAGTCCTCTGACCTAATTGTGTGGTTGTATGATTAGGACACTTCTGGACATATTTTCCTCATAATTGGGGTTTAGAGCATGGACTTACTGAGACATTGTCTCACTGGTTATTGTTTAACCATTTTCAGGATCGTCGAGTGGAGGACCTAGAGCTGAGAGGAGGTGATCGGAAGCGTGGGTCAGTTAGGACTGCTTCTTTTTGGAGGGCCAGTCATTTGTAGTCTTTTGGCCATAGACTTTGCACATGACTCAGTATGTTTATAAAGGCATGTTTGTTTGTGAATTTGTTGTCCTGCTTTTTTATCCCGAGATGGTTACTGTCAAGGGATTTATTTTCACTTTCGCATGTGCAATAAAATGAAAGGGTCGGTGACTTGTCCTGGGAAATTGCAAAATTTTATCGACCAGATAGGGATGGAAATGCGCTCGAGGATCAGGACGTGACAATTTAAATCCCAAGTGGAAAAATATTTCAATTGTAAGATCAAGGCCCTTCAAACTTATGGAGGTGGTGAGTATAAGAAATTTGATCCTTATCTCCATCTTCATGGCATCCTACATCATCTTTCATGCCCGCACACGTAGGAACAAAATGGTCAGGCTGAGCACAAACACCGTCATATTGTGGAAACTGGCATCACATTGCTTACCCGAGCTTCTATTCCTCGTATATATTGGAATGATGCCTTCCTCACTGCGGTCTTTCTAATTAATTGCATGCCTACAACGGTATTTATTGGATTGTCTCCTTATGAGAAATTGTTTGGCCAGAAACTTGATTATTTACAATTGCGCGTTTTTGGATGTGCATGCTACCCTTGGCTGCGTCCTTTTACTCGCAATAAACTTGATGACAGAACAATGCAATGTATCTTCATTGGCTATTCTCCTCATCACCGCGGCTATCATTGTCTTCATTGTAGCATTGGCTGAATATATGTCTCTCGCCATGTGATTTTCCAGGAGAACTTTTCCCATTTGCTAAATCACAATCTGGTCAATTGTCATCACCATCGCCTAGTTCTCCTGTTTGCATTGGTTATTCCTCTACTAAGCCCCCACAGTTTCAAAGGGTGTCCACCACCACATCAACTCCATCAAGTCCATCTATTATCATGGATGACTCCTCATCACATATTCAACAATCTTCTGGATCCTCTTCTCCAGAAGCTCCACCGTTACAATATTCTCAACCTCAACCGCCAACTTCTACCCATCCAATGGTCACTCGTCTAAAAAATAATATTCATAAACCAAAGGTTTTTCTTTCCCCTAAGCACCCATTTTGTTCTTGTTTTCACTCAAGCTTGACACCAAGTGAACCCACTTGTTTTTCTGTTGCAAACAAAGACCCCAATTGGCAACAAGCTATGGCTAGTGAATTTAATGCTCTCATTCAAAATGGCACTTTGGAATTGGTTCCTCATCACCCTTCTATGAATGTGGTCAATTGCAAGTGGATTTATGGCTTAAAAACCAAGTCTGATGGCTCTATTGATAGATACAAGGCACGACTCGTTGCGAAGGGCTTTACTAAATAGGCTAGCTTGGACTATGATGAAACTTTTAGTTCGGTTATCAACCCGACAATGATTCGAGCTGTTCTTTCCTTAGCTATCACATATAACTGGTTTCTATGTCAATTGGACATTAAGAATGCCTTTCTCCATGGCACCATTAAAGAAGAAGTCTACATGAAGCAACCTCAAGGATTTGTTGATCCGCATTATCCTAGCCATGAATGTCGTCTTCGGAAAGCTCTATATGGGCTAAAACAATCCCTAAGAGCATGGTTTTCTTTGCTAAGTTCATATTTGTTATCTATCGAGTTTGTGGCCTCCACTGCTGATTCTTCATTATTCATACAGCATCGCTCTAACCACATTCCACTTCTTCTCATCTATGTGGACAATATTATTATTATTGGGAGCTCTACCTCCCCCATCACCAAATTAATCACTCGCCTTGGCACTGAGTTTGCAATCACCGATTTGGGAAATCTATCATACTTTATTGGCATCGAAGCCCATAGATCCTCTACTGAATTGTCCCTCACTCAATCCAAGTATGCCACCACTCTTCAAACTCTTACAGGCATGGCTAATGTAAAACCTTGCTCATCACCTATGGCTCCCTCGGCTTTTAAGTTGTCAAAACAAAGTGGTGAACCACTGAATGATGTCTCCACTCATCGAAGTACGGTTGGGGCACTGCAATACCTCACTCTTACTAGGCCAAATCTATCCTTTGCCGTCAATAAAGTGTGCCATTTTATGCATTGTCCAACTGAAGATCATTGGTCTGCCATCAAACGGATTTTGCACTATCTCAATGCTACTCTTCATCATGGCATTACCTTGCAACCTATTCGCCAATTGACCTTCATTGCGTTACAAATGTTGACTAGGTTGGCTGCCTTGATGACCGAAAATCTACTAGTGGCTATTGCATTTATTTTGGTTCCAACTTGGTTTCTTGGAGTTCTAAAAAGCAACCAACCGTTGCTAGATCCAGCATTAAATCGGAATACAAAGGAGTGGCTAACGTAGCCTCTGAATTATTATGGCTATCACAACTCCTTTGAGATCTTTGATACACTCTACATCGGCCACCGCTTGTTCTTTGTGATAATGTAGGGGCAAACTATTTGGCTGCCAATCACATCTTTCATGCCCGAACCAAGCACATAGAAATTGACTATCATTTTGTTTGTGATTTAATTAAAAAGAAGTAGCTGGAAGTTTGCTTCATTCCTACACAAGATCAAACGGCTAATATCATGATAAAGCCTCTATCCATCTCTCGATTTCTTATTTTACGCAACAAGCTCACAGTGACTCCGCCACCATTTCTCTTGAGGGGGTGTGATAAAGCAAATCTCCCATGATATAGCAATCTTCTACAATCTGTGCGAATCCCATTGATTGAGCCGATCTTCCACGATTTGTGTCAATTCCATCGATAGAGAAAATCTTTCACAATTTGTACTGATACTATAGATTGCTATCACTAATACTGTAGATTGTTATATTTGTAAAATCTTTTTAATTGTGTTTTTCCTGCTCATGTACATATTATAAATATAATACAAATCTCCACACCAATTGTGTGTGATCAAACTCAAATTTATACTCTTTCACTTCCCTGAGGGGATCAACATCTACTTTGAAAATGTCAGGGGGGAGATGTTGGATGCAGTGCTACTCAATATGAAGCTTCATGGTCGAATCGTGGTATGTGGAATGATCTCACAATACAACCTCGAGCAGCCCAAAGGCGTGCCCAACTTGATTGAAATAAGCATGAAGCGGGTTCGAATGGAAGGTTTCGGTGTGCTTGATTATTATCATCTCTATCCGAAGTTCCTGGATATGGTTTTGCCTCAGATAAAAAAGGGAAGGATAGTATATGTGGAAGACACCTTCGAAGGGCTCGAGAATGGTCCAACAGCCCTAGTCGGGCTGTTTTCTGGTCGGAATGTCAGGAAACAGGTGATCCTGGTTTCTCGTGAATAAGTCACTTGTTGTACCTTTTCCATTGGCATAGTCTCTTTCACTTGTGTTTCTGATAGGATCTTATGCTTTTCCATTGGCAGTCTCTTGTGATAGAGCTCTTTGAGTTATTAAGTTCAATTGTAATATTTTTTAGAATAAGTTCAATTACTTATATTCCGTAAATAAATAAAAATACGATTCATCATTTTGACTTATATAGTTTGATCTGCAATTTCATTTTTTTTTAAATACACACAAAATCCGATTATGGTCTATTCATTATCGTTAAGAGTAATTTCATTTGTGGCCCCTATTTTTGAGAAATCTAATCGATAGACGAGTCGTCTTTGGTTTTATTGCATCGACTATAAATCCTTGTTGAGATGAAGAAGATTATCGGAAACATTACGTCATATTTGTTTATTTATTTCATACAAATTACTCCATCTGTAATATATATATATATATATATATATATATATATTATTCTATGTTTACGTATCATACATTGATTTTAGTGTTTGTATATTTTGACATATTTCATTTTAAAATTTATGTACGTTTAATCGGTGTCATTTTCAAATTTGGTATATAGTTGTGCTTAAACAGTTAATTCGTGTTAAAAGTAGTCATTCATGTAAAAAAGATTAGTAATTATTTAAAATTATTATTTTTTTGTCCTCCATTTGTCAAATTTTCATGATAAAATTAATTGGTATTTTATTTTGGGTTAATACATGAAAAAATCCGAACTCTTACATTTGTAACAAAGTTACCTCAAACCAATGTTCTTGCAACAAAAAATTCTAAACTAGTACATTTATGATAATTTTACCTTATGTTAGTTTTCGTTAAATTGAATTAATACTACAAAAATTACAAATTGGTACACTTGTGACAAATGGAGGGTAAAACCTCACATTGACATGCTCGTCATAAATTGTTATGTGTTATCAAACTCAGTGATTTGACGGTAAAATTTAACGGAAACTAATAGAGGGTAAATTTATCATTGATGAACCAATTTAGAGTTTTTGTGACAAAATAATTAGTTTTTGGTAAATTTATTACGGTAGTCCCAATTTAGAGTTTTTTAGGTTGGTACCCCACTAGAAACTAGCAAGGCCAACCATCATTAGCCTTTAGCAAGGTCGGGTCTAAGGCGAGAAGACTTCTTTTAAGACTTCTTCCACCGAGAAGCAAGGTTGAGATTGAGCCTTTTTGGAGAAATGCGGAGCGTTTTTGTCTCTTCGATTTGAATAGAAAGGTTGAGACTGACCGTCCTCGAAGGCCAGTGAGAGCTAGCCTTGCTCGAGGTCATGAGGTCACCCCTTGCTAGATCCTAGTGAGGGTGACCTCAATTGAGATTGATGAGGGCAACCTTCGCTAATTGTAGCTTGTGGCTGGTCACCAGCCATCACCAAGGCTGGGCAACCGGCAAAGAAAGAAAAAAAAATAGATAATAAAAAATTGACAAACATATCAAAAAATTAATAAAATCTGTCCACATAAGTAACATATTCATGCAGCTGCCACCTATCTCCTTTTTAAAAGTTCATCTTTTCTTGGTTATAGATTCACGCTCGTGAAAAATAATTGGTTCCGGCCCAATAGCTCAAGGAGAAAACATCATTCATAATAAGTTTGGTGCATGCATAAAATAAGGTGGTTCGTGCTGGGCTAGGCTACCTTGAATTTTTCGAGTAATTAACCTGAGTTTAGAGAAAGAGAGACAAAATGGAACAATCATTACATAAAGTATTGTATACATACTAAATTGAATTAAAGAAAATTACTAAAAAGTCATAAATCTATTGCACTTTTGCAAATTCAACCATAACTCTTTTAATTGTGCTAATTGAGTCATAAATATTTTCATGTCTTGCTAATTGAGTCTATCTCACAATGTTGGCAGAAAATCACTTAATGGGGGTTAAACACTAGGGGTTGAAATCTGTGACGCGGAGGAAGATATTAACATCATGCAATGGACTTGATCGTCTCAATGAAGTCGATCGACAGTGATAAAGACTGGGGGGTTGAATCTGTCCAAGATGGCAACCCCATTCGGGAAAACGACCTTCATAAAAAAGTCCATCTTGTTGTCTTCTTTATGGAGCAATGCGTGGATGCTATCGTGCAGACGTGGCTCAGACAGTATGAACGCTATCTGTTCGCGGGTTGACAGTGGACTTCCGACGTCATTGTCGTCGTCTTTTTCTGGGGTTGTTGAAGTTTCTTGGCAGGCTGAGGCGGTCAAACCGAGCATGAGCGCCTGCTCTTCTGTGTTGATTTGATGCATGAGTGGCTGCAGTTGCTTGGTTTGTTTGCTTGATGCGTGAGTTTGTCAGGTTCTTGCTTTACCTAGCATCATTGCCGTGTGCGATTCTTGTTGCGAGACTTGTCTGTTCTAGTAGGTCTTGGTATTTCCACCCCATCACAGCTGAGAAACATCACTCCATCTCTGCATATAGAGACGCTCCAAAACCCCGCACCTCTCCTGAGTTTTTAGCTTTCTTGGATCTTTTGCGCATTCCGTCGAGAGGAGAGAGAAGCAAAGAGAAGAAAGGATGAGGAACAAGCAGGTGATATTCAGGGACTTTCTTGCGAAGGGAGCCTTCCCCAAAGAGTCAGACATGGAGGTGACGGAGTCGACCATTGAACTGACGAGTGCCGTCGCCGAAGGCTCCAAGGGAGTGCTGGTGAAGAATCTCTACCTCTCCTGTGATCCTTACATGAGGGGCCGTATGCGGAAGCTCACCGACCCGACTGAGAGCTATATCCCCTCCTTCCAACCTGGTTCGGTGAGCCCGGCTCAACTCTTCTTCTTCTTTTTTATGTTCCTTGTGAAAATTTGTGTCGTTTTACATTGGTTTCTGAGAATTTGACTTTGCATGCTTTTGCTTGCTACTGTTCTTGGATTGTTGATTCTTAGGCTGGCTTAATAGTATTTCAGGACTGGTTATACGTTGCATTTTTGTCACAACTGTGATTCTATCAAAGGATTGTTCCTTTCTTTATATCCTATTCTTGTTTATGGGTTGAGTTCTTGTAATCTCTGAGGTATGACCCAATTCGACGCATCTTTGAAAGCATACCCATTGCTCTAATTGTGTCCCAATAGTTCCTGAAAAATGTGTTGGAGGATTTGGTGAATTGAAAGAACCGAGTTTATGCTCGTAGGTAGAGAAGCTTTCACGTTTTGCAATTGGACGGTCCGATAAAATCACATTTAACAAGCCAACACGGCTTGTTTTCATCACTTCCATTCACTGTGTTAGGATGATGACTGATGAAAGTAGCTTGCACAGGGTATAGAACAAAGAAGTACATAATTGTTTGAAACGAAACAACATTGAACACGGCTCTGTAAGCATTGTGCTTGTGATTCTGATGAATTGATTTGAAGTTCATGTTCACCAAATGCGTTACCATGTGTCCACACATCTGTGCAGCCTGTTACTGGACTTGGTGTGGCGAGAGTCCTGGAATCTGGGCATCCGAATTTCAAGAAAGGTGATTTGGTTTGGGGCCTCACAGGATGGGGGAGTACAGTCTACTTCCAGCGCCAGAGACTTGCTTTAAGATCGAACACACCGATGTTCCTCTCTCTTACTACACTGGTCTTTTGGGTACACTCCTCAATCATCTAACGTATCTGCTCCTTCAATGTTAATGAACTATATTTTTCGTTCCAAGTCTTCCTGTTGATGCACACTTTGGACAGTTCTATCGCAAGTTCTGCAGTACAGTTAGTTGATTGAATTATGCAACGAGTGCGTAATTCAGGAACTTCTTGATAGCTTCTCTTCTGGATAAGTCACGTTGTCTCCTGATAGTTAGCCGTAGCCGTAGCGCTCCTGCTTTTTAGCTTTGGCAATATTTTGACGCTCAGTCTAGTTTCTACAAACCTGAACTCTGCAGGCATGCCAGGCCTGACTGCTTATGGCGGGTTTGTTGAGTTATGCTCTCCCAAGAAAGGAGAAACTGTTTTTATATCGGCCGCATCAGGGGCGGTTGGTCAGCTTGTTGGCCAACTTGCGAAGTTTTTCGGTTGCTATGTTGTTGGCAGTGCGGGCAGCAAAGACAAGGTAATCTTCTCCCATTTGTCCGACATATTGAATTTCCTCTAATGACAGTTGTTTAGGAAACATCCCCCCTCCGACATGGCGCTAATTTGGTTTTCCGATCACATTTAGCATCTGCAAGGATCGCCGTGTGGGATGTATATCCTCATCAATCCGCTAAAATAAATGCAGAAGTACTCCCTTTGTTAGCTAATCTCTTCATTTCCTCTTTCACTTCCGCAAAATAGGTCGACTTGCTGAAGAACAAGCTCGGATTCGACGAAGCTTTCAACTACAAGGAAGAATCAAATCTGGATGCAGCACTGAAAAGGTTAGTTCGGAACACAGTAATGACGATTGAGCGAATCAAGCACCTTACATGTATGCGCACGAGCACGAAGTCAACTCGAGCTGACGGTTTTCCATCTCGAAAACTTTCAGGTACTTCCCTGAGGGGATCGACATCTACTTCGAAAATGTCGGGGGAAAGATGCTGGATGTGGCGCTACTAAACATGAAGCTTCATGGTCGAATTGCGGTATGTGGAATGATCTCGCAGTACAACCTCGAGCAGCCCGAAGGCGTGCACAACCTGATGCAACTCATTGCGAAGCGGGTTCGAATGGAAGGTTTCAATGTGCTTGATTATTATCATCTCTATCCGAAGTTCCTAGAGATGGTTTTGCCTCCTACCAAAGAGGGAAGGATTGTATATGTCGAAGACATTGTCGAAGGGCTCGAGAACGGTCCGGCGGCTCTGGTCGGGCTGTTTTCCGGCCGCAATGTCGGGAAACAGGTGGTCATGGTTGCTCACGAATGAGTCTCTTGTTGTACCTTTTCCACTAGCATAGTCTCTTATGATAGAACTATGGAGTTGAAGGTTTTTATCAGCATAATTGTCTTTGAACTACCGTGAGAATAACGAAATGATGTGAGGTACAAATTCTCCAAGGAGTGGGGGCCTCATAATAATTTATAATTACTTGTTATTTGATTTTTTGTTATTCTTACAATATAGTAAAATCTATCCCATAATAATTTCTTTAAGCTCAACTATTATATTTTTTTAAGGATCATTTCAACTATTAGTTAAAAATTTCATGAAAAAATAAGAAATACGATTCATCATTTTGATTTATATCATCGGATCCACAATTTCAAGGATTTAAATACACGCAAAATCCAATTATGGTCTATTCATTATCTTTAGAGTATTTTCATTTCTAACTCCCTAACTTTGAGGATTCTAATCGATAGACTAAAGTCGTCTATGGTTTTATTGCATCACCTAAATCCTTGCTAAGATGAAGAAGATTATGGAAACATTACATTATACTAGAAACATTATGTTATATATATATATATATATATATATATATATATATTTCTTTACTTCATACAAATTACTCCATCAATAAAAATATATTATGATATCAGGTTTATCATATGTTAAAAAGGTCCAAATAATGTATACAAATCTCCATATTAAACAAACAGGATTGAGAATTCATATATGCATATCATAGTTTGGTTTTAGCATCTCTTTCAAGTCGTGTCACTGAAAAACATCACACGTTGGTTAAATTAAATAATGAAATATATGTATGTCTAAACAGTGTCATTTTCGATTTTGCTATATAATTGTGTTAAAAGATGTTAATTCCTCTTAAAAGTTGCCATTCGTGTAAAAAAGGATGTCTACTTATTCGTAATTATTATTTTTGTGTACGTCATTCGTCAATTTTTCATGATAAAATTAATTGGTAATTTATTTATTTTGCACAGATAATGCATCTTTTAATTTCTCTACTGTAAAAATTTAGAATTCCTCAAATTTTCATGCATTTTATTTAACCGCCCTTTATATTTCCGATTTTCCACCCCTCCATTTTCTCAATATCCACATTTCCCCCCAGAAAGCATAGAGTGAAATTGGAATCGCCAAACGCTCCTGCCAAAGCCCTCCGCTCCTCCACCACCGACCATCGACCACCGCCTCGGAAGCCCCATTGGTGCCGCCATAGACTGGCAACTCCGTGGCGACCACAGCCACACTTCACGCCCCGTAGCAGTGACCGCCGCAATCGCCGCGGCCGTGCTCCACCGTCCCCAGCCACCACAGCATCGGCCGAGCGCTTGTGGCCGCCGCCACAGCCCCTGAGTCCGTCGCCCTCTCTCTTTCTCTCTCTACAGCGACTTCGCGTTCAACTCCAATTGAACTGAATTCGTCACCTTTTTCAAGCTTTGCTTATCCAAGTAATTGAACTGCGGCGGCCATTCCTAGTTGGTGTTCAGTAGGGCAGAATGAGTAGCGGAAAGCCAAAGCTTGGCCATTTTAGCATCCGGAATGCAGTTAGATGTTTCGACTGATTTTGATGACAAAGTTATGACCTTGGATGGTTTCATAGAGCAGTGCTAGGTATGCTAAGATGGGTCTACTAAATCGGTACGTTAGGTGATGCTAGTCGCGGCGGCTGCGAATGGGTTTTAATACGAGCTTGCCGCGTCGCATAGTACCAATTAAGTGAACCGAGCTTAGTATGCAAGCACCATTCAGTTAGTATGCAAGCGTTAGTATGGGGGCTCTCTGTCGTTGACGTTGAGGTGTGTTAGTTTTCGGTATGATGACTCTTAGGAGAGTTACACGATGAGAATTCTTTTTGCGTGTTTTGTGATGATTGGACCGTGGTTACTGTCGGTGCTCCTTTGTACTTGACTCAGGAGGTGTTCTTCCACAGGACCTGGAGATGGAGTATCCCCTGAATTTGTGAGGTTGAGGCAAGAGAACCCCCACCGATGCGGAGATCATTGGCAATATCCTCCCTGGTGAGCCCTTCTCTTTTCATGCTCCCCTCAATATTTTAATTGCTTCTGCATGGATGGCTTTGTGACACTTGGGCTGCACATGACAACGCTTATGTTCTGGAGAAGAGTTTTTTTTTTTCCAGAAATAGTTATTTTCTATTTCTGTTCCGGGGAACAATTTCTGAGTAAAAGAACCCTTTTGGTAACTACATAAAATTTCTACTCTTGAAATAGAAAAAATAATAGAAATGCAACAATTTCTTTTTGTATTTATTCATTTTTTTTTTGCTCACGGATCGCCGACCGTCATTTGCCGTCGCCCAAAACTGCTTGTCGCTTGTTGCTGCTCATTGCCGCCACCCGTTGCCCGTCGCTCGTCGCTCGTCGCCACTCATCGCCGCTCGCCGCCACCACTGCACAACCGCCTGCCGCCAACCGTCATCGGCGACCGTCGCAGCAACGGTAGCGGGCGGTCGACCGGGCGGCAAAGTGGCGCCCCGAGGCGGCGGCGGCGGCTGGCGACGGTTGGCGGTGGCTTCAGGCAATTGGAAGTTGCCGCGGCAAGAGAGAGAAACAAAAGAAAAAAAATTGGCTTATTTCTAGAAATTGTTCACGGGAACAAGAAGCAACTTTTTTTTGTTTACTGTTCTCGGAAACAAAAATTAGAGAAATTGTTCCCGGGAACAAATGTTTTACCAAACAAGTATTTGTTCTTTTTTTGTTTCGGGAAACAAAAGAACAGAAATTGGGAGAAACAGAAACGTTGCCATGTGCTACCTTGATGTGTCTCTGGGTCTAAGTAATTGAGACTTGAATTATATTTGGGCATTGACGTTTTTAATAATCCATACTGCAAATGGGTTAGGTTTGCAAATATCATATATCGGTTCTTCCATCTTACATTCTCCTACTAGTTCTTTTAAACTACGAAATATTTATCATGTTCCCTATATCAAGAAGAATCTATTATCAATCTCTCAATTTACTAAGACAACGATGTGGCATTTGAATTTCATCCTGCTTTCTGTTGTGTTAAGGATCGATCCTCGGGGAACCTCCTGCTCAAAGGCTAGCATGAGAATGGACTTTATTATCTTAATAATGCACGTACCACCAATAAGATCCCTTTGCAGTCAAATAAATCACCACCAGCTCCATCCTGCTTCATTGGTGAATGAGTTTCTACTTCTATTTGGCATGAGTGCTTCGGTCATCCAACTGCCTGCATTACTTTTTCAGTTATTTCAAAGCATGACTTGCCGATATCTCCGTCTTCCTCATCTAGTTTCTGTGAATCATGTCACTTGGGCAAGTCGCGTCGTCTTCCCTTTACTAGATCATCAACTATTTGTAATGCACCTTTGGAGATACTTTATTTTGATCTATGGAGACTATCTCTTGTTACTTCAGTTAATGGTTTTTGTTATTATATCATTTTATCGATGCTTATAGTGGATATACATGGCTTTCTCCACTTACTGTGAAATCCGATGCATTGTCTACTTTTGAACAATTTATGTGACAGTCCGAATTTTCAGAATTTGTTTTCGATTAAATAAATCAGGCATTTCATCAACGCACCGATAGTACTATTCTCTGAGCTGATCACTCACAAGATAACTGGATTATCTGGAGAAACAATTAAGGAATCTAAATGCAATTGAACTTGAGAATTCGACTAGGAATCGACTAATCAACCGTGTTGGTCTTCAAGGGTCATTACGGCATCGTCAGAGATCAATCAGAAATCAAAAATAGGTCGATTCGATTGAGATATGTAATCAAAATGTGGATGATTCCACCTGATTGCAAAATTCTCATCGATTGACACTATATTGATTTTCTGTCGTTTTGGTACCCGGTGCCCATAATTGAAGCCTTGAGATTTTTCACGATAACCGAGGGTTGCCAATGTGTCGAAGATGTACAGTGTGACTCGAGATAAATCGATCACAGGTCAATTGCACCAAAAATTCCTAAAAGTGACCCGGTAGACTAGGTTATGCTAAAAGCGCGTCAAAGTGAAATTAACCGAGAATTTGAACCCGATTTCAGAAATTTAAAGTTCTATTGTGTCATGATCTATTTTAAGAATATCGACTCATCCTCTGAAATTTTTTAGAGATTTAGAGATTTTTATGGAAAACAGTTTCGGACGTTGCGGAAAATTAGCGGAAATTTGTATGAGCCAAATTAAAGAAAATTTGGACTTCCAAGCCGGGCTATGTGCTGATGGGAATTTATAGAAATTTTGTGGACTTTTTCTTCAACGAAATTGGACTTCGAATTGGAGGAATCAGAGAAGAAATTGAAGCCGAAGTTGAGTGCCAAAAATGTGAAATTCGGATTTAAGTTTGGGGCTGCATTTTTGACTTTTAAATTGGATTATTTATGGAATTTTAGGCTAGAAAGAATTAAGGGACAAGGAGATAAGCTTGCGAGACCAAAGGGGAACCAAGCATTCAATGAGTTGGATGAGGCTTGGTGACTTTGCATTTTTTATTCCCAAGTTGTCAAGCACGCCATCGCCGTTCCTATTTCCTCACGTGGCTTCACTTTCATTTCCTTCGGCTTCTCTCTCATTCTTTTCTCTTCTGTTTCTATTTCCTTTTGTTCCTTCTCCCTTCGAGCAAACCGAAGCTGCCATCATCACGCTCATTTCCCCCACCGAATCCCCTTTGCCTCATGCCTTCAGCCACGTTCACCGCTTCTCTCTCTCTGTTCATTCCCTCGCTTTAACACCCACACACCACAGCCTCTCCACTAAGCGTTCCTTACGCAGCCATCCACCGAAGATTGACAAAAGACCAGCTGCAGCGAAGCCCGAAGCCCACCGTTTCTTCTTGCTTTTGTTTCCTTCGAAGATACTTGCCCGGCATCCTTCACCCATCCACCGAGTTGCTTTCTTTGTTGCCGCGCGTCTCTCAGCTACCGACACACTCGGTTAACTCCTCCATTTCTCTTGAAAACCAACAGTTCCGTGGCCGCGTGAAGACGACCAAAGCAGCCCACTTGCTTTTCGTGGCCCAGTCCATCACCCAATGTCTTCAGCCCAAGCGGTCCTCTTCTTCAGCCCGCATCAGCCTAGCAATTCCAGTCCATCTTCTGCCGCAAGCCCAGTTGAAGTCTAGCAAGCCCATGAATGTTCAGCCCACTTGAAGTCAGGCCCAAGTCTTGTTTTCCTCAGCAGCAAGCCCAACCCAACTCATAACAAATCTCAGATTGGGTTGAGATTTGTTGGGCCAGTTCTAGGCTCGGTATGAACTCCGCTGACGCCGCCGAAAATTTGGATTTCAGCCGTCGTCGCAGTGAACTAGTCTTTGCTTTAAACCAGTGAGTTTATACTATAAACTCTTCTTAGTAGGCTAATGACGTTTAAGGGGTGTTTAGATTTATTTTATTAGGAATTAGGTGGTTAGTTAGATTAAATTAGAAATTTAATTCTTTAATTGAGCATGTTATGTGGTTAGCATGGTTTAGCTAAGGCCTAAATAAATTGTACTATTTATCTAGAAGGGTTCGAGAATTTTCTGAGTCTGTATTGGTATCTAATTTAATAATTTTGGCTTAGGTTAGTGTTTTTAGAAATTAAATTGATTTATTTATTTAATTTCAGTAATTAATTAATTATTGATTATTTTTCCGAAAATTAGGCCGGGATAATCGGTGACCGGAATTTTGTACCGATCGCAATGGTGTGATTAATTTATGAATTTAAGTGTTAAATTATGCAATTTGAATTTAAGTTGAAATTTTGGGAATTCATCCCAAAACCGTATAATTTTAGTAATTAATTATAAATTACTAGGGATTTAGTTTTTAACGCCGAAAAGGTTTTTAGACACAATATAAATAGTGAGATTTTCTAAAAGAAAAAAATATTGCATTTTTGGCTCAGGCCGATTGTGTACCCACACACGATTATTTCTATCAGGTATTTTTAATAGAAAAAATTAGGCCAAGACATTAGTTTAATTGAGGAATTTAAGTGCGAAGCACAATATCCTTGGCCGGGAGTGACTAATTGTGTGATGGCTTATAGTCAGGGCATGTTGACTATGGGGAATTAAGGTGATATGTGTCGGGTTGAGGAAACCCGATGGGTCGTGATGTGACATCCCAATTTTTGGGTTCTGATTTCGATTAGATAAATTGGGCATTTCATCAATGAAAAAAGATAATAAAAAATTGACAAACATATCAAAAAATTAATAAAATTTGTCCACAAAGTAACATATTCATGCAGCTGCCATCTATCTCCTTTTTAAAAGTTCATCTTTTCTTGGTTATAGATTCACGCTCGTGAAAAATAATTGGTTCCAGCCCAATAGCTCAAGGAGAAAACATCATTCATAATAAGTTTGGTGCATGCAGAAAATAAGGTGGTTTCGTGCTAGGCTTGGCTACCTTGAATTTTTCGAGTAATTAACCTGAGTTTAGAGAAAGAGAGACAAAATGGAAGAATCATTACATAAAGTATTGTATACATACTAAATTGAATTAAAGAAAATTACTAAAAAGTCATAGATCTATTGCACTTTTGCAAATTCAACCATAATTCTTTTAATTGTGCTAATTGAGTCATAAATATTTTCATGTCTTGCTAATTAAGTCTCACAATGTTGGCAGAAAATCACTTAATGGGGCTTAAACACTAGGGGTTGAATCTGTGACGTGAAGGAAGACATTAACATCATGCAATGGACTTGATCGTCTCAATGAAGTCGATCGACAGTGATAAAGACTGGGGGGTTGAATCTGTCCAAGATGGCAACCCCATTCGGGAAAACGACCTTCATAAAAAAAGTCCATCTTGTTGTCTTCTTTATAGAGCAATGCGTGGATGCTATCGTGCAGACGTGGTTCAGACAGTATGAACGGTATCTGTTCGCAGGTTGACAGTGGATGCCCGACGTTATTGTTGTCGTCTTTTTTTGGGTTTTTTTAAGTTTCTTGGCAGGCTGAGACAGTCAAACGGAGCATGAGTGCCTTTTTAGAGGTGTTAAATGGGTGGGTTGGGTCAGTTTTGGGTCGGGTCATTAATGGTCAATCCAAATTGACTCATTAACCCATTTATGACCTATTTATGCCTAATGGAAATTTTTCGACCCATACCCGACCCGACCCAACCCATATTAATAAAATATTTTCATATTTAACCAAATTTAGGAAAACTTATTCTTATGTTTTTTTAAAAAGATTATATTACTAAAATACTTCCAAGCAATACAAATCTAATTAATAATTTTTCAATTTTTGTACTTTTTCAAAAAAATTATTTCTTCCTTTTTTCTTCTGCATCCAGAGAGGTTCACTGGCCAACCTATTTTATGAATTGGAGGTATTAAACGTCTCGAAATCAATCAACTTCAACACAAATACAATTGACGACACGTTGATCACCAACGTCAATAGTGAAATTAAGCCCAAATGATTTGCTATCGCCTCCAATTTCCCATGTAGATAACAATCTATGATGCAATTTGCTTATGCTCACATTCATTCCGAGGAATGAAGGCATGAGTTAGAAAAGTTCATTGTTGAATTAACTTGATACGAATTGTTCATCAAATCCATAACAAAATGTCAGTGCTTTCGCTTCTTGGGCCGTCAAAGGCGATATTGTGACTGTACTACCATTAAATTGTTGCAGCTTCAACACATGATTTGGCTCATAGTCTCGGACTCCTTGCCGTATGACTCCAGAACATATGTTTCAACCGGTGCATCAAATCTAGGGCAAACTATCTAATGCAAATATACATGACTTCCACAAAACATTGTCTTCAGGAGCTTCTAAGATGTCACACAGCGCTTTCCTCAACCATTACCGATTCGATCTGTCAAATCCTATCCTATGGCCAGTCATTCTTTTACAAAAAGAAAAAGAGAACCAGGGGTTTAACCACATGCTTCTATTTGCAGGGCATAGGACTGATCTTGAACTGGTAAAGTTTCGAGAGCATAACAAATTCATAAACTTGATTAGAGAGAGAGAGAGAGAGAGAGAGAGAGAGAGAGAGAGAGAGATACGCTCCATCAAGAGAGAGAGAGAGAGAGAGAGAGAGAGAGAGAGAGTCTACAAGGTATCATCTTCATCGAAATACACTCCATCAACAGCACTATTTTGCTGGAACTCCCACCCAAAAGTATTCTCAAGTAGTTCCTTGAATTTCCTTGTCTACAAAGCCAAACAACCCCACTCTAAGTAATTCCTTCATATCCATTTAAATAAGGGTAAGTGACTAGCAAATATGCAAATTGAGATCTACGGCTGCTAGATAGGACGCACAGAACTCAACAAGTTTCTTTCAACGAGCTTCTCCCCAAGGCCACAGAGAAACGTGTAATTACAGTTAGGGCAAAGTCACCACTGTAAATAGCTGAAGCAAGTTCGATGGTTCAACTCCCATGAGAAGCAGGAGAAGAAGCAATTAAATCAGACGTAATTGCAAATTTTTAGTATGTGTTTTACTAGTCAATCCTATTTATGGTACATAATATGTGTGCTCATATGAGCTCAAAAGCAAATAGCAAACTAGAATAGTGGAAGTGGAACATATCGTAAAGGTTTAAATAGACATCAGATTTGGTCCTCACTCCAATGCCTATACTCTTAAGGACCCTAAGTAACCTGAAAATTTATCACCAAGTGATCTCCACAACAATAATATCATTTCATTGCATTTTAAAAGAAACTACAATTCTAATCTATCGTCATTAGAAGTGCAATGGCAAATGGTAGATAACGCCAAGGCTCAGAAAACCAACCCAAGATAGAAGTTCTCCATCAACAACTGGGGCAACTAGCACCAAACATAATAAAGACACAGGTGCACAAACTTCCCACTCAAGAAAATGAACAAAAGTTCAGATCATTAAAATAACAAATGGTTGTCCAACACCAAAACTCATGGAAGCCAAGTCAGAAGCGAGAAAGACTGCTCAATATCTCTAAGCATTGCTCGCTAAGGCTACCTCGAGATTATCTCAATAAAATTGGGCAAAACGTAGGCAGCATCATTTTGTCCTCCTACCCAACAAACCCATCTTCTCTTTCTACCATACCGACCATGAAACACAATGTCCATAAAACATAAGCACAAAGGTTAGCTAATCAGCAATGCTCTTAAAACGTGCTTTGTTCCAAATCCAGATTCCCGCAAAACCCAAATATCATTTCAGTTAAACGCTCCCTAGTCATAAACCCATGAGGTAGACCGCGATCAAGAACATCTATATACCCGCACACCCTCTTCAACGACGACAGCTCAACACACATCAACCCAAAGACTGAACAAACCACTTCCACCGTCGATTCGACTCGAGCAAAATCACCACTTTCGCAAACAAATTGACGACATTAAGCAACCAAAGGTGATCGATCAAACATGTCGTCGGGACCATCCCGCCACACTTGCACGCTCGATTACGTAAAACAGCAAGCCCGAACTCAAAATGAAATCCATGAGTGCGTGTTCAGACGGATTACCTGAACCAAGCGGCTCCGTCCTCCGACGATGGTTCCGCGAGTCGTTCGTGGCGAGCAGACGAGTGCTGCTATAAGGGTTTTAGTCCAGTTAATTCGCGAGACTGATCATGGTGACGAGGCGACGATGGGCGGCGGCGAGCGGCGACGAGCGATGGAGGTGGCGCACTGGCAGCGAATCGAAAGCGAAAAGGAATTGTGGGTTACTGGTTCATCTTCAATGGGTTGGGGAATGGGTCCCATGTAATTTAGTCCTTCTATTTTTAAAACCCACTAACAAGTGCCTTGAGAAATAAGCCCGACTCATTTAAGTAAACATGGGTCTATAAATGGGTTTGTGGACCCATTTAACACCTCTAAAGTCTGCGTTGAACTGATGCGTGAGTGGCTGCACGTGCTTGGTTTGTTTGCTTTATGCGTGAGTTTGTCAGGTTCTTGCTTTACCTAGCATCATTGCCGTGTGCGATTCTTTGTTGCGAGACTTGTCTGTACTAACTTCTAGTAGGTCTTGGTATTTCCACCCCATCATAGCTGAGAAACATCACTCCATCTCTGCATATAGAGACGCTCCAAAACCCCGCACCTCTCCTGAGTTTTTTAGCTTTCTTGGATCTTTCGCGCATTTCGTCGAGAGGAGAGAGAAGCAAAGAGAAGAAAGGATGAGGAACAAGCAGGTGATATTCAGGGAATTTGTTGTGAAGGGAGCCTTCCCCAAAGAGTCAGACATGGAGGTGACGGAGTCAACCATTGAACTGACGAGTGCTGTCGCCGAAGGCTCCAAGGGAGTGCTGGTGAAGAATCTCTACCTCTCCTGTGATCCTTACATGAGGGGCCGTATGCGGAAGCTCACCGACCCCGCTGAGAGCTATATTCCGTCCTTCCAACCTGGTTCGGTGACCCCGGCTCAACTCTTCTTCTTCTTCTTCTTCTTCTTCTTTTTTTGTTCCTTGTGAAAATTTGTGTCGTTTTACATTGGTTTCTGAGAATTTGACTTTGCATGCTTTTGCTTGCTACTGTTCTTGGATTGTTGATTCTCAGGCTGGCTAAATAGTATTTCAGGACTGGTTATACGTTGCATTTTTGTCACAACTGTGATTCTATCAAAGGATTGTTTCTTTCTTTATATCCTATTCTTGTTTATGGGTTGAGTTCTTGTAATCTCTTAGGTACGACCCGATTTGAGGCGTCTTTGAAAGCATACCCATTGCTCTAATTGTGTCCCAATAGTTCCTGAAAAATGTGTTGGAGGATTTGGTGAATTCAAAGAACCGAGTTTATGCTCGTAGGTAGAGAAGCTTTCACGTTTTGCAATTGGGCAGTCTGATAAAATCACATTTAACAAGCCAACACAGCTTGCTTTCATCGCTTCCATTCACTGTGTTAGGATGATGACTGATGAAAGTAGCTTGCACAGGGTATAGAACAAAGAAGTACATAATTGTTTGAAACGAAACAACATTGAACATGGCTCTGTAAGCATTGTGCTTGTGATTCTGCCGAATCGCTTCAAAATTTATGTTCACCAAATGCGTTAGCGTGTGTCGACATATCTGTGCAGCCCGTTACCGGATGTGGAGTGGCAAGAGTCCTGGAATCCCGAATTTTGAGAAAGGCGATTTGGTTTGGGGCCCCACCGGATGGGAGGAGTACAGTCTACTTCCTGCGCCAGAGACTTGCTTTAAGATCGAACACACCGACGTTCCTCTCTCTTACTACACCGGTCTTTTGGGTACACTCTTCCATCGTCTAAAGTATCTGCTCTTTCAATGTTATTGAACTATATTTTTCGCTCCAAGTCTTCCTGTTAATGCACACTTTCCACAGTTGTATTGCAAGTTCTGCAGCACTGTTAGTTGATTGAATTATGCAACGAGTGTGTAATTCAGGAACTTCTTGATAGCTTCTCTTCTGGATAAGTAAAGTTGTCTCGTGATAGTTAGCCATAGCCGTAGCGCTCCTGCTTTTTAGCTTGGGAAAAATTTTGGCACTCAGTCTAGTTTCTACAAACCTGAACTCTGCAGGCATGCCAGGCCTGACTGCTTATGCCGGGTTTATTGAGTTATGCTCTCCTAAGAAAGGAGAAACTGTTTTTATATCGGCGGCATCAGGGGCGGTTGGTCAGCTTGTTGGCCATTTTGCAAAGTTGTTCGGTTGCTATGTTGTTGGCAGCGCCGGCAGCAAAGAAAAGGTGATCTTCTTGCATTTGTCCGACATATTGAATTTCCTCGCGTGACAGTTGTTTAGGGAACATCCTCCCTCCGACATGACGCTAATTTGGTTTTCCGATCACATTTAGCATCTTCAAGGATTGCCGTGTCGGATGTATATCCTCATCAATCCGCTAAAATAAATGCAGAAGTACTCCCTTTGTTAGCTAATCTCTTCATTTCCTCTTTCACTTCCGCAAAATAGGTCGACTTGCTGAAGAACAAGCTTGGATTCGACGAAGCTTTCAACTACAAGGAAGAATCAAATCTGGATGTAGCACTGAAAAGGTTAGTTCGGAACACACTAATGACGATTGAGCGAATCAAGCACCTTACATGTATGCGCACGAGCACGAAGTCGACTCGAGCTGACGGTTTTCCATCTTGAAATATTTCAGGTACTTCTCTGAGGGGATCGACATCTACTTCGAAAATGTCGGGGGAAAGACGTTGGATGCGGTGCTACTCAACATGAAGCTTCATGGTCGAATCACGGTATGTGGAATGATCTCGCAATACAACCTCGAGCAGCCCGAAGGCGTGCACAACCTGATGCAACTCATTGTGAAGCGGGTTCGAATGGAAGGTTTCAATGTGCTTGATTATTATCATCTCTATCCGAAGTTCTTGGAGATGGTTTTGCCTCCCACTAAAGAGGGAAGGATTGTATATGTCGAAGACACTGTCGAAGGGCTCGAGAACGGTCCAGCGGCCCTGGTCGGGCTGTTTTCAGGCCGCAATGTCGGGAAACAGGTGGTCCTGGTTGCTCGTGAATGAGTCACTTATTGTATCTTTTCCACCGGCATAATCTCTTATGATAGAACTCTGGAGTTGAAGGTTTTTTCCAGCATGATTGTCTTTGGATTACTATGAGAATAACACGTTGTGAGGTACAAATTCTTGAAGGAGTGGAGCCTCATAATAATTTACAATTACTTGTTATTTGATTTTTTGTTATTCTTACGATATAGTAAAAACTATCCCATAATCATTTTGTTAAGCTCAATTATTATATTTTTTTAAGGATAATTTCAACTATTAGTTAAAAATTTCATGAAAAATTAAGAAATACGATTCATTATTTTGATTTATATCATCGGATCCACAATTTTGAGGATTTAAATACATGCAAAATCCAATTATGGTCTGTTCATTATCTTTAGAGTATTTTCAATTCCAACCCCCTAACTCCAAGGATTCTAATCGATAGACTAAAGTCGTCTATGGTTTTATTGCATCACCTAAATCCTTGCTAAGATGAAGAAGATTACTGGAAACATTACGTTATACTAGAAACATTATATATATATATATATATATATATTTGATATTGAGGTTATTGTATGTTAAAAAGTCCAAATAATATATACAGATCTCCATATTAAACAAAGAAGATTGAGGATTCATATTTGCAAATCATAGTTTGGTTTTAGTATCTTTATCAAGTCATGTCAGTGAAAAACATCACATGTTGGTTAAATTAAATTATGAATATGTACGGTCCGGTGTTGTTTTCAAATTTGTTATATAATTGTGTTAAAACGTGCTAATTCCTCTTAAAAGTTGCCGTTGGTATAACAAAGGATGACTGCTTATTCATAATTATTATTTTTGTGTACGTCGTTTGTCAATTTTTCATGATAAAATTAATTGGTATTTTATTTTTTGCACAGATAATGCATCCTTTAATTTCTCTACCGTAAAAATTTAGAATTCCTCAAATTTTCACGCATTTTATTTAACCGCCCTTTATATTTCCGATTTTCCACCCCTCCATTTTCTCAATATCCACATTTCCCCCCAGAAAGCATAGAGTGAAATTGGAATCGCCAAACGCTCCTGCCAAAGCCCTTCGCTCCTCCGCCACCGACCATCGACCGCCGCCTCGGAAGCCCCATCGGCGCCGCCGTAGACCGGCGGCTCCGTGGCGACGGCAGCCGCACTTCGCGTCGCGTAGCAGTGACCGCCGCAATCGCCACGGCCGCGCTCCACCGTCCCCAGCCACCGCAGCTTCGGCTGAGCGCTCGCGTTCGCCGCCACAGCCCCCGAGTCTGTCACCCTCTCTCTCTCTCTCTCTCTCTCTCTCTCTCTCTCTACAGCAACTTCGCGTTCAACTCCTATCGAACTGAATTCGTCACCTTTTTCAAGCTTTGCTTATCCAAGTAATTGAACTGCGGCGGCCATTCCTAGTTGGTGTTCAGTAGGGCAGAATGAGTAGCGGAAAGCCAAAGCTTGGCCATTTTAGCATCCGGAATGCAGTTAGATGTTTCGACTGATTTTGCTGACAAAGTTATGATCTTGGATGGTTTCATATAGTAATGCTAGGTATGCTAAGATGGGTAACTAAATCAGTACGTTAAGTGATGCTAGTCACGGCAGACTGCGAATGGGTTTTAATACAAGTTTGCCGTGTCGCATTGTACCAATTATGTGAACCGGGCTTTGTATGCAAGCACCATTCAGTTAGTATGCAAGCGTTTGTATGGGGGCTCTCCGTCGTCATTGTGGAGGTGTGTTTGTTTTTGGCATGATGACTCTTAGGAGAGTTACAGGATGAGAATTCTTTTTGTGTGTTTTGTGATGATTGGACCGTGGTTACTGTCGGTGCTCCTTTGTACTTGACTCAGGAGGTGTTCTTCCACAGGACCTGGAGATGGAGTATCCCCTGAATTTGTGAGGTTGAGGCAAGAGACCCCCCACCATGCGGAGATCATTGGCAATATCCTCCCTGGTGAGCCCTTCTCTTTTCATTCTCCCCTCAATATCTTAATTGCTTCTGCACGGATGGCCTTGTGTCACTTGAGGTTTCTCTAGGTCTAAGTAATTGAGACTTGAATTATATTTGGGCATTGATGTTTTTAATAATTGCTCCAGTAAAACTTAGTTAATCTTGCTGTGGTCCTCATCTCCACTGTCCTTCCTGATGATATCAATGTAGTTCTGTTGAGTTCTCTGTTCCTTGAAACCCATAATGTAGAGTCCTAAGCTTTGCAATGACTTGTAGAGGACTTTTCCCTGTTGTTACATGTTTTGAATCATTGTCAATTTCTAGAAGTTGCATTTATTGGCAATTTTCTTTGTAATTGGCTTATGAGGGGGACTTGTCTTTGAACTGATTAATGATACATTGGAGACTATAACATATGACGATATGGTTGCTTTGCACAGGTTGGACGTTTAACTCAATATGGAGTGGTTCGTGTCGAGAAACTTGGTTCCAGTTACACTACAATGGTCCAGTCTCATATATATGGAAATTGCACTGGTGGAGCAAAAGAGTCATCATTAAAGGTGCTTACTAAATCATTTTTCGCGTGCTCTGATTGGTAAAATAAGCCTACTTTTTGAGGTTAACTTGTTCTTGGAAATGAAGTAGCGTAAGTGATAAACATAAGAAAAACACAAGTTCTGCCCTCTTTCTTTTTAAGGGAGGCCTGAGGTTGTCCCCTCCTGTCAATGTATCCTTGTAGGTCCAGTAATAATAACATGTTTTTGGAGAATGAGTTATTGCTTGTTTAAGGAATTAGGGATTAATCTTTTTTGATGGAGCTTCTGTTTCTTGTGTATTCAACCCCATTATTGATCGTATATATGCCTTTAACCTTAGATTTGCAGGTGCCTTTTTAAGTCATTCTTTGTGTTTACTCTTTTATATTCTTTGCATTTACTCTTAGGTTGATGCACCTTTACTATACCATCTGTAGAAAACATGCAGCAGGTACTGCAATTGAATGTGCCTTGTAAGCTTTTTATTTAACAAGGGAAAATGATAGGATTGAAAAGGTGAAGTTTGATGTAGGCCTATTGCTATAGAGAGTTTCTTTAGAATCCCTTTGTGCTTTTTAATGTAACGGTTCAATTACATGTGCTTCATGGCTTGCTTGATTCGACTTGTACGCCTTTCATCCAAAATCCTTGACATAATTTTTCTCTGTGGTCCTTCTCAATATCTAAAAATAACATCTATATCTCCTCAACCTCCTTGGTAGATAGATGGCGTTTTCAGTCAACTTTCCTTGCTCACTCATATGGAATTCTCTTTTGTGGTTTGAGATATTTGAAGGCTTCATTTAGAAGCTGCTCTCCTACAATGGTCATTGAAGACAGATGAATATGTTGACACAGAATGCGCTAGGTCTGTTGATGTTAGAAGGTTCACATTTGGCATTGGTGGTAACCTAGTTTATTAGTGAAGTAAAAAAGAGTTAATTACTTCTAGATCAAGTGCAGATGCTGAGTATACAGTTGTGACAGGAGATGTTATCAGACTTATTTTGCCTGAGAAATTAGTTGAAGTTGTAGGACTAAAAGTTGAGCAACTGATCTTGCTCTATTGTGATGAAAAAGCAACTGCTATTGGCATTGATCACAGTCTGGTTCAGTGTGTTAGAGCAGGACATATATTGAAATTAACAAGAATTTCTCAAGTGAAAGTAGACAACAGGCTCATTTGTAGATCTTTTGTGAAGTCCATAAAGTGACTGGTAGATATTTTCACCTTGGGCTAAGAGTATATTCATTTTTATTCCCTTGTTTGCAAGATGGGCATGGAAAATATCTAGCCTCCATCTTGAGGGGGGCATACCAAGAGGGTTTTTTTATTTTTGGTGGGTGGCTGACATGTAATATTAGGTAGTGTCATATTGATAATCAAGACATATGCATTGGGCGAAACTTGTATTGTACAACTTACCTTTCTACGCTCTTCTGTCTTCTTTCAATCCCCAAATCACGTCAGAAAAGTATTCATTTTGAAGCTCCCATGGCATATGCAGATTTAGTGGTCTATTGCAAATTTTTAGAATTGTTGGTGTATGGACAGACCTGTATGTGCAGGATGTTCCCCGATGATTAGCCTTCCAGTTTATCCTTCACCTCAACCAACTTGAAAATTCATTGCAATCATATCTGTCTTAAGTTTCTTTTTTCGTAGTTGCGGTTGTTTGACTTGAACTTGGTGATTGTATTGCAGGTAGAGGGTGATGCTCATGCTGCCTTACATGGTGGGCAGGAAATAGAAAGATCACAGAAGCCCAGGATCGGAGAAAATGTTTCAAGAAAGGATAGGTTCAATTTTCTAATTAGCACAGTAAGTATTACTGGGTGGAAGTAGTTCTTGAACATGAAACTTCATAGAACGCTGCTCCGTAAATGAAGCTAATATGAGAGTTATTCCTCTAATTTGCCATATATTAGGATAGAAAATCACATTAGCAGGAAGTTGACTGATAAGTAGAATCTAATTATATTCCAGGAAATTTTGGAGTGTAAGTATGATTGTGTGAAAGCTTGTCATGCACTGAAGGTAAATTGGCAAGAAAATCATGTGATGAATGTCTCATGTCACTTTGTTAATTGAGGTAAATGATGCAGCACGAATAACCAAGCAAGCTGAGAGCCATCATCTGTGGAAATAGTTGCACTAGAATCAAGTTTTCTTGTAAATAGGCATTGTATTTTCAACAACTCAAATAAGAGACCTAATGGGTTTACAATTCTTCTTTTAGCTTGAGTTGTAGTCTCAAGTAGATTTCTTGGGTTTCTATAATGGAATTGGGTTCTAGGTTCCTATTGCTACTTGGAATAGGATTTGAAGGGCTTTATAATAACGTTATTAATTCATCACGTTTATTGAAGTATTATAACTCCTATGCTTTTTTTACTATTGTGATGCAGTTTTATATTTGAGCATGATGCTTAAGATGTGGTGTTTATGAGCTTTATGTGTGATGTTTAAAAGAATTTACTGTTCTTTATTTAGGCATTGTGCTCAAGACCTCCTAAGCATCATAATCTAGGGTTCTTAAGCATCATTTCAAGGAATGAATTTCATCACACAACTCCATAGCAAACAACCGCTAAAATGTCAAAATTTATCCTTAATCATCATATCATATTTGAAAATTCTGTTATAAGAATACAACTTGAAATCAGATACTTATATAGAAAACATAGATCCTACTTCAAATAGAAATGAGAAACCTAATGTCCTGTTTAATAGAAAAGGAACTTGACTAAATTCTTAATGACTTGGATCAAAGCCAACTGATAAGACTATTAATCTATTAAAACTCTTACTATTGAAACATAGGTTTATCATCATCTCACTAGCAAATTGTTTCATTTTGTTTGCTGCATCATCATGCTATATACTCTCCCTAATTCTTCCTTCCAAGATCCTCATTCCATTCATGTTATGACCAGCTGCTGAAATGCTGAGCTCTTTAGTCGCTCTTTATTGCATAACTTCTTCCTCAATATACTTTGTCATATACTTAGTCTAGCTTCTGTCGGTAGTAACTAGCTTTGTCAATCACCTTCAGAAGGCCCTGCTATAATTTAAAATCCATTTGACTTCATCTTATCAACAACCGTGCCTAATCAGCACCCCCAAATAAGTTTTGACATCCAAAGCCATTGGGAATGGTTTCGGTTTGCAAATGCACTCTTGGTTTTGTGTGGCAACTTAATCTTCTTCCACTTGTTGACTTTATTGAAGAATTTTTACAGACATTTCTTCAGGTAATATATTTGTGTGTTTTCTCATTGCTTTACTTCTTAAAAACAACAGCTCTTTGATCTGAAGGACAGCAAACAATCAGTTTACGGTGCTCTTGATGCCTGGGTTGCATGGGAACAAAATTTTCCGCTTGCTTCAATTAGGAGGGCATTGATTGTTCTTGAGAAACAACACCAGTGGCATAGGATAGTCCAGGTAATCTCAGTAGAATTTCCCTGAGAAACATTTGCTGTGAGCTGCTAAAATTGTTAAATTTTTTAGGATGAATGTGTTGTTGATCTTTGTTTCAGAAGAAGTGTGAGATTTTGTAGTTCTTTTCTATTTCTGTTCTTTGAGCTTGCCGCACTCAAAAGGTAGTGCACTATGAGCAGTCGGTCTGTCTGACTTTAGACCTGGTTTTGCCTTGCACTTTTAGGTAATTAAATGGATGCTGAGCAAAGGACAGGGAAACACAATGGGTACATATGGAATGTTGATCCGGGCTCTAGACATGGACCATAGAGCAGAAGAAGCCCACAGATTTTGGGTGAAGAAAATCGGTAGTGATCTACATTCTGTACCATGGAGTCTATGCACCAGCATGATAGCGATCTACTATCGAAACAATATGCTGGAGCATCTTATAAAGGTAGGAATTCTGTGGAACTTAAAATTCACATGCTTCAAGTAAAAGGACATTATGACGTGAAACTCTGACTGACGAGCTAAACTTTAACTTACAAGACCATGGTAGTCTTTGACAAGAAGATTTTCAGAAATTCTTGAATTCACGAGATGTTTGCGGCGACATCCTGATAATGATAACTACCAAATCTATGAGGCCTCAGCGAAGTTCTGAGAGGAAATTATATGCATAAGCATGGAAAAATTAAATTTTACATCAAGTTTCCTGTGAACTACTTAAAAGAGAGTTTCTGCCGCTCAATCTCATATTAAGAAGGTTCGTATGGAAATGATTTTTGGATTGCATCCTCCCCTTCGTCTCTCTCAAATACCATCTTTTGCTACACCAAGCTGTCATTTCCTTTTCGGAACAACTATTAAAGAATATTTAAATTTAAAAAATTCAGTGATTTTTGAATAGTTGCCCGTTGTCTATCTATTTTGTTTATTATGTTTAGATGATTATGATTAATTAGTCCATCTCTAGCTTGTTAGGAGCTGGCTTTTCTTTTTGTTTTCCTACAATTCCCTGAACCTTATACATTTTACCTTGTTAAATGTGAAGCTTTTCAAAGGCCTTGAATCTTTTGATCGGAAGCCACCAGAGAAGTCAATAGTTCAGAAGGTGGCAGATGCATACGAGGTTTCAGGCCTAGTTGAAGAGAAAACGAGAATTTTAGAGAAATATGATTATCTTTTCACCGAATCACCCAAAGGCTTCATGAAACATACCAAATCCACTTCAAAGAAGGGGAAGAAATCAGGTCAGTAATCTAAGAATATATTATTTACGGTCGCCGTACTCAAATATTGAAGTCATATGCAAATCTCACGGATTAATTTCTTTGTGTAATGAAAACAAATGGTGCCAATTGGAGCCAATATATGATGGTAGTGAATTTATCATCTCGAGTCTAGAAGAAAGAATTCCGTATTGGTTCATGTATGTGAAATCAAAGTTGTGGATGGGATTTGTTTTCCTGCCAATGGCATTATGATGTCTAATATTGGTGTGGTGATAATAAAATCTATGCATACCGCTGCTCAAATTCCCCGAAAAGTTAATGTGATACATGTTCTTTGAGTATTCAACATCGATGGTTCTGTTGAGCTGTTTTCCTTTTGAAACTTCTATGAGCATATAGCATTTCGCATCTCTTATATTTTTCAAAGTTGGACCTGCCATTTAATCCATGCATCGTCTTTTAATACTGTCCTTCAGGTCAGAGGACAAAGACGGACCTGCCATTAGAACCTTCAATGAAGACAGAAACACACAACCAGGATTAAAGACGAGACCGGGGTGCGGCTTCTACTGAGCATTTCCTGGTGTCCTTTGTCATGTGATATTCAATGGCCAAACCTTTTGATGGTTGTGGCATTTGGAAGCCTTCTAACAAGAAGAAAAGGAAGACATGGCGATGGCTAGACCATTAAAGCGGTATCATATGGATTTGGTCTTTAACACATAAGGAAGGTAATCAAAAATGACATCGAAACGATTTTTTCTTCCATACCAGAAATGTGCTCGAGGCCGGTTTCAGAAATGAAGATGGAGAGTATCAATTTTGACTTAGAGAAAGTATATTGGTAGAACAAACGTGTTATGTGGATACTATGATCGACTTGTGTCATTTCATAGTATAATTATGCTTTTCAATCATAGCATATGAAGTGGTTATGGGAGTGAATGTAGTCTGTGACACGGCAATTTTCTGGCTCCTAAGCAATTGTTGGATACTAAATATGCCACGTCCCAACTTCTCGGTTAAATTTCCACTTTGATGTCGTGTTCGGACTGTATTAGTACGTCTGTGCCGAAAATGACCACACCGGATCGGCACGGTATTTCCTCCTGTTAGTCCTGTGTGACATCAGGACTTCTAGCAAATCAAGCAAGAAAACCCCGACACCAAGCTCATCATACCATCTGGGTTCCAAACCCAAGATGCAACCGTCATCTTTGATCAGAAAGGTAGACACGAGGCTTGGAAGATAAGCCAAAGGAAAGGGAAGGAACTCTACCCCGACTTCGCCAAGTAGGATGAACTCATCAACAATATCAAATTTAAGAACCTTACATGCAGTGAGAACCTTCAGAACATTTTCATATCAGACTTGAGTTGCCCAAACTTCATGGCCAAATGCAGCAAGGTATCTACTCGGTTTTCCCATGTATTTCAATTGAAGGTATCACAAGAACATTAAGTTCATAATCGTTTCGGAGCTGGTAAAATTGTTACTTACAAGAATCGTAGAACTGAATACACTCTTTCGGTGTTTTTAGTATAGTGCTCCAGCGGCATGTCAGTTTGAAATGTTTCTCCCAACCGTGCATCATGAGATGTCTAGACAATGATAAAAACACTATTTCCTTGGATTTGGCCAAAATCAGAAGAAACGTGAATTCATTTTGATTATCAGTATTGTAAAGCACTTCGAATAGAGATTGGTGAATCTAGCACAGAGCCTCTGGATATCAGATCATGGTTCAAGAATAAAATAATGACTGTTATATCGTCATGAAAATGCCGCCGAACCCTCTTGTCGATTTTGCGAAGATCTGAATAACGCATTTCCCGCTTTCTTGCGGCTTCTTGGAGAGCAGCCTTAATCAGCCTTTTGGCACTTCCCTGGGGGGGGAAAAAAGAAAAAGAAAAAAAGAAAAACAGAAACTTGCCCATAAATACTCAGGAAGATAAGTCAGTTCAGAGTGCCAACAGAGCTAATTTATTTTCCAACACTTTTAAGGTAAAATAAAGATGGACTGCATCAGAATGCCTAGTAATGTAAAATTCATGCAAACTAATAAGAAGAAGCAATCTCAATGCTCATGCGAAAACTGCCATAACAAATGTTAAGTCTCCACAGAAGAAAAATGGCCATGAAAGTTCTACAAAGAGAAAATCTTACCGCCCGAGGATGGCTGTTGACAATCTCTACTGCTTTCTCATTAGTCAAATGTTCCCATAGGCCATCAGATGCAAAAATAAGAAAAGAATCATTTGGATGAATAGGGTGAGAGATAATTGCCGGATCAGCAGTTAAAATAGGCATTTTCAAAGGCTGAGGAAGTCTGAATTTTGGATTAAGCGGTTCCGTGTTGAACCGTGCATGCTTCAGGTACACATCACCAATAGACCTAGAAATCTGCATCAAGTGCATTTAGGTGCACTATCAGATCAGATTCATACCAGTTTTGTCTATTCAAAAGATGACATCAACAACAAAAGGCAATCAATATCAAGTTGTAGATAAACTCCATGGCTGAAATGTACTTATCGTAGGAATATCAACTGCATTCAGGTACATAATCAGATGAGATTCATATTGGTTTTTCTAATGAAAAGATGACATCAACAGCAAAAGGCAACCAATGACATCAATATTAAGTTGTACATAAACTCCATGGCTGAGATGTACTTATTGTGGGAATATTTAAATATTAATCATACATTTATCTAACAATTTAAAATTTTAGAGCAGTTGGTTGTGATCCCACAAGATTTCCACTTATCATTATAGAAGGTATCAAGTTTCCCCGATGTAACTGGCTAGCAAGTTTATTATTTTTTCATATGAAAAGCTAAATAGCATCTATCGCTTCTTTTAAATCGCTTCTTTTAAGCTATAACATCCACAGACCACTTAAAATAACTACCTTTTGTCAGCTATTTGATAAATAGTACTCAATAATCTGAACCAATTTCAATTCTCAACACAAATCCATATACTCTTCCAAACATATTTATCCTAGTAATTTTTTACCATTACGCATAAACATGTCAAAACCGACTTTAATCGTGGATTTGGGGTAAGTATGAATTGTGTGATTAAATAGAATCAAAAGTTATCTAGTTTGTCATTGGTCGCGAGGAAGGAGTATCTAGTTTGTCCCAGAATTTCCAATAGACAATAAATTTTCAACCCATAATTAGCATCATGCAGTCTCGTCTACTCTTCACTACATAAAAAGTTAAAAATCAACAAGAAGACAACAACAAGCCAAGTTTCATTCTCTAACTACCACGGAACCCGAAAACTTAGAATAGCAAAATTTTACAGCAGTCTTCATTTAAAAGATTCCTTCACATGTTGCGAGAAGTTGGAGTCCAATGCTCTTGTGATACTTAAAGACTGAGGGAATTAATGGGAAATCTGTCCAAACGATCCTCCATTTGGAAGCTTAATTAAGAAGAGAAAGAGACAGAATGGGGTGCTTTCTTTCTCCATAAAAGATATAATTCATTTATAAAAATTAGAAGATCTTCCCAATCAGGCTTACATTCAGATCTTCATACCATAATTGACTGAAGATCAACTCCAGACATTGTTTAAAAATTTGAAAATTGGATCTAGGTACAAGCTAAAACAAAACAAAGGAAAATTTTCAATCAGCCAGCGGCATCGCATAAATTGTTGAGCTAGGGACAAATACCTGAATAATGCCTTTCACTCTCCAAACTCCATGTCTGAGAACAACAATTTGGGGGTCATTTGGGTGTAGCTCTTTAAGTTCCTGCCTGACAGACTCAATATTCGCATTATGCTCTGCTGATAGCTGTATGGCAGCAATGCCATCTGTATTGCCAACCTTCTTGCCCAATACTACCCGAGAGTCGCCGAGGTTTGCTACAAAGAGGGTCCTCTGATGTATCACTCCAACTAGACAGCAGGAACCAGTGGAAGCTATATTCGGCTGAGTACTCCATAACTCTGACACAAGGGCTGTAAATCCCTCCTCCGTTTCTTGATATGCCCTTTGAATGGTGTCGCATGTCACAATTCCCTCTGCTTCAGCTGATAATGCTGCATCAACACAAAGCCTAAGAGCGCCAAGATAAGAAGGCCCCTCCTTAAATACCACAATTACACAAAACAAGGGAAAAGACAAGATACGGCAAAAAAAGCTATGGATGCCTTGCCATTAACCATGACATCCACTGGTCTTTCTCTCAATCCCAGATTCAACTAGGCCCATCCTACAGGCATAGCTAAGTTTAATAAGATGAAGAACATACGCACTCGCACGGGAGAGATGATTCAGATCCGGATGCATTTAACTGTCCCTGATATAAGCTTCTGAAAGTTCAAAAGCAGAAGTTGAGCAAAGTTCTCTCTCAAATTCTCTTACCAAATTGGACCCAGCTACATCCTACTCGAAACTAGTCTGCTAATCCAAAATTCATTACAAATTGAACATAATTATGAGCCAAAACTAAAATACCAAAACTAAAATAAGTAAATTAATAAAATCTGCATGCAGTACTTCACAAAGGGTATGCTTAGTCGGCAAGAACGAAAATGGCTATGTGCGCCAACCTCTATAAGCCAAACGATCAGAACCCAATAAAAATTCAGCAAACCCAGAAATCTCTGCACAACTTCGACACGAAACTTCCAACGAATGAGAAAACCCACCACATAAAAACCCTCAATTCATCAATAACATTCCGATCAATCAAAGGGTTCAACCTCGGGGAAAGTTCATCATCAAGAAACGGACCTTGGAAGTGCCGGAACAGATGATCGCACACGTAGCGGGCGGCGTCGGGCCCGCCGTGGCCGTCGTAGATGCCGACGAACGTCCCGAACCGGCCGGACTCGATCTGGCTCTGGTCCTCCAGCACCTGGTTCGCCTGCACGACGGCCATGGAGAACTCCCCGGTCGCGCACCTCCCCAGGTCCCGGAACCAGACCAGCCCGTCCTTCCCTTCCCTCCCCCCACCGCCGCCGCCGCCGCCGGAGCCGGAGCCGGCATTACAGTTGGTCCCGAAGGGGTTCCAGCACGAGGAGAGCAGGCTCATCAAGGCCTCGAGCATCCCACATCGCTCGTCGACGCCAATGCAGTAGCCGCCGCAGCCGCCGTCCGATCCGGAGGTGTCGACGTCGCCGGAGTCGAGGGTCGCCGCCGGGGAGATCGGGGGTTTTTCCAGGGCTCTGGAGGTTTCTAGCGGTGGCGGGTCGGGTGGGAAGACGAGGAGCTCATCGCTACTAACTTTCTCTCTCTTCTCTCCTCTGTCGTGTAGAGAGAGAAAGAGGTGCGCGTGCAATTCGCGCGTAAATATATAATTTCTTAACCACTGCGCGTGCATCGACGCTTCGTGCGTGTTTCGTGTGTGTGAATAAATATATAATTTCTTTAAAATATAAATTTATAAATTTGTAAAGATAATATATATAAATATAACACGATGTTTTTATACTAGAGATATTAGGCCAACAATTCGGTTGAAAGAGATTGTGGGAAGCCATCCTGCCGACATAAGTTAGCCCCTTAATAATTGGGTAGGAATAGACTCCTAGAGTTTGGACGAAGCAATTTAAAGATATATTCGGGTTTTATATATTTATATATATGTATGATTTATGCATTGGATTAATACCCTTAAAAATCTTAAATAGATACGCTCGTAATAAATTTATTATGAATTAATTTTTGGAGTCATTAGAAACCTAATTAATGCATCTATGTCAATTAACTCATTGCCACTAAATAATTTTATGATAAAATTTGACGGAAGTTGACAATGGGTTAATATGTTATGAGTGTATTAATTTGGGGTTTTCGATGACTCAAAAATTAATTTGATATAATTTTAGGACTTTGTTAGTATAATAGTCTTTTGTGAAAATAATAGCTCGTTATGAGCTAGAAATGTTTGAATGGACGAAGCTTACAAAGGGTGAGATTTACAAAAAATTATAATTATTTATTATTTGATTTTTGTGGTCCAAAACTTATTATTACGAAATATTAAAGGCTATTACCTAATCATTTCTCATGTTTTTATCATAGGTCCACTAATTTATCCATGATATTAATCCTTATATATATTATGACGTTTTATACTTAATTACGATTGAATTAAAATACCACAATAATGTTGGGTACAATGTCGCATCGTGCAAGATCCATTGTCCTCCTATGATTTGCAGATTCGTATCGACTCGACATACTAAATATTCAAGCATTATTGGCGACCGCTATTATTAAATTCTGGAATGTGGATCATACTTCTGTCGTTTCATTGATTAAATAAATGTCGGATCATATAAATGTTAAGCATGATTGGGCACATCTAGAAGCTCTTCCATCTTCAAGTATAATTAATTCGTTCAATATGAACAGGAGAAGCAAAGCGCAGAGAACTTATTCGAGGCGGCTCCTTCGGCCGGCTGGCCGGCCGGCCCGCCTTCGACGGAAGGCTCTTTGCATTGATAATGTCATTTGGAGTCCGACCAAAATGCAACCTCAATCGACGGCTTATTTGGTGATAAAAGATGGGGAGGGGCGACCTGCGCTAGGTCCCATTCCCCTCTACAGCGCCGGACCGATGCATCATCGGTCATTCCGGCAGGGGGAATGGAAGTACACAAAGCATCGAATCGTTGTCCGACCGCCTTTGAGATCGAAACAGATCCTATGGCTACTTTTATTGCAAAGTTCAAACCAAAACGAGAGGTTACAAACACGCATGCTCTGTTGTCCTCCTCTACAATCTGGCAGCAGGTTTCTTTGAGCTCCGTCCTGCTATGAATTCCTGCATCTTCTTGAACTGCTCCTTGGTCATCCCATTGTAGTATTCATGGGCCCTTTCCTGTGGAAGCAAACGGAAACATGTCATCGCAACGAATATTCAAGGCGAGAAGTACGCGTAAAAAGGGTGCTCAGTTGGACAGCGTTGAGTTGAGAGACAAATAAGACTGGTTGGTAATTGACTGACTGCTAGGGACAGCTAAAATGCCATGGGGAAATTAGTCACCAGGCGCCAACATCGGCGACCCTCTTTCTTCTTGTTCCTTTTGTTTCGTAGCGCGTTCAAAACACAGAATCTAGATTCTGCACTGGGAGCTCTAATCTCGACCAGGTCCGTACGAAGAATTTCAGAAAGCTCCAACTTTAACAGAAGTCTAAAGTGCCATAGTGCCCCCATCAGAAACATGGTATAATCGAACAAGAGACCAAGGAGTAGAAGACGAAATTCAAGAAGGTGTACGACAGTGACAAGAGCTACAGCACCGCTCACGTTAGCCGTTTATGTGGAGAACTTACTGTTACTCTTGACTTGCTCTTCAAATATCTCCTCTTTCAGAGTTCTGGTTTCATTAGCTAGTTTTGGTATTTTCCACAGACAAATAGAACTGAAGACCAGCTCTTTCTTAACAGACTTGATATGCACAAAAGATGCGTTATAGAATTAATGGATCCAAAGATGCTGGAGACTAAGAGATGTAATTACCTTCTCCAGTGCAAGCGCACGGCCTAGGTCCAGTTTCAAGCCATCGTTTATGACCGACTTGTACCTCAAAACCAGGTCATGGTTGTTCTTGATGATGGCCTCGGCAATTTCTCGTGCCTTCTTCAGCAACTGACCTTCTTCAACCACATAATTCACAAGGCCCAATCGCTCGGCCTGCTCGGCAGTAAGAGGCGTGGCTGTAAGAGATACTTCACGAGCTTTATAGGGTCCTATGATGCGCGGGAGCTTCTGAGAGAGACCCCACGAAGGAAAGATTCCGAACCTGCAACGACACGCATTCAACAACTTCAACCAATCAAGAAGCCGCTTCTGTGAATTACTCAGAAAAGACCACCGAAATGGAGCGAGAACAAAACACCGAAAAGAGTGCTCTGCCATGGTAAAGGGGAAAACCACCGAGTGGTCTTCTCTCTAGCCAAACACCAGGAAAGTATTTCCTTTCGCAAGAATAGAAATCCAAGCTCTTGGGAGCATTTCTATGTCCCCTGAAGAACCAATCTTTCATTGTAACTCGCCATACCCAAGTTCATCTTGTCTAATTCTTAAACAACCCATTTGTGGAGAGCTACACTTTGCATAGCAACTACGATAAATTGAACTTCGATGCAATGCGACAAGCTACGAGGAGAAATTGGTCTCTCGAGGAACCATAGAAAACCCCATCCAAGCTCTTGGCAACGAATTTCGCGAACCACCTGCGACAAATTTTGGCATCTCGCCATGATTTTACAAAACAAGCATAGCGAGCTCAGCACATCATCACTGATCCTATCAAACCAAGACGCAGAGGTAAGATACCCGCGACCCGACAAGTTGACAACAAACCTCCTTCTAGGAGAGACAGATTCTGCAAGAACTTGGACACACGCACGTTGTCAACAGCAATTCGCATGAACCCAAAAGCGATGGCCAATTGCCCGAAGCAAAACTCGTCCTCGCTCGTTCACTTCCAGCCCCAGCTCAAACGAACGAAACGGTGACAATCTAACGCAGCGCACAGAGCAGAGAGAAAGTCAACGAAGCACTCACCTGGCATGGGAATCGATGAACTTGGCTCCCTTCGCGGCCACCAGGATGTCGCAGGCGAGCGCGATCTCGAACCCTGCCGTCACCGCGAACCCGCCGATGGCGCCGATGATGGGCTTGGGGCACCGCTCCATCTGGGCCACCGGGTCCGTCTCCGGGTCCTTGACGTCGCCCTTGAACACGTCCTCCGCCGCCGTGAGGTCCACGCCGGAGCAGAACGCGCGGCCCGATCCGGACAGCACGATGGCCCTCACCGACCCGTCGGCGCCGAGGCTCCGGAAGGCCCGGGCGAGGTCGACCATCATCGGCCGGGTCAGGGAGTTCAGGGACTTGGGGCGGTTGATGGTGACGGAGGCGACGCCGTCCGGGTGGCGCTCGACGAGTATCAGGGGCTGAGGGTCCGCCATCGCCGCCGTCGACCGGAAGTTGTTCGACGAAATGCGTTTCTTTATGTGGGAATGGATCTGCCGATGCGATTCCGTGCGTCGATGTGCGTGCCGGGGACGGAGCGGAGCGGTTGAGTTATCCACGTCGCCGACGGATGAGGAATGGGGGACAAGGCCCATCCCTAACATTAATTAAATAATAACTCGAATAGATTTAATAGTACAATATGGAAAAAAAAAAAAAAAAAGTTGAAAGGTAAAAGTTGGTAACTTGTAGTTGATCAGATGGTAAGTGCTCTAAATAATGTTGGCCGTTTCTTACGAAAGTTGATAATTTGATAAAAAAAAAAAAAAAAAGAAGTGATAATTTACTAGGAAATAAGTTTAAAATACAAATACGAAAGCTAAAATTAGTTGGTAAATACTTCTAAAAATATGACCAAGTAAATACCGTATGAAATGTGATTTTCAATGATGGCTTGCCTGATGCAATACATGTCGGCGTACATGAATTTCGATCCTTTAAAACTAGAGCCGAGGTTTGCAACGAGGCTTCTCGATTGGGTATTAAATAATCGAGCCATCTGATTGGAGAAGCCGATGCAACCATCTGTGGTAGCTCCATAGATGTCCCTTTCAAACGGTACGCAACCAGTCAGCCCCACATTACCTACTCCAATTTTCCTCGCCCCAAGATCATAAATTCTTTGCGAATAACATCAACCATTTTTATGAAACATTTATAACGAATGATTTTCAGGAACCCGATGAATGGCTGGGTAGTTGAGAATCTACTCATTGTGGAAAAAAGGGCAAGCAAAGTTGCAAAGTATCCTAAAATTGGGATAAATACACTAGAAGTGTCAAAAGTTATATACAGCGCTCACTTTAATGCCAAAAGTTTCCGTTGGATCATTTAAGTGCCAAATCGAAGAAAAAACGATCACTTTGGTGCCATCGACGAGAGATTTCGGCCAAAATGATTATGTGGCTTTTATATATTAAAAAAAAATTAACATGGCAAAAATTGAAGAAGATTGTTCATGTGGAATGGCATAAAACGATGTCATTTTCCTTTCTCTGTAAGAAATGACAACGTTTTATGCCATTCCATGTGGGCTCACTTACAAAACGATGTCGCATTGCTCTATGGCCAAAACGGCATCGCTAAAGATGGAGTAAAATACAGTTCGTACAGGCGGCATACAAACTATGTTCTCACTCGACACCGGTCGTAGCTCGCTCACCCACCGTCGTTCGCTCGCCCGCCGTTGCTCACCTGCCGTCACTCACCCGCCGTTGCTCAACCACCACTGTAGTTGCACCATCGTTCGCTTGTGTCCCCAACTCTCGCTCACTCTAGGTTTGTCATGTTCTCTACATGGGTCAATTGAGTAAAAAATTTAGGGTTTCGACAGGCAAGTTAAGGCGCGGAAGGAAAATTGAGGGCTTGGCTCAAGGGGAAAGTGGTGGGGATCTCACTTTTGTGGGGACCGAATAGAAAAATAAGACGCGGGGGGGGGAATGGGGGCTCAACTCGGAGGAAACAGTGGTGGGACCTTACTTTGTTTAATTAGTTGAACTACTTATGTGGGGGATCAAATGTGATTGAATTGAAAAATAGGTGATGGGGACCTCACTTTGTTTATTCAATTCGGCTTCTTTTGTTTTTGTAAAAAGACCGAATTGAATAAATTGGTCTCCTTTGTTTCTTTCGATAAAACAACAAGGACTTGCTTGTGAAGTTGTTGATTCTATCACGTGATCCCAAAAACTAATGAATTTTTTTTCTTCCTTGAGTGCAGCATCGACATGGACAAGAATCAAGTAGGCATCATTGTTTGTTATAGTGAAGAGTTTGTTATTGGCACCGAGGACTGGGAATATACTGGTGGAAACGAATGTATCATTTATGTCAATGTTCGAAAGACATCATATATTGATTTTATGAGAGATTTGGTGTATTTTTTATTATGCAGAGTGCAAAAAATACATTATTGTGTTCCTGGGAATGAATTGAATGATGGCTTGAGATTTTTTAATGACGATAATAGTATTAAGGATATCATTTACTATTATCTTCACGGCGACGAAGTTAGGGTATATGTTGAGTATTATAGTAATGATGAGGATTGTGAGGATGAGGATGATGATGGGGATGAGCAGACCACCATCGAAAGAAGAAAAGTGAGGGATCCTACTCAAGCGAGTAATCAAGTTGGGGATGAGTTTAAGTTAGATGAAAGGCAAAATGAGAGGGAGAGAAGTCATATTGATATAGATGAACAAACATGAAGATGTCTTGAAATCTCGGGTAAAGATGTGGGCAATGAAGACTTCATTGGATTAGAATGAGAAGTTGCTCTATCCAGTGAATCGGAAGATGAATATTTGGTTTCAATAAGTTTCCCAAGTGACAAAGATGATGATGAACTCGCATAGTCAAGACAAAAATAAAGAGAATTTCTCATAAAAAAATTTGCAACTTCAGGAAAGAGGCCCGAGCCAGTAAATAGGGATGGAACTTTAGCTTAAGGTAATAGAGGTGAAGATGAAGAAAACTATGGCAATGAAATTGCTAGTTCGGAGAATGAGCTTGTTAATGATGATGAAGAACTTGCTCGTGGAAGAAAAAGCAAATACCCTTACTATGATCCAATTGTTGATAAACCTATTTTGTCTATGGGCATGAGATTTGACGATACCAAATAATTAAATAAAGCTATTGTCAAGAACTCCATTGCTAAATAAAGGAGCGTTGAATTCATTAGAAATACGAAAGAATTTGTGAGAAGAAAAAGTAAGTACCCTTACTATGATCCAACTGTTGATAAACCTATTTTATTTGTGAGCATGCGATTTGATGATGCCAAACAATTAAAGAAAGCTGTTGTCAAGAACTTCATTGCTGAACAGAGGAGCGTTGAATTCATTAGAAATACAAAGGAATTTGTGAGAGCTAAGTGCTCACAACTCAATTGTTCATGGAAGCTCTATGACGCACTGAGTAGGAATGGGTCATTTCAGATTAAGTCATTCTAGGAAGAGCATATTTGTCCAATTATATTTAACAATAAAAGGGTAACAAGTGTGTAGTTATCGAAGCATTTTTTCAATACTATCAAAGCAATGCCTAAGATCAAGAGTTCTCAGTTTCAGCTGTTAGTAAATGAGTCAATGCAAGAGAGCTAAGTTGAGGGTGAAGAAAATATTGATGGGTTGGTACAAGGAAGAATATGCGCAGATATGGGATTATATTGGCGAATGCATGCTTCAAAACCCATCTAGTAAGGTATATGTAGAGGTTGTAAAGAGGCCACTCCCTAATGTTGAGCCTACATTTGATAGATTTTATGTCTATTTTGATGCATGCAAACGAGGCTTCTTAGCTGGTTGTAGAAGAGTTATATAATTGGATGAATGCTTTCTAAAGGGTTTGTGCAATGGGGAGTTGTTGGCTGCTGTGGGGAGAGAGGCCAACAATCAAATGTTTCCGATAATTTGGGTGATGGTGAAGATAGAGAACAAAAATACTTGGTTCTGGTTCCTCAAAAATTTAATGACTGACCTTGAGATAACTAATGGGGGAGGATGGACATTTATGAGTGACCAACAGAATGTAATACCATTGTCAATTAATTCATTCCCTTTTAATATTAATTACTCGCATGTTTTTCCTAACTTGTATTTATTGGTTTGAATTTTTGTAGGGACTTATTTTTACATTGGTTGAGTTGATGCCACATGCTGAGCATAGAATGTGCGTGGGGCACATATATACAAACTGGTCAAAGAACTTCAAATGAGATAGGTTGCAAAAACAGTTTTGGCAGATAGCGAAGGGTACCGACATGGCTGATTTCATATTAGTCAAACAGGGATTGTTGCAGCTGACAAATGAAGGTTTTGATGCACTTTTTCAGACAGAAGCTAAGCACTGGTGTCGGGCCTTCTTCAGCAAAGAGTTCAAATGTGATGTCATTGACAACAACCTTAGTGAAGCTTTCAATGACAGAATTTTAAAGGCCAGGTACAAACCAATCATCATCATGCTTGATGATATTCGAGTTATGGTCATGACTAGACTACATAGGCAAAAAAATGAGGCTACAAAGTGAACTAGAGACTATGGTCCTAAAATTGTGAAAAGATTTTAGGCAAACGTGCTGCTAATAGGTTCTGCCATCTAGTTTGAAATGGAGATAATAGATATGAAATCATTCAAAATCATGATAAGTATGTTGTCAACCTAGATAGAAGAAAGTGTTTATACCGAGCTTGGCAACTAAATGGAATTCCCTGTGCCCATAACATTTGTGCTATTAAGATAAAGCAATAAAACCCATATGATTACCTAGATGATTAATACAAAAAAAGCTCATACATTGCTTCATACCAATTCATGATGCAGCTTATTAGAAGTAGCAAATTTTGGGAGCCAACAAATCATGAAAGCCCTCTACTTTTGCCACTAAAAAAGCAAATAAAAAAGCCAAAAAGGAGACGAAGAATGTAGCAGGAAGAGGCATCAAGTCAGAGGATGAGTAGGACTGGAGTAAAGATGAAATGCTCCTATTGCCACAAGGAATGGCACAATAAGAAAGGTTGTGAGCTGAAAAGGCAATATCAATAGCAAAATGTAATGGCTAATTTAGTGCCAGGAACATGACCTACTGAAGAGTTTCTTGTTAGGCCTATTGAAGAGAGGACATAAGGCCCTGCTGTAATGCCTATTGAAGAGCAGACAGAAGGCCATGCTGTAAGGTAAGTATCCTCTTTGCTTCATTAACTTTTCAGTGCATAATCGATAGAATTTGATGATTGACCATGTGTACTGGCTTCTCTTGTCTTTTTTCCTTTGTCATGCACTTATAATTAATTTGAGAAGTTTTCTCCATTTGTTTCCACCATAAAAATGAGTAGATGTCTAATTATTTATTCCAGTTGGTTATAATTATGATACAATGCATTGTTGTAAAGCCCACTAAAGGGCAAAAAAAAAAGTCTTGTTGTAGGCCCAAGTGCAGGGACAGGGACTGGAACAGGCATGACGACAACAACAACAACTAAGTCCATTGTTAAGTAAACGAGAAAAAAATATCCTATAAGTTGTACATCGCTGTATTTGTCTTTTATGTGCTGAAATTTAAATTTATTATGTGTTTCTCAGATAAGAAGACGAGCAATTGCACAAATTGCACAGGTTGCTCCCCCATTTGTTGCTGCTGAAAATGATGCACCACAGCGAACAAGAGGGGCTCTTGGAAAAAGATTAAGACAATATGGTTATGGGATTAACACAAATGAACGTACTTGAATGACTATTTTGAATATAAGATTTATAGGCCTCATGCATTTAATTTGTTGTACTTCAATTCATTTGGTTGATAATATAGTTATGTTCATATAGCCTGGGAGAACTTCAGAGGTACTTGTCTCTCAAGGTAGGCCAACTCAAGAATCAAGGGTACAGCCAAAGAATAGTGCTCTAAAGAAGAAGACAACGAGTATAGTTCCAAAACAACCATCCAAAAAGAACCCAGCACTGGTTCCATCTTAACCAACCGATCATGGGAGCAATAGTGATCATAAGGACCAACACATGACATGTGCTAAAACAAAAATAACATCTGTCAAGAACAAGGAAAATGAGGTGACAGAAAGGCCAGTTAAAGAACCTGCACATTCAATTCGAAAGAGCGCTTAGATTATGAATCAATTCAAAGCTCAAAAAGGAAAATGAGGTGGGAGTGTTGTGCATATTGACTTATGGGAGAGTGCTGGACATGGTCTCTTTTTTATGTGGTACTGGACATTGTCTTTTTTTATGTTTTCTTTTTTTAGGAGGGTGCTGGATATGGTATCTTTATTGATGGTAGTTGCTGCCATTGTTTTTTTAGAAGGGTGCATATTGCATTTTGATTTTTTTTAAGAGAGTGCTGAACCTTCAGTGATTGGGGAGTGAAGTCAGACATGTTTTCTTTTGTAAAGAATCAATCAATGTCAATGGCAATAGCTGTTTTTGTTATTTCCTCTTGTGTTGGTTTCGGCTAGTAATGCTAGTAAGACAGTTATGTTGTATAATTTTTTGCTATTGGTGCAATGTTCTTATAAGGTTGATATTGTTTTTAGAAGTGATGTGTGCATATATTGTTACTAGTTGAAGTTGTGGATGCTAATAAATTTGTGAGTTCTAGTTGTATGTGCCGGTGCAATGCACCAGCTCACCTTGGTATAATTGTGGGTGCTGCATCTTGTTGTATCAACATTTGTATGGGCTGATGCAAGAACAAGATGCACCAGCAACCCAACTGCCTTGAAATCTCTCTCTTCAAATGATTGACCATTTGGGGGAAAAGACACTAAACGGCATTGTTTTGTTGTTTGTATGCTGATTGTACTTTCCGGCGATCCACGTTGGCTTCAAAAATTAATAAAAAACTGTCACGTCGGATTTCTGGCCAACTAGATTGGCGTTGGCACTGAAATGATCGTTTTTCAAAAATTTTGGCACATAAGTGATCTAAAATAAATTTTTGGCACCAAAGCAAATGCCATACATAACTTTTAGCACTCCTAGTGCCCCTAAAATATGTATGCCATATCAACATGAACTGGCCAGTGTATATGCTCTCTGTTCTTCTCTCAGTGAATTCAAAACCGAAGATTTCAGCTAGAAAATGGCAAAAGAATGTGATTCTGGTGAAGGAAGAACTTAGACAGAATGACTCAATGATGTATATTGTGTTTGAAGTAAAGACTCTGTTCATTTCGTCAGGAAAATGCCGATGAATTCGGCCAAGGAATAATCACTGCTGCTGGATGCAAGCACGATGCTTCACCATAAGATCAACCACAATACCCGGATTGGAGACGGAGAACAACAGTTACAATCTTTGATTTTACAAGTCAATAATGCTAAAAATCTTGCTATATCTGTAAAAATTGCAGCGAACAAATCAAGACCGTGACTTAACAGGGGACAAATGAAAGGTCAATGGTGAGCATATAGATGAACATTGAGCGATCTAATACTGTATCCAATGCAGGCTACGCTACTGAATAAAAGCCATTTGCTTTGGGGCTCTCAGCCCATTGCGTCGAGGGTGGGCAGCATTGAATGTCACTGCCAAATCTGAACCAACCCGCGAACATGGAACTCGAATTAGAATTCCAATGCACGATATTCTAATAACCTCTAGGGTATGCCCAAGAATTCTGCCGTCACTACCGAAAGTGTCCACCTTCCTTGCTCAAGAGTCGGCTTCACATCCATGCATTTGCTTACTCTCACGGATCTATGAAACTGTACTCGACCGATTACCCGGCTTGAGAAGGAGGGACTCATTGCGGGAGTTTCGGCCGACCCGGTTCCTTCACAAATCAAAAGAGAAATTGTTTACTTACACTCGACCCCCCCACGAACCTTCACTCCCCTCCAACTCTTGTAATCTATCTTGGAAGTTGATGCAGATCACTCGAAATAGTAAGTTCCACCCATGACTGCATTTATGTCATTGAACTTAAAGTAGTAAATCCTGACTGGAGACACAGAAAAAAAAGGAGCAGAAGAAGAATAAGAATGAGATAGCTGCAGAGTCCATGTAAAAGCTTGATTTGAGCAGCAACATTTAATGTATTGGCTGCGTCTGTAATCCGTGATTCGATGGCCATCTCTAGATGGGGTTGGTTTTGGAGAGTTATTGCGTGCAAGTGCTAGCCCATCACTATTTCTTAATGGTTGCTCTCCAATTCACGCTGATGATATTGTTTTTCCCTACTTGAACCTTTCAAGAAATGGGAACTTCGAGGTCGAACTATTTTGTCCATGGGATCTTGTCGACGAGTGTTCTAGGACACTTACGAAACATGCTTGTTGAGGAATTGTTTTATATTCGAATTATCGATTATGTACATGATGAGAAAAGTTATCGGATTCAGAAAATAAGTTGATAATTTGATTTTGTAGTTATAATTCATGTACGGTTAAACTAAATGAAAGTTAGTAAACACCTCAAATAAGAGTTGATAATATTGAGCTGGTTAATAAATTCATCAGCAAAACAATTGGTCATTCAAAATCAATTAAACCAAATAAATTTGGTTTGTGCCTTGAATAAAAGTTGGTAAGCCGAAAAAAAAAAGATTGATAAGTAACTCAAGTCTGTGAATTTCTATTGGAGTTAGTAAGTTACTTCAATGCTAGGTGGTAAATCGGAAGTGCTCAAACAAACATCAAGAAGTGGCCTAAACAAATGGTAACCTAAAACTAGGCCATAACTTAATCCGATTAAAATTGACAATTCTTTCGAACTAAGATTGATCATTAAATATAAAAATCGGCAACTTTGACATGGTAAGCAAGCCAATATGTTATAAATTATCAAACAGAAGTTGGTAATTTAATATGTGAGTTGATAATAAGTTATCATATGAGTAATTTACCAGCCACTTTTCTGTTACCAACTTCATTTGACATTCACCTCCTTTTTCATAATTTTAGAAGCATGGAATACTGTTTCGAGCTTCCTTGCCTGAGACAAGAACATCTTTTTCCCCATGTGTCAAGTTACATATATTATTTCAAATGAATAGCGTTGAATATCTGTGGATGGTTTACTGTTTCCTCTATGTAAAACCCTTTCTCTAATCCAAATTAGGCGAAATCCGAATCGATCACTAGCTATATCCATGCATATATGTCTCACTTTCTGCTGCTTATTTGATCAGGATTCAACGAGTTGCCGGATATTCATCGGCGTGATATCTTGAACTCCACCATCGATAAGACGCTTCGCAATTATGACGTTCGTAGCATCCGAAGGATGGTATGGATCCCAGAAGACATACTTCGACCTGTCCGGGCAAACACTAGAAGGCGGACCGCAAGGTATGAGACCCCCAAACCGACCTGCAGCGTAGCAGCATGACGAATTTGGGTTTTCAAAACCTGCAAGAAAGGTTTTCCATTGAAATTGAGAATCGATCATAGTTAGTTAGCGAATCTTAGACAGACGTAAGGAAGAACTAGAGATTGCAGTGTAGCGCTGTACCGTATGAAACGTAATTGTCGATAATGTCTTGTACGATGCGATACACGTCGGCATAGACGAATTTTGATCCTTGCAGACTTGAGCCAAGGTCTACAGCAAGGCTTCTCAATTGGGTATTAAATAACTGAGCCATCTGGTTCGGGAAGTCGATGCAAGAATCTGTGGTAGCTCCATTGGTGTCCCTTTCGTACGGTATGCAACCTATCGGTCCTACATTTGCTACGACGATTCTCCTTGCACCCAGATCATAAAATCTCTGCAAATAACATTAACCATCTTTATAAAGGATCATTACGAATATAACTTTTGGGAATAAGAATGCGCGAAATTTACCACAAGTTGCTGTCTATATCTGGAGATCATTGCGTTTACGAAAACTTCTGGAGATATCAATTTCTGCTCAGCCACGGAGACAACTGGCGTCAAGTAGTTATTGATGAAATCATTCGATCCGATGGTGACCGAGAAGAGGGCTGTCTTAAACAGCTCCGTGGCTGCTGAAATGCCGATGCCTGAGATTATGTCTTGCCTCGTATTCTCAAAATTATCTAACTGCGCATCCAAGTTTATCCGACCGCCCTGTCATCCGGTTTAAATTGTGTTACTATAACCAATCAATTGAGTATTGATGTTCGCATTTTTGTTGTATAGTTGCTCAACTGCAGAAAGAAGATTATGTATAATCGTGTCATGGATTTGATAACTACAATCATGATTCGAGAAGATAACAATGCTCACAAATAAATGTCCAGTGTGGTTAAGGATTCCGCCTGCACCGGAAGCGTAGTTGACCCCCTGCAAGATGACGGGCCAAACCGTTGTCGGAGCCAGGTATGGAGGAGCATAATCCTTGAAACCCAACTCTTCGCCTGCGAGAGGAAAACAATGAGCAGTGCAGAATACGATCGTCAGAGAATCCAGCCTCGTGTCTACAGTTTGGCAAGATCGAAAAACTTGCCTATGATGTCAATGATTGTTCTTCCGTTTGTGAACCGTCCCGTCGGGCCGCCGAAGTCGATCCCATTGGGGATGTAGTTGGCCTTTGAAAGTGAAGAGATGTAGTTGTTGTTTCCAGCATCAACCAAGGAATCTCCGAAAATGAAATTTGCCGAAACGTTCTTGGCGAAGCAACTTCGGAGCAGGAACAAGAGAATCAAAGTCCAAAAAGTTAACCCGATGAATGGCTGTCTAGCCGAGAATCTTCCCATTGTGAAAAAGGGAAGTAGAAAGTTTCTATGCTTTCTCTGTATCTCAGTAAATTCAAAACCAAAGAATTTGGTAGAGCAAATGGCCAAAAGAATGTGATTCTGGTAAAGGAATAATTCGACAGAATGACTCAATGCTGAATACCGTGGAAGAATCAAAAGTTGTTCATTTCTTCATGAAAATGCCGATGAATTCAGCAAAGAAACAGTCAATGCTTCTAGACACAGTTCCGATGCCTCGCAACCGAAGATGAGAACAACCAAGAACAACAATAATCTTTGATTTGACAAGTTGCTAATGCTAAGAACTTGCTGTGTCTGTAAAAATGGGTCCAAAGAAGTACACCCAGAAAGGCTCTGTAATGCAGTGAACGAATCAAGACTTGCGATTTAACTTGGGACGAATGAAAGGTCCGCGATTAGCATTCAGATGAAGGATGAGTGATCTGTATTTAATGTAGAGTAGTCTACTATGTCAACATTGAATGTCACTGCGAAATCAGCACCAACCCGTGAAAACAAAGCTCACATTAGAGTCCCAATGCACACAGTTTTCTATTAACCACTTGGGGCATGGCTAAGAAACCACACTCGATCCGAGGCCGGCGTGAGATGGGACCGGTCGAGGTAGTTTCGGATGACGCGGCGTCAGCATTAATAAATGAACACGAGGAAGAAAAAAACTGCTGGAGTCCGTGCACTGTTTACTTCGCTCAACTGCCAACGGGACCTGACTCCCATTCAACTTGCCGAATCGAGTTCGGAAGTTAATGCCCGTCGCTTAAAAATAGCAAGTCACGCCCATTGCTGCATTCATGCATTTGTACTTGAAGTAGTAAATCCTGACCGGAATCTGAGAAAAGAAAAGGCAAAAGGAAGACGAATAGACGGCCACATCGTTAAATCTGAGCTGCTGTTCTTCGACCAACAGCAAAAAAGCTTGACCTGAGCAGCACCATTGAATGTATCTGACTGCGTCTGGAATTCATAATCCATCGGCCATCGCTGGATGGGTTGGTTGGAAGAGTTACTGCGTGCATGTGCGTGCTAGCCCATCAATACATCATAGTGATTGCTCTGCCGATTCAGTTCATGCTGATATTGTTCTCCCCCACCTTGAATTTTTCGAGAAATGTGAACTGTCGCTGTGCATTACTCCATGCCCGGGTCTTGTGGACGAGCGCTCTCGGACACATAGTTAAAAATGGGTATCTCATGAGGACAGTCCGTGTGTCGAGATTTGCAATATTTCCATATTTGGTTACTTAACAATTTTTTTTTTTTTTTTTAATTTTATAACTGAGGAAACCCTGTAAGCTTGACAGCCGGCGAGTAAACCCTGAGGGAGCGACTGCAGGACTCGTCACTACAGTACTCCAAATAAAAATCCCTAACGATACTTAACAAGTGTTTTTGATCACTATTTATTGGAGAAAAATGTGTACAAGCAAACTTAGGGGGGCTTAAAGTTGTTTAGGAGCCCCATATCGATGCAAGATTAGAGAACGTCTTAAATTATTAAACCCATTTAACTAGTTTCTTCAAAAAACAAGTGACCCATATATGACCAATTTATGATTTAAATGGGTTGGGTCATATATGGGTCTAAGACCCATTTTGCCACCTCTAGTCTTAATCGACGAATCGTCGAGGAAACCGTTGGCTATGTTTATCGAGCATCTTAGCGCTGGCCTTTATGACCACTCGCTATGTATTCCAACTATGATAATTCACATAATTACTTATATTTCATGATAGATGTAGTGTGCCAAAATTGGGCCCGTAAAAATGGTCCAAAACTCATGTAATAACCCAAGAACATTTAAATGGGTCATAAAAATCTTACAGGCCATGGGTTCACTACGAACTCATTTGCAAGCCACTTAAGGTTTAACCCATTTAATAGGCCTCTACTTTTTCAAGTCACTTCATATTATATATGGAGATGTGCCAGGCCAACTTTTATAATTCTTATTATTTTCTTTTTGGAAAAAAATCATCAAAAATTTTCAATTTTATTTAATGTGATAAATTCACCATGAACTTTTTTTGTAACACCAAAAGCCCCAAACTTTACCAACTGTGATACATTTACACTAACTCTATGGTTGAAGGGCATTTTCATCTTTTAATTTTTAATTTTTTTCTTTTTCTTTCTTTTTTCTATTTTTCATTTTTCTTTTCCTTGTTTCTCTCTTTTTTTTTCTCTTTTCCCTTCGCCATTGGCTAAGGGAAGCTGGCTTAGGCGTCGGGTGAGGGTCGGGCGAGGGTCAAGCAAGCGAAGGCAGCCCAGCCCTCGCCCAATGGTTGCCTTGCCTGAGTTTGGTGAGAGGGGGGAAAAAGGAAAAGAAAAAAAAAATTTATGCCCTATAATTTATGGTAAATGTGTCACGCAAGTATAAGTTTGGGGTATTTATATCATGAAAAAAGGTTTAATATAAATGTGCCACAATTGATAAAGTTTGGAGTTTTTTGTGTCACTATCATATTGGGTAAAGTTTAAGATTTTTTTTTTGGCATTTTCCCTTTCTTGTTTCTTTCTTTCTTTTCCTTTTTTTTTTTTTTTGAGCCAGGGCTTCATGGTCCCAAAAGTTGATCGACAGACATAGAAGACAAAAAAGGAAAATAACTAAAGAAAAAAAATCATTTTTTTAAATTGTACAAGTTATTCACCATATGAGTATCATATGTCATCGCTAAGAGAGACTTCGATAGTCAATCTTAGAAGTATTTGACATACGAAAGTCTAAAAAAATAATTTTTTAGAAAATTATAAGAAACAAATTATTCTAATGAAAGTATTTCAGTAATATGAATCGGGTTAGGTAGAGGTAGAAAAATTTGTATTATGAATAAATGAATCATAAACGAATTAATAGTTCAATTTGGGTTAGAGCATTTATTTATCATTATCCTTAAATTGGGGGTGTATGGCAAACCAAAGAAGGAGGAATCACGTGCATTTATACATAGAATTTTATATGAAATTCTATGTTATTTATCGTGTGGATTGGGTTTATTGAATAAGATAAGAATAATAAAATCCAATTCTAGAAGTCTGTCTGTATAATTAGAGCAATGAGTAAATTATGCCTACTAGTCCACAGCAGATGGAGAATAGTCTAACACCTATGCGTCCATTTCACTCCTATGAACGAGATAACATAATTGAGCAAAAGGGAAAAAGAAATTCGGAATTTGGCTTCTTTAAAGATGCATTATCGATAAGGTTAAAAATCAAAGTAAAGAATTGATTTGTCGCTACAAAATATGTGAATTAGCAATCAGGTCAGTGGCTTCTCATTGAAGCTAAAATACAAGTTGCTGGACTTCACAGCTAAGATCCACCTTTGAGGCGCGCCGCCGCCACCGCCGCCACTAGCATCGCCACTGGCACCTCCTCCTCCTCCTCCTCCGCCACTTCCATAGCTTCCACTTATACCACCACCTCTGCCACACAAAACAGCCGCCAACTGTCCCCCATCTATCCTTCCAAAGCCATAACTTGGACCACCACCACCACCATCTTTCCCATCACCAATGCCACATTTGAATTCTTCTCCTCCAGCACCACCTCCACCACCTCCTATGCCACCACCGGAACTAGCACCGCCGCCACCGACTTCTCCCCAACATCACCACCTTCCCCATCACTTTGCCACCTCCCAGGCCGCTGCTGACACTCCTACCTGTGTGACTGCGTCCCTTCCACCCCCAAAAAATCCTACTCCAGCACCATTGCCTTTTCCAGGTTCAATTCCTACTCGACCACCCTTTTGCCCCTCTAAAATCCTACACCACCTTTGCGTTCCAGAGCCACTGCCCACCCCTTCTCTACTACCACTGCCACCTTCGCCACCGCCAGTTCCGCTTCCAAAACCACCAGTGCTGCCTCCAACTCCTACGCCATCCCTTTTTCCATGTCGGAAAGGCATCAGTGCCTCCTCCGGCACCACCACCTTCGCCACCTCCCACTCACGGCACACCACACTTTCCTAGCCACCCCCAGCTCCACCAAATCCTCATCCACCCACTCCCACCACCAGTTTCCTACCCCACTACAAAGCCACTCCGAACTTCTAGATCGACAACCTGATCAAATACCCCTCCAGCTCCGCCACTTGATCTTTTGCTCCACCATCCTCACGAAATGCTAGACCTACAACTACACCACCTCCCTTCAGCACCACAACCCAAGCCTCCTCCAGTGATTGTCAGACAATTATAGACCGCACAGATTACTCCAACATCTTTGTTGACAAAGGGAGAAAAAGCGCCACCTGCACAACGTACGGGTTCGAGGATACTTGGTCCTACTTTTAGTACGGCATACGAGCAAATATAGGAGAATGATATAATGGTGCCATCCGAGACTCTCCCTGTCCCTGCGTTTCGTGGGCTACTCGTACTCACCCCCGTCACATTTAGAAGCGGAGATTTACAGAGGCCAGTGAATATTATCATAGCCGTGTCCCCTATTCCTCGACTACTCGTGCGATGCAAATTAGCTAGTATGTTGTGTCCATTGAGATGCTTCCCCTTATACATGAATGCGTGTGTTAGGGCCTCATTGTAACTTTCCTAATTAGAGACATTCAAGTGGTTAGATGCAATTTTAACTCAAGATGACAGGTTCTTGTTCGAAATTAACGATTAATTCCAAACCAGCTCTTCATAAACAAGCCACCGGGTCAGGGGCCGCAAATTGGAGAACAAGTCCCCAACACCTTCCGGGATCAAAATCTAGAAGGTACTGGAAAGCAAAGAAGAAATGGTGTTTTTACCCAAAAAAAAAAAAAAGATATGGTGTTTACCGTTTCCTCATGCAAACAATAGCTGAGAAAGAAGCCGACCAAATTCACACCTTGAAAAAAAAAAATAATAAAAATAATAAATAATAAATAAAAAATTCACACCTTGAAAACGTTCAGCCAAATCCCAACGAATCCAATCATTGCACCTTCAAAGCTTTGGATTATTTTACCCGTGCAAGTACTGATACGCAGCCAGTACATCTAGACCGCCTGACGCTGCAATGGTACGATTAGTGAGTACCCACTTCACCCCCCATTAATCGCGTGAAAGTAGTATACTCCAAATTCCGGGGGTCCAAGAGTTACGAATTTTATCACCCTGCGCAAGCCCTTTCACATGCATCATTTATGTATAAAGTGCCAAAAAAATTTCAAGCAGGAAGCATGATGGCAATTAGTTAACTTCATAGACATGACCTTCGTATTAATTCCTCACCAAGCAAAGAGGAACCATCTGTGGATCAGATTGTCTCGCCCGAGACCTCCTCTTTCCTAAAAGCCAGACTGTTGGCTTTATTACATGGTATATTACGAGCTAAAACTTAGAGAGTAACCCTGAGAAGGAGATACCGTTACAATCATTGTTGACTCTGTAACACCGTATAGACAATATGTATCTACGACACATGCTTACAGTGGGAGCACGTTGCAACTCAATTGTCCATATGACGCACTTCAATCACAAATCTACGTGGGAGACAGCTTTTCCAAATGGCAGCCTCGATTACATAGCAATCAGGTAGCAATTCTTGGTCTCAAAGGCGCAGCATATAGTTGTTGCATTAGGGTAGGAGGTCTGAAGAGATCTGAGATTACATCTCAGGCTAAAAGATCATCTTCCAACTCTTGAGAAGTTGAGATTAAAGTTGGGGACCTTAAGAAGTGATTATCTCCCAAATTCAGTCACGGAAGTTGACTGATCGAGTATCCATTTGCAGAATTCAGTTCCATGTTCGGTCCATCCAAGAGGGACTGGTTGAAGTTGAGAGGCAATTGAAATGTGATTTTGAGGTCCAGAAAGCTAGTCAATATCCTTTGATCCCGGAGGCATGGGAAGTTCAAGAGTTATGATGAAATAACATCTTTCCGACTCTCTAATATATTGCACTTCACCACTCATAAGCCTCAAAATCTTCCTGCACATGCTCAGCCCCAAACCTTCCTCGGTCATCCAACGACTGCTATGGAACATGTCTTGAACCAGCTCAGGAGGTAGACCTTCACCAGGACACACAATCCTTCATAAAGGGAACAAAATGATATAATTAGATTCACATTCATCATATATGCCACAAGATCCAATCAGTAGGTTAAGGTAAAAGAAGTCCACACAGCTTTTTTCCGCATGCACTGTTGAATGCTGCTAAATTTTAAATGACATATGCAACTATTTGTTTACCGAGGCTAATTTGCTCATGAGGTATACGAACATAGGGACCAATCAGTGCATTCTCAATCAGCCAAAGAGGCATGCACGGTGATATTGCAGGATTCACATACTCACCACTATTGAGAAAACTATTAAGAAAATCAGCATTCACTTTCATTATAGGGCAACTACACTGAAAGGTTTGAAGAGATTGAGAAGCTTCTATTAGCCCCCTATAACAAAATAGGCCATCATTTCCCCCGATTACATCCAAGACTGGACATAGACAAGAGTTCTTTAATATCTGGTGTCTGTCAGGGAATACCACATAGATAAGTATAAAGCCATCCAACGGAGCATGTATCTCAAAGAATATGTTTTTCCCCTAATGCTGACTATGCCATAATTCAATATAACTGAGTGAAAGAAGATAAATGAGCAGCAAATTTATTTATCTATCAAGTAAACAAAAAAATTTACAATTTATTTCCCATGACTTTACTGCCCAGCTTGCCTCCCTGTACAATAGGAGTTTGTAGAAGTCTAAAAAATAGAATACACAGCATAGTACAATACTTTTCAAAACCAGAAAGGTCACAAATCGCCTCAAGCAAGCTCACAGTGGTCAAAACAAATTTGTTCAAAACATGACAGAGTTTCAATCTCCACATCTGGTGATGATCACCAAAGACACTGGATAGTCATTTGATAAACACACATTGATCGAGAGAAACAGAACCTTAAAATTGTCAGTATCCCACACTGACAATCCATGATAACGGCAATCCATCATTCTAGTATCTAAATCATGCATCAAATCTGATAACCATTAAGTTTCTGGAGCTAATTAACCCTCAAGAACACTGAAGAGTTAACAGAGACGAATTTTGGAAAGAAAGCTGTATCAGGAAACCATCTCAGAATTAGACAATGCATTATCCACAGAACATACTCAAAACAGATAGAAACCTATAAAAAGAATACCTAAATTCGTTGTGCACAAGAGTTAGTCCTCCATCAGTTTGCTTCAGACTTGGATGCACGTGAATCTCCACCCAACCCTCAGGAGATGGAGCATGTCTCACCATATTTAACAAGAAATCAGCCAATACTTGTTGAATTCTCAGCTGATCACCACAGACAGCCAGAGTTTTGATTTCATCTGGAATATCACGAATCAATTGCAAACCCCGTTCTCTCAGCAATATCATTACTTGGCTAACCACAGCATTCATAACACTTCCAAGAAAGAATTCAGCCTTCTCAAGCTCCAATGAACTAATTAGAAGAAAAGAATTTATTAGACCACGTTTTCACCAATAGCAGAATTGTGCTAAGCCAATAGATGAGAAACTAAGATTCCCTTTGCCGCAGCAGTTCAGATGCAGCAAACAATGTTACTCTAAAGTTAATTTTCTTCATGTTGATGAAAAAAGATAAGACTGTTAAACGTCTATTTGTTCAGAATGCTTCAAAGCAGCCAAACCAATGAGACCAAAATATTTTTAAAACACATCTATCGACACACAAAACTGACTAAATAACAATAAGAGGGAGTGTAAAGATTCATCATACTTGCTTTGTACTCCAAGTCATAATGGGAATTAGGAATTAAGTGAATAGGTCATCTTAAATAAGTGAGCCGCATTGAGTCAGTAGCATGAGGCTTAGCTTAGAGCTAGGTCAAAAAGGGAAGAAGAAAGCAGTCAAAAATTTTGAAAAACATTACTTTTTTCATTTTATTTAAAAGGTTATGCAGATGAATAACAGTACACGGCCAAAGTTCATCCCATCAATAAAGCTGTGGTATTTTATAAAAACTCAGCGACCATTTCCAGTTTAGATTCTAAAACCGGTTCTGTTCAAACAATATTCATAAACAAAATTTACATTCCAAACCTTCCAAGTATAAGACAAAAGGTACATGTCCACAGACAAAAAGCAGGAGTAATTCAAAGCAAATATCTTCATGCATTAGCTTCTCCTAGGAAAGACCAAAACCTCAATGATTTATTCAAAATGGTCAAACAAACTCACCCATCTTCAATGCTTCGCAGATCAGCATCATTTATTATCCTCATCATCTGCTTCTCACAAGCAGCACTAGTCTCCAGAAACTGCTTTTGATCCTCAGTCAAGCCTGTGGCCTCCAAGAGTGAGTGAGTAAAACGTATGCCACTCAGAGGATTTCTTATTTCTTGACACATATAAGCCAACTCTTTCATTCTTGAAAAACATTTCTTGTCCTGCTGCCTCTGAACTTTCAGAGCTTGTTGCAGCTCGGGACTTGCAATTTGCAAAAAGCAGAAGGCTCCAATTACCTTCCCATCCATGCTGACCCTCTTATTAGCAGTCAAGAGCGCTTGCACATATTTACCATGTCGGTCAAAGAAAGAGAAAGGAAACTTGTCTGCATCCTGACCTCCAATTGCATTATGCAAAACGATCATGAATTTCGTCAATGCATCTGGACCTTTGAGCCGACAGCAACTGCCAAAGACCTCCCCAACAAGCATCTTTCCCATAATCTCACCACGCGTCCAACCAGTGAGGTTTTCCACAGCAGTGTTCCATTCAGAGCAGCAAGTATTATCATCGCAAGCAAATATTGGAGGGATCAAAGGATTGGGACTATGAACGATAGCCTTGTAATCACCTTGGATGTGTATAAATTTGTCCATTACTATTTTCTGACCAGTAATATCTTGACCAACAAAGCAAACTCCAACTATGTTGTTCATATAATCCTTGCTAGAGCAAGCATTAACCACCACAAAAATAGCCTTCTTGTGGTGTTCCGCCCGAACGTTTTCAACTTTATCTCTATATTTTTATCCTCTTCACCTGCACAAGTAATGCCCCCACAATTCAATGAAATACTCGACATTGCAGCATGATTGGCCCAAGAAAATTACCCATTTTCTTGCCAGTCAAAGTTAACTTAAAAATAGAGATGTGAGTGAAATCTACCAAACGGTTGTCGTTGGGGCTATACACCAATGGTATTCTGTGGTGATTAGTTGGTGAGGCCCCAAAGTATTTTTGGAATCCCGAGAATGACGTGAGATTTTATTTCAGGTCAAACTACAGTCTTAAATAGCATGTTGCTGATAGGAATGTTGCAGTCACACAGTTCCCGGTTGTAACAAGATTTTAGAGCAAAGATTCTGTGATACCCTTACTCTTGGAGATGAAAAGTAATGGGTTCTAAGCATACTTAAGGCGGTGTCGTGCCTGTGTCAAGAAGAATCATAAATTACAAGCATTTGAATCGTTGCTAACCAAGTGAATTCCGCCTTTCTATAATATCATGCTAAGACCTCATGTTCATATTCTGTACGGTGACAAAATGACACGCATCATCTAGGGGGATTTCAGTATACTATTTGCTATTCATGACGACGATGAATGCAAGATGACTTATTTAAGCAATATATGAGTTATTAAGTAGCAATTGGTGATGAAAAGAATCTGCACATTTATAAGGCAATGTTTGACTCATCTTGGGTTTTATTTGAACCGCAATCAATCATGGCAACAGCATCCCCAGGTGATATGTAAACAATCAGGATGACAGCATCTAAGGAGTTGGAATCCGTTTGAAATGCTGTAGGCTAGAAGTTACTGCTAGTGAGATTTTTGCTGAAATCTCTAGCAAATTTTGATGGTTTAGACTTTAGATATATTTTTATACTTTCCTTACATAGTTTCAAGAGAAGATTGCACGAATAAATATAAAGACGAGATGTACACCACGCTTGCTAATTTCAAGGAGTAAGCGACAGCCAAAAAGATATTCCAGGAGTAAGTTCCACTACACGCTTGAAGCAAACAAGTTGATGTGATTGTCAAGTATGTTGTTGCGCAAGACATGATGTCTTGATTCAAATTGAAGCTCTCATTAGGTGCTCGTAAAAAAATATGGATGAGCTACCACTGGTAAATTTTCAGAAGTAGCTAGGCTCAATCCAGGTCAAGACATAGTCAACTCCTAACCAAGATATAGGGAAAATGTTTTCCCATTCAAGGGATGTATCTACTATGTGGGTGGACAGTTATCATCCTTTATCAAACAAGTAATGAACTTCACCTAGATGCTCTATCATGTCATGCAGAACATCTCCTACGAACTTTACAACTGGCATCAAATTGTGAAAAGGCTTACCTTTTAGGGCATGTTGCAAAAGTTTGTCAACAATCTCTTTTGATTCCTTAAAAACAAGATCGTGAAGCAAGGACTTCCCCATCGCTTCTTCAACGGAGAGCCCCGTTAATTCTGCCATCTTTCCATTCCACCCATTTATGCGGCCATCAACATCTACAGCAAATATAGGAGCAGTTGCAGTTTCTATCAAACGAACCATCTCCCTTGCAACCGAGCTTAATTCATCCACGCCTTGCAACTCAAGATCCACTTCTGGAGCATTGACGACAGCCTTGGAGTTACTGGGCTCAACATCTCTAAACGAGTCACGCAAAATGAGCTGCAGAGAGTGAATTGCGTCCATCTCTGCATTCTCCCATGGCAAACTCCGGCTCTTGACCACTTCCAAAAATGCCTTAAATGAAGAACGCGGGTGCATCCTCTGCCCATCATCTTTATCCTCGGGATGATGTTTAGCACCACCCCACTTTATCTCTTTTGCTGTATGGGACCGAAACCAGAACAGAAAATCCCTCTTAGTGATATAAGCAACAGCCATCCCACATACTGCATCCCCAAGTGAGGCTGCCCCAGGGTATCCGGCATCAGCCAAACTGTCCGTGCTCAAACCAGTTGAGTCTCCATGAAATGCTAATAACCACTCCACAATATCCTTTATCTGGGGTTCCGTCGGCGTCACACCAAGTGGGTAGTACTTTCCTTGATAAAAGAGTGCCGCACCGTCGCATTTCACCAGGTCCATGATACTAGGGCTCTGAGTGACAATTCCAGTAGGGGAATCCCGAAGAAGCATGTCACACAACAAGGTTTGGGTCCTCAAGACATGCTTTTCAGACAATTGAGATGCCAACTGCAATTCCATGTTTAATTGAAGTCCAAAGGCCTGCATCAAGAACTCACAGGCATATCGGAGTGGAAAAGGGATGCACCTGGCCGACGTGTGATGACAAACCACCAGACCCCATAGCCTCATCGAGTTTCGACCTCCGACGGCTTCTTCATCATTGCCATTTATAATGACAGCCATAGCTAACGATGCAATGGAGCCCATGTTAGCCATGTACTGCGCATGACAACCATGAGGGGCACGGAGTGTCGACCCAACCAAGCACAGAGGTTGCATCAGACTCTCGTCCTGTACGACAAGAACCGGCATAGCATGGCAGTCCGCAATCATCCTAACTCGGTTCTGCTTAAACAAGAACCTCGATGCCTGCGGAATATCAGTGGCAGGATAGTGCAAGCCAATATATGGCTCCAAATCCGCCCTCTTGCTCTCAGCCACAACCTCCCCATGCTCATCTTCATGAAACTTGTACACCATAACCCTATCGTACCCAGTAAGTTCCCTCACGCTCTCGACCACGGTGTCGCACAACAGCTTAATATCCCCGCCCGGGAGCGACTGCAGGTGCGAAATCGCCCTCACCGCCAACTTCTGCGACTGCACGGCCCCAGCAATGGACAGGGCAGGGTCCTCTGTCCTGGTGGGCTCCAAATCGATCACAATGCCCACATCAATCCTGTGCAGAATCGCGTAGAAGGCCTTCCCCGAATTCTTGGAGTGAATCCAGAGGGGATTCAGCAGCATAATCTCCCGCGCGCCGAAGGCCTTCTCGAGCAGGGCCCCGCTGGAGTTTGTGAAGAGCGTACGGACGTCGGTCCCAATCCCGAGCACCTCGGGCTTCTCGAGGCTCGGCACGGACTGCGGGGTGAGCCCCAGCATGTCCCGCGCGTTCTCGCTGTAGGCGAGGATCCGGAACGCCGCCTCGTCGGCGGCAATCATGCAGCCGAAGGGCTGTATGTGGCCCCCCCGCTGGATCTTCGACAGGTAGGCGGTGATCTGCTGCTCGGGGACGGACTGCGTGGTGGTCCGGACCGACTGCGAGTAGTCGAAGGACCGGCCGGACTCGCCGGACTGCTCGAACACCGCGTGGAGTCGCGCGTCCTGCGTGTACTGCGCAATGGCCTTGCTCACGGAGTCCGTCGTCGGGTGCGCCCCCCGCGCCGGCGCCCCCGCCCCCGCCGCCGCCGGAGGGTGCGAACTCGCGGCCTTGCTCGTCGACGCCATCCTCCTCCTCCCCCTCCTCCTCCGCCGCCGCCGCCTCCTTCCCCCCGCTCTACTGAAGCGACGGCGTGCGGCGGCGCCGAATTGCCGGAGAATCTCGCATTTCGCGGCGGCAGAAATGGCGGTGGCGGTTATGCGGGCGTCGCGGCGGCCTCTCCAGCTTCTTCTTCTTCTTCTCTCTACTCTCTCTCTACTCTCTCTCCGCTTCTAGAGAGAGAAAGTGGAGTCGGGAAAATCTCGGTTTGGCTGCTGCTGCTGCTGCTGCTGCGGGGAGGAGAGAATGGAGCGATGTCCGTGCCTTGTGCTTTGATTCCCTCTCTCTCCCTCTCTCTCTCTCTCTCTCTCTCTCTCTCCTTATTTTATTTATTATTAATCAGTTTTTCTTCCTTTCTTTTTCGGGTAATGTCGCGTTGCTTTTGTTCACGTGCGACTTCGCTATCGGGCCTGTCCGAGCTGGAAGTGAAGCTCGCGTGCGGCCACGTGGGCGAAGTGCAAAGCAAGAGAGAGAAGCTAGAGAGAGAGAGGAATTATTTGGGATGAGGTGAGAATGAGGTATGAGGGATAAATTGGGATTGGGTCTCCCCCTTTTCCCTTCCCCACCCCCAGCTCATTCATCCGTTCCCAGTGGTTTTTTTTTTGGCAAAGTCAATGGTTTTTTTTTCTTCACACAGATATACTACCTGAATTTTGATTCAATATACAATATGATCTATGAACTTTTAATTTATTTAATGGGGTTTATGAACTTTTGATATGTGTGCAAGTTAGCTCTTGGACTAAATAAAGATGTTAAATATTATCTTTTCATTAATTCAAATTCAAGGATTGCATTGAAGATTTTCAATATCAAAAGTTCATAGATAACGTTGAACAAATTGGAAGTTCATGGATGATATTACATATTCGACTGAAATTGATTAATTATATTGAACGAATTGAAAGTTTAGGGATCGCATTGCACATTGAATCAAAATTCAAAGACCATTTATGTCATTTTCCCTCTTCAAATCAACTTTCAAATAATGAGTTCCTTCCTCTCTATTTTTTTTATTAATATAATTGAGACAAAACCCCGTGACGCATGGGTCCTTACATTGACTCTTGTCTCGGGAAGAAATCTCAAACGAATGCATGGTAAACAAGTGTCCGACCAGCACGTGATCTTACTAGACGTGATGTTTGCTCATATGCCTTTCGAGACTACACTGATAAAATACCCAAAAAAAAAAAGATCATGGCTCAAGAAGCAACTCTCCCGGGTGGATTCCGGGCTAGCTACTTTTATGGGGGAGGGGCTAATCTCCAATTCTAATTGGGGGCATGTTTGTCTTATTCGGACATTATGTACATTGTCCCTATATATCTCAAGATTGAAGATTATGTGAGTCCGAGGTGGGGCTAAAAAGCCATGCCTCTTCTTGGCATTTATAGAAGAGTTGAAGTCGCAGCCACGTGGGCTTGTTTGCGGAATCTTTTTGTGGAAATTGAATGGAGCCATGTTCCCTTCAAGTCTCTAGGTCATAGGTGCCTCCTCCTCTTCAGAATCATCACCATTTGGATCCCACGTTATCGTGGACAGTGAACTGCCATAGCGGCTTGCTGAACTCCCAAGCTTTTGAATGTGATGCTTGGGAGCTAAGCTTTAGTCCATATCACAAGATTCATAGTTCAGCTTCAAATGTGTTTGGTCATTCTCATTTTCCTCTTGAACTTTTCAGCTCAGTTGCTACAGAAAATCATGGTTCAAGACCCAACTTTGGGGATAGAACTAGCAAGAGATTTTACTTTTCTGTGTTCAGCTTGAACGAGTCATACTTTATATGCGAAAATTATCCAATCAATTCTAAATTTATCATACGGATGTCAATTTTGTTATAAACTCTTCAATTTTGCCGATTCAATCCTATATCTTTGCGCGAAATTCCAATTGTTATGATTCTAGTCAATTTTTTGCAAAAAATCGCTAATATAGTGGTCTAGTCATCACCGAAAGTCTTACATGATACACCATCACGTCAACGATTTTCGATAGAAATTGATCGAAATGATTATATTGAAATGTTGTATTAAAGTTTGAAACCAAATTAGCAAAATTGAAAAGTTTATGATTGAATTGACATCTGTACAATAAGTTTTTGATTGATGAGACGATTTTTCGTGCTTTAGGCCGATCCCATTTCACCATAATCCAATGTTAGGTGGCACTTGCTTCTTTTGGTGTGGTGCACATGGACGATCAGCAGTGGTAACCAAGCATTATTAAGGCAGATCCTTGATATGCATGAGAAGATCCAAAAGACAATGATGATGTTCATGTTCCAAACTACGTTGTGTTGTTGAACCTTCAGCTTTGCCTCCCACATCCTCTCATTTTTCTTCTACTAATGACTAGCAAATGTGCACCTTAATATGCCCTTTAAAAGCTCAAGGGAGGCAGGTGATCGATCGAGACATCATAATGTCACATCTTGTATTCCCACCCACTCGAGAAAAAAAGATTGGGTGAGAATCAAGAAGTTTATAGATGATAAAAGCAAACACCATGCCAGTACTTCGGTACTCAGTACCGTCAAATAAGGGAAAATAGTAGCTCTTTGCCTCTGGAGTGATGTAGGGTGGTGTCATCGACCACGAGTTTCGCCTAGGCCTATCAATTGGTTGCTCAACTTATATCCCTAGTTGATAGGCCTGAGCAAACCTCATATGGACGGATCTCGGTCTGAGCTGGTAGTGAACTTAGGCAGGCTTGGGGCCAAATAGAGAGAGAGAGAGAGAGGGAATTATTTGAGATGAGATGAGGCGATTGGTCTCCTTTTTTCCACCTTTTTTCTTGGCCTGCTCATACTCATTTATCCTTTGCATTATTGATTTGACAAAAAGTTTGATATCACTTTCCAAAAAGAGATTTTTTTTTTTCCTTTATATGAAAATTTTGAATGCGTAATCGACAGGAAAATCAAATAGACATAACAAAGGGAAATCAAATAGACATAACAACCTCTTGCTTCGCGTGCACCCTAAACAATCATAACGATGTTCTAATTCATGCTTTTAAAATAATCTTAAGAAAATCAAAGAAAAAGGGTTATTTCCAAATTAGCTCCTCTAGGCTTATCACGATCATAATTTCAAGAGACTATATTCCAATTCTAATTAGAAATTTGATGTGTTATTTATATGAGTGTCTAGTCAACAAGCAATCTAACCAAACGTAATGATCTCTTATTCAGCATACACTAAAAAATCATGAAAATATTATAGTTAATGCTTTCGAGATGGCTCTAAGAAAATACAAAAATAATGATTGTTTCTTGTGGAACTCTTAGGGATTAATTTCAAATTCTAATTGTGGATCTATTATCTTATTTAGATGGATATGTCTCTTTTATGTCTCAATGTGGAGGATCATAGTACGAGGTGGGGTTAGATCATGCATTCTAGAGGCATCCACACAAGATTTAAGTGTTTTAGCCACGTGGGCTTGTTTAAGGAATCTTTTTAGAAATTGAATGGAGGGCTACTGTAGGTTAATAGCGATATTGAATGATGTGATTTAGTGAGTGAAGTCACACTCCAACCACATTACTGGAGTCATTAAATTGGAAATTGCTATGAGCATTAATCAATATTTGTATCCCATGAGTCACACGTTGTCACGTAAATTGAATGTGTTGATTACTTACTTCACCACAGAATATTGGAGTTATGCAATTGGAAATTACTTTGGGCATTAATCAACATTTGTATCCCACGAGTCACACATTATTACATAAACTGGAGTTATGCAATTAGAAATTACTATACGCATTAATCAACATTTGTATCCCACGAGTCACATGTTGTCATATAAATTAAATGTGTTGATTACTTCCTTCAACATAAAGATTGGAATTATGCAATTGGAAATTACTATACACATTATAATATTTGTATCCCGTGAATCACATGTTGTCATATGAATTAAATGTGTTGATTACTTACTTCACCATAAAGGATTGGAGTTATGCAATTAGAAACTATTACATACATTAATCAACCTTTGTATCCCACGAGTCACACGTTGTCATATAAATTAAATGTGCTGATTACTTACTTCAACACAAAGGATTGGAGTTATGCAATTGGAAACTATTACATACATTAATCAACCTTTGTATCCCACGAGTCACACGTTGTCATATAAATTAAATGTGTTGATTACTTACTTCAACACAAAGGATTGGAGTTATGCAATTGGAAATTATTACATGCGTTAATCAACCTTTGTATCCCACGAATCACACGTTGTCATATAAATTAAATATGTTGATTACTTATTTCAACATAAAGAATTGAAGTTATGTAATTGAAATTACTATACGCATTATAATATTTGTATTCCATGAGTCACGTGTTGTCATATGAATTAAATATGTTGATTATTTACTTCACCATAAAAGATTGGAGTTATGCAATTGGAAATTACTACACGCTTTAATCAACCTTTGTATCCCACGAGTCACACGTTGTCATGTAAATTAAATGTGTTGATTACTTACTTCACCATAAATGATTTGAGTTATGCAATTGGAAACTATTACATGCATTAATCAACCTTTGTATTCCACAAGTCACACGTTGTTATATAAATTAAATGTGTTGATTACTTACTTCAACATAAAGGATTGGAGTTATGCAATTGGAAACTATTACATGCATTAATCAACCTTTGTATCCCATGAGTCACACGTTGTCATAAAAATTAAATGTGCTGATTACTTACTTCAACATAAAGGATTTGAGTTATGCAATTGGAAATTACTATACGCATTATAATATTTGTATCCCGTGAGTCACATGTTGTCATATGAATTAAATGTGTTGATTTCTTACTTCACCATAAATGATTAGAGTTATGCAATTGGAAATTACTGCACGCATTAATCAACATTTGTATCCCACGAGTCACACGTTGTCATATAAATTAAATGTGCTGATTACTTACTTCAACATAAAGGATTTGAGTTATGCAATTTAAAAGATTGGAGTTATGCAATTAGATATTACTACACGCATTAATCAACCTTTGTATCCCACGAGTCACACGTTGTTATATAAATTAAATGTGCATTACTTACTTTAAAGGTATACGCAATATAATCCTGTATCCCGTGAGTCATATGTCACACCATAAAGTTGTTATATAAATTAAATGTGTCACACGTGATTAAATTAAATGTGCTGATTGCTTACTTCAACATAAAGGATTGGCGTTATGCAATTGGAAATTACTATACGCATTATAATATTTGTATCATGTGAATCACATGTTGCCATATGAATTAAATGTGTTGATTACTTACTTCATCATAAATGATTGGAGTTATGCAATTGAAAATTACTATGGACATTAATCAAATTTTGGATCCCCGCAAGTCACCTCATGCGTTGATTAACTACTTCACTATAAAGTAATGGAGTAATGCAATTGGAAATTACTGCGGGCATTAATCAACATTTAGATCCCACGTCGTCACAAAACATTAGCATGATGTCATCACATAGATTAAGCGTGTTGATTACCTACTTCATGCAGCAAATTCCAAGGCATGAAAAGAACTATCGTTTCCTAACCTTAGTAATTGCGACCGTGACATTTGGATTCAAAGAGGTCCCTTATAAAAATAAAAATGATCAATTTAATTAGATTTAGGGTGCATTTACCTTACGGAATACCTATGATTTTGAGGACATTTAAATAAAAAAATCATTTGTATCGCCTATAAAAATGATTGCATGAAAAATATTTTTATTGTCCATGAAACTATTTAGGCATGAATACTTGTTGATGTTAAAAATATTATTCGTTGACTGGTTTTTTTTATAGATATAATCAATTATTTTTTGAAAAAATATTTTCCAAATCATTCTTTTTTAGCTAAACAAACGGATCCTTAAATTGATTTGATTTTTTATTTTGATGTTTGTTATTCACCCATAGTTTTGGCATTACATATTTTTCAAATTGATTGTTGTTTGTATTGCTTACAAAATAAGTCTACACAAAATGCTTTTGTTATTTACAAAAAAAAAACATTTAGATATAAATTTATGTCAATGTCTTGTTTGACTCTCTTCCAACTTCAATATTTTGTTGTAGTTTCTATGTTGGGTCGTACCAAACTAAGCCCAACTCAATATTCTCCAGCTTCAAATTTGGTCAAATACAAGTCCAGTCCAATCATCCGGAGCACCAGAAATTATGTCGAGAAGGCCATGGCAATGCTTCAATCTCGCAACACTTTCACCAGAAGTCACCGCATGAGCAGAAACCATCCTGAAAATGATGAAACCGCTTCCTATCTCGCACGGTGATCGGGCGCTCATAGACCCTCGAGATCAGTTTCATGGCGGCATGGCAATCGTCGCATATCCGTAGGTTCTTGGCGATCCGGATCGGAGTTCCCAGGCGGGTGCTGATGAGCCCGAAAGCTACGGCAATCTTCTCGCTGTGATAGTGCAATGTGCTCTCCTTTTGTTCTTCGTCGAAATTGAGCAAGACCTGAGTGGTGTCGGGGCTATAGCCTAATGATCTCAACTTGCTAGTGATTTCCTCCAACATCGAGCGGATCTCTTCGGCTCTTGGATGAGCCTCATCTTCCACTAGGAACTCGTGAATCGCTCCATCGAGCTCGATCCAGCTGCACCCGGGGTCCTTCCTAATGTCCATCTCCTTCATCTTCAATCTAATGTCAGACACTCCCTCCCAGTTCCCTTGAGAAGCAAACATGTTGGAGAGAGCCACGTAAGATCCACTGTCGTTAGGAGATAACTTCATCAGCCGTTGCGCAATTCGTTCGCCCATCTCGATGTTCCCGTGCATCTTACAAGCACCTAGCAGGGCCTTTAGTATCACATCATCCGGTTCCGTGGGCGTGTTCTGTAGAAGCTCCTCGGCCTCATCCAATAGCCCGGCACGGCCCAACATATCGACCATGCAACCATAATGCTCAATCCGAGGCTCCAGTCCGACTACATTAGTCATATGGTTGAATAATGATCTACCCTCCTCTACTAAACCCGCGTGGCTACAAGCTGTTAATACAGCAATGTAGGCAACATCGCTCGGTGTTACTCCGGACCGTTCCATTCTCGAAAAGTAATCAAGAGCATCCTTTGCTCTACCGTGCATAGCGAGCCCTCCAATTATGGCATTCCAAGTTTTCGGGCTCTCTTTTGGCAGCGCCTCAAAAACTTGAAGTGCCTTCTCAATACTCCCACACTTTGAATACATATCGAGGAGAGCCGACCCAAGAACGTCATCGATTTCAATCCCGTTCTTCTCTGCATATAAATGGACCCATTTCCCCAGCTCCAGCGCCCCCAAGCGCGAAATCGCCGGAAGAACACTAACCAATGTCACATAATTCGCACAAACATCCCCCATCTGCATCTCGCGGAACATCTCGACTGCCTCCATAAAAAGCCCATGTTGCGCATACCCAGATATCATCACGTTCCACGACACCACACTTCTCTGAGGCATTTTATCAAACAGGTCCCGAGCAGTTTTCAAATCCCCCATTCTCACGTACCCATCAACCATCACATTCCACAAAACCACATCCCCCTCTTGCCTCCTGAGATTCGCCTCCTTCCCCGCGCCACCGCTCCGAACAATTCTCTCGTCAAACAGAACGTAGGCATCATCCATGGCACCGCAGAGCACGTACATTCTGACAAGGTTACTAAGAACGAACTCGTCCCCATCCAAACCGCGCTTGGCAACCATCCCGTGCACCTGCCTCCCTTCCTCCCCCTCCCCAGCCTCGCGCAGGCCTTCAGCACCGACGGGAACGTGAACCCGTTGGGCTCCACGTCGCCGTCTCGGACCATCTCCTGGAACAGGACCAGAGCCTCCAGCTGCTGCAGAGCGTCGCCGTCGCTCTCGGCGAGAGCCCTGATGATGGAGTTCCAAGAGAAGCAGTTGGGCCGGGGCATCCGGTCGAAGACCGCCCGCGCGTACCGGAGGTCGCGGCGGCCGGAGAGCGCGCAGAAGCGGAGGATCTCGGCGGCGGCGAGGGGGTCCTGGACCTCGCCGGTCTTGATCATGCGGGCGTGCACCTGCTTGAGGTCGGCCATGGACCTGCATCTCGTGATTTGAGGGAAGAGGGACGAGGGGTGGCGAGCCGGCGGCGCTCCGGCGGCGGGCGCGTACACGGTCGAGTTCATGAGGCAAACCCAGAGAGACGAGAGGCTTGCAAAGTTTGCACTTAGAACATGATTTTAGGATAGAATCGAACAAAGTGGACCGAACCGATATCGAGTTCTAAGATAAGTTTTAAGTTCTAAAAATAACATCAGTAAATTTGGATCCTAAAACAAGTTTTTGCATCTCTATGTTTTACATGTCAACGTATTTTATCTTTATAAATTTGTGTGTATAAATAAGTAATGATCGGTGAATTAGTAATGATTCATTTTAATTGTTCAATTAAGTAAATAAGGAGTTTGGTAGATCTTGAAACTGACCTTAGAATTTATGATAAAGTAGGTTGTAGGTTCCAAAAATTATACGAAGTTCTAAAAATTAATGAATCTAATCCGATAGGTAAGTTTCGATTTTTACATGGAACTTGAACAGAATTTGAAACCACTCACCTTAATGCAATTAGGGATAAGTATGGTTTCAAGATAGAATCTAAAACTTGAAAACTAGGTTGATGAGAACCTTTCCATAACCACGGGTTTTAAAATTAGTGAATTTATTTTGATAGCTGGTTCAAAGTTCTTGGTGGAAACTAAAACTTGAAACTTAAAAACTAAAACAAGTTTTCACGTTTTTCTTGGTTTATATTTTCGCATGATCTTACGGTATTCTATCATATGAGCTTCCATTTTATAACTATGATTTTTACTTTGTTAATTTTTCATATTTTCCATGTATCTAAATATAAGTTATAATCAATGTAGTATAATAGCAAATGATGATTATTAAATGTGATAATTTACTGTAATCGTTTAATTAATAATATGGATCTAATTAGACCTTATTTCAGTAGGTAGGTTTCCGATTTTATGTGAAACTTTTATGGAACTTGAAACCGCTCATTTCTACTTGTAATTGCATTAATGTTCTCTTCCCGCTCCCTTCTGTCACACCTGATGGGCCCGGGCCCGGGCCCATCAGCCCATATTAGCCGGCCTCAAGTCGCATGCCTCCTGGGCCTGGGCCCATCAGGCCCTATACGCCCGGCCCGAAGCCGAATGTCAACGAACTCCATTCGACCCGATGAACGGCCAGGATTGAATCAGCCTCCCCCAGGGCTCAAAAACCCTAGCGATATAAACTTTAGAGCTCCCTCCCCGTTCGGCAGCCATAACCAGAAGCTCCTGAATCTAAACGCGTGCCTCCGCCATCTGCATTCGCGCCCGCCGCAAGCTCTGTCGGAGCGAAGATGAAGGTTGTCGCCGCGTACTTGCTGGCCGTCTTGGGAGGCAACACCTGCCCCTCCGCCGACGACTTGAAGGACATTCTAGGATCAGGTCCTCTCTCTCTCTCTCTCTCTCGATGTTTCGCTCATTTGACGACGGCGCTAGATGTGGTCAAGGGTTTAGCAGTCTTTAAGTTTTCATGGGTCGATTGATTTAGGGACGAAGTTAGCCGGCGTGTGTTCAAGTTTGGATCTTTCTGCATGTGGAGAGAAGGGTTGGGATTACTTGAGCGTATCTGGTGAAGGGTTTTGGCACCGGGGATTTGGGATTTGCTGTCGTAGTGTACTTTTGATGCTCTTTCGGATGCTCCAAATGATCAGTTTGTTAGTTTGGGCCGCGAAGATGAGATCTCCGGTATCCGATTGTCGCCGCGTTCGGATGGTTTTAGTCGTCATGGCGGATGTGGATTACAGTAATTATGTGTAGGCAAAAGATGTTCATTGCTTGATTTTGCGATGTTGCTTGGTGTATGTTGGACCTGCTGATAGAATCTTCTGCTGCTGGTCATCGTTCTGTAGAGATAGTAGACTATGGCGTATCAGGAACAAAGAAGAAATTTCAAACTGTAATTTAGTTTTATGGGGATGTGGGAGTCTTCGGTGTACAATGTTGTTACTAAGATCTTTCCAGATTTATAGCCCTTTCGAGGGGAGCAACAGTTTGCCGTTGTGCTGAAGGATTGCCTTGTGGATTTCTTACAGTTGGAGCTGAGGCTGATGACGATAGGATAGAGTTGCTCTTGTCCGAAGTCAAGGGAAAGGACATCACTGAGCTGATTGCTGCCGGAAGGGAAAAGCTGGCCTCCGTGCCCTCAGGAGGCGGTGGCGCTGTGGCCGTCGCTGCAGCCCCAGGAGGTGGTGCCGCCGCTGGAGGCGCCGCCCCAGCTGCTGAGGCAAAGAAGGAGGAGAAAGTCGAGGAGAAGGAAGAGTCTGACGACGTAAGCACTATTACTCATCTCTCTGGTTTCTTGAGCTAAGCTTGTTTCATGCAGAAGATCTTTGTCTTTTGGTCGCCATTTGATTTAAACCGAACTCGTACATTCTCTTTGCTGCAGGATATGGGCTTCAGTCTCTTTGATTAAGAATGCAGATGGCGATTTTTGCTTACAAATGTGCGTGTCGTGGATATAGGCGCAAACATGCGGTCTCTGTAGTCCATAGTTAGAAGTTCTTGTTTTTTCTTCTTCTGTTTGCTGCTGGACCCCCTTGAAATTTTTGTTTACTCTAAATGAGATGTTTTCGGGACCTGGGATGGAATTTTTTCCCTGAAATTCGTCCATTTCGGATAGTCTCTTGATTATAATTGACTGCTCATCCAGTTTCGATTCTTATTTCCTGGCGAGGTGGAAAGCATTGAACACGCACTAGTAATTCGACCCGTGATTTAGAACCCATGACAGCACCAGGATCTCTCATCTCGGTCCTGCAACACATCAGGTGCTCTAGCATGTGAGCTTTTCTTTCAGTCTTTTGCCCTTGCCCTTGCCCTGTAGCGCTATGGCTGTTTTCTCTGTCTAAGAACCGAACGATCTGTCTACTGAAAAGTGGATTAAGATACGCTAATTCCTAGTAGGAACTAATTAGGCTGTTCAACTTTTAATGATCTGTGCATTTTCAACGTTAGTTATAAATACCCTTTTGGTAATTTTGACGAACGGATCGGGATCTGTCGCCAATGCCCCAAACTCGGGATTGGTCGTCTGCCCGGATCGCCGATATGAGGTGGGTTCTTGGGTTCTGGTTCAGATGGCGGGGATCTTCAGGTCCTCGGCCCGCCTTGAGTCCTCGAGCTTGGCTATCTCCAAAGCACTAGAGACTCGGATCTTGCTTGGTCTTTCGAGCTCGAAGCATCGTGCCAGCAGTCGGGTCTCTACCCTCAAGGTTCCTGGTCCAGTCGCCGAGTGTCGGGGCCGGATGCCTGGGTCCCGTGACTAATTTAGCATGCGAACTCTGCATATCCAATCCGAATTCGTCCAAGAACGTAGCAACATTGACGAATTCTATCGATGCATGCGATATGATACTTTCGCTATCCTCCTAAAAATTTGTGATTAGCGAGTTAATCCTTGCTGACTCGATCATGCAAGGCGTGACGTGGCCCATGCAGGAGGGGTTAAGAAACCCTGAAGAAACGCTCGGGAGGGATCAACACAAAATCAATGCGTAATTAATTATTTTTCTCTGTTTTTATTTTTTATTTATTTTTTTTGGCTCTGTCCCTTCTCAACGTCACAATCCCCACCACCTCAGACAAAAAAAAAAAAAAAAAAAAAAGATAGAACATTCGGGGAATCCCAGGTTTCATTCTTCATCCTCCGTCCTCCTTTAGCCTATTCCCTCCGATTCCGGTCGGTAATGTCTCCTCGGATATGGAAGGCAAGCTCCGTTCTCGTCTCTCGCTCCGTCTCGTGTGCATTTGTGCCGCCCTGCACTTTGTTCACGTCCTCGGAAGACGTTCCGAGCCGCCGTACATGATCGCATGCGGCGCCTCGAGACGAGGCGCCGACTCGGATGGCCGGGCCTGGTCGCCGGATCCCAGGTTCCTTGCCTCGCCGGCCGTGGCCGATACGGTGCCCGCTGAGGCCGAGTTCCAGGACCCTTCCCTGCCTTCCGCCGTCCCGTACATGTCCGCCAGGGTCTTCACCGCCCCGGCCTCCTACAGGTTCTCGGTCCCGCCGAGGGCTCGGCTGTGGCTCCGGCTCCATTTCTATCCTTCCTCTTACAGCAACCTCGATCCGTCCGACTCCTACTTCGCGGTCGCCGCGAACGGGTTCACGCTCCTGAACAATTTCAGCGCTTCCATCACGGCGCAGGCGCTCACGCAGGCGTATATCATCCGAGAGTTCTCGCTCGCTCCGGTCGGATCCGGCGACCTCAACATCACTTTCACGCCTTCGGTGGAACACGGAGGGGCATATGCGTTCATCAATGGAATCGAGATAAATCGGATGCCCAACATATTCGAGGAGGCGGCGACGATGGTCGGGTTCGATCAGGCCGTCTCCGTCGAGGGATCTTCTTTGCAGACATTGTATAGGCTTAATGTGGGCGGACAATACATTCCGCCGACCAATGATTCCGGCCTGACGAGGACATGGTACGACGACACCCCCTACTTATTTGGCGCCGCGGCCGGGGTCACTTCCGAGGCCGACGGGAAGGTGAAAGTTGGATATCCTCCCGACGTTCCGGAATACATCGCGCCCCTCGACGTGTACCGCACGGCGAGGACGATGGGTCCGGATCCGAAGGTTAACCAGAACTACAACCTCACCTGGGTTTTCCAGATCGACGCGAATTTCACCTATATCGTCAGGTTCCATTTCTGCGATTTCCTCCTCGATAAAGTTAACCAGCGCGTGTTCGATATCTTCGTGAACAACCAGACGGCGCAGGCGTCCGCCGATGTCATCGCGTGGTCCGGTTCTGAGGGAGCGCCGGTCTATAAAGATTTCGCCACTTATGTTAGCGACGGCCGCGGCGATGAGCAGCTGTGGGTGGCTTTGCATCCGAGCGTTTCGATGAATCCCGAGTACTACGATGCGATCCTCAATGGACTCGAGATCTTCAAGGTGAATGACAGCAACGGGAATTTGGCTGGTCCTAACCCGGTTCCATCGCAAATGCTTCTCCATGCCGAGGCCGAGGCCGAGGCCGACAAGAAATTCGCTCCTTCGGGTCCTTCGAGCGCCGGCCAAGTAATTGGTGCGATCGTCGGAGGGGTTCTAGGATTCGCTATCGTCGTTTCGGGATGCCTTTTCGTGCGGTATCGGATGAACGAGGCCGACGGAATGACCCCTAGAGTCAGTAAATGGCTACCGCTCCATGGAAGTTCCCACAGCAGATCGACAATTTCCGGCAAGAGCAATGCCAGTACCCACCTCTCGTCTCTTGCGGCAGGCCTGTGCCGACACTTTTCGCTGTTCGAGATCAAGCACGCTACCAAAAACTTCGACGAGTCGCGGGTCATTGGAGTGGGAGGGTTTGGGAAGGTCTACAAGGGCATGATCGATGGAGGGTCGACCGCGGTCGCCATCAAGCGTTCGAACCCTTCTTCGGAGCAAGGAGTTGACGAGTTCCAGACTGAGATCGAGATGCTCTCGAAGCTGCGGCACAAGCATCTGGTCTCGCTGATCGGGTTCTGCGAAGAAGACGGCGAGATGATCCTGGTGTATGATTACATGGCCAACGGCACGCTCAGGGAACACATATACAAAGGCAACAAGCCGCCGTTGTCGTGGAAGCAGAGGCTGGAGATCTGCATTGGCGCCGCCCGTGGCCTGCACTACTTGCACACGGGGGCGAAGTACACGATCATCCACCGCGACGTGAAGACGACCAACATCTTGCTGGACGACAAGTGGGTGGCGAAGGTCTCCGACTTCGGGCTGTCCAAGACCGGGCCGAACATCAACCAGACGCACGTCAGCACCGTCGTGAAGGGCAGCTTCGGGTACCTGGACCCTGAGTACTTCAGGCGGCAGCAGCTCACCGAGAAATCCGACGTCTACTCCTTCGGGGTAGTCCTGTTCGAGGTCCTGTGCGCCCGGCCCGCCCTCAACCCGAGCTTGCCCAAAGAACAGGTCAGCCTCGCGGACTGGGCTCGCCTCTGCCAAAGGAAGGGGACCCTGGACGACATCATCGACCCGTGCATCAAGGGGCAGATCACCCCGGAGTGCTACAAGAAGTTCGCCGAGATGGCTGGGAAGTGCTTGGCTGACCATGGGCTCGATCGGCCATCCATGGGCGATGTGCTCTGGAGTCTCGAGCTGGCGCTGCAATTGCAGGAGAATCCTGACGGCACGTCGGCCAAGTTCGTAGGGGAACATGAGGACGACGTGCAGAGATTCATGACCGGCATAGATGGAGAGACCGCCATGAGCGGAGAGATCCATGATTTGAATATGAATGCAGTGTTTTCGCAGCTAGTGAATCCTAGTGGAAGATGAACTCTATTCTTTTAATTTTTTGAAACATTCAACTCATTTCTGTAGGATGATTTCTCAGATTATTCATGTAGTCTAATCTCATCTCCAGTGCCGGACTCGCAATAAGGGTTAGACCTGTACTAACACGGTTTTTTCTCCGGTTTAGAGCACGTCACCAAACACGAAACGGGATCATTTACATCCTATCCTATTGCAAATCTCAACCACCAGTTGTCGTCTTTTGCCGTCGTTGCGTAATGACTCCTGCTAAGTTTGGGTGAGGATTGCAGACTGATCTGCATATCCTCATATGGGACCTAAGATGGCCCATCTGCAGTTGCACCATCTGTTGGACTTCTCTTCTATGCAACTAGACAGTATAATTGATAGACATCTTCCAGTAGCCGTATGTTTTATGAATTGAAGAACATTTTGCGCTCGGGCTTAAACCGCATTGATGGTGCCAATCTAGGGGAATGATCAGGTATTTTTTCCTGTGCATTTCGAGATGATCTAGGAACAAGACTTTCTGCGACGGGATAAACACGACAGGGAATGCAACAGTGGGGTTAATCTGTGGGAGGCCATTAAGGATTGCATTCAACAGCACTTAGCTTCTCTTCATCTGTGATGCTTGCTTGGGGCTTTACGTGGCCAGTCCCCTCGGGACCTGGCTCGTTTCTTCTGCGGGAGGTGCAGCTATCCATTACTCGGTTGAGCTGACTAGTCTCAGATTTCAGCTTTTATGCCATGCATATGAAGTTCAGTTTGATTATGCTCAGTCGCAGGGACAGTGGAGGAATGTTGATTGATAATTTCAGATCTTTCTTATGTTCTAAAGAACACCAAGATCGACTGGAGCGTTATCAAACCGGACTCAAGGGAATTTTCTCAATGCCTATGGCACTCGTTACTCCAAAGCATACAGATGTTAAACGCCAGGATGCCCTCGTTGAGCTCGACATCTGAAACAGGATTGCCTCCATGTAAAGAGCGCGAACCGTGCAGAAAGCCATCTTCACTGATGAAAAATGAAGGAGGATGGCCAGTTGCTGCTGCACTTGGGGAAGTGATTCCCTCGTTTCAATGTTTACTTTCTGCAAGATGGACAAGGCAAAGGAACCTTAAAAAAAGACAGCATTTCCAAACGCAAGATTTCACTTATCTTTCTGGACAGGCCTTGGGGATGAAAACAAAGGAAAAATGCGAATGTTGATTGATAATCCAGGCTTGATTTCACACCTCAAGCTTCATCTACTTCCAGGTAAAATGTTGCCATCTTGTTTAGATTTTCGGAATATACAGCAATATGTAAGACCCAATTCAGCCTTGGCTGTACCGCAGCAAGAACACGAAGGCGGACATTCCACGTGGCAATATTTAAATGTTCTCTCTTGCATGGCTTGCTGGAAATTCAACATGGCAAAATTCAATGAAAATGTACTTAAACAACATTGCTAAAGCATGGAAAGTTCCAACTTTCCCTGCTCTTCAAAAGCTGACAGAATGCTTGTAAGATTTGTCTAAAATTTGACTCTCCTTGAAACCCTAATTTATACCGATGATTTCAAGGTAAAATTAAGAGGTGAATCTTACAATAGAAAGGAGAATAAGCAGAAACGGCTCAAGTTCATATCAACGAAATCAAGATGATGGTGGATATTACTCAAATTTATATGAAATTGGATCATGGAGCTTAGTGGCAGATTTTTTCTTGACACTAAGGACAACAACATTGGAGCCGTGGGACACCCTTGTGAATGGCTTCGAGGGAGGGCATACTCCACCTAGAATGAGTAGCCAGAGAGAACACTATTTTTGCCTTACATACTCAAAATTTATTGTCAAAAGATTTAAAAGCTAATTCAGTCCATCCGATTAATTTTAAATAAATATTATTGACATGAATGTCGATCGACCTATGTAGCACGGTTGGCATTGATGTTGAGATTCTTCAATAATATTTTAATAATTTTTTATTTTTCTCATTTTTTCTTTCTTTTTTTTTTTCTCACTTTTTTTTTTTTTTTTCTCCAGCTCTTTGCATATGCTCTCAACTTCCATTCCTTGACTTTTCCATATTCTTCAAGAAATATCATTGATTTAGCGGTAACTCAACTGAGAGTATTTAACCGACCAAAAAAAAAAAAAAAAAAACTGAGAGTATTTCCTCTTTTTCCCCCTTAACTTCTAAGAGTATTTAAAAAAAATATATATTCAGTATGAATTTATGACATATTGAGAATACCAATGAATGAAGTGGACATTTCAATTCAGTTTATGGATTTTTTTTTCATTTAAATATTAAGGAATAATTATATAAATAATCCATGGACTTTGAAGAAATGTCAATGTGCTATTTAAATTTTTAATTTGTCTAATTTGGATTCTGAACTTTATCCTAACGTGTAATGAGATCTCTGAATTTTTTTAAATTTTTATTCTAGTTCATGAATTATATGAAAATATAAAATATCATCTTTATGTTAATTCAAGTTCAAGAACAATATTGAATATTTTCATATAATTCCATAGACTAAATTGAATTTGTACGAAAAGTTTCGGGACCATATTGTATATTTGGCCAACGTTCAGGGACTATTTATGTGATTCTTCCAAAATATTAACTACACCATCTCTAATTTAAAAAAAAAAAAAAAATCAATGTAGGAAATGGTACGAGATAGGGTTTAAGGAATGGTGGCCTGCGTCGTCGTTTTTACAAGGGGTTTTAGAGCATAGCTGTTCACGAGCTCTGACGTTCGCCATGCTTCGAGCTCTCGCTTGCCATCGCTGGTTCTTGCATTGATCGCAGCGCACCAGCTCGTGCTCCGTAGCCGCGCTTGCTCCGGCGTCCGCACCGGCGATGGAGGAGGCTGACGACGGCTTCGGAGCTCTGTACGTCGACGACGTTGAGTTCGGAGCGAGCGAGCCCGCCGGCGGCCTGCTCGGCTGCTCCGATTCGTGGGTTCGGGCTGTGGGCGGAGAGGAACCGATCGGAAATGGTGGTGGAGCTGGAAATGCTGGTGGAGGTACTGGGTCGGAGCCGAAAAGTGGTTCCGAGGTGAGAAGGTTTGAGGCGAGCGATTTGAGAGAGGATGGTGGCAGGCGCGAGGAGGAGGAGGAGGGTGGCGGGAGCGACAGCGAGGAAGATTTGAACATAGTTGTGAACGATGAGGATTGCCGGGCACTCGCGGGTTTGAGCATGCGGAGCGCGTGGGACGGAGGCAGGTTCGGTGATGATGCTGACGGTGATGTCGACGGTGTCGCCGCCCAGAATGGTGTGGGGATGAACGGAAGGCGGAGCGATCAGTTAATGAATGGAGGGCGGGATTGCGACGGTGCACCCAGTGAGAGAGGAACTGGATTTAAGCAATTGAAGGTTATTCTTTAACTCCTGGATGAATAAATTATAATGTTTCCTTCAGTACTTCTTTGGTAGAATAGTTCCTTTTCTTTCGAAGATAGAATAGTTGTTGATCTGGTAAATTTTATGGCTAGCATGTTCAACAAAGTCTACTTCTTGTTGGGTTGCCGTGTTGCAGTTTAGAGAACCTCACAGGACGGGATATGCACGTGCAAACTATTGGAGAGCTAACAAATCTGGGGGGATGATGGCATTATCCATGTCAGCAAGAGGTGATTTTGAGAAAAATGAGGACCAGGATCATAAGGAAGTCAGTGGCATGGTCCATGCTCGTGCTTCATCTAATTTAGCAGTACCTCAAAAAGGACATAATTTTTCTCTTCCCTGGTATAGGTCAGTAGATGTGTTACAGTTTTGTCTCATTCTCTGTGCTTTTTTCCCCTCTTGTATGTGTTTTGATTGGGCAATGTTGATTACAAGTGGATGTATTCTGTTAGATGGCTTCATTCTGCAAGTGTTTTGTCCCTGGAGGAGTCAGCAGAAGAGCATTATCTTAACTAATGATGCTTGTACTATATGTCTGATTTCCTTTCCTGACGATCATACTTGAGGAATTAGAGTAATAGCTAGAGTATGGTCAAGTATGCTTCTATCATGCAGCTTCTTTCATATTCCCAGGAACATACTTGATGTAAATATCGATGCACTCAAGGAGAAGCCATGGAGGTATCCAGGAGTGGATATAACTGATTATTTCAACTTTGGTCTTGATGAGGAAAGCTGGAAACAATACTGTAGCTCTCTGGTAATTTTATGGCCTGTGGTTCATTCAATTCTGCTGATGTCAGACCTTCTTAAAGCATTACTTTTTACTCTTCTCTTTAAGTATGATTAATTCAGATAGAGTAATTAAACTGAAACTTACTGCAGGAGCAAGTAAGGCAGCAGAGCTCTTTGCAGTCTCGGATCCCCACTTACGAGTCTTCAAGCCTCAATCAGGTACTAAATCTGATTGGCCTCTGTGATGCCTTCCTTCAAATCTCACTGATGGAATGTTCAACTCTTTTAGGACTAGATTCTGTATAAAAATTGTTTGCCTCATCGCCCCTACTATTTCATTTTTCCCCCAAGTTTCATCTAACAAAATCATTTCAAATTTTATCTGAAACCAACAGCAAAATTACCAAATTTGTTATAGGACCTCATATATCCTCACATTGACTTGCAACTTCTGTAGCCTTCCAAAATCACTTGCATTTTATTCGAAGAAAATTGCTAAAATCATAGCAAAGACCAAATATCAATTAAGAGTGACTGCAATTCCCAAAATGACCATTTAACCTCTAAATAAGTTTTTTTTTTTTTAATAGTTTCTCTATGTAAAATGGGTTACAGTATTATTTGAGGTGCATTGTGATAATTTCGACAATTTTAGGTTGTAAATTGGGAAAATGAAATAGCAGGGGGAAAAATGAAACAGACATGAAAAGGCTATGAAGTTTAAGTAAACCTTAAGAAAATATTCTTAGCAATTGTTATGGTGGTTTATGAACAGGAGGAGTTAGTTCAGGAAGGTATGGCTGATGGAGCTGGTCAAGTTGGATCAGGAAGGACACATGCACCCTCAACTACAGTATCTCTTGATAGACAAAGCCTGTTGACAATGGTGTGTATAATTTATTCAATTTGATCTCCATTTAATTACCATCCACTAGATTTCATCTGAGTTTCAGTGTAAATGACTATGTTGTGTCATGTCTGTATTTCTCCAGCAAAAAGGCAAATCAATTGAGGTTGCAGAAAGCCATGGTGAACGACAGCCATCTATGGTTCTAAGGCGCCTGCGATCATACGATGCTGATGTAGTAATAGAGGTGTGTCTGGAGTTTCATTTAGTCTTGGTGGCAAGTTTGACAAATCCCTATTAATTTATTTCTGGGGCAGGTTGCTTTGCCAGATTCCCCCAAGGATTATTCTATATCAAACAAAAATGGGCTCAATTTCATTCACAGTACGTTCTCCAAAGATAGTGGGAAACTGCATGTGGATGATAGTAGAAATACTTTCCAGCCTCATAAAGCTGGCAACGAAGATGCATTGATGCCTCATACTGTGGATGAGGACCTATCTGTAGATTGTCCAGAAGAAAATGCTAGAAGGTTCAGAGAGTCAGTTAAAGGGACAAGGTATGGGAAGCTATATCCGACTTTTCGAGAAGCTGTTTTTAGAGAGCATAATGGAACACGCTTTTGAATCCCCTAAGTCTGTGAGCTTAATCTCACTGATAACTCTGGACCTTTGTGCCTAGTGTATCACTGATCAAAAAATTATCAAGCACACCTCTAGGTGTTGTTTTGTACAGCTGTCAGTTTATACATCCCTTTCAAATCATATAAGAAATGTAGAGCTGGGTAGAGCAATTAGGAACTTACTTCCATTGGTGGATGAAAGGAACATAATACGGTCTATCACATTCTCTGAGTGTTAAAAAAAATAACATTAATGTTGTATCAGCACCTGTTAACAAATTAAGAGGATCAGTACTCCTTAACAAATCAAGTCATTCCGTCTATGCTTTTATGTGTACTAATGTACGGTAGGGTTTGGCTTCCTCAGATTTTTTCAATTAGTTGAGCTATTCAGTAATTTTTACATTAATCTAAACATTGTCCAAGTTATGGAACGCTCGAAAATCTCTTTGATCTCCCTAGGTGCTTTGAGCTGACAAATGCATCTAGTCTCGTTGATGGATCGACTTCTGGAGACAGGAAGAACTCTGATGGTGATGACTGGGACAGTCAAAAGGCATATATCCAAGATGCAGAAGGAAAAGCTGTAGCTGAAGAAACAATGAAGAAAGCTACTCAAGGGGTCTGTGGCACCTCATTTATAGCAGATTCATGCATAATTCAGGCTGAACCATCTCTAGGGGACCGGATTCAGCTTAGTTTGTCTTCACTATGCTTTGAAAGTGAATCTGAAGCATCTGAAGATAGCGTTTCTGTTGATCTTGGAAAAAAAGATGATGTTTATCATAGAAACCTGTCCTTTGGCTCAAGCAATGACTTTCACAACTCAAGTACCTGTGACAAAGCTTCTGTCAAAACCAAGCCAACCCACGGTACATATAATCCGAGATGCAGAACTCACTTTCGAGTGGGAAATGTTGGTGAACCAGATGTTTTCAGTGATAGTGATGATGTTGCATCCAACTTGTCTGACTCTAGGGGCATCGATGAGTGGGATGACTTAGTGGTTGATCATAGCAGATGGAATAGGAGACAGGGTGCAATAGATCATTCTTATGAAGAACATGTTCCATATTCTAGAGAAAGGGTATATGGTAGTGAAAGGTTTGATGACCATTCCATCCATACTTTTTACAAGTTGTTGAGCAGAGGTCAGCACACATCAAGAAACGAGCTAGATCAACATTTAAGAAGGAGTCAAGGTGAAGGGGAAAACTTTTTTGGAGGCAGGTTTAGTAAAAATGGTAAAGATCTCGAAAGGGATGGGAACCATAAAGCGAAATGTCAATGCATGGAGGAGAGGAATTCTTATTCACATAAAGAGTTGAGCCAATTAGTTTCAAGGTATTCCCCTGACATTGCTAAGGGAAAGGACACTCGATCAAGGCTGAAGAGTGAAGGTCTTCAAAGCAATAAGAGAACCAATCATAATGGTAGGTTTCTTGCTAGGCACAAGGAAGAGTTCATGCTTGAAAACCGTAGAACCTCTCTCTCTCCCACGGAATGGGAAGGGGATTATTTGGAGAATAACTGTGGAAGAGAATTACTTTACTGGAGAGAACTGAAGAACTTTGAGAGAAGAGGTGGACATAGAGGCAATCCCCCATATGGTAATGATTGGCTCATGGAATTGGAAGATGAATGCCAGGAATACAGAGATCATGAGCGCCTCTCCTCCCAGCTGTATGGAGAATCTCGTGCATCTGAGAAAAGAAGATGGGATGATACCATGTCACCGAGGGATGAACTGAATCACTCCAGATTATTTGGACTGTACAGGAAGTTCCAGAGGCAATCCCATTCCGATGAAGGAGGAGAAAGTCGTCGGTCTCATGTTTATAGTGAGATTGATGGCACTGATGATGGTATTACTTTTTCTGAAATCATACATGTAAGGGGAGAAGAAAATATGGATTCCAGAAATCACTGCCTCGGAGGAATGATGATAAATTCCATTGGAAGCATCAAGACGATCAATTACATGCTGAAGAGGCGTCATTATTTTGTGGAAGATCAATAAATAGATGCGTCAATCTTAAATATAAAGATGCAGTTTGTGGGATGGTTGATAATGGTATCGAAGAAGAGAGGAATTGGTACAGAAGGTCAAGCAGAGGAAATAGTGCTCCATTTCTGAATGAAGGATTTCCTGTTAGCGATAAGACTAAGCATGATAAGACCATGTCAATGTCTGGGAATCCAGTTAACTGGTTTGTCTGGGAAGGAAAGGTAAAGTTGGGGAAACTGAGATTAGAATTATGTATTGTTATCCTTGTATACAGTTTCAACTTAAAAAAAAAGGGCTTCTCATTCGTTTTGAATTTTCACTGCATGCCTCTTGCTTCTCTCTTTTGATTGCCCCACATATTAACCTCAAAATGTTTAAAATGGTTGAGTTGGCCTTGTAGTTCTCTATAACACTTCCCTATTATGTGTATCCACGGTTTGAAATTTTCTATATTTTGATAAGCCTTTTCGAGGGCAGTCCTTGTCTTTCTCACTTCATTCCCTTTTTCAAGGGTGCTCCAGGGTTTCCCTGTAAACTTAGTTTTGGTGCAGGCATATCTTTCTCTCTTTTATATAGGGGTTACTGTGATAAATCTGAAATTGCTATGTTAATTTATAGTTTTTGTTAACTTGATGCTTAAAATAATGGCAAAAGAGGGATAAATTGAGAAGATTTACGGAAGAAATATACGTTAGAATTTTAACCAAAGTGGGGTGGGGCGCTGCTGCCCCACGCAGACTGCCTTGCCCTGTCCACCCCATTGCCCATCCCTAGTCACACAACAGGACTTGAACCCTGCCCCTTGGATGGTTTGATAGGAAACGCTGGCCTGCTAAATGAGCTGGATGAGCTCACTTAGAGTAACAGAGTAGGGCTGGAAGATTTTCCTTTCGGATTTCAGGAACACCTTTTATAATTCATTCTTCTTTTATGATCAGTTTGTTCTTCCTGCTCTTTTGTGTCCAAAATGCTATATTAGATAGGTTGAGTTAATGAACGAGGAATATTATTCTTGTGTCATGAGTATGGCTCACTCCATTTGTTCCTCAATTAGCTCCTAGCTCCTTTCACTATTGTTATTCATTGCCAGCATGAGAGGCATTGGCTTTTTACTTCAGTAATTTGCTAGGATATAGTTGAACTGGAGAAGATTTTCAATTCTTGGTCTTATGAATTCGTAGTCATTATCATCAAACGATTAATCTGTGAGTACTGTTACTGTACTGGAAACTTTTAATGTTGAATTGTCTTTTGTGTAGACAAGTGTCTGCTCGTGGGCTTGTTCATAGGAAAGATAGAAGTCTACAAGCAATTTCTAACATATGTTTGATTAGCTGGGTGTCCACAATGACTGCAGAATTTGTATCTTGCAGTGCTGAATGTTACGCAATCTAATATTTTCTCAATATAACACGTCAGAAACTTAATGTAGTATGTGTGATGGGCTCAACTAGTTCCCTTAGGCTATCCTTGATTAGAATGGTGGATGATAAGATGTAAGAATAAATATAGGTATCTCCCATCTAATTGACTGGGTGGCTATGGGATGATTTGGACCTCTATTGATGGTAAGAAAATTTGGGCCTGTCATCTTTGACAATATTGCCAGTGATAGAATGCATGGGCATCAACGTCAAAGTTGAGGGGCGGCAACTTTGCCAGCATGCCCGAGAGAGAGAGAGCCATCGATGTTGTGAGCAATGATGGGGACACGTCCGTCATGTTCACCATCAGTAGTGGTGGTACCTCTCCCTCTCTTCCCCCCGGCACTCAAAGTCTCTTTAAGTGAATTTTTTTATTTTTCCAATGGGGGAATCCTATCTAGTCTAATCCCATCTCCAAGGACGGACTCACAATAAAGGTTAAACTCGGACTTATATGGTTTTTTATCTGGTTCAGAGCACATCACCAAACACAAAATGGGATAATCTACGTCCTATCCTATCACAGATCTGAACCACCAGATGTCACCTTTTGCTGTTTTTGCGTAATGACTCCTATTATGTTTGGGTGTGGACTGTAGACTGATCTGCATGAATCCTTATATGTAACGTAATCTCTTTGAGAATCATCCAAGATGCTTACTCAAATGGTCTGTCTGCAATTACACTACAAGACTTCCAGTATAATTTGTTGCTGGCACTCATATCTGGTGGACTTTTCTTCTATGCAACTAGTTAGTATAATTGATAATTTTTCATCTTCAATAGCAGTATGTTATATGGATCAAACACCATAACTTGGTTGAGCTGACTAGCCTCTGATTTTAGCTTTCGGCTTTCCTTCTTATACCACGTATACAAAGTTCTTTGTCTTCTCAAATTCTTATGTGCTTAAGCACCTTGGTTCATTCCAATAGATTTTTCTTGTACATGTGCTTAATTGACCTGAAGGAAATTCCACTAACATATCCTCAGTCAAAACAACCATATCAGCTTATGAATAATCTGGAAGAAAAAAAATAGAGTTGGTGATTGGATTGGCGGTATCTTGAAATAAGGGCTGTGTAGTAATTTACTTGAAGTGTGGAAGGCTGCAGATGAGTTTGCAATCAAGTTTCTGGTTTAGTTAAATAACATAGCCAATCAAATATAGAAGCAAAATTGGTTCTCAGGAATGCATGGACTTGCTGAGGTATGATGAACTCCTGTTTATCTATGTATATGAGCAGGTTCCATTTCATATGCATGACCTGCAATATTCTTAGGTTAGCAAAATGTATGTATCTACCTCAGGACAATATTTGGAAGATGTTTAGGAATGATATTCCGCTATACATTTTTGGCATCCCTGTAGTTTTATCTTGCAAAGAGTGGATGTGTACTGGTCATTAATTTTGAAAATTAGGTAGTTTTTTGGCCTAGCCATTCTGCTGTATCATTTAATTCTGTACTTTGTGCAGAATCATTTTGATGCAAGCTATTGAAAGAGTCCCACACTCAATTTTTATTTGTTTTTTCAAATAATCCACTCGTTATTTTAACATGGCTTGATATTTCTACTGAAGTTTTTTTTTTTTTTTTTTTATTAACACTTGGTGTTTCTTCATGGTGATAGGGGATGCAGTCCTCTAGAAGATACGATGCACAGAGAAATCGAAGACACCATGTTAGTAGCGAAATCATGGATCTCAGAGTAGCTGGGACGGATCTGACTTTGAGGTACAGAAATACATCACAGAGGAGAGAGGCAGCTGAATCTGACTTGCCAAACTCTGTGAGCCATCAGGCTGGTAAGAAATGGGTTGACAAATTGCCGGTTAGTGCAAAAATTGAAGATTTGGAAATTGAGGATGACCAGATTGGGATGGAAGAGCCAAGTACTGATATTGCTTGGCAGAAGAATCATGTTCCTGGTGACATAGCTGTGACCTGCAACGTGAAGAATAAAAAACAAGGACCTAAAAAAGGTCCCGAGATGGATAAGGCTATCGGTGGAATTGACGAAACACGGATTGTTGAGACAATAGCAAAGATGGAAAGAAGAAAAGAGCGGTTCAAGGAACCCCTCGCTTACAAAATGGAAGTCGAGGTGAAAACCGATTGCCAAGTTAATTTGATGCCGGAAGTGACTGAAACGAAGCATGAACGACCAGCTCGCAAGAGGCGCTGGGGTGGAAGTTGAACACCTCATGTTATAGGCTTCATTTCAGATATCGTTGCTGCACACATTACACAGGACGGGTCTTGGAGATTCAGGCAAAGTTGAATTCTTTGTCTCAATCGTCGTTTACCAATTTCTACCTTTGGGGATTAAATGCCTAAAAACTTCCATGTCTTCTATGTTACTAAGATCTCTATTGATCAGTGTGATGCTTATATTGCATCCGTGTTGGAAATTCTTTAGATTTCGAGATTGTGGAGAGTCTACAGCTAATGTCGGGCTCTATCCTTTCCAACCCGACGATGAGCAATCCCCTCTGAGATTGCAGAAACAGTCTGCAGTCAATGTGAGACTCTATAAGCTTCCTCCGCATGACAAGCAACTGCTCTGCTCCTTATATTTCTCGAGGAAGCTATGAGGAAACTTCGCTGCATTCGAGATGCTGCATGAAGTAGAAGACAGCAAGGAAGGGCTTGGAGTATCTGAATGCTACTAAGGACTGCAGGTACAATGAGACATTCATATCATCGACACTCCTAACTGGGACAAGACAGTTGTTGGTTACACTTGGGTGAAATTGCATAGGTTTCAGAGGAACTTCACAAGTTTTCTTGGAATACAGTTGCATTCTTTAGTTTAAATGCGTTCAAGTTTGATCTCACAATGAGATATTCATTGATTCACTTGGCAGTGAGGATTGGTCAAATTCGTATTCATGGAGGGGAGACAGTCATGCTGTTAATGAAAAATTTATTGTTACCTTGGCTCCGTTTGTTTTGCGAAAAATGAATGATTTAGAAAATATTTTCTTAAAAATAATCGTTTGTATTACTTAAAATAATGAGTCAATCAAAATGGGGTGGCTTTCCTTCTTTAATGAAATTCCTCTTTTGCACTACAATGAAAATAAATAAATAAATGATATATGGTGATAAAAAGTTCTAATAACCTCAAAAAACTATCATATTGCCCAATAATTTTCAAAAATGAAAAAAAAAAAACAATAATAATGATAAGGTAACTAATTAAGATGTGCATGTTCGCACATGTTTCATGCATTGAAAAAAAAAGTTGAAAAGTAGGAAAAGAAGTTATCATTTATCATTTGTCATTTACTATTCAAGATTATGTCATTTTCTAAGAATTTTCTTGAAATGGAAAAAGAAAACCAAAAAGTTAGATTGTTCTTTATAAATTCAGTCAATTTTTTTTTTTTTTTTTTGTTTTAATTTAGCCTTTTGTTAGCTTATTATTAATTTCGTCTCTTATATTTTATTTTGTGATTTTGTTGTTCACTTTCTCATTTAGTTTAGTGGTAAAGAAACGATTGGAACGAGTCAAATGGAATGATAATGTATATTCGATATCGGCAATGGGTAAATAAAATGTGAATTACCATGTTTGGTGATACCTTGGAAATAGAATGTGGGGTTTTTTACCTTAAATTTGAATCATTATTAAATTTTTATAATAGAAATTAACTTTTCAAGTTGCCAACGAAAGGAAAATGGAAAAAAAAAAAAAAAAAAAAAAGAAAAGGAATGAGAGATATATTCTTATGCCATATTTCTTCCTTTAGTTGTCCTTTTTTTTCGTAAATATTCCCCCATTTATGGAATTTGCTTCTTGTTTGGGACATTCCCATTCCTTCTATTTCACTCTCACCTCTTTCTACATTAATGAAACATAGGAATAAAACCTTTTGGTTACCAAACATCATAAAGAACATATACAAAAGTCTTGTCCCGTTCCAATTCCTCATTTCTAATTAACAAACACAGCCTTAGTGCGATCTAGGAAAAGGGAGAAATTCCAAGCGTATGTTCACCCTTCAAGCTGAAATAAAAGTTGTCGAAGGGTCAACAATCGTAATAAAATAAAATTTAGAGGACTAATATGTAATGATCGAATAGTTGGATGACAAATACGCATGACACCCAAAATTTAGAAAGAATTTTGTGAAATTCTCCAAAAAAAAAAGATTAATATATTGAAAAATGCCAAATTAATATATCCGTGATAAATTTACTCCAAACTAATTTTTTGACCACAATAAACCTCAAACCAATACACCTTTGATAAATATTCCATAAATTGGTATATTTGTGATAAATTTATTATATTAGTTTTCGATAAATTTTATTATCAAATTACTAAGTTGGATGACCCATAAAAGTTGATTAGTGTACCGGTTTGCAATTTTACTTTCCGTTTTTCATAGTTATACAATTTTTGTGATTTTTTTATGGTATTTATCCAATTTAATAAAATGTATATTTTCACAAATGTACTAGTTTGAGGTTTTTGACGGTCGAACAAGTAAATCTGTCACAAGTGTGTCAGTTTAGAGTTTTTTGTGGTCATTGGAGCTAAATTTGTCACAGGTGTACTAATTTAGGATTTTTTATGGCTAAAATATTAATTTGAGATAAATTTATCACACGTGTATTAATTTGAGATTTTTCGGAATATTAATTGTAAAACAAAAAATAAAATTGGGAGAAACATCAACTCCATCACGCCGGTCCGTTTCCGCAGCCGGCTGACGGCGACGGCGGGACGAAGCATCTGCAAGCGGGGTCCACCATATTTTTCAAAAAAACAAAAAGTCCGAAAAAATAATTGAAAACGGCAAATGTGAAGAGGAAGGAGAAAGAAGCCGGGAGCGAAACAGAGTCGTCTTCTTCTTCTTCTTCCAGAAAACCACACCGCTCGCTCTCTCACCAACCCCATCTCCGATTCCCTCCCCTCGCTGAATCGAAGGGGAACCACCGGCACCGGCACCGGCGGCGGCGGCGGCGGCGGCTCCTCCGACGGCCTTCAGGTACGCCTTCCTCCGGCGATCGCTTTCTCGTTGCTGGATTCCGCGTCGCCTCTCGATTGCGTGGAAGTCGATTGCTCGCGGAAGAAGCGTCTTTTTGATTTTTGGGCGCGGTTTGAGGTGGGGAAAGCCGTCGGCCGATCCGATTCGAAGCGCCGAGGGGTCGGTTCCTGCGTACCTGGTTCGTTCGTTAGTTGTTGACCGGGTCGCGGATCGACGTCTCCCGGTGCTGCTCGTTAGCGGCTTCCGTTTTGTTAGCGCGGATTTTAGTCGGATTGGATCTGGAGTTGGTGAGTCCGGAGAGGTTAGGACCGCGCATAGCCTTGGTGGACTGCTTTTAGTTCTCTCGATGTAGTGATTTCTCGATCGAAAGTGAACAAATTTCGGAGAATTGGTGTCGTCTGGGTTTATAAGTTTCGCGAAATCTCGGATTCCGTTTGTCAAGTCGTGTATGGATGGTTAGGACATATGCTCTCGTGTTATGTGGATTCGTTATCGTTGCCTTTGCACGAGCCCTGTGGATGTAAAGTGTTGGGTTGGGGTGGCATATATCGAGTGAAGGTGTTTTCCGAATTCTCATGTTGAACTTACTAAATTTAGTTCTAGAGTTTGTGGAAATCTGGGCAACTATGGAGTGGAATTTGGCACCTTTTCCTACTGTTTGTGGACTGTTCCCGTGTTGCGAACTTGTTTATGCTAGTTTCTTTACAATATGGTTAGCAGAATTTGTTGTCTTGCAGTGTTTGTTGACTGGCGCTGGGGTGAAGAGTTAAGTGGGAATTTGCATCAAATGGCGAGGATAAAACCCCAAACTCTACTTCTTCAGAGTAAAAAGAAGAAGGGCCCTTCTCGCGTCAGTGTTCCTATGATGATTCTGTACGGCTTATTCATTGGGTTGGTCGTTTTTTCGTTGTTTGCAACATATAGGCACTGGTCAAGAAGGTAGGGTTCTACACCTTTTCCCCCCTTTGATGGTTCAGTTTCTTAAAATGATATTGTCTATAGGTTACTTATAGCCTGCTACTGAGGTCAAACTGATGATCGTTTTGCAGGTCTGTGGAACCGATGGGCACTGGCTTACCAAATTTCGAGGTAATATCAGCTCTTTTCAAGTATTTAACAAGAAACAATCTTGAAGTTAATCTTCGCAGTTTGCTGCTTTCATATTAATATCATGAAATGTGTTTGATTTATTATGGTTTTTGTATTTTAGGACACATATGTAGATTCGAAGAAGTACGATCTTCCTGGTTATGCTGTAAGTGTTTTTTGTAATTCTTTGCATGAACATGCTCGTAGGACTTATGGCATATAGAGAGGAAGAATTATCACATGACATAACCTTCATACATCTTGTCATGATGAGACTTACTGCTTCTCAACCTGGACGACTTCTCTATGGGGTGAGTTGAGATGGGAACCACTGTGTCCATTCCCGCCCTGCACCTCAATACGCTGGCTCAGTAACTGCCCCTTGCATGGTAGGGCACGCGTGGAGCTTTTGTTGAAGCCCCAGCCCCACTCCACAGGAATAAATCACACACAACTTACCCTACAAGTATGCTAATTTAAAAGTGTAAACTGTACAAAACCCATGAATCTTGAACTTTTTTTATGTTAATGCTGAAGATAAACATAAGCTTTATATGAGATGATGAGGGACTCTTCGATTATATGTAATTTGTGGAATATGGAGCGGAGGCAAACAGGTTTATTAGTCAAGTCTATTGATAATTGGAAGCGCATCATATGTTGTTCAAGCAATGCAATAAGCTACCTTATTATGAACAGATCTTGAAAAAGAAAAAAAAATCGTATCCATCCCAGGCCTGAATGTGTTATATTCATTGTCAGAGTCTCATGCTCAGATTGCCTAAATGTCCAAGATACTTTTTTACGGTTATATTCATTGAGCTAATAAAGTGGAGATCTTTAACAACGTATCATGCGCAGTGACTTCTCAAACCTGTCTGTGTTCCCCTGAGCATGGGGCTGTCTTGTTTTGTCTAGTTTGCAACATACCCTGCACGATGTCAACCTGTCCTAATGTAAAGGGAGAAGATTAGTTATGGCCCCTTTCCTGAGTGGAGTGTCACTCTACTTCACTGTAGTTAATGGTTCTAAGAATTTGATATTGAGAATAGTGGCGTTTTGAAACATGTTTATCTCTCCTTTAGCAATATTCGAGACTCTGCAAGATTGCTGAACTTATGTGGTCCTTCCTGCAAAATGCAAGAATTATTATCCTATTCTTTTTTCTGATTAAATTTTCATATTTTGTGTGCAGATTTTGAATACATCAAAAGGTACTATCTCTGTGGAGCTGTTCAAGGATAATGCCCCTGAGATTGTGGATAAATTTCTTGACTTGTGGTGAGTGTGTATCTGAATATTTAGTCATGCTTGGTGGTCAAGGCTTAACTTAGGACTTATGAAGAGCCCCATGAGTGCATTAATGCTCATCAGCTGATTTGATGGCTGTTTAATCTTGATTGATTTTTAGTTCATGTGCTTGAATATCTCTCTATTTTCTCCTACCTCTTGAGTCTGTTCAGAGTGTGATATATGTCGATTCCATCAGTAATGCTTCCTGTGAGATTAGTCGTCTAACTGTGGTTATAGTAGCAGTGGCTAAATGCTTTTGCTGCTGCATGTGTACTGTTCTTCCACTATAGGTTTTGCACTCTGTGATTGGATGACTATTTGGTTCTTGTGCAGTGTGATTACTGAATACATAATTCTTTGATGAAACTTCCTTTTGAGTCCTTTGTTGAATGTAGTTCAATTTCAAATTATTAGAATTACTGCCTGAGGAGAATGACAAAGGCAGTATTATTTGACTCTAGCCAATGTTTTCAATGAACACTCACATTATGCGCACTAACAGCCTGAGCTTGGATTTTGCAGTCAAAAAGGGCATTTCAAAGGCATGCCTTTCCATCATGTGATTAAACATTATGTTATTCATGGAGGGGATTCTGAAGGACTTGGGGCTGCAGATAATTGGATTTCCCGAGGAAAGCTTCGGGGCAAGCTCGTGACGAGGTATCTTGATTTGATGTGAACCATCACTGTAAGGTCTATATAACTTTTGTTTTGTATTTTAGATGATCACTTATTTTTTTCTCTTGATGTGCAGTCCTAAGCATGAGGCTTTTATGCTTGGGACTTCAAAGAGTAAGCAAGACAGCAAGAAATTTGAGCTTTTCATCACAACTGCTCCCATACCAGATTTGAACGACAAGCTTAGTGTCTTTGGACGGGTAATCAAGGGACAAGATGTGGTACAGGTAATTTCACATCTCTGTTCAAGAGTTACTTGTTTTTTATTCCAATTAGAGAAATAACTGTGCAATTGGCCCATTATGTTTGTTTTCTACCAGGAAATTGAAGAGGTGGATACAGATGAACGATATCGGCCCAAGTCCAATATATTGATAAAAGACGTAATTCTCAAACGTGAAGTATGAAGCTTTAGCCAAACTGGGGCCATGTGTTTTTAACACATGCTTCTCTGAGATTTTGCTAACCAGGATACATGTTTTCCGAGGCAGACCATATGCCTCAGGACTGTTGTTTTATCTTCTCCGACAGGTGTATCACTTGCTTTGTTGTTTTCAGGAATCTTTTGGATTTGTAGCGCTTTTCTTTTTTTCTTTTTGTTCCTTTTTGGGGCGGGGACGATTTGTGGTAGGGATTAGTTTCTCTTTTCAGTAAAAATTACATGGAGCTTTGATTTGTGGAGGGTGCGGGATTGCAGAGTTAGGTTCAGCATTACACGAACAATGTGCTGCTGCATCTTTTTGCTTGTAATTTTATCACTATATTCTATTAAGTTCTTAGTTCTTTCTAGATATGACTGTGAAACCACGGAATTCTTATGTTGCCTCCTTGCTGTGGAAAATATCTATCGGAACCTGCTTTGCAATTTTAGTTTTTAAGGAGGAATTTTTTTTTTTTTTTTTGTCTGTAAGCTCCTCAATGGAGCGAAGGGAGTAATTTGAAAGCGGATGGGACTTGGCTCTGGTTCAGAATTATCAAGAAAATGGATTAGTTTAGTTGCTTATTACTTTATAAGTTTTGGTTCAACTTAGAGAGTCCATCATCCAAGGTCAGCCCAATTACATACGCGAGCTGTTCTTTGCTCCAAACTGCTTTCTAGTCAATGGGTCACGGAGATGTGTATGCTCCAACAAAACCTATTTCAACGTCTGATTTGGTGGTCCTTCCCTGATGAGCGTATATTTTCTGTAATTGGAACTTCATTGAATCCATGCTTATGAGCCTTTTCTATGTGAGAGAGCTAGGAGCACTCGCTTAACCTTCAGAGTCAAAGGTAATAGCAGATGTGGCATTCTACTGAAGATGCAAAGTACAATGGGTGCAAATAACACTCTTTTCAAAGAGAATAATCAGATTTTTAAGGACTAATAATAATCTTGCCAGAGGATTATAAACTAGCAGTTCCGCATAGCAAGCTGGTTTTATCAGTTGAAGGGGCAAAGCGTGTTCGATTCGGGCCAGCTTATTTCTTTATAAACCATCCTACTTACTGAAAAGAGGCAATTCTTGGCTTTGAGTCACAGCAAGCTGTGGTACGGTATTGGTATCAATTGCAGCCTTGAGACATGCTACGCCGGATTTGTTCATTTCTCATAACCGCATTTACTCAAGTGAGACGCCATTCCAATTTCCACATTCTTTGCTTTAACAAATCAACACATTAGTTCTTAGTTCTCCTCAAGTAATCGGATACTTCTAAATTGAATAAAGTCACATTCTAGCTGTATCTGACAAACTTTTCAGAAGGTATTAGAGGTTCCTTCTTGTTTGTCTAAATCAATCTACTCAAGTTACCTTTGATTCCTAGCCATCTTTGAGCATTTTTCACGGTGATCTTGCATATTAATCTCCTCGATTTTACCTCTATCCTGAAGCTATTTCGGGACAACAGCTCCTCGAATTTCATGCAGGGCATAACATGACGTGTTGACCAGGTCAGATTTGACTGTTGTTTGGTGGATTATTTCAGCAAAGCGGCTTCAACTGGCTTTGAGTTTCAGTTCAGGCGTTTGGTTTCTAGTTTCAAGCTCCATCATGTGAAGCAATTTCTGTTCGCTCTCATGCCATTTTATGATATCCATGATGTTAATGAACTACTTTGCGTCTTCTCGTGAAATTTGTCTTATTGATTTTATTGCTATTCATTTCACAATGGCGAACGCCCTTTTTTTCTTTTTTTTGGCTTTGCTGTAAATCTAATGTGGTAATCTCGGTACTTTGCTGCTGCATCATGCATTGTAGTTGGGGCTTCAGTAGATTTTTGGATCATGCAGTGGTATTGATAATTGATATGATTTGAAGGAACTATTCGAGCCGGTTCTTTTGCATACGATCAAATTTCATACCTCTGCTTAATCCATCAGTACTTAAACTGACGCATTAACTTAGATGTGGTGCAGCCAGCTGCTTTCATTTCTCCCACTTAATGGTAGTATGTATCGATTTATTTGACATGCCTCGTTCGATCCTAACAGATGTATATATTGGATCCTTCAGACAACACTTGCTGAGAAGAACTGAGAGCTCAAATCAAAACCGTGTGAAATAGCTCCTCCAGCGGATGATCAAAACAGCTTAATCAAATGGAGGCACAGTCAGCGGCCCGAGACCATGTTTCGCTCGAAGTTTCGCTCGGATTTTCTCACACTGATGATGGACTCGTGTCTAACATTCAGAAAAGGATTGAAGACGCTTCATTCTCAGCTAATATCTGCAGAGTGCCAGAGCAACTGCGCAGTAGAAATGAGAGGCACTACTACCCGGAATTGGTCTCTATCGGACCTTATCACCAAGGCAAACAGACTCTCGCGGATATGGAGAATCACAAGTTGCGCTACTTATTTACACTCCTAAATCGAAACCCCGACATAGGATTGACCTTGGACAAGTGTGTGAAATCGATCAAGGAGCTGGAGAACCGAGCGCGTCGGTCCTATGACGAAAATGTTGAGCCCTCCAGTGACAAGTTCGTTGAAATGATGGTTATTGACGGGTGTTTCATCATCGAACTCTTCATCAAGTGCTCGAGCAGGACCCTCCGACGTAGGAATGATCCACTCTTTTGCACTCCAGGGAAACTCTATGCCTTGAGGTGTGATCTGGTGCTGCTGGAGAATCAGATTCCGCTGTTCATTCTTCAGCGATTGTTTCAGATCGTGCCGATCCCGAAACAGTGCTCGCATTCTCTAATCGATCTCGCCTTTCGGTTCTTCAAGAGTATGATCCCCGGAGAGCAGGAATATCTCCGGGAAAAGCTCAGCGAAGAAGCTCATCATTTGCTGGACTTAATCCACCACTGGTTGATACCAGCGAATTACACAAAGAAAGACGGACCGACACCAAAAGGTCTGAATAAGTCTGCGGTCGAACTTCAGGCTGCCGGAATCAAGTTCAAAAGATCGGCGACTAAAAGCATGTTAGACATCGAATTTAGCAAGGGCGTCCTCCATGTCCCGGCTCTGAGAATCAATCAGAGCACCGAGACCCTTCTGAGGAACCTGATCGCCCTCGAGCAACGGCAGTGCATCGACACGCAGTGCGTGACTTCTTATGCTCATCTCATTCACGACCTGATGCCCTCGGAGAAGGACGAGAAGCTGTTCTGCGAACGGCGTATAGTATCAAACTACCCGGACAGTATCAAAAGGGTTTTGAAACTGTTTGAAGATCTGTGCAAGGATACGGAAATAACGGATTTCCACTACGAAGAGCTCCGCGTACAGATGAACGAGTACATCAAGAGGACAAACTGTAGTCCATTGAATTGCGACCAGAAGACTGATCAACTAGCAAGGAAGCCGCGCCCACTCGTCGTCGTGGCCATTATCGTCCTATCCATGATCTTCATCGGGACGCTGTTCTCTGCATTGTCGTTCTTCCTCCACCATAACTAGCACCCCCACGGGCGCGAATGAGTCTGCGTTATCGTCACATTATGTCAAGCTCCTCTCTTCTTGTATGGTTTCAATTTTCTGTTGCTTCGTGCACAAGTTAAGTGTCGGGGTGTCGGGGCGGATGGTTGAATATCCGTGTCTTGACGATTTCATGATTAGAAAGACGATTGATATGATCGGCGAATAACGGGGTCGCGACTTCATTGTCATCTCGTTCTGCAGGAATTTCCACTGAAGCAATCGTTCAGGCTGAAAGAGAAGCAGCGGCCCTTGTTTCATTTACATGCTTACAAGAATGCTCTCATTTTAATGTCTATCTTATGGCCAAAAAAGCAGAGTGTAGTTGCAAAAACAAATTTGGCCTTTTTGTACTAATGCAAAATAAATATTCCATTTCTTGTTATATTTTCAAGATATTTAACAAAATAGCTTAAGTGACCAACCTTCAACCAAGTCTGGGTCGGTTCATACGGAGACCGGGTAGATTTCAAGTTTAAAAGAATTGGGAAACCGGCCTTGGTAGAACTGATTTTAATCGGTTTTTAGCTTCTTCTTTTTTTACTTTATTTATAAGAAAAGATAGACATGTCAAAGATGGATTTTGAGTGGAAAATTTAGGAAATCCATCAATGCCTCCAATCATTGTGCTATGGATTATTCACATGAATTCTTATTCCCTAATATAGCAGTTATGCGACATAAAGTTAGGTCAAGTTTACCCTAAAAACGGTCACTGTGAAAAATTGGGAACCTATTTTGATAGAATAGGTTCTAGGTTTTGATTTGGAATTGAACAACCGTAATACTAAAACTCACTTCCTTGTTGGGAAAAAAATTAAAAAGACTTAAAATTGAATAAAAAATAGTTAATTGGAGATGGTGGGCTGATCCAAATTGCTTAATCGTGCTATCACAGATCACTGATTAACTTCAATTTTTATTTTTTTGTAAAAAATATTAATGATCAGCTTGGGCCAACCTAGCTGTCCACCTAAGCAATCATTACTGCTGAAAATTAACAAACTGGCATTTGGGCATCCTTCAATGGAATTGAATGTTATTCAACTCTTGTTGGTCTTACCATGTATTGAAAATAGGGGCTGTTCACTTTGAAATTGTCTTTTAGATGATGCTTTTGCATTTTTCTAGTGAATTATTCAATGGGGGTAGCAGCCGCCAGCCGCAGCCAAAGTCAACATCAAAGCGTGGCCCCAGGACTTTTAGTTCTTTCCTTCTGATTCAATTTAGGCCCATGTGATCCCCAAAGATTCGCACTTGCAGATAAGATGATGGTGGGATGGTGGGTCAAATTGGTCATTGAAAATCTAGAATCGAGCACGATGTATGACTTGGATTGAATCAAGAATCTTGAAAACTAATATCAGCTGCTGCAACTTTGGAGGTATTACCGTTATGGATGTTTCTATCAAAATGAAAAACTGCAACACCTTTTTTCATAATTGAAGCTGTTAGGAAAAAAAAAAGATTTTATAAGAGAGTTAATTAATCCATATATTTAACTCTCGAGGGAAGAATTCTCATTTTTTTTTTATCGGTCCCACTCTACTCCTATTTTAACTCTTATTCCAATTTTTCCCCACGCTTCCAGCCATTTGGGGCAGAACCTATGTAGGGCGTGAAACCCACTCATAAATTAATTGCGGGCGTTATCCCCAACCCCCTAATCCCAACCTCCTCAAGATGGGGATTCGAACCCCCACCTCCTCCTTCTAAGTTGGAAGGTGACCACTGAATTAAATCTCGGTGGTTAAGAATTCTCATTTTAGAATGGCGGTCTTTTCTTTTTTTCTTTTTGCTCTCAAAAGAGGGATCCCGGTATCTATGCAATTGATGAAAATCTCGTCCTACCCATAAAATTTGTTTTTTTTTTTTTTTGCTAACAACTCTTTTTCAAGAAAAGAAAGATCAAAACTTCTAGAAAAGGACTTGGCAATAAAATTATACTAGTGGAGGGGCATAATAACTAAAGGGAAAATAAAATTTTAGCCCAAGTTGGGGGGGGAGGGGGCCCCACACATGGGCTCCACTCGACACGCATTCGGACCAAGCTGCACCGCAGCGAAGCAGCACAGGTCACGTTCCGACAAGACTCACGTACCCACATTACACGGTCGTGTCCTTTGCTCATTATTCAACCCCGTCCCCACGCAAGGGTACTCATCCCCTACATCACCGGCACCACGTGTATCCTCCTCGCTCCACCGTCGGATCCTCCCCACGCAACGGTCGATGCAGGATCGCATCACGTCGCGCTGTCGAAAGGGGCCAGCACAGTTGCCGCATTTGGCGCGGTGCGTCCCTTGAAAAGGCACCTTCCTGTGGGGTAGTCTCTGTTCTTGATCGATCAGTTCCTGTCGCTCGGCCTCTCGATCTGCCTTTCTTGGCCGAACCCGGGAAACCCAGAAGGAGGAATTTCTAGGAAGTGAGGCGTGGTCGAGCTTCATCTCGAGAGAGAGAGAGAGAGATGGGAAGGGGACAGGAGAGTCGGGGTGGCGGTGGACTTCTCGCCGTGCAGCCACAAGGCGCTGAAGTGGGCGGTGGACAACGTCGCCCGCAACGGCGACCACCTCATCCTCATCACCGTCCGCCCCGAGGGTAACTACGAGGAAGGCGAGATGCAGCTCTGGGAAGCCACCGGCTCTCGTAATACAATCCTCCCTCTCTCTCTCTCTCTCTCTCTCTCTCTCTTTCTCTCTCTCTATGTCTGTGTGTGTGTGGGTGTGGTGATCACGGTTGGTATGATGTCGATCCATGTGATGTGTTGCGCTTTTGCAATTTCTTGTTCTTCTTCTTCGGCTGGAAGAGTGGTTTTCAAGAAAGTGAGACAGAAGATTGATTGGATAGAGATCATATATAAAAATATACTCTTTTTTTTTTCATCGTGGGTTTTTCATTTTGAGTGGTTTTTGGTTCTGAAGTTCCTTTCCCAGATAAATTGATAATTGTTTATGGGTTCTTGGTTATGATATCTGGAAATCTTGGGAAATAAGTTCAGATAACCTGGAATGGACCCTTAAAAAAGGAGTCTTTATCTTGAGAACTGATCTGTTTCTTGAATCTGTCATCTTTTTGGATTAGTTTAGTTCATTGATCTCTGGGTGTGGGTGTCTGTCGTTCGGGGTTCACTCATTTTGTTTCTTGGGCAGCTCTTATCCCTCTGAGTGAGTTCTCTGATCCCATTATCATGAAGAAATATGGGGTGAAGCCCGACCCAGAGACGATCGACATCGTCAGCACTATTGCTAGGCAGAAGGAGGTAAAATTCTGGATGTGAAATTGTAATCTGACCTCGCATTTTTGCATAAGCTGTATATCTGTCTTATAGAAAAGTGACAATTGATTAGATGTCTATTTGTGCAGGTTGTGGTGGTTATGAAGATCTACTGGGGAGATGCTCGCGAGAAGATCTGTGAAGCGATCGACAAATTCCCTCTGAGCTGCCTCATCATTGGAAACAGGGGCCTTGGCAAACTGAAGAGGTAACAATTCGATTGCATCCAACTGATACCCCTTGGTGCTGTTGAATATGCATTGGCAATGTGCACCAATATGTGCTAGGATAAAAATGGTTAATTTTGGCTTATGGCTCAATTGATTGGCTTGAACTTGATAAAGATATCATGAAGATCCACTCTGCTTATATGTCTTGACAAGACAAAGCACGATGCTGGCAAGGAATGGAAAAGCTAGTGTTTCTCTTAGAATCTAGTGCAGGTGTCATTACTGATTATTTACCAGCTAAGTCTGTTTGCTAACACAACTTTATCATATTCAAAAAGTGACATTTACTAGCTAACATCATTCTTGTAGAACTAGAGAAAATTTTCCCTAGAAGTGCTATTTATTCTCAATTTGGCCGTAACGAGGATTATTTTGAGGTGAAGAAGTAGCATCTGATTTTCCCTTCTAGACTAAGTGGCCTCGAGTTGATTGTGCAATTGAGATGCTTCTCCTCCTCCCTTTGAATGTTTTGCTGAAAAGACTGATGCGGTTTTTCTGTTGTACCGGTGCAGGGCCATACTGGGGAGTGTGAGCAACTATGTTGTGAACAATGGATCTTGCCCCGTGACTGTCGTGAAGGGCACAGAACACGAGACCTAAATGGATCGCATGCTCTTCCAGTGTTTGATCAAGAAATAAATTCACCTGCATTCTCTAGCTTGTTGGGTCCCTAGTCCTTGAGTATATACAGGATGGAATCCATGGAATGTAAGTTATGCTGTTTCGATGCTGTGGCAAAGTTGTATGAATCTTATGGTTCGGTGTACATGTCATTCTTGAGTTTCTGCAAAGTAAAAACTGAAAAAAATTTGATCTTGGACACTTTGGATGTTTAATACTGGCATCTAATTTGCAGAGGTGTAGCCCTTGGTTATAATCTCGGAGTTGCTTTTCATGGCTTTTCATCTTATTTTTAGTTCTTCTAATCGCAAGCAGGGGTTTGATTTGGCTGAGTACCTCAAGCCTTTCTCAGCTCTGAATTATGTGAATCTATATATATATGGTGATGAGAGGGATGTCTAAATGGATTTAGGAAGTGACTTTGAGGAGGGAAAATTGCACAAGTTCTTCTCTTAATGAAAATTTAGAGGACTCGAACCATTCATATAATCAATGAAATGACTTGAATAGGTGATTCTGCACAGCACTAACTCGCTGTTAGATATAGTAGGTGACTGCCATTCTGGCACCATGCTCTTTATCATGTTTGCACCTGTCGCTAGCCGATCTTGGACGCTTCGGGGTTTACCTGTTCCGGCGAGGTAGCTTGCCGGAACTCTTTGCTTTTGGTGTCGAAAGATGCCACGTGCGCAGATATCCACCCGTTTGGCTATGCCTAGATATAAAGAACGAGTACCCGATCGACGTTCTAGGGAAAACCTACCTGTATTGGTCTTAAAATGGACAATCTTGGTACGAGTTTCATCCCATGTACTTCGGTTAAATTTAGTAGGTATATTCTAGGACTAATGCATACGAGCTGAATACATGAACACCATTGCTAGTCTCCGAGAAATGAGGCTGAAACATCTCAGAAAACCTGAGACCGACATGTTCCTTCTCGTCCTGCATTCATGCTCGGCTACTTCTTTAGGAGGAGCAAGATAGAAATCTGATCTCTGCAATCTCTTATGCTCCATTTTTTCCCTTCTCCTCCTTCCGAATCAATTGACCGGCGCAAAACTGAAGCGGCCAGTAATGGAAAACAAGAACATTAGAATCCTTCTCACGATGTCCTTCTTCTCTTTGGTTTTGCTCAACCCCGCCGAGGCAATCTGTGTACCTCGCAACGCCACTACCGTCGGACCATCTCCGTCGCCCGACTCTCCTCTGAACTCCGGTGCCTCCCCATACCACCAGCCGTCTCCATCACCAGAATCGGTTCCTCCTCCACCATCCACGGCCGCTCCTCCGCAAAGCTCACAGGTCGGACCATCTCCGTTGCTCAACTCTCCTCTGGACTCCAATGCGTCCCCATACCACAAATCGTCCCCTTCGCCAGAATCGATTCCTCCTCCACCCTCCGCGGCGGCTCCTTCACAAAGCTCACAGGCCACGGATGCCGATCCTCCATCAACTGATGGAGAGGCCACTACCGAGCATAGGGGCAGCCCAATACAGGCCGGAGCGGCCAACCTCGCGCTAAAAAAGGTGTGCGACACGACTGATTACCCCGCCCTCTGCATGTCCACCCTCACCCCGTTCCTGGTCGGGAGCGCGCTGCTGGAGGGGCCCATTGTGCTGCTCCACGCGGCCATCAAGGCGGCGACCGCGGAGACCAAGCTCGCGATGATGGTGCTAGGCAGGTTCATCGAGGCATCGCGCGGGGACGCCAAGACCTTGATGATCCTCAAGGACTGCCATGACAACTACAGCGACGCGCTGGACAACTACCAGGCGGCGACGGACGCGATCCTGAACCGGGACATAGGGACCATAAACACCATGCTGAGCGCGGCGGTGACGGACTACGAGACGTGCGAGGACGAGTTCTCCGGGAGGCGCTCCCCGATGGCCAGCCGGGATAGTAAGCTTAGCCGTATGGCTGATAATTGCCTGGCCATTGCTTCCTTGATCAAATGAGTTAGCTGCTGGGTGCCTTTTGAGATGCCTGGTATAGCGAGTCCTTAGGAATAAGAAGCAAATACATACCGTACAGGAATTGTATGCTTCAATACGATTACAATGCTTATGAAGTGAGTATTGTAGCCTCATGAAAGCGGTTTTTATGTAATTATTTAACATGCTAATCGGCTCTTTTATGTATGAGAAATTGTAGAAATTTTTATGTTATGGTGTAATTGGGCGATTGATTGAGATTAGCAGATGAGAATCACTCTCTGGCCATTAAATTTCTCCACATTCTTTGAGTGATTAAAGATTAGGAGTCCGACCCAAACGGGTTGCTTGAGTGATGAACGTGTTTGTCTTATCCATTCAAAATTTAGGTTCCAAACGCGGCAATTGTGCACTCTCTTCACGTGTATGTACCATGTCCTCCAAATATTATTGATGTGTGAAGATTTGAGGGCCCGTGAGAAAAAATTGCGCATTTGGGGATATCCCCGCCACCAAAGTAAGAGCCGGCAAGATGAAGCATTGTGCTCCAATAATTATTGATGCGCGAACAAGTGAGGGCCGGCGAGAAAGACTAGGCATTTGAGGATATCCCCGGCCACAAGCGAGGGCCGACGACCTTCACTGGTCACAGTCAAGCCTTGCCTATGGCCAATGCTGGCCCTTGCCGATCATCACCAATGTCTTGATGATCGGCAAAGGAAGGAGAGGTAAATAAGAAAAAAGAAAATGAAAAAAAGTTAAAATCAATAAAATTAAAAAATATTGCAAAACAATATTGTTTGTCCATGTCAATCACCGCCTGTGCCAAGTATGATAGCCGGCAATGATTGAACCGGCAAATCAGCTCTTTTGATCAAAATTGGCCAAAGGGGTTACATTAGAAAGTCGTCAAAAAATTTAAAACTAAGTTTGTCAAATTAGAAAGTTTGTGACTATATCGGCAACCATACAATAAGTTTAGGACTTTTTGTATAGTTTTCTCCTATTTTCATAACTCTTACTTAATAATCAATAAAGACATCATACCTCAACAATATATGAGAGAAAAAAAAAATCTCCATTGGTGAGATTACATCTATTGGCTTATATATCAAATTACATCCAAATTAACAAGTAAGGCAAATCTATGTCAATTTATTGTTCTAGAAACATTACATTAGATTAAATGAAATGATTAAGTGCTTTCTTTTCCCCCCTTCTTGTTAATGTAGAAAAAAAGTGGGATGCCATGAAACTCTATGACGATGTGGCTCAAGCACAAAATTCCATTCTACCCGACTTTTTTCATTACGTTTAAATTACATGTTTTAGAAATTCATAAACAAAAAGGTAAGCAAAAGGGAGCCACTAAGGAAACAAAACGTAAGTGAAAGTGTCATCGCATGGCGCTCCTGTTGAAGCTACTTGTTCGATGAGGACACCGACGGTCTATTCTCAATCATTAAAGTTGTGCAGCTTTGTTTTTCCACTAAAGGACCTAGCAACATTGCTTTCCCACGACAGGACCAATGAAATAACAAAGCTACTCTTTGCTGAAGCTCATACCATAGGCTGAAATTCCTTGTTTGATGGAACACAAATCCACACACGAAAAACTAGTCGATTTATAGAAAGCATTTTTCATGTACTAAAAAACAATAAATTTAGATTGGAAGAATACAACTTCCCTTTCTAGCAAGAAGGATTTCACTCTCTCTAAAGTACCGAACAAATGAAAACTACCCTTTTCCTTGAAAATAAATTTCATGAAAAATAAATTTCTGATATTATGAGATTTTCAGTGAAATAAACACACCCTAAATCAAGCATATGTTCATGCATGCGTGTTGGGATACCTCTCATTAGTGGTGTCCTGATTGGATCAATCCCCACTCTGAAAAGTTGACAAACTTTGTGATTATGGAACAATTAACATTGATAATGACTGATTCCGTTATCCTTATTGTTAGAGACAAATCATAAAATCCCACAGTAAAATTTCCCTAGTCCCCTTTGATTGATGGGTTGAGAAAAAGATTCATGCATGCTGCCGAGATAGAGAGAATTATTAGACTTTGGCATTTTATAGGAATGTTCATGATTACACATGGGTTCAGGCAGTAAAACTATAAAATATATGGTAAAGAAACATTCAGGCTCCGTTTGTTTCATGAAAAGTAAATGATTTGGAAAACATTTTTCTAAAAATAACCACTTATATTGATTGAACTAATGAGCCAATACAAAATGTTTTCATTATCGACAATAATTTATATCTAAATATTTTCGCGAACGATAAAAATAATTTTTCTTCAGTTAATTTAATAAAGATATAAGCGATATTTTTAAGAAAATGTCATTCAAATCAATTTTTTCGCAAAACAAAATGAACGGGATCCAGGGAAGATTGACTAGTGTGGTTTTACTGTTCTCACCCAATCGAGGCACGTCACTTGTGAACGAAGGGGAAGACCGCAAAGACAAAGCAGACGTGAGAATCAAGCTAGGTCAGTCAACGAGTCAACGCACGAATCTACACTATACATTCCACTCCCTTGGCCAAAGTTAATCCTGCCTCACTTCGAATCCACCCACAAAATCTGAGTCCTTCAGTCTCGATCTTCCTCTCTATGCTTGCACAATTTGGTTATCCAGATGCAGAACACAATCTCAGAAGTAACGAGGTCACTCCCTCCCGGATTCAGATTCCAGGCCACTGATGAGGAGCTTCTGTTGGACTACCTGAAGCCCAAGATTCTCAGACAGCCCGACGGACGCCACTACGACATGATACTGGAGATTGATGTACTGGAATTCGAACCTTGGCAATTGCCCTCCCTGTTCGGTCACATGTTCAGCGGTAAGGAGCTGTTTCTCTTTTGTCACGTGAAGCGCAAGTACTTGAACAGCAACCGCTCCAACCGGACAACCAAAGCCGGTTATTGGAAACCGACAGGCGAGGTGCCCACTATCGTGAGCGAGGACACTGAGGCAAAGATAGGAATCAGGAAGACACTAGTGTTCTACGAAGGCCGCATGCCCAAAGGCAAAAGGACTAACTGGGTCATGCATGAATATCTCCTAAATCCCAAGTGTTTGGGCAACAATCATGATGAAAATGAGGTAACATTCCGGTTTTCATTCATCTGCACAACGCGATTGGTTATAAATAACATTTGGGACATGCTTCTTTAGTTATGGGTTGTTTCTCTGTTGTTCATGAATATATATACAGATGTTGCCTTATGCGTTATGTCGGATAAAGCAAAAGAAGGACAAGAAGCTGATGAAGGGTCACACTCCGACGATCAGCCCTGAAGGCTATTCAAACAGCCATTGCACAGACACTAGCAATGTATCAGAGACCCCTATGAATCAAGAAGGGGACTACTTCAGCTTCTGTGACAACCTGCACAATGAAGTTGCTGATAACCAAGAAGTTGTTTACGCTCGACCTGAGGTGAAAAACCCCCATTCTATTTTGTGGAACTTATTTAGGATTGGATTTAGCCCGCAGTCCTATAGAACATATCAAAGTCCCAGAGACTCATTGGTTTCCTATGACCAAATTAGTAATGCTTGCATTAGCATATAAGCAACATCTGTGGGACTCTTTCCATTTCATACTTCAAGATTGTTTCTACAACAAAAAATGCAGAGTACTCAAGATGATTTGTTTCATACGATCGACATTGTCTTGAATGCAGATGTCAGTGGAAGAGTTAATGGAATTGCTCCCTTCATCTCAACCACTGGATGGCATTTTATCTTGCTACAACACCACTCCAGCCTATCAGCCCCAGGCAGCAGCAGAGGAAGGATCATCGTCCTTCTTTGATTTCTCACATGACAACGATGGCAATGAGTTCGGCCACGGGTACATGCCATCTCCATACAGCAATTCCGCATATTATTCCGGTTTCGACTGTGGCAATGTCTGAGGACTTCTCTACTACAATGTGCGACAATGGTCGATCATAATTTGCAAGGAGTTTGTGTGTATGTGTGTGTTTTTACTTGTGATGTATTTTGTATCGTGAGTGGCTTTTGGAGTGAAGCGAAACATATGCGGTTTCGTACTTTCTTGCTGTCCTAGTTTGAGAGTCATGCTTTATTTTATTTTATTTAATATAAAGTTCAGATTGTGTTTTCTGCTAATTAAGATGTAATACTTTTGATAGTGTTATGTTATTCAGGCTGTCCCTAGTTCTTGTCCTCATTTAATGAAGATATTCATTGGAGGAGTTGAAGGACTCTCAAGAGATAGATGCAATTAGCAGAATGGTTAAAAGCTGTGGAATTTGGAGCTAGAAGTTGAAGTGGGAACGTTATGCCCGGGGGGGTTGATCTTTTTTCATATTTTTTAAAAATAGAAATACATGTACATCTTTTCATCACGACAAACACCTACGTAACAGTACCACTAAGATTCAAACAAATATTTCTTTAAGGAAAAATTCAAACCTCAATGGCCGGATGCAGTAAGGGTAGTGGAGTACCGTCCGGGCTAGGCCATTTCAGAGATGTATCTGTGCTGGTGCCTCTTTAGGTGGCCTGTCCTATTACTAGATCTTAAGGATAATTTCGCAGCACATACCGGGCATACAGCCTTCTTCTCACCATTGGAGAGATCCATGATATTGAACATTTTCCAAACATTGGGACGAAAATTTTTCGGAATTGGCGAGCCATTTAGGAAGTGGCTGCTATCACTTAGGGATGATTAGTTATTGGGTGGTCCAATTCTCATCTAGGAATCGGGAACTGGACCGGCGGGACTGGTTCCCATTTCTCTCTGGAATCAGGAATCGGACCATTTGGTCCTGGAACTGGTCCGGTCCGATTCAGAGTGGATAATGGAACCGGTGGCTAGCTACCTGGAAGCTTGACGGCTGCTGTGAGGACAATGCCGGGAGCTGCAAAGCCAGCGAGGAGCCTCGTCGGAACTGGCGCGGGTGGACTAGCGGAGGCGGGAAGCATTCCGCTGATTCTGCTTGCTGTTGTTGTTGGGCTTTGCCGACGTCGGAAGGACACGACAGAGCTGGGTTTTCAATGCTAATCTCGGGCGATCGGCGGCGCGGTGGCAGGAAACGCAAGAACAAGCTTCGGTCCCGACGTCTGGCGGCTGGAGTGGCGTGTCGGAATGGAATGCGGGAACGCCAAGAAGCTCGTCGGTGCGGCCAACAGGGATCTTCACGAGAATTGGGCGGCACTGGGCAGAGAGCACCAACATCACCGGGGCCACAGGTGGTGTCCGGCGGAGGTTGGTGGCTGCGACTGGAGGCTGCGACTGGCCGGACGTTTCGCTAGTTTCGGCCGTGTGCAAGAACAAGAGCGAGGCGCCAAAGCTGCAGGACGTACGGAATCGGCTGAGGGCAGAAGAGAGAGAGGGAGAGAGAGGAGGAAGAAGATGCTCTTTTTCTTTCTTTCTCTCCCGCTCTCTTGCTTTTCTCTTTTGTCGCTTGTGAAAAACTTCTTCTATAGAATTGGAAATTGGACTGATGACCTTGTAAGCATCCATAATCAACAGATTAGGTTTGGTTCAACCGGTTCTATTTGCTCACCCCTACTATTGCTAATTGTGCCCATTGTGAATTCGCAAAAAATAAAAAGACCACAAATAGAAAATGATATTTTTTAGAATTTACATGAGAGGGATAAGTAAGGAGAAACAAATGAAGGTGAAAATCAGAGAAGAAAGAGGAGTTGAACTATGTAGCCAAATAGTCACATGGAATTTGATCGTTCGACCACTTTTTTTTGTTTAATATTTTAAACGATGATTGCTGTGACCCTTCCTAAGGTCTCTATGTGTTAAGATGCGGGTACAGAGGTAATGTCGAGTGAGAATGGACAACCCTTATGTTCAAGATGCTCGCTCTCGTTTGATGCAAGTTTTCCCAAATCTTTTCCCCGTGTGATGTTGGGAAGTTCTTTTGATTTGATTTATCAATTAGATTCTATCCTATATTAAAGTCACCGATAGTCCATTTAAGTTAGTTAGGAACCAAGCAGGACGTAAGAAGACGTCTCACTTCCTACATAATCAGAAATCTAAGATCGAAAACTTGATTACATTAATTTTTTAATAGTAGTGCCCTTTTCGATACCTTAACTCAACTGTTTGTCAACTAAGGGGAGTCAGGTGATCTTTGCCAAGTTGTGAGTCCTAAGGTTCATTTCCACCTAGTGACAATGCACTTTTATTTGATTGATCTTAATCCTAAAGTGTGATTTAATCAACAAATGAAGTTAAACGAATCAAAACATAAAAACTATATACGAAAATCAAGACAACACATCAATATGGTAGGAAAAGATGAATAAGAATAAAGTGCAGAAAAATAACTTGATATAAGTCGAGCAAAGAATATTATATAGCCTTGTTTGAAGCCCCGGAAATGATTCCACATGGAACTTGATTTCAGATACTTGTCCTAAACTAAAGAAATCTAATTAAGCCTAAACTAATCTACAGAAATTCTATTTATATGAACATAATGCTTAATCTAAGCTAACTTGATATGATATCTATTCCTAATCCATTTACTTGGGGTTTGCCTTAGCTTAAATTACTACCATTTTTTTTTTTTTTTGGAAGTGACAATCCTAAACCATGGAATTAGGTCAAAGTGAACTTATTCAAACTAAACCTATCTCTTGGGTTATTCAAACTAAGGAACTAGATCTATACCTTAGTAAATATAGAATCCAAACTGTGAGATTAATCCTAAAGCTAATAGAATCGCATGATCTCTCTAAGATCCTCCAGTTCGAAGTCACGGTTCTCCCAACATCACATTGAAAACATCTTGATCTACATTTAACAGTCATCATCTCAACATTCACATCATCAATTAAGCATTGAAATGTACAATCTACACTCACCAAGCCACACTATCAATCATAGCAAGAAGATGGAATCATTTCACAATTGGTAAAAATTTCCGAATTAAGTGCCGTGTTTCATCCTAAACTGACCATTATGTTCATCGTTCATGGCCTAATCAAATCGACTTTGATTCACCCATGGATTTGTTGCTTAAGATGTCCACTTCAATTCATTAGTTGTCAACTTTTCAAGCTTAGGCCTACATTTTCCCGAAATCGAAGAGACCGTGCCCTGCATTTAAACCTGTTCTTTACACACCTATTTTACCAATCAAACCAACCCAGAAAAGTATGAAATTATGCGGTTGGAAAGCTTTTGAAGACTTTGAAGTTTGTCATATTTGCAGGTTCAGAACTGATCCTGAGACCTGTGCAGTGCAGAGAAAAGATCGACCCAGCAAATACGTAATTTACCTCGTCCGAAGGCTCAGGAAGTCCTTTAATACTTCATATTCATCACTATCACAAATGGGTAGTCTTGGCTTTGAAATGAAATATTTTTGTCTATTATGAAAACATTTTCCATTGACTAATTATCTCAATATTTCCATTGGCCTTGAAATTTTATTCTTTTTGGGGGTTGTAGAAAATGTCATAGGTTTATTTAAATCATTATTTGAATTCAAGTTCTAAATGAAAGTTCTACGCATCGCTTGTTTAAGAACTTTAATCCTAATATTGTGTACATGATGTATCATCCTTCACTAAACATTTTAAATTTTGAATGGTGCGTCTAGATTGACAATTAATTCTTGCGGCCCACGTACTTTGACATTTTATCAATTCAAATCATTTGAACTTTCACGACGTGTAAACGTTGGTGTGCAGATTCTTATCATTTTTTAATATATATATATATTGAAATTTTAGTAGTATTCTAAATTTTGGTTGGGAAGCTTGTTCGTTGGGAAACATGCTGCCTATTCTATTCTGAATTATGAAATGTTACTGAGATGGAAGGAGAGGATTTTCCTTTTTTTTTTTTCTTTTTATTTATCTTCTTCTATATATTCGTCCCCCTATCTACTGGTTCACATTCTTGTATCAATCTTTTTCGTAGGAAAATGGCTTGAGAATGGGAAAGGCACCGCAAAAGAAACCACAATAAATGGCTTAAGAATGCCTCTAAATACAAAGAATTTTCCTCCAAGCGTGCGTACTATTAGCCTCTGGATCCAGCTGCCAAAAGCTAATGCTTTTCATAAGAAAATAGCGGTTTACCCCAATTGAAAATAGCGCTGTACCCGTGCAATCCACAAGGATCCCCATCGAAGCAACAAGAACCAAAGTCTTTTTCTTAAGGGCAAGTGATTCTAGAGTCGGTCTAAATTCTACTTAGAACCTAGAATCAACCATGTTAGAATCAATTTTTTAATTTTTGAAATATGAAATCTACCTTGTATACTGTGAAACATGGAACTTACTCCGTTAATTGGTTTGAGGTTGGTTCAATGATCCACTTGAGAATTGACCAATTTATTTTATTATTTTTGTCTCATTTTTTCATTTGTTTTTATTTCATTTTAATTAAGCAAATGAAAAAGGAGCATAACAATCAAAATCCCCATTTATCAATAGCAATAATCCATAAAAAAGATGAACATGTAAAATAAAATAAACAATAAAAAAAACTTTTTTGGTCAAAAAAATAAAAAGTTCAAAACACATAACATAAAACCTAAATTATAGAACTTCATTCCTCAATCATCTATAAAAAATTGCTCCAAATTCTAATTACCTGAAATTGAAAGAAACAACAAACTTGATCGATCATTTAATCATAGTTTCAAATTATAATTACTATTAATTAAACGGAGTTAAAAGCAACAGCTCCTTATAGTTTTGCGAAATCAATCAACTAAATCACCGCCTCTAAAACTCAAACACAAAAAAAAACTAGTATATAAATCCAGTGAGAGTTGCCGCATAAAACTAGTTGGTCAATTTATCGGAAGGAAACTGAGTCATTCAAATCGAGATTTCTAAATCATTATATGACAAGGGAAATTTAAGGTGTTGACAAGAAAGATAGAAACAAATTAGTGAAGATAAGACAGGTTAATAATTTGTAAACCAGAAAAAAAGATTAGTAATTTCGTACGAGTGTTGGTAAGTCATCAGCAAGCGATTGAAAAATCGAAGGACATGTAACATATTTTATCAATAATTTTTCAACACTTGGTAATTCTTTCAGAAATTTATTATGATGGAAAGAAATTCGTTTATTTTTAGAATGGAACAATAGAATTGCCCACAGGAAAAAAAAAAGAAGAAAAAAAGGAGAGTACTCGAGCAAAGGCTGAGAAAAGTCTTCCTAGTCTTTAAGGACTATGGATAAACCCAAGCAAACTCGAGTTCCGGTCTCCACATGTTCTTTGAATTCCAGCTAAACTCAGCATACACTCCGACGCCAGTTTAGAGAAGGTACATTCAGAAAAAGATACGCCTTTTGGATTCAAAATATAAGCGCAATCGGCAGAAGTTGAGAATGGCAAACTAGACAGCAAACCCAAACTTGCGCACATTTTGACTAAACAAGACAAATTCTATGTGACATTTTGATTAAACCCAAACTACCGGTTCGGTTCCGGTTCTTCCAGTTCTTCGGTTATTAAATTTTTAGTTTCAAAGGGCAAAATTTTGTAAGTCAGCGACATTTGGGATTTGAATACAATTAGATGTAGTAAACACTTGTACAAATGTCATAAAGTTAAATCTGTATTCTACAACGTTCTATGCTTGATTTCGACATAATATTGTATATCATTTTCAATATCCCATAAAATGAAAAATTCATGTTTGACGTCTTGCAATTGATTACTATATTATGTTGGCAAGATATTAACACGTGCTAATATAATTGACCATTTTGGTTTGGCTTTTGGGAAATGCCTTTGGCCAAATGCAAATATCTTTAGGCTAAAGGGGTTTTCAGGAATGCTCGGGTGTTTGGCAAATTACGCATTGGAAAGTGGCTTGCGTGAAAATACCGTTTGGCAAAACCTATTCCAAATGGGCTTTTGCTTTTATTTTTTTTTTAAAAAAAATATGAAAATCAAATTTGGCGGCCGGTGGCCAGATCAAGCGATGCCGTCGCCGCGACCTCAGGCGCCTGGAGGCGCAGAGGCCAAATCTGGCCTCTGGATTGCTAGATTTGGCAGCTTGAGGTCGTGCAGACCTAGGCGGCGTGACCTCAGGTGACGTCGTCGCCGCCTGGAGGCGTGACCTCAAGCGCCTGAGGTCGTAGAGGCCAAATCTGGCCGTTCGGCGGCCAAATCTAGCCTTCGGATTGCCAGATCTGGCAGCCTGAGGTCGCGCGGACCCAGGCGGCGCCGCCTAAGGTCTGCGCCGCCTGGGTTGTGCGTTGCGCCACCCCTAGATGGTGGTCATCGGCGGCGCGCGACCCTTAGGCAGCGGTGGTGGCGGTGGTTGCCGGAGAAGAAGAAGAACTGGTGGCCTCGTTCAAAGACGACGGGGGAAGAAGAAGAATGATGAACAAGAGGCGTGGCATTTCCCAAATGCTGAATGCTCAATGATGCCCCTCCCCTTTCAGCATTGAACATTTGGAATGCTCATATTTGGGCAGAGGAGCCTTCAAAAATGTTGCCAAACACCAAAAATTTTCCCCAAGGGGCTTTGGGGGTCCAAAGTCCCTTGGGAATGCCCAACCAAACACCACCTAATGAGATGATGAGCTATTGACACTAAAAATGTTAAGTAATATGAAAATGGTGGATATCCTATCCTTGTAAATAAAGTAATATAAGCTATTGGCTCACGAATTAATCATATTTACTTTTTTTGCTTTTTAAAAACCCCACTTAGTTGTAATGTTCAATATATAGCTAACTTTGATTCCCCTTGAGACCGAATAATCCAGTCACCGGATTACAAGGGAAATTGAGGGGTAGAGATGCCAGCATTACTCCGGTAAAAGTACTAGTGACCGAGTCATCGCGTACTTAACTTTTTTACAAAAATATCACATGAATAAATACACTTCATATGTTTCCTAAACTTTTTGCTTCCCCTACTCCAATATACAAGAGAATCACCAATTATAACAATCAAATATCTATCGTTGGTACCATGAAAAAATCCAAGCTGATACCCCAAGCCCCATTTACTCCGAACAATTTTCATATCACAAAAAATTGCAAGTTTATTTAAATTACATCCAAATCAATAAGTATGGAAAATTGATGTTGATATATTGTTCTAGAAACAATGTGTAATATTAAATGAGATAATTAAGTTGTTTTCCTAATTAATATAAATAAAAATGTCTAATTAAAGTTAAGGGAAGTGGATGCAATGGAGCTTTATAATGATCTGGCTCAACCATAAAATCTCATTCTACCTAATTATTTTTTTTTTTTTGTTGAGTGCGCCGCTAATTGCACCAATGTTAGGACAATTAACCACAAATTTTAGAATGGATAAGACAAATTAATTGTAGTAAAGAGGAAGATCTCTGGTCGAAGTAACTTAGTATGACCCTTTATATTGATAAATTATTCTAAGCTCCTAATCAAGAACTCGTATGTATGGATCGGATCAAGTACACGATTCCAAGCTCCAAATAAAGTAAAAAGTGAATTTGCTCATTCAACAACCGAAGGAACGAAAATGTCCCTTGGAGATTTGCATATGGAATGGTGTCTTGTTCCGTTTTTCTCTCTTTGCAAAGAGGAAAAAAAATATTTTTTCTAATTCTTGCCGAGTGCTTCGAAAGGATATTATTCCGGCTTGACAAGACCTCCGAAGCGCTCAAATGCAACGAAGCCGACCTCCACTCTCTCTCTCTCCCTCCTCTTGCAGCTCAATCTCCTTTGTCTTTCCCTCTCTTGCTTTTGCCCGCTTCATCTTCTTTCTCTTTTCTGTCGTTTGTTTAAGGGGCGAGCATGGTTCCAGATTGGAACTTGGCACAAGTTCTTGTATTTTTCTTGTTATTGTCGTGCTATCCTATGACATTCTGTGACATTTAATGATAAGTGTGTAATATGAAATAACTAATCTGAGCTTCCATTTCTAACTATATACATGAATGAGACTTTTACTTTATTAGTATTTAATAATTTTCATATGTCTAAATATAAATTATGATTAATAGATTGTAGCAAATGATGATCATTGAATATAATGATCCACTGCAATCGTTTAATTAAGAGTATAGATGCAAATTTGATAGATCCTAAAATTGACACAATAACATGTGACAGTGTAGAATCTGAGTTCCAGGGTATGTAAGATAAGTTTCAAGCTCCAAAAATTAGAGATCCTGTTTTGATGGGTATATTCTAGGTTCTAGGTGGAACTCGATCAGAACCTAGAATCACTCACCTTTGTTTATTCAATTTGCTTTTGCTGCTTAAGGAAAGGAAAATGAAAGTGGGTTGAGTTGGCAAAACAAATGTCTCAACTTATTCAAGAAAGTAAGTCATGTATCAACCGACAGAACATGTAATGAACGTCTGAATTTAGGTTATACAACCCTGAAATGGTTAGCGGTTGGCTTAAATCCACTGGTTCTCTCAACCCAGTCACTTATTGATTAGCTTTGCGAGATTACTTAGCCCATCTTACCTCTTATCTTGGAGGAAATCCAAACACGTCGATCTTGCGAGGTTGCACCTTCCTTAGCCAATGCGATCGCGGCCTCATTGGCCTCATCATACACGTGATAAATCACCATCTTGATCTGTGCCACGGTTTGGACGATGTCGTCCACCGCATCCTTGACCTTCTCTGGCGGCTCTGGCCCGGAGCTGGCCCATCTCACGACGCTGAGATCCGTCCCTTCCACGACCAATTGTTTCACTCCTCCAGGAACGTCCTCCAGCAGCCTCATGCCCAATCTCAGCGCCTCTGCATTTGCCACTGTGGCATCTGCTAGCTCGCCGAGGCTGCAGCTGTACGTCGCGACCACATCCTTGTACTGGTCGTGGAGGATTCCGCCACAGCCCGCAGGCGAGACCCCATCACGGGCTTTGCTGCTGAAATTCAGCTTCAACCAACCTTCGGGAGGTGGCTTCCACTCGCACCGGTGTTGCCGAGGAAAGCGGTATCCGCTCAATTGACTGAGGTCCTCAAACTGACGCCAAAAGAACTCCTCCGTGAGGCTGCAAATTTTGTCCATGAAATTACAGGTGGTTAGGAATTGCAGTCTACCGGAATGAATCAAGCTCGCGTCATCTCAATCCAAGCTCAAATATACACAACTTTGATCTCGCATGTAGAAGTTCCATCTCATGAGCATTCATATTTCATACGAGTAAGTTCTTCCTCGAAACAATGAACAGTCTCGTTCAATGGACTGAACCTACCTTTGAAGTGACTAAATGGTTAAAATCATACGAATTCAGTGCGACAAAGGCAGCGACGAAGGCACAGCAGATCATTTTTCAAGAGTGGGTATTGGACTTAGGTGAAGGCTGAATTGAACTAATCTATTTAAGTTGCTGTTTATGTTTGCAAGGACATAAACAAGAGAAGATGTCGGGTTGAAAGAGATTAGGAGACCTTGATGAGCAGAGATTCTGTTCACATGTAACACATTAAGATTGACGTTGCTTACTCTCTTAGATCCTCGTGATCTAGGCACTCTTCCTCCTCGTCATCGGATTCCTGCTGCCGCTCTTTTCTCCTTTGCTTAAACTCATCTACAAGAAGGAGGTCAAGTCCATCAGCAATTTCAGAATAAGACCACAGAAATCATAATAATCACGTTAAGCTATTTAAAAGAAAAGGGGAACGCTTTGCTTTGATGAAACTACTTTGAAAGCACATGAAAATACCCTCTTACATACCGAATCATCGTGATCTTCGATCATTTTTTAAATATGTGAATCTCCCGAACAAGCTGAATGAAGTCATTTAAATTCCGGTTCATGATGGTTCTAGGTGTGACAGTTTCAGAATCAGCATGCTCGGACTCTGTAAATCCTTGGTCAACCAATTGGACGTGTTTCCAGCGGGTTTCACTCGATGATCACCGGTAATTGCAGTTGGTTATTTATCAAGAACAAGTTCTATAAAGTCCTTCCGTATGTCGTTAACGAATTCAAATGTCAATCATTGACAAGCTAACAAACACCAATGAAACCACGCACCAATTGATTTGAAGCCGACACGAAACATCTATTATAATTGAGTCAAGAAACGCAGAGATACCTGGCAAGAGGCTCTCCAAATCAACATTAGGGTCCACGTCGAAGAAGTTGAAAGAGAGGTAGCCAAAGAGGTAGCGATGATGGCCATGAAAATCGGTTGGGATATCGAATCTCCTTGCGTACTTGTTGAGTATGCCTGTGTACACTCGGTGATGCCAACATTGATCTGCGAGCTCCGGATCCGGGTTCCCAGGATATAGTGAGTTTGAGAGAATCATCATCCGGTTCGACCTGGACGCGCACCAATTGGCCTCAAGCAAGTTACCCACATGCCAAATGTTCGCGGAGGGCAAGAAGAACAGCGTCGGCTTGTCGGCAGGCCTCCGGAAGTGCTCGTTGGCAGGCAGGACCCGGAGGCCCAGCATCTCCAGGGCTAGGCCATCGGCAGGTGAGAACGCGGGATCATACAGCTCGATGTCTCCTATCCAGTCGGGAAAGTCACGCTTGAGGAGGATTGCGAGTGCGAGCTGGTACTGCGAGTTGTGGTTCTGCTCAGGGTTGCCAAGGGCATAGATCACCATCAGGACTGGCTTTGGGTCCGGTCCAAGGACCCGATCAATGTGCTTCCGGAACTCCTGGTCATCTCGGAAGAGGCCGGCGACATGGCCGTAGTACTTGGTCTCAGCCAAGTCGTCGGCGGTGATCAAGACCTCTTGTTGGATTCTTGTCGCTTCGTCCTTGACTTCAGGGTTATCCATGTTTCTGTTGCCTCCTGTGTCTTTGCTTTTGCGTTTTTGAGAGTAGGTTCGCTTCGACGATAATTATGTATGTGCGAGAGATGGATAGACTACCATATATGGATGATACAAGAAGATATTAAGGTGCGTTTGGTTTGACATTTTGAAAGCCCATTGGGGAAAATTGAGGTGTTTGGCAACTATTCTTTAAGGAGCTTTGAATTAAAAGTTGGTCTTGAGCTTTCCGCATTTTCGGAATGTTTTTCGGAATACTATGGAGCTCTATTAATGAAATTTCGTGGAGTTCCTTTTTTGCCCTCAAAAAATCATTTGAAATCTAAGTTTAACCCTTTTGAAAAAAACAAAACCTAGGATTCGTTTCTCTCCTTCTCCCTTTCGGCTCCTCTAGAAAACGACTGCGGCTTGCTCTCCCTTGCTCATGTCTTGCTCCCTACCCCTCACGCTCGCTCTCCCTTTGCTCGCGTCTTGCTATCTACCTCTCACGCTTGCTCTTCCTTGCGAACCTTGCGAATCCTCCCGAAGTCCCCTCGTGCTCGCAACTACACCTCTGCAGGTTCAATCTCTCATTCTTCTCATTTGTGGGTTTTCATTTTCGTCATTTTTTGGGGGTGAACTTGTTTGCTTTTGGGTGAATTCGTGAGCTTGGTTGCTGGTTGTGCGTATATTTTGTCGTTGTAGTGTGGGAAAGATTATTGATTTGTCGATAAAGCCGTGCGAGCTTGGGTTCATTAGTGTCGGATGCTCCTGAGCTTTTTGGATTTCATTAGGAAGAATGGAAGATTTTTTTTCACATTTTAAGGTAAGTTACGATTATACAGTAGAAAATATGAACTAAATATAAATAAAGTTAGGGGTGAGCATCGGTTCAGGGTCAACCCTGGACCGACCCTAGACCGGCCCAACTCTTCCGGTCCTGATTCGGTTCCTAGGGAGACTGGGTCAGTCCTTGGTCCTAGAATTCCTAGACTAGCATTATGTGGGTCAGTCCTCGATTCTGAGAGTTCCGGGTCGGTCCAATCCTAACCAACCCTGAATATATATATCTAATATATTATTTATAATTTTTTATATAGAAAACTTTAAAATAAACGGCGTCAACAACATTAAATAGCTCTTTAGTGAGGAGTTCATGTAATTTTACATTGTTCTTTAATAACTTAGATTTTTAATGTATTTTACGACGTTAATAGTTATAATTTACGAAGAAGGAAAATGTTTTTGTGAGGAGTCCTCACAGTATCCAAAAAGGTATAAACAACTCCTTATGGCATCCTCTTATAGTATTCGTTCTCTTTTGTCTTATTTGTCCTCTTAATCTTCAATTTGCCAAAATCAAAATAAACAACTTCTCCGCTCGCCACTCGACACCCGCCTCACTTGCTTCTCGCTTGCTTTGGGTCACTCGTGTCGCTCGCCACTCGATGTTCGCTTGGCTTGTTGCTCCCCGCTCGACATTCTATGCTCATTCTATTTGATGCTTACCCCACTCGACCCTCACCACTTGCCTTTCTTAGCTGACCTCGCTCATTATCGAACCCATTGGGTCGATACGGTTCTCAGTTGCCCTTTTAAGGAGTACAAAAAATGAAATAAAAAATTATTGGTTAGTCTTGGGTTGATCTTCAAGTCAAACCAAACCCATTGCGTCAGTCCGGTCTTTAATTGTTTTTTTAAGAAGTACACAAAATAAAATAAAAAATTATCGGTTGGTCTCGGGTTGACCTTAGAACCGAACCCATTGGGTCGGTCCGGTCCTCGGTCCCAAGCTCAATAGGATCGGTCCTTGGTCCCAAAAATTGAGGATCGGCATTGTGTGGGTTGGTTCTAAGGTTAGGGGGTGGACCGGCCCAACCCGGATCATGCTCACCCCTAAATAAAGTAATATTTGTGTTTTCGTTTTAGGATTGCATTAGAGCTATCGATGATACTTATATTTCAGCGGTGGTACCTACGAGTGAGCAACTTCATTTTATTGGTCGAAAGAAACACTGATGCAAAATGTAATGACCGTGTGTAATTTTAACATGAAATTTACTTATATTTGAGTTGACTGGGAGGGAATAGCTCATAATACTCGTATCTTTTCTGAATCCATTAGGAGATATGATTTACAATTTACTCATCCTTTGAAAGGTTTGTTAATTAATGATTTTTATGCATTAATAATTGTATGTGTTATATGTTGATTAGCTTTACAACATTTTTGTGTAGATAAATATTATTTGATAGATGACAGATATTCAAATCCCACAGGTTATTTGAGGCCATACAAAAAAGTTAAATATTATTTGCCTGAGTTTCAATGAGGTCCTCAACCGATAGGTTATAAGAAGTGTTTAATTGTGCCCACTCCTCACCACGATCAGAAATTGAGCAAGTTTTAGGCATATTAAAGAAGAAATGAAAGATTTTAAAGGGTATAACAAGTTATCCATATACAAAGCAAGCGAAAATTGTAATTATATACGAAGAAATGTCGTGAATGGTGCATATTTTGATAGAGTGGATTTAGATCCCAATTTATATACAACGGATTTCGATGATATAAACGAGGAGGGTAATGTATTAGATGATGATGTAGCATCTGATATGGCATATTTACATGATCAAATAACTATGAATTTAGGAAATAGTTAAGGATATGTGTAATTTTTAAGGGTAATGAGTTTCTTTCCTCGAAGCATATGTTACCATTTTTTTATTGTAATGAAAGTATTTTTCTTATAATTGAAAAAGAGAGCACATGAATTTTTTCCATTTGATTTTTTTAGCAATTTTTTAATTTTAATAAAATTATTTAAACAACAACTTTAACATTGTTGTCAAATATGAATTTAAAAAGTCATAGACATTATTTTCTAATTTGAACAAATAAAAATTAAAAAGCTTAGATAAATCACCAAAAAAAACTTTTCAAATGTGTTTTATACCAAACAACATTTCTTTCAAAATTACTTCTAAAAAGAAAATTTTAGCAAACAGTCTTTGAATTTCCCCAACATTTCCCCCAAAACCCTTTAGGCTACATTGTTTTGTATTTCTCTAGTGGGCTTTCAAAATGCTGAACCAAACGCATCCTTAATCATTCTCTTGTTTTAGGCTTTGGATTCTTATTTATTTATTTATTTATTTGAATCATTACTTGAATTCAAGATCTAAATGAAAGTTCTACGCATCGCTTATTTAAGTAATTTAGTCCTAATATTGTGTACATGGTATATCCTTCGCCGAACATCTTATGTTTTAAATTGTTGTGTTTAGGTTGACAATTGACTCTTATAACGGGCGCACTTTAACTTTTTGTTTTTTTTTTTTCTAAAAAAAACTTAGGACTTTCACCACGAGCAAATGTTTGTATGTAAATTCTTATCATCTTTTTTTTTTTTTTTGAATTACCGGCTTTATCTTCCTCTATATATTTGTTGTCATTGGAGGTCTTCGGATTTCCCTCCTTGCAAGATCAGATACTTCCTGACAACCTGAGATGACACTGGAGGATGAAGCCAGGAGGCTCTCGCAACAGATCGAAATCACGGTTAAAGAGTAGAGAGAGACGAAATTCCATGCAGATATGTCTCGTATTGTTACATCGTCTCTCGAGTTTCAGCCCATACATGAAACCCGGCCCCGGGCATTTAAGCGCGTGGAAATCCAACCAGATATCGTGTGGAAAATCGACGGGGAAGTCCTGGTCCCGAACTGGACCTGCTTGCTCGACCCGGTGGATGCAAAACAGTAAAGTTTGACTTCGAGAGTCAAACATACGAAAGGGTTTCAAGCTTTGAAAATTCAAGAGATGGATTTTACCTTCTGATTGCCTTTGTCCTACACTCATCACATGAACAACTTTCTGAGCTTCATTTCTGTCTGAGCATTGCCTTGGAGATGCTTTGCTTTTTTAGTTTCAACGGGCAAAATGTTGTAAGTCAGAAATATGCACTTTAGGATCTTTTGGACATGAATATAATTAAATGTGGCAAACAATTGTACGTACGTCATAAAGTTAAAAATCTGTATTCTAAGACGTTTTGTGCTTGGTTTCGACGGAACATTATACAGCATATTCAATATATATGTATTCTACTTTTGCTTAATCTTGTTCATTGGAAAACATGCTGTCTATTCTATTTTGAATTATGAAATGTTACAGAGATGTTAGAAGAGGATTTTCTTTTTTGCCTTTTATTTATCTTCTTCAACATATTTGTCCCTCTATCTTCTGGTTCGCATTCTTGTATCAATCTTTGTCTTGGGAAAATGGCTTGAGAATGCGAAAGGCACGGCAAGAGAAACTACAATAAATGGATTGAGAATGCCTCTAAATTCAAGAAATTTCCTCCAGTCATCTGCACTATTAGCCTTTGGATCAACCTGCCACAAGGTACAGCCTTTCACCAAAAATGGCGGCGTCCCCTTGCAATCCACAAGGATCCTCATTGAAGCAACAAGAACCCTAGTCTCTTTTCCTAAATGTGAGTGATTTTAGGGTTGAAGTCAATTCTATCTGAAATCTAGAAATTACCCTACATATTTTGAAATATGAAACTAACTCTGTCAATCAGTTCTAGAGTCGGCTTTAGAGTCTACTCGAGAACGGGCCAATTTCTTTTTTATTTTTGTTTCATTTTCAGTTAAGCAAAATCAAAGGGAATGTAACAATAAGAATCCTCATCTGTGAATAGTAAAAATCCATAAAAGATTGAACATGTAAAATAACATAAACAATAAAAGTTCAAAACATGTAGCATAAGATCTAAATTATAGAACTTCAATCCTCTATCATCCATAAAAAATTGCTCCAATTTCTAATCATCTAAAAAAGCAAACATAGTTGATTACTTAGTAATAGTTTTAAATTAAAATTACTATTAATTAAACAAGTTCAAAGCAGAAGAACCTTATAGTTGGGGGAAATCAATCAACTGGAGTTTTGCCTCACAAAACTAGTTGGTTATTTTATCGGTAGGAGTCATTGAATCATCCAAATAGGGATTGCTAAATCATCATGTGACAAGGTATATTTGAGGTGTCGATAAGAAAGATATAAACAAATTAGTGAAGATAAGAAAGGTTAATAATTTGTAAACTGGAAAAAATAGTGTCACACACCCCAAGTGTCAAAACTTGACACCAATGGACACTTAAATGTTAAAATTTCCAAAATGTATATTTAAGTGACAAAATCGGAGAAGAAATGAACATTTAAGTGTCAATGGCAAGAAATTTTGGCCAAAATGCTAATGTCACATTTTCTAGTGCTTTTTTTTTTTTTTTTTTTTTGCTGATGTCAATTATTTTTCAAAAAAATTACCTATGTGGCTAGCTTGTCCCAAAATGAAGTTGTTTTGCCTCCAAAAATTGATTTTTCATATAAATATTAATTAAATTAAATTAAAAAACTAAATTGAAAAAAGGGAGGGGTCAACATTCATCGAGGGCCTCTATAGCCCTTGCCACCACCGTTGCCCCACTGTGGTCGAAAAGAGTTGGTGATGGTGGGGCAAGGTTGGTGGGGGTCGCCGGTCCCTACTAATGGCTAGGGACCCTGGTCGACCGCTAGTGACGGCCCTTCCCCAGATCCAACGAAGGTTGCTTGCCTTAGCCTAGAGGGTCCAAGGGCAGCCACTGGCTATGGTGGGGGACAACCATTGCTAGATCTTAGACGAGAGCTATGAGCCTTTGCCCTAGACCTTAGGCTCCTGCCGATGGTCGGCTAAGGTTGCTAGCCACTGGCCAAGGCTTGGTTGCCATCCTTTTTTGACGATGGTGGGGTTGCAGAGGCGGTAAGGGCCATAAAGGCCCTTGCCAAATTTTGACCCCCTTTCAATTTTTTTTTTAAATTTAATTAAATTAATATTTATATAAAAAATCAAATTTTGGGGAAAACAACGTCATTTTGCACATTGATTACTGAGTAGACAACTTCAGCGATTCACGTAGATCACATTTATTATCAAAATAAGCCACGTTGGATTTATGGTTACCTTCATCGGAGTTGGAACTTAAGTGTCCCAATTTTTTTTTTTTAAATGACATTTAAGTGTACCTTTTGACACTTAATTGTCAACTCGTGCCAAATATTGGCATTTGTGGTGTACTTTAGCTAGAAAAAATGATTAGTAATTTCATACTTGTGTCAATAGGCCATCAACAAATCATTGGGAAATTGAAGGATGTGTAACATTTTTTTTATCAATAATGTTAAGGTGCACGTGTGAGTGAGTTGTGTTAAAAAAAAAAATTTATATTAGAGAATTAATGTGGTGTGAAGTAGTTACTATATCTTAGTTAACTTATAACTTATTGGCTTGAGTGGAAGTAGGTCCAACATGATATGTTGATGAGCTCGGATTTGGGCTCCCTCTAGGAGATCTCTCCAAGTGAAGGTATTGGGTTTCTACTATGTGCTCCCAATTAATGGTATTAGAACCCATGGTTGTGATTTCCGAGTAGGTGGGCATTATGGTGAGCAATGCGAGCAATGTGGGCTTGTAGAAAGTTGATGTAGAAGAATGCTTGAATATAGTAGAGCGGACCTAACATTGGGCTCACATTTGATAGAGTTGTGTTAGAAAAATCCTACATCAGAGAATTGATGTGATATAGAGCAGTTGAGAGAATTACTAAAAAAGTCCTAAACCTATTGTAATTGTGCCAATTCAGTTATAATTTTTTTTTTTTTCCAATTTAGTCTTAAACCTTTTACAATTGTGCCAATTTAGTCAATCCAGCCAAAATTAGCCAGCCGGCGCTAACGTGGATGCCGATCGGGGACAGCTGGCTGGTGAACGTTGATTGTGGTAATTTTTAAATATTTTTTTTTTTGAATTTTTGAATTTTTGAATTTTTTTTTCCATTTTTTCCCCTTCTTCTCCTTCCTCTGGCTGGTCGGCACTAACCTCGGCCACTGGCGAGGCTCGCCCCCATCGGCCATTGGTGAAGGTGAGCCTCGCCTAATGACGGTAAGGTTGCCATCGCCGGTGGCCGAGCCAGGTGAGCCTCGCCGGTGGCTAGCGAGGCGGCTCGACCTCGCTAGTGGCCGGTGAGGCGGCCGTAGCCAAATCTGGCGAGGCTCGGCCTCACCAGCCTTGCCGTCGCTGGGCGAGGCTCGCCTTCGCCAGTGGCCAGCGGAGGCAAGCTCACTAGTGGCCGGTGTCGGCCGGCCAGAGGAAGGAGAAGAAGGGGAAAAAAAAAAAAAAAAAAAATTCAAAAAAAGAAAAAAAAATAATTTAAAAATTGCCACATTAGCGTTTGTCGACCAGCTGTCCTCAGTCGGTGTCCACGTCAGCGCCGGCAAGCCAATTTTGGCTGGATGGACTGAATTGGTACAATTGTAAAAGGTTTAGGACTAAATTGGCCAAAAAAAAAAAGTTTAGGATTGAATTGTGCCAGATTTTGGACTTTTTTTGGTAATTCTCCCTAGAGTAGCTAATATATTATAGTTAGCTTATAACTTATTAGCTTAAAATTTTAATTGGAGGTAGATCCAATAGAATATATTGACGGGTTTGGACAGAAGCTCCTTCTTGGAGATCTCCCTAAATGAAGGTATCAAGCTTCTACTATGCCCAATCTCCACAGGTTCTTGAATTCTAGGTAAACTCTGTACACTTCGAGGCTCACTAAGAGAAAGTACATTAAAAAAGATATGCCCTTTGGATTCAAAGTACAAGTGCTACCAACATAAGTTGGCTAAACTGGACAAATTCTAAGTGACATTTTAATTAAACCCAAACTACCGGTTCAGCTCCCAGTTCTTCGGTTATTGCTTTTTTAGTTTCGATAGGCAAAATTTTGTAAGTCGGAATTTTGCGCATTTGGAACTTTAGGACTTGAATACAATTAGATTTAGTAAACACTTGTCCAAGCGTCATAAAGTTAAAAGTTTGTACTTTATGACATTCTATGCTTGGTTTCGGCGTAATATCGTATATTATTTTCGATATATCTTAAAACGAAAAATTCATGTTTGATGTTTTGCAATTGATTACCATATTATGTTGGCAAGATCTTGACACGTGCTAACACAATTGACCATTCTTATGATGAGCCATCGTCAGTAAAAATATAAAGTAATATGAAAGTTGTGGATATCCTATCCTTGTAAAATAAAGTAATATAAGCTATTGGCTCACGATTTTATTATATTTACTTTATTTGCTTTTCTAAAATCCCTACTTAGTTGTAATGTTCAATATATAGCAAACTCTGTTTCCCCTTGAAACAGAATAGTCAAGTTACCCAATGACAAGGGGAAATTAAGGGGTAGAGATGCCAGCATCGCTCTAGTAAAAGTAACAGTGATCGAACCATTGCGTACTTAATCTTATTTCGAAAATATCTCATGAGTAAATACACTTCATATGTTTCCTAAACTTTTTGCTTCCCACTCCAAAATCCAAGAGAAGCACCAACTATAGCTATGGAAATATCAATAGTTGATACCATGAAAAAATCCAAGCTAGTACCCTGCACCCCAGTTACTCTAAACAATTTTTCGTATCACTAAAAATTGCAAACTTATTCAAATTACATCCAAATCAATAAGTATGATAAATTGATGTTGATATATTGTTCTAGAAACATTGTGTAAGACTAAATGAGTTAATTAAGTTTTTTTTTTAATTAATGTAAAGAAATATGTCTAATAATTGTTAAGGGAAGTGGGAGGCAATGGAACTTTATGATGATGTGGCTCAACCATAGAAAGTCATTCTACCCAACACTTTTATCTTTTCGTTGAGTACGCCAATGATGCACCGATATTAGGACAATTAATCATAACGTTTAGAATGAATGAGACAAATTAATCGTAATAAAGAGGAAAATCTCCGGTCGAAGTGTATGACCCTTTATTGATAGATTCTAAGCTCCTAATCAAGAACTCGTAAGTTTCTCTTCATCGGGATAACCTGCAACATAATTCCAAGCCCCACAATAAGAAAAAGTAAATCTGTTCATTCAACAATCGAAAGAACGAAAATGTCCCTCGCCTTATTTCATAAAGGAGTTTTTGCAAATGGAATGTTGTCTTCTTCTGTTTTCCTCTCTTTGCAAAGAGGAACAAATACATTTTCTACTTTTTAGTAATTGTTGCAGGATTCTTCGAAAGGATATCATTTCGTTTCGACGAGACCTCTAAAACATGCAATGCAACAAAAACCACGTCCTCTCTCTCTATAGAAGGACATTAGAAGTGCAAAAAATTATGTATGGCACTCATTTTAGTACCAATTTTTGTTTTTTTCCGAATCACTTAAGTGTCACTTAAAAAAAAAAATATTTCTGAATCACTTAAGTGTCATTTAGAAAAAAAACAATCACTTAAATACCAATTTCGATTTGCATCGTCGCAAATTTGACGTGGCTCTATTTTGTTAATTTCTTAATCATATGAGGCTTGAACGTCATACTTAGTCAACATATAACCCCTAAACAATATCATCTAAAAGTTATAAATAGTGATAATTTAAGTGCCAAATTTTTCTAAAGTGATCACTTTGGTACCTATCGTGTTAAAAAATGACCACTTCAGTGGGCCACGTGGAAATGTCACATGGATCGGATTTTTTAAATAGTATGCCAAATCATATAAAATTTTTAATTATAAAAGTCATGTATTATTTTTCATAGGAGCTTCTTGCTATTAGTACTTAAGTGATCTTGCGAAAACTTTTGAGCGCCGTACACAAATTTTGGCACTTTTAGTGTTCTTCTGTCCTCTCTCTCTCTCTCTCTCTCTCTCTCTCTATTTCCTTCTCCTCCTAAGGCTCACTCTCCACCGTTTTTCCTTTTTTTTTTTTTTTTTTTTTTAATTATTGCTTTTGCCCACTTCTTCTTCTCCTCCTCTCTCTTTTCTGTCGTCTGTTATTCAATTTGCATCAGTTGCTCAAGGAAAGGAAAATGAAAGTGGGTTGTGTCACGCCTCGATCCTCGAACGCGCACCCATCCCTCATTTGGTCGATTTATAGCAACGTCCTATGATGCATCGCCGACCCTTTCTTTTTATAATACTCATGCGGAAGCTGATATAAAATCCCTAGACAATAAAATAATGGGATAAGAAAGTAGCGCCACAAATTTCGACACCAACACAATCATTTTTATAAACAAACAAGTACATATACATTGTCAGGTTGATTACAAAACTATCGGCTAAACAAAAAGGAATTGTCGTATGACCCTCTAGTCAGACATGTTCGCCGATCTTCGATCTCCACCTTTCTCAAACCTCGGGGCTTTTGGTCCTTCACCAACACCACCTAAGGACCTGAAAATAGTTATTCAATAACTAGTGAGACAATATCTCAGCAAGTTCTGCTCCCTAAGACCCGATTAGGAAACCAATATGCCATAAGGGCTGCCTAAGCATAACACAAGTCATAGGACTTACCTTGGTTTCAGATTCCACTTGCAAGTTAGTTCAAATAAGCACCCAATTAATTAACTCATCACATCAAATCAAATCATTGATCAATCGACCTATTCGATTACATATCACCACGACCTACCTCCGGTCGGTACATTCAATACTATCTATGATGTTCTATCAAATCAGGACCCGCTCACCCTAAGTTGATAATAGATAGTATAGCTCACGCTAAACTGATAAATAGTGTACTGCTTGCAATCTAAGCTGACATATCGCCCGTGGGCTGATATAGTATACTAGTATACTACTCGCAATCTAAGCTGACATATCACCCGTAAGTTGATATAGTATACCACACCCAACCATTCAAATCAATACGACGTTTTTATTATTCTCGATAAAAATACATGTGTGTGGGTACACGGCTGACCTTAGCCAAAATATTATATTTTCTTTTCCACAATTCCCACCATTTTCTATAGTCCACCAAGACATTTTTGGCGCTGTCAACCGACACCCGGTTATTTTTCAATTAATTACCAAAATTAATTAATTTAGGAAAATAATCCTATAATCACAAATAATTCATTTCAGCACAAAATAAAGCTCAATTAAATAGATAGACTACATCACAATAATCAACGTAAAATTTCGGTCGTCAACCATCCTAGTCTAATTTTCCAAAAAATAAATAAATAATTAATTAATTACAAAAATTAATTATTAAATAGCAATAAATCCAATTTAGGCCCGTAATGCCTAATTGGACGCCGAAACGAACCCGGAAAAATTCCAAGGTTCGTTCAATAAATATTAGCATATGTCTATTCGCTAATTGCATTAACTAATTGCCTAATATGCCTCGACAAATAATTAAATTAATTAATCTAATCTAATATATCCACCTAATTGCACTTAATTAAATCTAATCAACCCCTAAGCATCATTAGTCTACTAAGTAGGAATTAGTGAGTAAAATTCACTTGTTTCGAAATTTGATCGGATCAAATTGTCGGGGACGTGACGAGGCTTGACTTTCACCAAAGCGGGCCTAACCTTCGAGGCTTGGAACCACTTGAAAACGGGCCTACAAGCCTGCTGGAAACCCACCAAGAAAGTTTCTGTTATTGGCTGCAAAAGAGAGAAACAAAGTTGGTGCGGTTTCTACTTGTTGGACGGAGGAGAACCAACGGCTGAATAGCGAGGAAACGGGCTGATTGGAGCTCCGGCGAGTGGGTGGTTGGCAATCGGCAGCTCTCGGGAGTCTTGGGGACTTGATTGGATGTTGGGATGGGCAAAGGAAGGGCTAGAATGGAAGAAAAATGAAGAAAAACGCAAAATAATGTAGGTGGGCAGCAGACCGGTGGATCGGCGACCGGCAGCTTGCGACAGCCGTACGGGACGGCAAGCGGCTCCGTTTGGTGCGAGGTCGGGCTCTTTGGAATGGTCTGGATGTCCTCGTCATGTTGATGGGTGGCTTGTTCGTTGATTCATCCTGGAAGTTGACTTTTTACTTGGATTTTGGCGAAAGGTCAGCTGGAGCAGAAACCGGCAGAAGTGAAAATAGAGGAAGAAAACGGTCCGGTGGTGGTGTGGCTGCTTTGGCGACTTCCTTGGTTGCTGGTGGTCTTCGAACAACAAGGATGGAGGGAGACAGAGATGGCTTGGATGGCAACTTGTGGAGGAAGAAAGGGATGAGGGAAAAGAGTAATAAGGGAAGGGATAAGGTTGGGGCCACCATGGCCAATTTTTCCACAACTTCTCCCCCAAGATTCATCCTACACCACTCACCCTTCCTTGGCTCTCATTCAGCCACAAACACACTCCTCACAACCCTTGAGATGGTCCAATTTGGCTAGGGCATAGGGGAGCTACGAATTTTGAAGGAAATGGCTTCAATTGGTCTTGATTTCCTCTTCCATTCAATCCCATTTGGCCTCAATAAAATCAATTGGCACCTCAATTATCAAATTGATAATTTTCCTCACCAAAATATCAATCATGGTTCCCAAATTTGCGATCAAACGATCCTCGGCCTTTTTCTGAAATAAAACGGTCATAAGCCAACTTTTTTCTAAAAAGTCTCGGATTTTAGAAAAATCTTCTGAGACTGAGTCGATACTCCTAGAATTTATTGTGACATAACAGAAACTTCAATCTCTGAAATCGGACTCGAATTCACGGTTAATTTCCATTCGACACATTTTTAACATGACCTAAGCTACCGGGTAACCTTCAGAAATTTTTCAATACAAATGACCCGTGATCGATTTTCTTCGAGCCACAATAAACCCACTCGACTCATTGATGGCTCTCTATTGTCATGAAAATCTCAAGGACTCAAATATGGACACAGGGTACCAAAACAATGAGAAAATTAGTCTAGTGCTAGGTTGACGAGAATTTTCCAATTGAGTGGTGTCACCCACGATTAGCCACACATCTTGGTCGCACCAACTTGTCTCTAACTTCAAATTGATTTTATACTGTGCCGTAATGGCCTCTAAAGATAGACACGATCGAGTAGCCAATTTCTGGTCGAATTCTTAAGTCTATTGTATTAAAATTCTATAATGGTTTCTCCAGATAGTCTAGTTATCTCATGAGTGGCCATCTCAGAGAAAAGCACTATAGGGGCGTCGATGAAATGCCCGATTTATTGAATTGAAAGCAAAGTCGAAAATCTAAGATGTCATAGGTTGGGTAGGTAAAAGAAGGGTCTCAGCTTATTCAAGAAAGCAAGTCATATATCAGCGGACAGAACACGCAGTGAACGTCTGAATTGAGCTTATAACACTAAAAACGTTAGCGGTTGGCTTAAATCCACTGGTTCTCTCAACCGACTCACATTGAGAGATTTTTTAGCCCATTTCACCACTTATCTCGGAGGAAATCCAAACACGTCGATCTTGCGAGGTTACACCTTCCTTAGCCAATGCGATCGCGTCCTCATTGGCCTCCTCATACACGTGATAAATCACCGTCTCGATCCGTGCCATGATGTCGATGATGTCGTCCACAGCTTCCTTGACCTTCTCTGGCGGCTCCGGCCAGGTGCTGACCCATCTCACGACACTGAGATCCGTCCCTTCCACGACCAATTGTTTCACTCCTCCAGGAATGTCCTCCAGCAGCCTCATGCCCATCCTCAGCGCCTCCGCATTCGCCACCGTGGCGTCCCCCAGCTCGCCGAGGCTGCAGCTGTACGTTGCAATCACACCCTCGTACTCATCGCGGAGGATCCCGCCACAGCCTGCGGGCGAGACCCCATCGCGGGCTTTGCCACTGAAATTCAGCTTCAACCAACCTTCGGGAGGCGGCTGCCACTCGCAGCGGTGTTCCCGAGGAAAGCGGTATGCGTCCAATTGACCGAGGTCCTCGAACTGTTCCCAATAGAATTCCTCCAAGAGGCTGCAAATTGTGTCCATGAAATTAGAAGCGGTTAAGAATTGCAGTCTACCGGAATGAATGGTTCCATTATCTCAATTCAAGCTCAAATATACATAACTTCGATCTCGCATGTATAAGTTCCATCTCACGCACGTTCATATTTCATATGAAAATGTTCTTCCTCAAAACATTGAACAATCTCGCTCAATTGACTGAACCATCCATTGAAATCACTAAATGATTAAAATCGCATGAAATCTCAATCCGACACGATTCACACATGTGCAAATTGTCAAGACATAGGAATCAGTGCGACAAAGGCACTACAGGTCATTTTTCAAGAGGGTGTATGGGAATCTGGTGAAGGCTGAATTGAACTAATCTATTTAAGTCGTTGTTTATGTTTGCAAGGACAGAAACGTGCGAATGGGTGAAAGAGATTAGGAGACCTTGATGTGCAGGTGTTATGTTCACATGTAACACATTAAGATAGACGTTTCTTACTTTCTTAGATCCTCGTAATTGTTGAGACACTCCTCCTCCTCCTCATCGGGTTCTTGCTGCTTCTCTTTTCTCCTTTGCTTAAAATCATCTATAAGGAGGAGGCCAAGTCCATCAGCAATTTCAGAATACGACTACAGAAATCATCATAATCTCATTGAGCTATTAAAAAGAAAAGGCGAACGCTTTGCTTTGGTGAAACTACTTTGAAAGCACATGAACATGCCCTCTTACATACCAAATCATCCGGCAATCCACATGGTGATCCTTAAGAATATGAATCTCCCAAACAAGGTGAATGAAGTCATCTAAATTCCTGTTCATGATGGTTCTAGGTGTGACAGTTTCAGAATCAGCATGCTCGGACTCCATAAATCCTAGGTTGACGAATCGCACTCATTTCAAGTGGGTTTCACTCGATAATCACAAGTTCTATAAAGTCCTTCAGTATGTCGGTAACGAATTCAAATGTCAATCATTGACAAAGTAACAAACACCAATGAAACCGTGCACTGATTGATTAGAAGCCGATATGAAACGTATGATAATCGAGTTAAGAAACTCAGAGATACCTGGCAAGAGGCTCTCCAAATCAACATTAGGGTCCACGTCGAAGAAGTTGAAAGAGAGGTGGCCAAAGATGTTGTGATGAAAGCCAAGAAAATCGGTTGGGATATCGAATCTCCTTATATACTTGCTGAGTATGCCTGTGTACACTCGTTGATGCCAACATCGATCCGCGAGCTCCGGATCCGGGTTCCTAGGATACATTGAACTTGAGAAAATCATCATCCGATTCGACCTTGACGCGCACCAATTGGCCTCAAGCAAGTTGCCAACGTGCCAAATGTTCGCATAGGGCAAGAAGAACAGGGTCGGCTTGTCGGCAGGCCTCCGGAAGTGCTCGTTGACAGGCAGGACCCGGAGGCCCAGCATCTCCAGGGCCAGGAGGTCCGCAGGGGAGAACACGGGATCATACAGCTCGATGTCTCCTATCCGGTCGGGGAAGTCGCGCTTGAGGAGGATCGCTAGTGCGAGCTGGTACTGCGAGTTGTGATTCAACTCGGGGCTGCCGAGGGCATAAATGACCATCAGGATTGGCTCCAAGTCCGGCCCAAGGAGATGATCAAGGTGCCTCCGGAACTCCGGGTCGTCTCGGAAGAGGCCGGCGACATGGCTGTAGTACTTGGTCTCGGCCAAGTCATGGGCGGTGATCAGGATCTCCTGCCGGATTCTTGTCGCTTCGTCCTTGACTTCGGGGTTATCCATGTTTCCGTTGCCTTCGGTGCCTTTGCTTTTGTGTTTCTCAAGAGAGTAGGTCGCTTCAATGATAATTATGTATATGCGTGAGATGGATAGACTACCATATATGGATGATACGGGAAGATATTAATCATTCTCTCGTTTAGGCTTTGGATTTCTTTTTTATTTGAATCATTATTTGAAGGGTTAATATCGTGAGAAACCTCAAATTGGTACACCTGTGACAAATTTATCCAAAATTAATTTTTTGACCACAAAAAATCCTAAACTCGTACATTTTTGACAAATTTACCATAAACTGGTATATTTGTGATAAATTTATCCTATGTTAATTTTCGTTAAATTTTACTGTCAAATTATTAAGTTGAATGACATGTAACAGTTGACTAGTCTACTAATTTGCGATTTTATTCTCCGTATGTCATAGTTATACAATTTTTGTGATTTTTTTGCAGTATTACTCCAATTTAACAGAGGGTATATTTGTCACAAATGTATAGTTTATGGTTTTTGGCAGTTGAATAAATTAGTTTTGGGTAAATTTCTTACAAGTATACCAGTTTGAGATTTTTTATGGTCAGGTTGGGGTAAATTTATCACAAGTGTACCTGTTTGAGGTTTTTTCTAATTAAAAAATTAGTTTGGAGTAAATTTGTTACATGTGTATAAATTTTGGATATTTCAGGGTATTAACCCTTATTTGAATTCAAATTCTAAATCAAAGTTCTACACTTCACTTATTTAAGTAGTTTAGTCCTAATTCTATGTACATGGTGTATCCTTCGCCGAGCATCTTAAATTTTAACTTGTCGTGTTTTAGGTTGACAGTCAACTCTTGTAACACGCGCACTTTAACTTTTTGTTAATTTTGATGGATCTTGTTCATTATACGGTCTAGTCTATTTTAACATATGAAATGTAACTGGTGCAAGAAGAGGATTTTTTTTTTTTTTTTTGGGAATTACCAGCTTCATCTTCTTCAATATATTTGTTGTCATTGGAGGTCTTCGGATTTCCCCCCTTGCAAGATCAGATACTTCCTTACAAACGCCTGAGATGACACTGGAGGACGAAGCTAGGAAGGCTCTGGCATCAGATCGAAATCACTATTACAGACTAGAGAGCAAGATGAAATTCTACCACGCTGACATGTCTCTAGTGTTAAATTCTCTCGAGTTTGAGCCCACACTTGAAATCTGGCCCTGGGCGTTAAAGTGCGTCGAAAATCGAAGGGGAAGTGCTGGTCCAGAATCGGACTTACTTGCTCGATTCGGTGGATGCAAAAATGGGAATGTTGGACCTGGACAGTCGAACATACAAAAGGGTTGCATGCTATGAAAATTCAAGAGGTGGATTTTGCCTTTTGAACTTCTGATTGCCTTTGCCCAACCCTCATCAATTGAGCAATCTCGGGGAGTAATATAAAGCCTCGAATTAAATCGTTTCTTCAATAGAAAACCCTGGACAGTGCAATTGGTAAAAGGGAACCTCCTGTTCTTTCCAATAAAGAATGGTGCAATTGTTACCACAAAAATCTCTTTCAAAGAATGGGCAACCTGAAGAGTTTTGGAAAGTAAACAATCGAACGTTTATTGTACTATAGAATCTTTTAATTTTGTTTTATGACAATTTCGTTATAGTTATGCCAAATCAGCGAGGCCTCTTTTGATTAAAATGATTCATACTTTTCATATATTATGAAATGTCACGACATCATAAACTATACAAAATTGCATTTTTACAATGTTTTTTGACTTGCTCGTGGAAGAAACACCATGAGCCTTTGTATAATATCATAAAACACACAAGAGAATCGCATTTGCACTTGGATGCGACTAAACATTGTGAAGTTGTAAAAGACAAATTATTTGATCATCTTTTGCTTTTTTAGTTTCATACGGGCAGCATGTTATAAGTCAGAAATTTGTGCTTTAGGACCTTTTGGACTAGAATACAATTAGATGTAGTAAACACTTGTATAAGCGTAATAAACATAAAAATCTGTATACAACATGCATACTCAATAATTAGAACACATACCTTTCATACACCAAGCATCCATACGAGTCTCGATTATAAGGTAAAATATGTTTTGGCGCATTCCATATCGTGCCTCACAATTTTACCTTATAATCAAGCACAATGCATCACAATTATACATACGTATTCGATTATTATGACCTATCGGGCCACGGCTAACACATGAGTTGGCGGTCTTCCAATATAATCGGGCATTGTACCGCCTCATTGGGTACGTTATCGTCTAGAACTCCCGTCTAGAAGGCATTCCATAAGGAGCAGCGGTCTAGCCTCAATCATGACTCGACATCCGGACCCCTTGGGGCATTCAACAAACACTGGGTATCGTCTCTAAACTCCCATTAGATGATGGGTTCAATTAAGTGATCACACAAGTATGCCAACATTCAAGCAAATTTTATTTGTCATCAATTAGTCTAGTATAAAAAAATTCGTGCTCAAATAACAAGTTTTGGAAAATCTTTGCATTTAAAACCTGATAAAATAATTGCATGTGGTTATGTACTTAAAATCAACCCACCAAATTTTGTACATTTTCATTTTAAAACCCCATTGCCCCATTTAACATGTAAAACATGGCGTCCAAACATGACACCTTAAAGTTTGCTATCTTCTTACCAATACAACCTTCTTTAAAAATAACATTAAAAATACATGATTTGGGCAATCAAGCATCATGTCATTACAAGCCTAGATAATCAGAATTATGCATAATTTCATCCAATAAATCAAGTATAAAATTCTTTTAACGGCTAATCCATTATTAATTGTTAAACACAAGTAATTATACTAACCATGATTTATTAATACTAATGATAATTCATTAAGGCTAATAAATTCTTAATTAGTCTAATTGTGATTAACTAAGATTAACTGCACTATACTAAACTAACTATGATCAATTAAACTAATTACGATTAATTAAACTAACCACGCTTAATTAATCTAATCAAAGAGTACTTAAAGTAGCTACTGTTAATTAACCTAACGAAGGTTACTTAAAGTAACTATGTTTAATTAACCTAATCACAGTTACTTTAAACTGATCGTCTTTAATTAAGACTAATATCCATTATTCTTAATCTAATCAATACTTAACCATAATCTAACACTAACCGCCATTAATTATAATCTAATCCTATCCCTAAATGCAATTAACTTCATAATTAAGGAATAGGAGTTAACTCACATTTTTCTAATGATAGCGAGCTCGTGGCGGTTGCAATGCAACGATGTCAAGGGCGTGATGCTTGTAGCTCAAATGGAGAAACGAATGGCACGATAGTAGTGTCTCAATCTCACAACTTGGGCTTTTGCTTGAAGCGGTGGTGCTTGGTTAATGGGCCGCACAAAGGGTGGGTCGCTCGGTGGTGGTGTGAGAAACAACGTTGACGGCTTGATAAACGAGCGGTAAATGGTGCTCAAAGGGGCAATGATGAATGGTAGTGTGAGGGGCAGCCAAATGGAAGAAAATAAGGAGGAAAAGAAGAAGAAGGAGAAGAAGAAGGAGGAGGAGGTGGTTCCGCTTGGGGGGGAGGTAACGTGTGAGAGAGAGAGAGAGAGAGAGAGAGAGAGAGAGAGGTTTTATGAGGTTTTCATCATTTGCAATCCAACACAATCCCTTAAAACCCTCTCCTCCTTTACTTTATTTCATTTGTCCTCCAGTCCATAAATGCAAGGGCATTTGGATATTTCACACACTTTTTGTCCAAACTTTTCAATTTTACTCTTGGGTGTGTTTGTTTGAATTGGGCTTGGTGGGCTTGGCTTGGCCAATTGGGCCTCCTTGGTTGATCCATATGGGCGTGAGGCCCAACGGCCCTCGCTTGGCATGTCTTTTCTTTCTGATGTCCAATTCTCGATCGACTAACATTTTTTCCGAAAATTTTACACTTGCCAATATATTAACGGGCGAATGAGGCGACATCCAAAGGATTAATCTTAAAACCCTCGAAAGTTTAATACCCGAAATTGAGTTAAATGTAATGGTTAAAATTGATCAAATGTGACTTTAGTACGACCTGAACTATCTAGTGGCTTTTAAAGGTTTTCGCATGGTTGACCCGTGATCAACAATTTTCGATTCATGTTTATGCCTCTTTGAATCATGGATGACCCTTGGTTGTGATGTAATCGCAAGGTTTCAATTACGTACAATGAGTACAAGATCAATAGAAAATCGGCTTATCGTCATTCGACACGAGTATCGTAATTCGACACGAGTATCGTAATTGTATAGAATCACCCGCGAACTAACTATGTACTTCCATCGAATCAATTTATATCCATTCACTAATTGACCTATAACAACATAATATTGACTCTTGTCGATCTTTATGGTCGAGTAGTCGATTCTTGATCGAATTCTCTGGTCTTTTATGTTTTAACACTTTACGGCCTTGCTCAATAAATTAATTAACCCATGAGTGATCAGTTCAGAGTAATTGACTATTAGTGCATTGGTAAAATAGCCATTTTATATATTTCGAAATATGGACTAAGTTTTGAGATATCACATGAATAATCAAGTTACTTGATTTCTTGGGAAAATTAAGGGTGCATTTAGTAACCATTCTGCTCCCATGAATAATTAATGCTTAGAAATAATATTTTATTATATTCTCAAGAACAATTTCTGAGTTTTTAAAGGCACTTGGTAATTGCCCAAAATTTTTATTTGTGGAATAGAAATACATTTGGTAAACCTCTTAAATTTGTTTATTTCTTTTAATTTTTGATTATTTTTCTATTATTTTTCTTTTTCTTTTTCCTCCTTTATGGTTGGCCCTCAGCAATGGCGGTGGTTGGCGACCCGCTTAGGGAGGTTTAACAAGCTCGCTAAAGCCTCGCTTGACCATTACGAGCCTTGGCCTTATAGATTTGGGCGAGGCTGAGCCTTGCCAGTGGCCAGGCAAGCCTCACCTAGTTTGGTGAGCCTCACTTAGTCACCGGTGAGACTTGACCTCACCCAGGTAGCGCAAGGTCGACCTTGCCTTGGCCTAGCAAGGCTGAGCCTCGTTGTGGCTAGGTGAGGTTGACCTCGCCGAGTCGTGAAGTCGCTGGCCCTCATTTGGCCGATCGCCGGCCATGGCCAAGGCTAGCAATTAGCCGAAAGGAAGAAGAAGAAAAGGAAATGGAAGAATAAAGAAAGAAAAGAAAAGAGAAATGAAGAAAAAAAAAAAAAATTAGATTCGATTCTGTGAATTGTTCCCGAAAATAAGAAGTAATTTTTTTCTATTTTGTGATTCTATTTTAAACCTATTCCCGAAACCAAAAAAACAGAATTTTGTTCCTGTGAATAAAAACTTTACCAAATGGATTTCCATTCTTTTTTGGTTCTTAGGAACAAAAGAATAGAATTAGCTATTCTCGAGAATGTTACCAAATAGACCCTAGGAGGAAGAGATGGCTCCATCACCCTAGTAAGAATAATAGTGATGAAGCCATCATGTGCTTAACCTTCTTTTGAAAATATCAATGAGTGAATACACTTCATATGTTTCCTAACCTTTTTGCTTCCTTAATTCCAAAATCCAAGAGAGGCACCAACCATAGTAATAGGATACATGTGCGAGTTATGTTGGAGAAATCCTACATCGAAGAATTAATGTGGTGTAGAGTAGTTAATATATCTTAATTGGTCCATGATTCATAGGCTTAAATTTTTGAGTGAAGATGGGTTCAATTAGATATATTAACTTAGTATGAGCAATTCTAGATTCTGTACAGGTTCCACCTAGAACTTGGAACTTACTTATTGGAACAGGTTCCTTATTTTTTGGAACCTAGAACCTACCTACATACCCTAAAACTTGGAACTTATCCTGTCACAGTTTCTAGGGTTGATTTGAAAGTCTACCTAGGTTCCACCTATATAATTAGTTAAACGATTATGGTGAATTAAAATCTTTAATGACCATCATTTGCTGCTACAATTTACTAACTATAGCTTATATTTAGACACATAAACAATATGAACATTAATAAAGTAAAAGTGTCAATCATAAAATAGAAGTTTAGACTAGTACTTTTATATTATACATTCTTAATCGAATGATATGGAATATCGCAGGATTGCGCAAAGACATGGACCAAGAAAAATATTAAAACTCGTTCCAAATTCTAGATTATAGGCTATAGGTTATAGGTTCTAGGTTCCAAATTCCAAGTTCCAAATTCCTCCAATTAAGAATATGGAATCTACTGGTCAAAATAGATTCCTCATTTTTTAGAACGTGGAAGCTATCCTGCATATTTTGGAACTTGAAACTTGCATGTTCCCACCAGTTCGGTTCTCAAGTTCTAGGTTTTACCCTAGAACCATTTTCACCCTTAATATTGACGAGTTTGAACTTGGGCTTCCTCTTAGCGATCTCCTTAGGCAATGGTATTGGACTTTTGCTACGCACTCCCAACAAATGATAGTATAGTCGATGATTGATTAATGGCCTACTCCCAATATGTATCGGTGTTTGGTGAATATCTTGGGGAGGAATCTAGTGACCAATGCGGTTTTCAGGCATGTAGACATTGTGGTGTAGCAAGATGGGCCCAATGACAGACTTCATGGTTTGGTCCAAAGAAAGATACTAAGGATGAATTTGGGCATGTGGGCCTAGTGACAAACTTCATGGTTCAATTCGGAGAAATAGACTAGTAATAAAGTTGGGCATTTGATATTTAACTTGAGATTAATTGATGAGAAGGATACTCGAATTAAGAGGGAACAAGCCTAACAGTGGAGCTCACATATGAGGGGGAGATTATTAGAATACACATGTGAGTTTTGTTAAAGAAGTCCCACGTCGGAGAATTGATGTGGTTTTGATTAGTTATCATATCTTAATTGGCCCATAGCTCATAGGCTTAAGTTTTTTAGTGAAGGTAAGTTCAACTGAATATGTTGACGAGCTCGAACTTGAGCTTCCTCTTGGCGATCTCCCTAGGTGAAGGTACTAGACCACACTCCCAATATGCAAGTACCGAAATATCAAGAGTTGATACCATGAAAAAATTCAAATAGGTTCCCCATGCTCCAATTACCCCAAACAATTTTCGCATCGTAGAAAATATTCAAATTACACCAATATTAATAAGTAGAGCAAATTGATGTTGATTATTGCTCTAGAAACATCGTATAAGATTAAGAAAACGATTAATTTTTTTTTTCTAATTAATGTAAAGAAATGTGTCTAATTACTGTTAAGGGAAGTGGGAGGCAATGGAGCTTTATGATGATGTGGTTCAACCATGAAATCTCATTCTACCCAATTTTTTTTCTAATTACTTAGAGATATATGTTTGAGAAATTTTATAGACAATATAGTAAGAGAAAGGAAGTGACTAAAGAAACATGTGGGGGAAAGAACGGCACAACTGAAAGCGCCATTCGCACGGTGGTCCACTCGAAAAGTGCAATCCCTTGGGAACAAGGCTTAGAACTTTGGCAAGAAGTTCCAAAAGGTTTTGTCATTTCTATTTCCATATTGGGACAGTAATAGGTCTAATCTCAATCAATAAAGTGTGCAAAATTGTTTTTCCCAATCGATATTAATGAAATAAAATAGTTGGCATATATATCATAAATATCCGCATAAATTTCCAAAGACTTCTATATATCATACCTTGAATCAAGTATAGCATGAATATTATGATGTCTGAACTTCGTTGGTGTCCCAATTGGATTAATCCTCACTCTAAAGGGAAGACAAACTTTGTGATCATATAGCACTGAATATTGATACTTGCTGATTTTGATTATCTTCAGTTGTTAGAGACAAATTGCAAAATCTCACCCTAAAATTTGCCCCTCCCTTGTTCAAACTCACCCCCGACACACAAGGGGAAAACATGAATAGTTTCTTTTTGATAAGTCGAGGGATTAGATTGAATAAATTGAAAGTTTAAGACTAGATTGAACATTTAAAAATAGTTGAAGAATCATGTTGAACAAATTATAAATTCAAAGATTATATTTGTAACGACTTGGGCCCCACTGTATAATATTGTCTGCTATGGACACCGAGTACTCACGGCTTTAAAACGCGTTACACAAACTATAGGGACCTTGCGCACGTTCGGGGACCGAGGTGCGGACACACCGCCATCCCTCCTCCCCGCGCACCGCCGCTCGGGCCATCACACTCTCCCCACCTTGGGAGCACAACGCCCTCGCTGTGGCCCCGCATGCGGTCGGGAGTCGGCTCTGATACCATTTGTAACGACCCGGGCCCCATTGTATAATATTGTTTGCTTTGAACACTGAGTCCTCACGGTTTTAAAACGCGTTACATAAACTAAAGAGGCCTTGCGCACGTCCGAGGATCGAGGTGCGGACACACCGCCATCTCTCCTCCCCGCACACCGCCACTCGGGCCGTCATAATATTGTACATTAGGTTAAAGCTTAAGGACTATTAGCGACATTTTCCAAATAGAAAAGTCGGAGTATAATTAGAGTTTCGTGGATATGAGGATAATGAGACCAGTGATGTTTATCTAATAAAAAAAGCTCCACTAGTGGTGAAGACTTGATGCATAATTTAAATTCCTATTTTTGATTTATAGGTTGAAAGAAAGATTCATGCATGCTCCATTTATATTGATATATTGTTCTGCAAACGTAATAACATATTACATGAGATGATTTTTTTTTTTTCTAATTAATGTAAAGAAACATGTCTAATTAATTTTAAGGGAAGTAGGAAGCAATAAAGCTTTATGATGATGCGTCTTAACCATGAAAAGTTCTACCTTATTCTCTTGTTACTTATCTGTATGTTAGAAGCTCAGAGACAAATAGGAAGCCAAAAGGACTGAATGATGAAACGTGTGGGGAAAGAGCAACTGAAAGTGCCATCGCCATGTAGGTCCAGGATAAAAAGTGCAACCCTTTGGGAACAAGGGTTGAACTTCAGCAAGAAGGCCCAAAAGCTAATGTTATTTCGATTTTCATATGAAGACCCTCATGGTCTAATCTCAATCACTAAAGTGTGCAACATTGTCTTTTCCCCCAACAAAATTAATAAAATAAGATAGTTGGTCTTGCTGAAGTTAAGATCATAGGCTGAAATTCTTTATTTGATGCACATAAAATTCCAGAAACTTCTGTACATCATACCTTAAATTAAGTACATGTCCATGGATGCATGTTAGGATGTCTGAACTTTTTTTTTTTTTGCAAAAAAGAAAAATTGAGTAAAGTTAAGATTTTGGGGATGTCAGGAAAATCATCCATGTTTGAGAGTACTTGTGCATAAGGAACATTGACCACGTGAGGAAATTCGGCAGATTCGATCACCACAACAACTTATTCTACCGGTGTCATGAGATTAAAGATGCTTATCTAGTAGAAAATGCTGCACTAGTGGTGGAGACTCGATGCAAAATATAAATCCCTAGTTTTTTTTATCTTGGGTTGAGAAAAAGATTAATGAAGATTCATGCATGCCTAGAGAGAGAGAGTCATTAGACTTTTGGCATGTCATCTGAATGTTACCGATCATGCTTGGGGTTCAGCAGTCATTAGACTTTTGGCATGTCATCTGAATGTTTCAGCAGTCAACTTCATATAGGAAGCTAAAGCATATTCAGACAGAGGATGAGGGGTCCAGTCAACACTGAAAAGTGTGGTTTTACACTTCTCAAGCAAGCGAGACGACTTTCGACCAAAAAATAAAAATAAAAAGCGAGAAAACTCAGTCGAAGAGGGAAGGGAAGACCGCAAAAAAAAAAATAAAATTGGCTGCCACTGAGTCAATGCACGGGTCCACACTATAAATTCCTCCCCTCGGCCAATGTTAGTCCTACCTCACTTCAAACCCACCAACAAAATCTCAGTCTTTTTGACTTGTCCCTCCTCTCTCTGCTTGGAGAAGTTAGTGATACAAATGGAGAACACAATCTCTGAAGCAATGAGAGCACTTCCTCCAGGATTCCGATTCCATGCCACTGATGAGGAGCTGCTGATTCATTACCTGAAGCCCAAGATACTTGGACAACCCGGCGAACGCTACCATGACATGATACCGGAGATCGACTTATGCAAATTCGAACCTTGGCAATTGCCCGGCATGTTTGGTCACAGGTTCAACAGTAAGGAGCTGTTTTTCTTTTGTCGTGTGAAGCGCAAGTACTCGAGCAGCAAGCGCTCCGACCGGACTACCAGAGCCAGTTACTGGAAAGTGACTGGCAAGGAACGCCCCATCATGTGCGAGGACACTGATGAGCCGATATGAATCAAGAAGACACTGGTGTTCTACACAGGCTGCGTGCCTAAAGGCAAAAGGACTGGGTCTCACATGAATACCACCTTAATCCTAAGTATTTGGGCCATAACGAGAACGAGGTAACGTTTTGGTTCTCATTCATTTGCACAACTGTACTGGTTATAAGCAACACTCGAGATATGCTTTTTACTTACCGGTTTTTTCTCCATAATTAATGTTGTTCATGATATATATTTATGCAGATGCTGCCTTACGTGGCATGTCGGATCAAGAACAAAAAGAGAAGAAGCTGATGATGGGTCACGCTCCAACAGTAAGCCCTGAAGTTTATTCAAGCAGCCCTCATGCATACACTAGCAATGCATCGGAGACCCCTGTGAATCAAGAAGGGGACTATTCCAGCTTCTGTATCTCCCCCAACCACGAAGTTGCCGATGACCAAGAAGCAGTTGATGCTCAACCCGAGGTGAGAGAGTCGCATTTTATTTTGTAGAACTTAGCATGCGGTTCAGTCCCAAGACCTATAGAGCATATCAAAGTCACAGAGACTCATTGGTTTTCTATGGCCAAAATACTAATGACTGCAATATCACAAAAGCAACATCTGGGGGACTATTTTCGTTTCATACTTCAAGATTGTTTCCGTAAAGGTACTTAAGATGGGTTGCTTTATATGATCTGCATTGTTTTGGATGCAGATGTCAGTGGGAGAGTTGATGGAATCGCTCCCTCCATTGCAGCCACTGGATGACATTTTATCAGACTACAACACTACTCCAACCTATCAGCCCCAGGCAGGGACAGAGGAAGGATGGTCTTCCTTATTTGATTTCTCATATGACAACAATGGCAATGAGCTGGACTATGGCTACATGCCATCTCCATACAGCGATTTTGCAAACTATTCTGGTTCTGACTGGGTTATTTCTGGGGATTTTTACCCTACAACATGCGACAATGGTCGATCATAATTTGCAAGGAGTGTGTGTGTTTTTACTTTGTATTGTATTTGTATTGTTGAGTGTGGCTTCTGTAGTGAAGTGAAACATAGGCAGTTTCATAGCATGTGGGTGTCTCAGACACCGGTGGCCATTGCTACACAGAAACACATTTTGGTCAGTTTTAGTATAACTTTTTTAAATTGAGTGTAACTCATAACTTCTAGAAACTGTAATTAGTTCACTTCTCTGCGACATCAATGTAACAATCTGTATGAGTATTTTCTTGGATCGAGTTTGAAAGAAAGGAAATGAAAGAATGAAGTTATTTGTGCAGGACTCACCACATAAAATAAGATTCACCACAAAAATTTGGCATCGGTTTGTAATGAAAATTAGCTTAGCCTTGTAGTTTCAAAAGAAGTCGGTTGATATCAATCACCATAAGTTAATGATACTGATAATTTACATTGATCAAAACTTACACAAAAAAACAATTCTAACTTCCAAGTTTGAAAACTCGTATCCATTTTCCATTTATTATGTGTTTATCCATGCATAATCTACGTCTTAAAGATTTCTGTAATTGAATACAATATGGACTAATGGTAGATGTATGAGATCAAAATTAATATTATGGTGACATGATCATCGATTTATTGAATTTGATAGAGCTCATTCAAATTTACTTTAAATCGAGTCTTAAAATTTCTTATAAATAATAATAATTCAATGATCGCTATTAAAATAAAATAAAATGACAGTACTTACGTAGAAAATAAATCATTACCACCTCGTGGATTCACCTATTATTATGAGCGGCTTCTTTTACGACCAGTAAATCCATTTTGGACGATGGAACAAAAAATAATCCATTTTGAATGGGTGAAATCATAATTTATAGAAAAATACATAATTCATTTGAAAATTTATGTAAGGTCACCTTTTATTGAAAATAAAAATAAAAAGAGAATAGAGGTTATAACACTGAAAACCACTGGTTCTTTCAACCGAATTATTGATTGGCTTCGCGAGATCTTTTAGCCCATTTCACCTCTTATCTTGGAGGGAATCCAAACACGTCGATCTTGCGAGGTTTGCACCTTCCTTAGCAATGCGATCGCGCCTCGCTGGCCTCGTCGTACACATGATAAATCACCATCTTGGTCCGTGCCACAGCTTCGAGGACATCGTCCACCGCTTCCTTGGCCTTCTTTGGCGGCTCCGGCCCGGAGCTGGCCCATCTCACGATGCTGAGATCCGTCCTTCCACCACCAATTGTTTCACTCCTCCAGGAACGTCCTCCAGCAGCCTCATGCCCATTCTCAACGCCTCCGCATTCGCCACCATGGTGTCTGCTAGCTCGCCGAGGCTGCAGCTGTACGTCGCGACCATGTCCTCGTACTCGTTGTGAAGGATCCCGCCACAGCCCGCAGGCGAGACCCTGTCGCAGGCTTTGACACTGAAATTCAGCGTCAACCAACCTTCGGGAGGTGGCTTCCACTCGCACCGGTTTTGCCGAGGAAAGCGGTGTCCGCTCAATTGACCGAGGTCCTCGAACTGTTCCCAAAAGAAGTCCTCCAAGAGGCTGCAAATTGAGTCCATGAAATTAGAAGCGGCTAGGAATTGCAGTCAACCGGAATGAATGAAGCTCGCGTCATCTCAATCCAAGCTCAAATGTAAACAACTTCGATCTCGCAAATATAATTTCCATCTCATGCATCTTCATATTTCATACGAAAATGTTCTTCCTTGAAACAACGAACAGTCTCGCTCAATGGACTGAACCTCCCTTTGAAGTGACTAAATGGTTAAAATCGTTCGAACTCAGTCCGACAAAGGCAAGCGACGGAGGCATAAACAAGTGAAGATGTCGGGGGTGAAGACTGAATTGAACTAATCTATTTAAGTTGCTGTTTATGTTTGCAAGGACATAAGCAAGCGAAGATGTCGGGGTGAAAGAGATTAGGAGACCTTGATGTGCAGGGATTCTGTTCACATCTAACACATTAAGATTGACGTTGCTTTCTTTCTTAGATCCTAGTGATTATTAAGGCACTCCTCCTCCTCGTCATCGGATTCCTGTTTCTTTTCTTTTCTCCTTTGCTTAAAAATTATCCACAAGGAGGAGGCCAAGTCCATCAGCAATTTCAGAATAAGACCACAGAAATCAAAATAATCTCGTTGAGCTTTTAAAAGAAAATGTAAACGCTTTGCTTGGATGAAACTACTTTAAAAGCACTTGAAAATGCCCTCTTACATACCAGATCATCCGGCAATCCTCATGGTGATCTTTGATCATTTCTTAAGAATACGAATATCCCAAGCAAGGTGAATGAAGTCATCTAAATTCCTGTTCATGATGGTTCTTGGTGTGGCAGTTTCAGAATCAGCATGTTCGGACTCCGTTAATCCTTGGTCGATGAATCGTACACATTTCAAGGGGGTTTCACTCGATAATCGTCTTGGAGGATGAAGCTAGGAAGGCTCTCGCAATGGATCAAAATCACTATTACAGACTTGAGAGCAAGACGAAATTCTATGCTGACATGTCTCTAATTGTTAGATCACTTTCGAGTTTGAGTCCATGCATGAAACCCGGCCCTAGGCGTTTATGGTTCAAATTGGAAGTTCCCTATGGAAAATGAATTACCACTTTTACTAAGAGAGATGATCATGTGTGGAAGACCTATAAACTTGTAAAGTGTTTGATTCTCAACGAATAAAATGAGAGGGAAAACAAGAACGTGGTCAGTTACAAATTAGATTGTCTAAGCAAAAAAAAAAAAAAAAAAAAAAAGTCGATAAATCTCGTCATAAATTTGAAATTTATCATATGTGAACTCCTGAGTTCTCTCTCATTCATATTGCTAGTGCTGCGGCTGCCGGTATGCAAATTGGACAATAATCTTCACCTCGAGACATTTCACAATGCAGCAGTAATGGCAGCAATCCAACTTTCCGAGCCAATCTTGATCAAGGATAGGCATCCTGCAATGATGTTAGCAAAACCAAGAGTATAATGAGTGGTAAATATATTCAAAATAGCCTAGATTTGTCTTAAAAATTATGTACTAATCGAAAATTTTTGACATTCTTCTTTTATCTTGATGTTCTTACATAACAAAGCAACTCTTATAAGTCAAATACAATATGTTTTGGGCCTTGAATTCTGTTGATTAGATGTGCTTCGGAGCACATTTCTAGTTGTATGCCCTTTTATTTTTCTGAATGCTGTATTGGTCAATGTAACTTCTAGATTTCCAGTGTCACTTAGAGTTAACAAGGTACTTAGTTGATCTATTCTACGTATGAGGTAGCTTTTTGTCATATTTCACAAGTGAAAAAGAAAAGTGATTTCTCTCTATTATTGCGCATGTGAGCATGTGTTGGCAAATCGATAAATTTGTGTTTACCTATGGTTAATTGTATCACTTAGGATCCCCAAAAAGGCGCTGCTTAAAAAATGGCCCTTTGTAGCAACAAAAAAAAAATAATTTGATGTTATTAATGTAAAAATAAGAACTTCCACAAAGAAAAAAATTACTCGAAGATTAAGAAATTTTGTGTTTGTGTGTTTAAGTGAGAAAGAATCCACTGCCGATATAACTAGTGCATCTTTGCCCAATCTAATCGCCATGTACATCCCCTTTCATTATTAAGATCTCCTACATAGTCTAATTTTCATTTCGCTTATATAAATTAAATCCCCCACCACATATACAAGGTTTTAATCGCGTTCATTATCCAAAATATCTCGACAGATAATGTTCGTAACTCGGAAATCAGTTGGCTTTTATTCTAATTAACATCATATTGTCATTAATTATAATTGAAGTTTATATCTTCTCATTGTCAAAACAGACATGGGAGTATTACTATTTAGGTTTCATAGTTTTCTTCAATACCAATCTATTTGTTATTTTAGTTAATTATAACTTGCCCTAAAATTGCATCATTATTATTGGCGCATGCAATCATGTTGCTTTCTCTTTAGTTCCTTAAAGTTAGGCACAAAGAAATTAGATATTCGACAATGTTAAATATATCAAATTTAGTCGAAACTCAATCAATCTCCCCAGAAACCATTACATGAACTACTTCAAAGAAAAATACGCCTCATTCATAATTTTATAGCTTTCCTTTTACAAAGTGGACAAAAGTTCCTCCTCATGAGCCATTTCTCAATACAGCCATAGTGAAAGTGATGCCCACAGTCCAACTGTCCAAGCTTATCTTCAACAATGTAGTCATCCTACAAATAGTCCAGCAAAATAAAAGGTGTGATTTACTAACATATATGCATACTTGTAGTTTAAATTTAGCTACGACAACTACTTATAGACAACAAAATTGCTCCTCAATTCTATCTTAATATGTTCTTGAGTAAATGAAGTGGTTCTTACCAAACAAATACAACAGGATTCAGCTTCCACATTAGATTCTTCCGAAGTAGAGGGTTGGGGATGATATTGTTGTGACCTGAGATGAGTAGAGATGGCTTCCTCACTCAATCCTATGGAAACATCTCTACCCTGTTCATTGAGGTGGACCAATTCTTAATCAAAAGCATGAGGAAAAAATCTAAGTATTTCACAATCACCTCTCCTTAAGTAAATTATTTCTCAAGTATCGAAAATATTGCTTGCTTGAGGGCTCACTAAAGTCACAACTAGATGTCCCTTGATCTCGATCAATGTCTACATCAATGCACGTTTTGATTGATTTTTAGTTGTTTGAATGCAAAATATACAATAACACACATAAATGTAGTGAAGGGGCTCGAGCATATATATACCCATGAAGATGAATTACAGAAATTTCACTAATTCAGACATTTTGACATTAGCATGAGAGATAAAACTCAAAATCATGTCCACAACAAAACTCAAGATCTAGGGTGACAAATATTATTACTTGAAAACATCTATGTCCACTATAAAACTCATGACGCCATTGCAAATGTTTGAAGTCATACACAAGCAACAATCTTTATTTAGTTGAACTATAAAAGAGATTGTGTATATACTAATGCTCTATTTGCTTCTTAGAAAATAATAATTTAAAAATAATTTTCTTCAAAACGATTGCTTGTATTGCTTAAAAAGATAAATGAATGAAAATAATTTTTATCATCCACAAAAATATTTAGACTATCATTTAGGTGGAAATTTAAAATACATGCGAGCAAGTATGAATCTCCTGGGAGAAGAGGTAATGACAATTATGACATTACTAGATTGTGGTTAATCATTGCCCAAACAAAAAAGAAATTCCCATTAAAGGTCCATAAGACATTACCTTATATATTATGAAATTCTTAAAAAGGTATATCTAATTACATGTTATCATGATATGGCTTGTAATTAAATCTCATATCCAATATAGAAATGAGAATCACAAGTTTAATTTGTTGTGATTATCTTTTGGCATCAAAAGTGTAAGGTATATGGAAATGCACCACACAATTGGTAGTAAAAATCAGTCTTGATTTAAAGTTCTCAATTTCAAATACTCTTTTCAAGGAAATATATTAACAAAATTTCCAAAGAGATTACCATAGTTAATTAAGGAACCAAATTGAGAATTCCACAAAAAATCTGTTGAGTTTTCAAGTCTAGCACTATAAATACGACCTCGCTATCCTAGGATGAAACATGAATACACAAAGATATAATAATATTACATTTTTGAAACATACCTCATGCATTCTGATTTGGATAGCGGCCCATGGTGATGGAGATGAAATCTCAGGATGAGCTCTAGCTCGCCTCACCCCTCTGCTTGCCCATCTCAGCATTCCAGATGTTGCAGAAGTAAATTGGCCGTTGGAAATATAATGATTCTTGGCCTTGTAATCTTGCCGAGTTTCCTTGGGAAAGCACAACGCTTTCTGGAAAAACATTTTGTTCAGTTGATTCATTGTTGTTCTGAATCCATTGTGTTGTTATCTTGTTCCATTGTAGAGATCTGTAAATGTAAATTCTTTTGTCAAAGTATTAACAATAAAATATCTGTATATAAATGTGTGTGGGTATACGTTGTTCATATGCCGGAATAGCTCTAAATTTATGAACTCAATATGTTTCCTGATGAAATATTAACAAATCATTGAGTAAATCAAAAGAAAAAGGATAAGATTACCTCAGGAAAAAACATTTAGCTTTTTTCTAGTGAATGAACGGATTTCAAATTATTTCTCTATGCTTTTACTAAACTCGTTATGAATATCAAAGCATACATTTGTTGTCAAATGGTGAATCAACCCGTTAAGTGCGCAGAATTCCTTCTTTCAATGATTTTACATATAAACAAAAAGTTTAAACTTGTATGATCGACAATGTAATGACCATTTAGCATTTGTATTAAAACTATATATGAAATTTAAATCAGTATATTAGATGGGGTGTAAGTATTCTATCCAAATCAGTGGTATACACATAAAAAAAGTCTGTTTTTGTCGAGGGATGAATTCCTACTCGAAGTATGGAGGGGTTAAGTCGGAATGTAATTGCTATCGTGGTATATATAAAACAAGAAAAAAAAATTCAAAATGCAATAAATATTCTTTCAGTGCCTACACATATCTTTTAATTGATTTATCACTGGAGAATGGGTAAGACAAATAAATAACTTACACATAGTGAGATTGAAATTGAAAATTTTGGAAATGGGATCTAAAAATTTTCAAACCAACCTAATTATCATTTTTATAATAGCTTGAAAAAAATTATTTTAGTTGACCTTATATCGTAATAAAAAGATAATTTTCTAATTGGTCATTGAGGATAATTTTGATAAGACTCATAGGCAATAAAAGCATCGAGGTTTTGATGAAATTTTGGAATAAATATTATGGATAAGTTCACTAAAAGTTCTAAAACTAATCACAAAAATACAATTGAGTCCTTAAAGTTGTAAAAAGTGCAATAAAATCTTAAAAATTGTCAAAGTGGATGAAGTTAACGAAAAATGCTGATGTGTCTTATTTCATTACTTTCTTAAGACACGTGGTAGTGATGTGGCACCTACTAAGTGCTACATTAGAAAAAAAAAACATTATAAAATTATAAATACAAACAAAATTAGATTAAAAGAATAAAAGAAAAAAATTAAAACACACGCACGCACACAAACTCACCCACAACTTGGCCAACCCCTCACTAGTGGCCACCACCACAATTGTCATGAAGGGTTGGCGCAGGTTGCCCTTGCCAGCCTTGGGCAAGGCCTTGGCGACTCCCGACAAAGGCCTAGTGGCCCAAATCTAGGGGAGGGCACGACCCTCACCCTAGATCTAAGCGAGGGCCATTGGGCCTCACCCAAAGTCATCCACCCCAAGCAAATTGGCTAGAATAAACCTTAACAATAATCAAACAAAATGGCTAGAATGAACTACAAGCATACAAGCAAAGACAGCCCACGATCATTTATTAAGGCTTTTAAATAAATTGAATTTCATATGGAATGGAAAAAAAAAAAGAGAATATACATACTTGATCTGAGAAGCACCAACCAAAAGTAAACCTTGATCGAGATTAGCCTGCAAAAAATGGCCAATCATGAAAAAAATGATAAATACATGTAAAAAATTATTTATATAAATAAAAGGTGAGCAAATAATCATAGATTCACTAGAGAACAAACAAAGGTTGCCAATTGATCATTGAATTGATCATATGAAATAAATTTTAGAATGTGAACCTACGAGTATGATTGTCTTGACAATCAAATATAAGAAATGGGTTTATAACATCCAAATATTGTGGTTGCTAGTAAAATATCCCACACCCTACGGGATAGAACGATCTATTAGATCGTGTCGTTAAGCTTCAGAATGCAATTATTTCCCCTTGAAATTGATACTTCTCATACAATCTCTCTATCGTTGTAACCAAAATTTGTAAAATGCGACAAAAAAGATTTTGGCAAGGAAAAAGAGAAAGCATATAGATTGTTACAAACATCGATACCCTAATAAAAATATAGATTAAAAAATAATAATAAATCACTTGAAGAAATATGCTTCATCTATCAAAAACATCCAAGATTTGAACAATGGATGTAGTATAGATACTCTTCAAATTTTTTTTCACATTTGAAACAAAGAGAAAGAAAAAACCATAGTGCATGAGTTGAAAAACTACCTATATCATACCATATGCTAAGGAGAAAAAAGGGATATGAAAGAGGAAAAAAGAGCTGGAGAGCACATGAAAAATAACCTGGAAGATCTAGACCGATGTGAGAGCTCAAAAGAATTTTGATGTAATTTGCATAGACTATGACAAAGAGATGAGATGATACAAAATGAAGACAAACATCAAGAAGACAAGTCGCCAATGCATAACTTGTCTCTATTTATATTATCCTTCCTCATGCCTAATTGAGTAAATTCCAAGTTACCATATTGGAGAGCTTTCTCAATTTAACATCTCTTTTTAGTTGCTAAGAAATCCCAATTCGAATTGTCATCTTACATTTGTATTTGTATTTCATTCTTGAACTAGTCTCATTTTATTGAATTAATTTTTTCTTCGTCTACTATTCTCCCTCTCCCACAATATTTAAAACAGTTTGATCTTAGTCAATCATAATTTATTCATGGATTCTCAATTTTCATATCATTCCTTGTAAACTTCAACAATTTTCTTATCCGATATAGATGGTATTAAGGTCCAGAATCTAGTATGAGATTTGTAAGTTAAATAGATACTTGTTATCATATTGGTGAGCGATATATCTAAGTTCGTTAATTTGATTTCTTAAAACGGTTGATTGATGGATCTTTTAACTTAGTTACTAATTGACCGTACATACCATTAAAATTACTTAATTTTCATCTACCTATTTATATATTATTCTCGTTGGAAACTGTTAATGGTTATTTTATATTTTCTCAATTTGAATTTGTTCATTATTGTTAAGTATATAAAGCAGATAATGTTACATCAACGACATAAGAAGTCATCTTTTTAGTGATTATTCTAAATTTCAACTTAGACACACAAAAAATTGCAATTCAATTATTGACAAGATATAGCTTACTAATTAAAAATGCAACCCTACTTCTTTTAGCCAAAGAATAAGAAAAACTTCTAATAAATGGTCGCCAATGGTTCATATGAAGATGTTTGTCCTCATGAATTTTGATGGAAGGAAATCCCACAATAATAAAATTGTTGAAAAAAGAAAGTATATGGATGCAAGAAATCATAGACATTGAACCTTTTGTGGGAAATAAAAAAGATATTTTACCATATACTCTCTTTTGCCCATTTTAGATAGGTCTACTTTGGGACAACTTGCTCACACACCCATCGACATACCCAGCAATAAACCTCATAACATATCTTCGTGGGTTCATTTTTCTTCATCAAGGCTAATTGGATAAGTTCAAGCTTGTTGTATTCTATTCATTTTCCTAATTAGCCATAAACTTATATGGTTATACATTAATTGTTTGACCAATTTAGTGGTGGCCGAATCTAGTCATTATCTAATTTTAGGGCACTTGAATTCCATTTTTGAATTTTCTTTTTGTTGTCATTTATTTAATTCTATTTGCATTTGAATTCTTTCCTTAATGCCTTTTTCCCTCCCCTTGTTTTTAAAATGCTTTCCTTTAGTAATTAATTTTATTTTCAAATTCCAAAGAGTAAAACAACAATATAATAATTAGGCAGACATCCTTACGTACAGATTTGTTTTTTTGGCAAAATCTTTGATTAGTGATTGACTTTGGAAATTATGTTCCTCATTACTACCTCTCTTTGTATGTGTTTTGTTTCTCTATTATAAATAATTTGAATCATAAGTTACCGAAACATGTCAATACAATTTTCGATAATTTCCTAGCCTTTTTTTTTTTTAGTTGATGGATGAATTGCACGTTTGCTAGTGTTGCAGGTGAACAGTTGTTTGCAAAATGGGGAAGGTTGTTGTAAAAGTAGTGGATTATGCAAGACTCGATTGTCGATATTCCAAACTTGATATCAAAGACTATTTGGTATACGCGTTGAAGAAGAGTGATCATCATGGTGTTACTTTTAAGAAGTCTATTCATATTTCTATGATATGTCTATTTGTATCTTGAGGTCTTTTATAAATTCTTAGGACTTTATCTCCCGAAAATGCTAGCTATATTTATAAGGAAGAGTAAAAGTCAAGTAACAAGTCCATAAATAGGAGAGTCTTGTAATTGTTCTTGTTAAGGAGAAATAAGGTGAATTAAATGAAAAGCCTATCTATCTCCTTCTCTTCTTTGTGAGTTGCGAGTATTTCACCTTTAATTTCTTCCATCAAATTGGTATTAGAGCTTACAGTTTGTGATCATAGCCTCAACAAACAATCGACTTTCTCTTCAATACCCTTGTCTTACCAAAGATAATCATGATAACTGGGCTATTAGAATGAAAGTTCTACTCAGCACCTACGGTGTGTGGGAACTTGTTAACATTGACTAAGATGAGTTAGTGGATGAAGTCACCTTGAATCAAAACCAAATGAATGCCTTAGAGAAGGTTCGAACAAAAGATCATTATGCCCTATCAATCACGTATCAAGCTTTAGGTCATTCCATGTTTGAAAAGGTGTTGAATGCCACCATTGCTATGGAGGCATTGGAGATTCTTCACAACACACACCAAAAAGTATAGAAAGTTCAGAAGATTCGCCTTCAAACTTTGAGAGGTGAATTCGAGGTAATTCATATGAAAGAATTTGAATCAATTGCTAACTCTTTCAAAGAGTTTTGGTGATTGTCAATCAGATGAAAAGAAATGGAGAAGACATTTCAGATGTTTGTGTTGTCAAGAAAATACTTCGGTCCTTAGACAAGAAGTACGACCACATTAATGTTGGAATCGAAGAATCCAAAGACCTAGATGCCATGACAATTTATGAGCTTTTGGGTTCATTACAAGCCCATGAAGAAAGGTTCAAAAAGAAAAAAAGATTGAACTGATGTAGGAAGTTCTCCAAATGCGATTGACCATCCAAGATAAGAAGGAGCAAATAAGAGATCTTGTCCATATTCAAGGGGCAAATCAAGATCATGATCGAGTTCGAGGCCGACGTTGCTTTCAAGGAAGAGGTCATGGTTGAAGCAAAAGAGATGCTGCTCGAATTGATGGTAGATACTAGCATCAAAGAGGTATTCGTGGAAGAGGAAAGAACTCAATAGGCCAATCGTATGATAAATCTAAAATTTGATTTTATTATTGCAATAAACTTAGTAATTATGCTTCCGACTATTGGAACAAAGAAAGAAGTGTAGCAAGCAAAGAGACAAAGTTGGTGAATAATGCTAAGCAAGTTCTTTTATTTGCATTCAAAGAAGATGAAAGAGGAGAAAATGATATGTGCCACTTGAATACTAGTGCAAGCAACCGCATATGCAGGTGAAACAAATTGTGGAAATCAGGTGCATGTTATGCTGTTTAACAAATTGTGATAATAAAGGTCCAACAATATAAATAGTAAAGAGATAAATTTGCAAGCAGATATATAATGGTTTGGCTTTATCCACAAGCCTACATCCACTCTCCACACTAATAGCTGCAAGTCAAGCAAGATTGCACTAATAATCTACTCAACAAGTTATAATTGGCAAGTACTTATCCTATTACATGATAAATCATACTATCAAGACTTAGCTACTACTCTTACTTTTATACCATTGATCTTTCACACAATTACTATACGGCAAGACTAGTGAAGATCTTTCGAGAAAACAAAACAATATCAACAAAGAAAGTAGCTTAAAGCAAATATTCCGATTCTATATTATGCTCTTTAACATTTTAGCCTAAAAGCTCTTCTCTTAAATAGCCATCTTCAATCTTCCCATTGGAGATGCTTTAGAAGTCCAACTAGCCGTTAGAGATCCGTTGGTGCTATTGTCAAGATGATACTGCCCATACAATACTTTTTCCCCAAGCATTTACAAACTATTTGGAAATAGGCCTGTAGCTACTATGCTAACGCTGACTGCCCTGACATTTCTAACAGATGCCTATTCCTATTCCCCGATATCTTCCACTACGCATTTCCACCTACTAATGGCGATAATCTTTTCTCCAATGAACGTCCTCACATAATCATTGTTCAAACATCACGAATGACATGATATCTCCAACATCGACACAAATATTGCCATAAACTTATCTTTAGATCTGTTGGTGTTGTTCACGAAATACCATCTGGACAACTTGTGATTAATCATCCAATTATCCTCTTGAGTATCTCAACTTCCAAAGACATCACCTTGATGATAGATTGACCATGGTACCTTTAAGTCATTATAAACATCTCGTCATCTTTAACTTGTTCTCCTAGTCAAGATCCTCATCCTTGTACCTAGTTTTCACTAAACTCACATAGGTCATCGATATCATCTTAGTCATCCACCTCATATGTAGAGGATAACTGCTCTTTACCAACAATCTACTATTCCAATAACAATTCGCTACACCTGATAGCGAAGCTGATCTTTATGCGCCTTCCAAGCATATGGGCAATTTTGACTCTACCAAGCTATTCTTCTTCATGATCCTTCCAAGTTTTACTAAACATCCCTATTCTAAGCTTGTTCACCTCATCAAGTCTATCCAATTGTTCACCCGATCTTTGTACCTCCTTACGAACATCGCCATTCTTCACGGCTTGTTCACCCTCTATCAAGGTTCTTCCAGATTTTCACCTTATTTGAAGATCCTTCCTTCCAGCTTGAAGACATCTTCAACGCCTAATATCTTGTTCACTTTAGATATCGGCAAAGCACTCTAAACAGTGATAGAGCACTCCTCATATTAGAATTTATGGTGTTCTTTGTAACATCATCTTCATACCGGCTTGTGCATATATTACCTAGCACTACTCAACCAAACACACATTAATAGCCTTTGATTGTTTTTGTCAACTTCAAAATAAAATAGGGATTTTTCCCAACACGTAAAACCTGGCCTGAAGCGTCAAAGCACGTCGAAAATCGAAGGGGCAGTCCTGGTCCCGAATTGGAGTTACTTGCTCGACTCGGTGGATGCAATAATAGGAAAGTTGGAACTGGACAGTCGAACATCCAAAAGGGTTTCATGCTTTGAAAATTCAAGAGGTGGATTTTGCCGTTTGTACTTCTGATTGCCTTTGCCCTACCCTCATCAATTGAGCAATCCCAGGGAGCGATAGAAAGCCTCGAGTCAAATCTTTCCTTCAATACAAGACTCCGGACGGTGCAATCGGGAAAAAGGGACCTCCTGTTATCTCCAATAAAGAACGGTGTAATTGTGACCGCAAAAATCTTTTTTAAAGAATGGGCAGCTGGAAGAGTTTTGAAAATTATAAAATGGGAAGTTTATTGTACTGTACAATCTTTTATTTTTGTTTTATGACATTTTCATTATAGTTATGAGAAATCAGCGTGGCCTCGTATGATTAATATCATTCATACTTTTCGTATATCATGAAACGTCACGACATCATAAACTATAAAAAAAAATTGTATTTTTTTTTTTACAATGTTTTTGGACTTGCTCGTGGTAGAAACACCATGAGCCTCTGTAAATTATCATAATACATACAAAAGAATCCAATTTGCACTTAGTTGCAACTAAACATTGTGACGTTGTAAAAGACAAAAATTATTTGATAATGTTTTGCTTTTTTCGTTTCAGACGGGCAACATGTTATAAGTCAGAAATTTGTGCTTTAGGACTTTTTGGACTTGAATAAGATTAGATGTAGTAAATACTTGTAAAAGCGTCTTAAAGTTAAAAATCTGTATTCTACAACATTCTATATCATGTTTCAACGGAATATTACATACCATTTTCGGTATAGCATAAAATAAAAAATTCACGGTTGACATCTTGCACTTGATTACTGTATAATGTCAGCAAGATTTTAACGAGCGTTGACACAACTGACCATTTTAAATGAGATGATGAGCTTTCGTTGCCAAAAGTGTGAAGTAATATGAAAATGGCGGATGTCCTATCCTTGTAAAATAATATAATTTAAGCCCCACTTAGTTGCGATGTTCAATATACAGCAAAATTTGTTTCCCTTCGAAAACAAATAATCAAGTTACTTGATTTCATGGGGAAATTAAAGGGTAGAGATGGCTCAATCGGTCCAGTAAGAGTAACGGTGACGGATTAGCCTTCTTACAAAAATATCATACGAGTAAATACACTTCATATGTTTCCTAAACTTTTTTCTTCCCTAACTCCAAAATCCAAGAGAAGCACCAACTGTAGGTATCAAAATATCAAGAGTTGATACCATGATCCAAACAAATACCCAAACAATTTTTGTATTGCAGAAAATATTCGACATGCAGATTAATAAGTAGGGCAAATTGATGTTGATATATTGCTTTAGAAACATTGTATAAGATTAAGAAAATGATTAATTTTTTTTCTAATTAATGTTAAGGGAAGTGGGAGGCAATGGGGCTTTATGATGATGTGGCTCAACCATGAAATCTCAATCGACCCAAAAAATTTTCTAATTACTTATAGATATATGTATTAGAATTTTATAGACAACATAGTAAGAGAAAAGGAGTGACTAAGGAAACATGTGGGGGAAAGAACAGCATAACTGAAATCGCCATTCGCGCGGTGGTCCAGTTGAAAAGTGCAATCCCTTTGGGAACAAGGCTCAGAACTTAAGAAGTTCCAAAAGGTTTTGTCATTTCTATTTCCATATGAGGACACTAATAGAGCTCCAATCTCAATCATTAAAGTGTGCAAAATTGTTTTTACAAAACAATATTAATGAAAAAAAATAGTTGGAATATATATCATATATACCCATATAAATTTCTAGAAACTTCTACATATCGTACCTTATATCAAGTATAAGTCCATGCATGGATGTTATGATATCCGAACTTCATTGGTGTCCCAATTGGATTAATCCCCACTCTAAAGGGATGACAAACTTTGTGATTATATAGCACTGAATATTGATACTTGCTGGTTTTGATTATCTTCAGCTGTTAGGCATAAATCGCAAAATCTCACCTATAATCCCTTCCCCCCCTCCCTTGTTCAAACATACCCTCTACAAAAAAGGGGAAAATATGAATAGTTTCTTTTTGACAAGTTGAGGAATTAGATTGTACAAATTAAAAATTTAAGGCTAGATTGAACATTTAGGAATAGTTCAAGAATCACAATAAATAAATTATAAACCAAAGATTATATTGCACATTAGGTTAAAATTTAAAGATTATTAGCGTCATTTCAGAAATAGAAAAGTCAAGTATAGTTAGAGTTTTGTGGATATGAGGATAATTGTAATGATGCTTATCTAATAAAAAAGGCTCCACAAGTGGTGGAGACTTGATGCATAATTCCAAGTTTGATTTATAGGTTGAAAAAACGATTCATGCATGCTCCACTGATATTGATATATTGTTCTACAAACGTAATATTAGATTACGTGAGATGATTATTTTTTTTTTCTAATTAATATAAAGAAACATGTCCAATTAATTTTAAGGGAAGCAGGAAGCAATGGAGCTTTATGACGATGTGGCTTACCCATGAAAAGTTCTACCCCATTTTCTTGTCACTTATCTATATATTAGAATCTCAGAGACAAATAGGGAGCCAAAGGAGGGAATGATGAGACGTGGGAAAGAGTAAATGAAAGTGCCATCGCCATGTAGGTCCAGGATAAAAAGTGCAACCCTTTGGGAACAAGGGTTGAACTTCAGCAAGAAGGCCTAAAAGCTATTGTTATTTCTATTTTCATAAGATCTCAATCATTAAAGTATCTAACATTGTCTTTTCCCCTATAAAATTAATAAAATAAGATAGTTGCTCTTGCCGAAGCTCAGATCATAGGCTGAAATTCTTTGTTTGATGCACATAAAATTCCAGAAACTTCTATATATCATATCTTAAATTGAGTACATGTCCATGCATGCATGCTAGAATGTCTGAACTTATTGGATTAATCCCCAACCCCAAAAGGTTCATGAATTTTATGATATGTAACATTGAATATCGATAGCGATTTTGATTAACTCTAAATCATTAGAGACAAATCATAAAATCTCACACTAAAATTTTCACCCATATAAACATACTATTTACTCGAAAGCGGAAAGGGAATGGTTCCTTTCTGCCAAAAAAGAAAAATTGAATAAAGTTAGGGGTTTGGAGATGTTAGGAAAATCACCCATGCTTGAGAGTTTTAATGCATGAGAACCATTGATTATATGAGGAATTTGGACAGGTTCGATCACCATAAGTAACTTATTCTACTGGCATCATGAGATCAACGATGCTTATCTAGTAGAAAATGCTGCACTAGTGATGAAGACTTGATGCAATATATAAATCCCTAGTTTTAGATTTACGGGTTGAGAAAAAGATTCATGCATGCCTAGAGAGAGAGAGAGAGAGAGAGTCGTTAGACTTTTGGCTTGTTCTCGATCATGCATGGGGTTCTGCGGTCAACTTCATGGAGGAAGCTAAAACATATCAGACAGAGGATGAGGGGTCCAGGGAACACTGAAAAGGGTGGTTTTACCCTTCTCAAGGAAGCGAGACAACTTTCGACCAAAAAATTAAGCAAAAAAAAAAAAAAAAAGGCAAGCGAGACAACTCAGTTGGGAAGGGAAGGGAAGACTTCAAAAAAAAAGAAAAAAAATGTCAGTCACAGAGTCAATGCACGGGTCCACACTATAAATTCCTAACCCTTGGCCAATGTTAGTCCTACCTCACTTCAAACCCTCCAACAAAATCTCAGTCTTTCTGTCTTGTTCTTCCTCTCTCTGCTTGCACAAGTTAGTGATACAAATGGAAAACACAATCTCTGAAGCAATGAGATCACTTCCTCCAGGATTTCGATTCCATGCCACTGACGAGGAGCTGCTGATTCATTACTTGAAGCCCAAGATACTTGGACAACCCGGTGAACGCTACTACACATGATACCGGAGATCAACATATGTGAATTCGAACCTTGGCAATTGCCCGCCATGTTCAATCACAGGTTCAACAGTAAGGAGCTCTTTTTCTTTTGTCGTGTGAAGCGCAAGTACTTGAACAGCAAGCGCTCCGACCGGACAACCGAAGCCGGTTACTGGAAAGTGACTGGCAAGGAACGTGCCATCATGACCGAGGACACTGATGAGCCAATAGGAATCAAGAAGACACTGGTGTTCCACACAGGCTGCATGCCTAAAGGCAAAAGGACCAACTGGGTCTCACATGAATACCAGCTTAATCCTAAGTGTTTGGGCCATAACGAAGACGAGGTAACGTTTTGGTTCTCATTCATTGCACAACTGAACTGGTTATAAGCAACATTCGAGATATGCTTTTTACTTACGGGTTGTCTCTCTATTACTAATGTTGCTCATGATATATATGCCAGATGCTGCCTTACGTGGCATGTCGGATCAAGAACAAAAAGGAGAAGAAGCTGATGATGGGTCACGCTCCAACAGTCAGCCATGAAGTTTATTCAAGCAGCCCTCACGCTCCAACAGTCAGCCCTGAAGTTTATTCAAGCAGCCCTCACGCATGCACTAGCAATGTATCGGAGACCCCTTTGAATCAAGAAGTGGACTATTCCAGCTTCTGTAACTACCCCAGCGACGAAGTTGCTGATAACCAAGAAGCAGTCGATGCTCAACCCGAGGTGAGAGAGGCGCATTTTATTTTGTAGAACTTACTTAGCATGGGGTTCAGTCCCAAGACCTATAAAGCATATCAAAGTCACAAAGACACTGGTTTTCTATAATGAAAATACTATTGACTGCATTATCATATAAGCAACATCAGTGGGAGTATTTTCTTTTCATATTTCAAGATTGTTTCTGTAAATAGACTTAAGATGGGTTGCCTAATATGATCTGCATTGTTTTGGATGCAGATGTCGGTGGGAGACTTCATGGAATCGCTCCCTCCATTGCACCCACTGAATGACATTTTATCAGACTATACTCCAACCTATCAGCCCCAGGCAGGAACGGAGGAAGGATGGTCTTCCTTATTTGATTTCTCATATGACAGCTATGGCGATGAGCTAGACTATGGCTACATGAAATCTCCATACAGCAATTTCGCAAACTATTCCAATATTGACTGGGAAATGTCTGGGGACTTCTCTACTACAAAGCGCGAAGATGGTCGATCATAATTTGCAATGAGTGTGCGTGTGTTTTCTTAATTTGTGATGTCCTTCTTTTTTTTTTTGGTCGTTTACTTTGTGATGTATTATTTAGTATTGTTTAGTGTGGCTTCCGTAGTGAAGGGAAACATAGACAGTTTCATATTTTGTAGGTGTCTTAGGCAACAGTGGCCGTTGCTACCCAGAAAATCACATTTTGGTCAGCTTTAGAGGAACTTTTTTAAATTTACTGTAACTCGTAATTAAGTTCACTTCTCTGTGACAACAACGTAACAATTTGTATAATTATTTTCTTGGATCGAGAGTTTTGAAAGAAAGAATCATGTTATTTGTGCAAGACTCACCACATAAAAAAAGATTCATTATGAAAAGAAAATTTACTACAAAAATTTGTCATTGGTTTGTAATAAAAATTACCAATTGGTAATGAAAATTGGCTCAATATTATAGTTTTAAAAGAAGTCCATATCAATCGCCATTAAGGGTGAGCATGGTCCGAGTTGGTCCGAGCCACCCCCTAACCCTAGGACCAACTCGTACAGTGTCGGTCCTTAATTTTTAGGACCGAGGACCGACCCTATTAAGCCTGGGACCAAGGACTGGACAGACCTAATAGGTTCGGTCCGATTCTAGGATCAACCCGGGACCGATCGATAATTTTTTTCGTCTTATTTTTTCTACTCCCTAAAAAAGCAAACCTACAAATTCAAATTACACATCCATCGACAATGTGGCATTGTGCAACTAAACTATAAATACCAATACATATTTAGCAAATTTAAGATGACACAATAATAGAAATTTCGTACCTGCTAACCGCTCATTGAGATATGGGACAAGATGGAAAGTTCTTATAATCATCTATCTTTAATATTCATAACACCATATGCAAAAGCGTTTGCCTGCATTTGATCATGTAGAGTCCACTCGACCAAAAAATGAGCTTCACACTACTTGACTAGCAAATCACCGTAGTAAATGCAGTACTACTCTACTCTTCAAAAACTTCTACCATTTGACACAAATTGAAAAGCAAAGTGCAATTGAAATTCATTAGTAAAATACAATTAAACCATAAAAGTTCAAAATACTTAATATAAACCATGAATATATAACTTCACATCTTGTTAATTCACTTGAACTTCTAAACACAAAACAAAACAAAACAAATGACACTTAATAAATACTCAACAAAATTTTTAAATTGAAATTATTATTAGTGCTATTGATAGAACATTTCAATATAATATAATATAACAGACATTTTACTTAGGTTTGAATATATAAAAGAATTATAAATAATATAATATAATATACATGGTTGGTACAAGTTAGACCGACCCAAAACTCTAGACAAAAGACCAACCCGCACAGTGTTGCCTACGGAATTTCGGGGCCAAGGGATCGATCCAATCCCCTTGGGAACCGGGACCAGGACCGGCGGGTTAGGCCGGTCCAGGTCGGTCCAAGGTCGACCCTGACCGCCGCTTTCACCCCTAATCACCATGAGTTAATGACACTAGCAATTTACATTGATAAGATCCTCACACAAAAGCAATTCCAACTTTCAAAGTTTGAAAAACCTTATTCATTTTTCATTTACTATGTAGTTATCCATGAATATTCTACGTCTTAAAGTTTTCTCTAATTGAATGCAATACGGACTAATAGTAGATGTACGAAATCAAAATTAATATTATGCTTATAGGATTATTGACTTATTAAGTTTGATAGAGCTTGCCGAAGTTTATTTTAAATTAAGTTGTCAAATTTCTTATTAAAAATATTAATTTGTTGATCGCTATTAAAATAAAAAGGATAATACCTACAGAGAAAATGAATCTTTACCGTCTCCTGAATTAACCTATGATCCATTTTAAATGATAGGGAGAAAAAGTTCCATTTTGAATGGATAAAATCATAATTCATAAAAAGACAGATAATTAATCTTAAAATTTATGGAAGGTCACCTTTTATTGAAGATAAAAAAATAAAAAAGAGAATAGAGAAGATCACATGATGGACACACTATACTAAACCTGCTAATTCAAAAACGAAAAAGCAATGCTAAATATATTCAAAAAGTCTAAAAAAATGTTTAAATCAATCGGGGTGGACTAAAAAGAAAAATCATATAAACTTTTGTGGAGGCAATTGGGAGAAAAACAGAGTTAGGCGCATCATCTTTTTTCTTCCATCTTCCTACCGTAGAGTTGGAGAAAGACGACGTTGCTCGATCCAGATTTCACTGCGATCCATTACGAACCATGAATCACTCGTCAATCTTGCTCGGTTCTGTCGGTTCGATTTCTTGTTCGAGATCCGGCGCCGATTGGGTTGGAGCCGAATCGAATTACCCGAGCGATGATTGACGAGTCCTTCATGGGTCGTGCGTTCTTCAAGATTAAAAATCGATTCTTTTCTTGGAATGGCCTCGGATTGCGGGTAAAATTCGACTTCCATCTTCCTCGTCCTGGAACTTGGGCAAGTTCCCCATTTGCGTGGAGTGAGTTTTCTGGGGTCCCTGCTTTTCTAGGAGGGTTTCCGTTTCGTGATCTGAATCGGGTCTGACTTGCACATTGCTATGTATTCCGAAAATCTAAACAAGATTGCAAATTTGACCTGGAAGCGGACGAAACTTGAGGTGGGTGACAGCCATGAATGATCCTTTGGTTCCTATGCAGCAATTCCGGTAGATGCAACCGTTGCTGGGTAGTTCTCGATCACTGAAATTTTTCTCCTTTTCAAAATGGTTTTCAATTTTTTTCGCGCCTTTATGTTTGGAAATTACAATATCGAGCACGACCCCGGTTTAGGTTGTGATTGTCTCTTCTCTCCCCGCTCCGCCTTCCCTCTCCTTCTTACATATTTGGGAGGCAGTTGACCCGGTTCTTGTTGCTTTGTTCCTGGGAAATTGACATGCTATGAAGTGTTTATTATCAGAGATTTATGCTTGCCCCTATTATGAATCTGCAGGTGCATTGCCTTGTCTATGTTGCATAAAGTGAATGTTGAAATGAGGGGAGAAAAGATTGGATGGGTGATGTGTTAATTTACCATGATGTCGATTCAGGCATTTTTCTACATTTTGATGCAGTTGCAAATCATTTAATTGGAAAAGATGCAACTACAAGAATAGGAAGAATCGTGACAGGCGTGAGACTTTATAGCTTTAGCTCTTGTTTAATGGTTTTTTCCCCTGAGTGAAGAATTCGTTTGGAGAAATGATGGAATTACTTGCTGCAACTGGCCAGCCTGCTTCATTTACATCAGAAGATGGCTTGTTGGAAAATGGTTAGCATGACAATTACTTTGGTAATGAATATATTTCATTAATTAGCAGCACTTTTCTAAACACCCAAACCGTCGGAAGTTTGAGCTGAAGTTAATTGGTTTAAATGGTGCTTACGTGTTGATTTGTAGGAGTGATGCGTCAATGTCATATTTATCTTAATCCTGAAACAAAGTGAGCTCCTATTATGCAGTAAAATATTCAAAAGAATAAAACTGAGCTTGGATAACAAGCTCTTTTGATTACTTCGGGCCTGCTAAAATTTTTCATTAGGAATCCTAATAGATAAATACTATTGTTAGTGGAAGTTTGACAGGAAGTAATGCATGAGGGAGCTGAAGACCTTGCTTTTAGCTATGGACCTTGAGGGAATAACTTTTGAGGGGGTTGCGTGATAGTAGAGTCGGAAGAAGATGTAAACTTTCCAAAGAAGTTTTGAAACTTGGAGAACAAGTCCGAAATTTTTCAGTCGAGAACAGTTCTTTCCTCCTTTCTTTACCATGTTAGTGGCAATCCCTTATGTCTTTACTATAACTCTTTTGTTTGTATGCAAATGCTTTTCTGATGGACTTTATATACTTTAATTTTTTTTGGCTTAGCCATGAACATTTTATATGTTAATATGAGTAAAAATAAGTGGGGAAAAATTTAAGATTTTTCTTTTCCCTCCTCTGCCCTTTACCGCCTTAGTCCTTGTTGATTTTGAGGGGACATAAAAAATCATGAAGAATCTCACATCGGGATTGCTTTGAATGATTGAACACATGGCTTGGAAAAATTGAATTGTAGAAGTGTCTTATGTATAATATTTAAGTATTTACTCATTTTAAATGGGATTCTCCTGTGTATTTGTATGGGGTCTTTCTGTAGTCCTCCAACCATCACTGATTTTGCTTGCGAAGTTACTACCTTGATGATGAAAGGTACCGATGCTTGTTATTGCACAAAATGAATTGCGAAGGTTATTATCACGGATTACTGTTTGTACGGGACTATAGACATACCCATTAGTATGACTCAGAGGAAAAACCAGCTAGCCATTGATATGCACAGTCACAGGATATACAGAGGTTAGGATGTGGGATCCACCAAACGGTCAAACAACTTCCTAGCCAGGGTAAGATCCATGGCATCTCTATTGTAAATAAGAATGGGTAGAACTCTGGTATGACGCAATCCGAAGCAAGTCAGTATTGCTCTCTTCAAATTTCCTTCTCTCTCACCTTTTCGTTAGTACTTTTGTTCTTCTTCTTTTTTTCTTCTTTATTTTTCGTTTTTTGGAGATGGAAAGCGTAGAAAATTTGTTAGTTGATCTGCTGGTTGGATTCCGATTCAGACCAACAGATGAGGAACTTGTCAATCAATACTTGAAGACACTTGGCAACGAAACAGTTGAACAGATAATTCTCAAGGTTGATGTCCATCAATTGCCACCTTGGGATTTACCTGGCAAGATAAATGGTAAGACAAAATCGAGATTGTCCTGTTCATCTTTAAAAAATGTGAGGAGTTCATGGTTGGTCCATTCTATGCCTTCTGGGATTCTGTGTCTGTTGTTTGCATCAGCAGTTTGAAGATTTTTTGCTGCAGAAATATGCAGAACTATGAAGGATAAAGTCAGATGGTGATGAATGGTTCTTCTTCAGCCGTCTGCAAAATAAGTACCCTCAAAGTAAACGGGCGAGAAGGACAAATGATTATGGCTCTTGGAAGCGGACAGGCAAAACTCACAAAATCAGGACACAAGACAGAAAGAACACATTAGGTCTGAAGAAAATTTTGGTTTTCAAAAAATGTCAAAGTCCCAAAAATGCTCGGTACTGCATGAATACAGCATCCTCAATGACCAGGTACTCAATCTTCTTGCTTTCCCTTCCTCTTGCAGTGAACTTTGGCGCAAACCATATTTGAATTATTTATGGATACATATGTGTGACTAAGGTCATTAAATGAATGTTCTCCATTCCAGGAACTTTCATTTCAGAGCCCTTCTGATTTTATTTTCTTCTCTGGCATATTTTTCTGGAGTAGGGACTGAGCAGCTTATTTTCAGTTGCTCTGACTTGTGCTTCTATTTTTTTTCCCTGAAATGAACTAAGCTCTTATTAAACTTCTATTGATTGGTTTTCAGCTAACACAATTTTACCAAGTAAAATACCCTGACTTTTTCTTCTTTTGTTCTTCTTTTCGCTCCAAATTTTGCTAATGCTATAGCTATCAATTGCACCATTAACTCTATTTTGAAGCTGAGCAAGGATTCTCTTTTTAGAAGGGGTCTTATAAGTTGAACATGGAGTGTTACGAAAGTTGTTATGTTGACTGATATTTGATTCTTCAAGGTTGGTTTTATTATTCCTTTGGCATTAAACCGCAAAGTACTTTCAGAGATCAGTGAATAGGCTTGAGTAAATTGTTAACTTGTCTTTTGTCTTTCTATATCAGAGTGACTTCGTTCTTTACTGCTTGAAGAAAAACCCTGATAAGAAGGGTATGAAAAATTCAAAGACTCAGAAGACCGACACAGGTATCTCTATTGTGCCTCAAGAAGGCAGCAGAAGTAGCCCTAACTTGTCTGATGAAGTCAACAACAGAAGTATCCCTATAATGCCTCAAGAAGGCAGCAGAAGTAGACCTAACACCCCTGATGAATCCAACAACACAAGCTGCTCCAACACATTAGCAATTGCCAAAAGCATAATACCTGAAGAGATTCCGAAGGTCAGAAGAAGCATCTAAATGGTGCCTGTTAAAGATCATTATAGCATGTATAGCAAACTAATGTTTCTTCTTGTTTTTGTTTTGACAACAGGACTCTTTAAAAGAAAACATACAGCAACCACTGGTGCCAATTCTCTCACCAGAATGGAACTCATCCCAATGTGATTCTGCAACTCCACAGCCACCCACAGCAACTTGGGAGCAATTTACTCCTGATTCGATAATCAGGATTTGGAATCTTATTTTGCTGATACTGAACTACTCCAAGAGATATTGGAAATGTTTGACCCCATAAACTGGTATTAGTATAAACTCTTTTATAGAAAGCATTATATAAGCTTTTTTTTGGGGGCTAGGTAATTGGTGTGTACATCCACTGGCCTGGAAGGACACTCTTCAAGTGCTGATATAAGTACGCCCGTGTTGGGCTGCAGAAAGATATTTTCCTTGTGGAAAACAATGTACACGGATCAGGTGCATTCATTGATGCACATTGTTTGTTTAATTAGCTTTTGATTCCAAGCTGCTTAATATGAGTATTTCGTCATAGCAGTAGGTGAATTTTTAACGTGAAATTTGCCAGAAATGTACAAACGGATATTTGGATTTGTCTTAGCTACTTGTTTTGCACTCACATTCTGTTTGTATATATGAGGCTTATCGATTTGGCATCAAATTCATTCTCATTCGATTGACTGTTGTCTCGATGGAATTGGATTTGTCCCTTTTAATTGTTTTGCATTTCATGCAGTTTGCATGTGATTCGGAAATAATAAAATGGAAAAGGAGAAGTGATTGGCATGACCACCTGATTATGAAATATTTTCAGTTGCAAGTACAGTCTCGGATCTGAAGACTGATAGATGACTTTTCTGTGGTCTGAGCATTACAAATACAAATTACCAGAATTAGTAGTTACAATCAATCAACTGTAGACAATCATTTGCGAAAAATGGAAATTCAATTCTGGCTAATCGAACGCCAGCAGGTAGACCAAGTTGTCAATCTCAGCTATCTTGTCCATTTTTTACTTAAAAAGTTCTCTTCTGGAGCAAGGGAAGGGCTGCATAAGGACATTGATAAGCCAGACAGAGTCAAGTCAATGCTTTTGCTATGGCAACAAAAGAGCACCATCTATAAAGCTCAAACTAGTGTTTCAGGGGTCACTCTGCTTCAAGATTCAGCCACTGAAGTTACAAAAGTCTAGTTTGAGAGTGAAGTTCGCCAAGAACTACGAGTGTCCTACTACATTCTCGTTAGTATGTTGTATGAACAAATGCATAACTTTCTGCCTGTAAGATGCAGGTTTCCCTCCACCTACGAGGAATCCGTCGGTCATTACTTGAGACAAACAAATTCTCATATCTAAAGATGAACAATGCATTATTCCAGAGACCCCTTTCGTGTACAGTTTTATTGAGATGTATGATGTGACACTCTCGTCAAGTTACTCTGTAGTTTAAGGGTGATAAGATATTGGTGTTCTTAGCATGGTCACCCTGTTTTGGGAAACAAACTATGTTCGAAGGTTGAGGTTTGCATTTGTTTTCTCTCTTTGAAATGGCTCGTGTACTATTGTCTATTGCGACGGGAGAAAGAAATGATCACGCAAGAGTTCGGCAAGAGTTCGGCAATGTGTCTGTAGAATTTGGTCTCGACGAGATCATTGGCAGTGACCACTTTCCCAAAAATTTGTTAGCTTTTACCTCAACGACGTGAGAAGAGCTGTTTATGCCTGCGAGAGCTAGACTAGTTTTGTTAACAAGTGCCATTGGATCACTTGTTAAACGTATTTAGTGAAGAAATGTTCCAAAAAACATGGATATTGCATGCTATGAAATTCATCAATGCAATCAAAATTGCAATATTTCTTTATTTGGTCAATTAGCAAGTTTCCCAGGGACACTATTAAGATAAAATATACGAGAAACTTTCAACTAAACTAAAATTGAGCATCACAAGTTTCATAGAGTTCTGCTACTTGCATGCAGTCTTGAGCCGATGCGTATGCTTATTCTTGATCTTTCTAGATCATCATCTGCAAAAATCAAGTAAATACCATTATAGGTTGAACAATCCATATATTAACCAAAATCGACACTACTGGTTCAAGTTGAATCTGTTAAAGAAGTCATCTTACAAGAACACGATTCGTTCAAACTGACAATCTAATTGAGAAAATTGTCCAAAAAGTCCTAAACCTATTGCATTTTTATCAATTCAATCCTAAACTTTTAATTTTGCCATTTGAATCATAAATATTTTCACTTCTTGCCAATTGAGTCTATCCGACCAAAATTGACCGAAATTCACTGATGTGGATGCCGACGGTCCTATGTGGCATGGCCAACGATGACGTGGACAACATTTATTAATTTTTGAATATTATTTTTGAATTTTTTTAAAATATTTTTTTGAAGTTTTTGAATTTTTTTATTTCATTTTTCTCTCTTCAAGTGAGGGGTGACCTCGCCGGCTGCAAGTGAGGTTTGCCCTTGCCAGATCCTGTGAGGGCGAGCCTCACCGAAGGCCTGCAAAGTTGTCCCTCACTAGATCTCGGCAAGGGAGATTGGCTAGAGGAAGAGGAGAAGAAAAAAAATTAAAATGTTTTAAAATATTCGGAAGAATATTAAAAAATTAATAAATTTTGTCCACGTCAGAGCCGGTCATGCCACGTAGGATGGCTGGCATTCACGTCAACGAATTCCAACCAAAATTGATTAAATGGATTGAATTGGCAAAGAAGTAAAAATGTTTAGGACTCAACTGGCAAAATTGAAAGATTTATGACTGAATTGGTAAAAATGCAATAGGTTTAGGACTTTTTGGACAATTTTCTCCAATTTAATTTGAAAAGAAACTTAAACTGAACCAAACCTATTAACGGAAACACTACTCTTTCCCGGTCATAACTCGAACTGCAGCAAAACCATCACTACTAATACTCAAGAAGCCAATAGGATCAGCAAAGTAGCATCTTTGGCATCCTCTCCCATTTTAGAAACTTCAATCCAAAAATTTGGTTATTAAATTGGCCTAAACCAAGGGGTCAACCGAGAAGAGTACATGCACATGAGAAACCGAACTTGCACAATTGCTTGTGTCATTTCAAATCGAACAAGATTGACAGGAAAAAGAGCGGGAAAGCGAATTTGCACGGCTGAATGAATACTTACAAGCCAGGAAACTACAAGATCAAGTCGCAAAAATCTAGGCGTTTAATACATCCATGTATTAATTACGCCCCCTCGAGTGCAAGAAGTGAAATATATAATATATTACAAATACTTCAATCTTGGCGATTGATAAGCTTTTCCTTTGAATCAAGGTTTATGCATTGATGCAATTCTAGCATCAACACTCCTGTGTCTAGGATTCATCCATGAAAACAGGACCATGTCCAATAGACTATGATGATTTTTTTGAACAAGAGAACCATAATTGCTATGCTAAGTCCAACCGCATCCCACGTGAACAAGTGGTCATCAGCTGGTTTTTGAACCCTCGTTTGAAGCTGTTCACTTCTTGCGGGGCTATGCCTAGTGGGTGGAGACTTGATGCATAATTCCTAGTTTTGGTTTATAGGTTGAAAAAAAGATTCACGCATGCTCCGCTGGTATTGATGTACCGTTCTACAAACGTAATATTAGATGGCATGAGATGATCATTTTTTTTCCCAATTAATGTAAAGAAACATGTCCAATTAATTTTAAGGGAAGTGGGAGGCAATGGAGCTTTATGATGATGTGGCTTAACCATGAAAAGTTCTACCCTATTTTCTTGTTACTTATCTATATATTAGAATCTCAGAGACAAATAGGGAGCCAAAAGGAGTGAATGATGAAACATGTGGGGAAAGAGCAACTGAAAGTGCCGTCGCCATGTAGGTCCAGGGTAAAAAGTGCAACCCTTTGGGAACAAGGGTTGAACTTCAGCAAGAAGGCCTAAAAGCTATTAGTATTTCTATTTTCGTATGATGACACTAATGGTCTAATCTCAATCACTAAAGTGTGCAAAATTGTCGTTTCCCCCAACAAAATTAATATTGCTCTTGCTGAAGCTCAGATCATAGGCTGAAATTTTTTGTATGATGCACATAAAATTCCAGAAACTTCTTTATATCATACTTTAAATCAAGTACATGTCCATACATGCATGTTAGGATATCTAAACTTATTGGATTAATCCCCAATCCAAAAAGGTTCGCAAACTTTTTGATTATGCAGCAATGGATATTGATACCGATTTTGATTACCTCTAAATCATTAGAGACATATCACCAAAGCTCATACTGAAATTTTCATCCTCCGTCATATAAACATACTATTTACCCAAAAAGGGAAAATGAGAATGGTTCCTATAAAAGAAAAATCAAGTAAAGTTAGGGTTTTAGGGGATGTTAGGAAGATTATCCACATGAGTTAGTCCTTGAATTTGGGCTAAGAAGCATAAGAGGCATTGGCAACATGAGGAATTTGGGCAGATTCGATCACCACAACTAACTTATTTTGCTGCTTGATGCAAAATATAAATCTAGTTTTTGATTTTTGGGTTGAGAAAAAGATTCTTGCATGCTGAGATAGTACGTCATTAGGGCGCGTTTGATAACGATTCTGTTACCAGAAATAATTTCTGATCAGAAATGATTATTTTTTATTCTGAACCCGAGAACAATTTTTAAGCATTTTAAGCTGTTTGGTAACTGTAAAAAATTTCTGATTCTGGAATTTTGATACCGTGCTCAAAATTTCTACTCCAAATCATTTTCTTTTAATTTTTAAATATTTTTTTTTTTTTTTCTTTTTTTTTCCTTTCTCTCTCCTATTCTTCTTCTTTAAGTGGCCGGTCGCCGGTTCGGCGACCGTCCGTGGGCCGACGACCTCGCAGGGGCTAGGCGAGGCTCAACCTCACCGGATCGTGAGGCTCACCCAGCCCCACCGAGGCTCGGCCTCCCAGATCTGGCGAGGCTCACCTGGCCACCGGTGAGGCTGGGTGAGGCCCGCCTGGCCACCGGCGAGGCTCGCCTAGCCCCGTTGAGCCTCTCCGATGGCTAGGCTTGCCTCCGGCAAGTTTGCCGGACCTCACCCTGGCCTGGCGAGCCTCCGGCGAGCTCATTGGACCAGTTGCTAGCAACTGGCAGCGATGGGGGTGGGCGATGAACGACAATCGCGGTGGTGGCGATAGATGAAGAAGAAGAAAATGGAAGAAGAAGAAGAGAAAATATGGGCTTGATTATTAGATTTGTTTCCGGGAATAAGAATCAACCTTTTTTATTCTTGATTCTATTCCAAATCTACTTCCGGGAACAAAAATTTTATTAAACACGATTATGTTCCAAAATTACTCCCGGGAACAAAAGAATAAAATCTGGCACTATTTAGATGGTTGCCAAACATGCCCTAGACTTTTGGCATGTCATTTGAATGTTCTCGATCATGCATGGGGTTCAGCAATCAACCTCATAGAGAAAGCTAAGACATATTCGGATAGGGATGAGGGGTCTAGCGAACACTGAGAGTGAGAGTTAGGGTCTACATGATAACATTTTTGTTTCTCCAAATTTCTGTTCTTTTGTTCCCTGGAACAAAAAAAGAACAGAAATCCGTTTGGTAAAACATTTGTTCCCGGGAACAATTTCTCTATTTTTTTGTTCCCTGGAATAGATTTGAAGCAAAAACAAAAACAAAAAATGTTGCTTATTGTTCCTAGGAACAATCTCTAGAAATAAGCCAATTTTCTTTTTTATTTTTCTTTTATTCCTCTCTCTTGTCGCAGCCACCTCCAACCGCCTGTCGCCACCGCCACCGCCCGCTGCCGCCCACCGCCACCGCTGCACGTCCGCCGGCCACCAACTATCACCGCCGACCACCGCCGCATAGCCCATCGGCCGTTGACAATCGTCGGAGGCGGTCGGCGGCCGGCGGTTGTCGGCGGCCGATGGCCTGTGCGGCGGCGGCAGCGGTGACGGTTGGCGGTCGGCGGATGTGCAACGGCGGCGGCGGGCGGTGGCAGCGAGCGGCGGTTGGTGGTTGGTGATCCGTGAGCAAGAATAAAAAATGAATAAATACAAAAAAAGAATCATTGCGTTACTAAACGCATTTCTATTCTTTTTCTATTCCAAGAGTAGAAATTTTGTGTAGTTACCAAACAGGTTTTTTTACTCAGAAATTGTTCCCCGGAATAGAAATAGAAAAGAATTATTTCTAAAAAAAAAAAAACTCTTCCCTAGTCAAGAAGCATTACCATGCGCACCCTTAGAATAGGAATATAGTAGAACCGACCAAAAGAAGAAGAAAAAAAAGAAGGGAAGGGAAGACTGCCAAAAAAAAAATTATCAAGTCACTGAGTCAATGCACGGCCACGGGTCCACACCATGAATTCCTCACCCTCGGCCAATGTTAGTCCTACCTCACTTCAAACGCACCCACAAAATCCTAGTTCTTCTGTCTTGCTCTTCTTCTTCTTCTCTCTCTCTCTCTCTCTCTCTCTGCTTGCACAAGTTAGCGATACAAATGAAAAACACAATCTCTGAAGCAATGAGAGCACTTCCTCCAGGATTCCGATTCCATGCCACTGATGAGGAGCTGCCGATTCATTACTTGAAGCCCAAGATACTTGGACAACCCGACGAGCGCTACTATGACATGATACCAGAGATCAACTTATGCGAATTCGAACCTTGGCAATTGCCCTCCATGTTCGGTAACAGGTTCAACAGTAAGGAGCCGTTTTTTTTTTTTTTGGTCATGTGAAGCGCAAGTACTCGAACAGCAAGCGCTCCAACCGGACAACTGAAGCTGGTTACTGGAAAGTGACTGGGAAGGAACGCCCCATCATGAGCGAGTACACTGATGAGCCGATAGGAATCAAGAAGACACTGGTGTTCTACACAGGCCGTGTGCCTAAAGGCAAAAGGACGAACTGAGTCTCACATGAATATCACCTTAATCCTAAGTGTTTGGGCCATAACGAAAACGAGGTAACGTTTTGGTTCTCATTCATTTGCACAGCTGAACTGGTTATAAGCAACATTGGAGATATGCTTTTTACTTACGGGTTGTTTCTCCATAACTAATATTGTTCATGATATACATATGCAGATGCTGCCTTACGTGGCATGTCGGATCAAGAACAAAAAGGAGAAGAAGCTGATGATGGGTCACGCTCCAACAGTCAGCCCTGAAGTTTATTCAAGCAGCCCTCAGGCATACACTAGCAATGCATCGGAGACCCCTGTGAATCAAGAAGGGGACTATTCCAGCTTCTGTATCTCCCCCAACGACGAAGTTGCTGATGACCAAGAAGCAGTTGATGCTCAACCCGAGGTGAGAGACTCGCATTTTATTTTGTACAACTCACTTAGCATGGGGTTCAGTTCCAAGACCTACAGAGCATATCAAAGTCACAGAGACTCATTGGTTTTCTATGGCCAAAATACTAATGACTGCACCATCACATAAGCAACATCTGGGGGACTATTTTCGTTTCATACTTCAAGATTATTTCCGTAAAGGTACTTAAGATGGGTTGCTTTATATAATCCGCATTATTTTGGATGCAGATGTCAGTGGGAGAGTTGATGGAATCGCTCCCTCCATTGCAGCCACTGGATGACATTTTATCACACTACAACACTACTCCAACCTATCAGCCCCAGGCAGGGACAGAGGAAGGATGGTCTTCCTTATTTGATTCCTCATATGACAACAATTTGTAATGAGCTGGACTACGCTACATGCCATCTCCGTACAGCAATTTTGCAAACTATTTCGGTTCCAACTGGGCTATGTCTGGGGATTTCTATCCTACAACATGCGACAATGGTCGATCACAATTTGCAAGGACTGTGTGTTTTTACTTTGTAATATATTGAGTATTGTTGAGTGTGGCTTCTGTAGTGAAGTGAAACATAGGCAGTTTCATACTTTGTGGGAGTCCCAGGCACCGGTGGCCATTGCTACACAGAAAATCACATTTTGGTCAGTTTTAATAGAACTTTTTAAAATTGAGTGTAACTCATAACTTCTAGAAACTGTAATTAGTTCACTACTCTGCGACGTCAATGTTACAATCTGTATGAATATTTTCTTGGATCGAGAGTTTTGAAAGAAAGGAAAAGAAAGAATGAAGTTATTTGTGCAAGACTCACCACATAAAATAAAATTCACTACAAAAATTTGGCATCGGTTTGTAATGAAAATTAGCTTAGCCTTATAGTTTCAAAAGAAGTCGGTCAATATTAATCACCATAAGTTAATGATACTGATAATTTTCATTGATCAAAACTTACACAAAAAAGCAATTCTAACTTCCAAGTTTGAAAATTCGTATCCATTTTCCATTTATTATGTGGTTATCCATGTATAATCTACGTATTAAAGATTTCTATAATTGAATACAATACAGACTAATAGTAGATGATTGAGATCAAAATTAATATTATGCTGATATGACCAAGGTCCTTGGACTATTCCCGAAAGAACTCTTCCAAGAGGCTGCAAATTGAGTCCAAGAAATTAGAAGCGACTAGGAATTGCAGTCTACCGGAATGAATCAAGCTTGCATCATCTCAATCCAAGCTCAAATATAAACAACTTCGATCTCACAAGGATAAGTTCCATCTCACGCACCTTCATATTTCATACGAATATGTTCTTCCTCGAAACAATGAACAGTCTCGCTCAATGGACTGAACCTCCCTTTGAAGTGACTAAATGGTTAAAATCGTTCGAATTCAGTGCGACAACGGCAGCGACAAAGGCACAGCAGATCATTTTTCAAGAGTGGTTATTGGAGTTAGGTGAAGGCTGAATTGAATTAATCTAATTAATTTGCTGTTTATGTTTCCAAGGCCATAAACAAGCGAAGACGACGGGGTGAAAGAGATTAGGAGACCTTCATGTGCAGGGATTCTGTTCACATATACACATTAAGCTTGACGTTGCTTACTTTCTTAGATCCTCGTGATTATTAAGGCACTCCTCCTCCTCGTCATCGGATTCCTGCTGCTTCTCTTTTCTCCTTTGCTTAAAATCATCCACAAGGAGGAGGCCAAGTCCATCAGCAATTTCAGAATAAGACCACAGAAATCATAATAATCTCGTTGAGCTATTAAAAAGAAAAGGTAAACTCTTTGCTTTGATGAAACTACTTTCAAAGCACTTGAAAATGCCCTCTTACATACCAAATCATCCGGCAATCCACATGGTGATCTTTGATCATTTCTTAAGAATATGAATATCCGAAGCAAGGTGAATGAAGTCATCTAAATCCCTGTTCATGATGGTTCTAGGTGTGACAGTTTCATAATCAGCATGCTCGGACTCCGAAAATCCTTGGTCAATGAATCATATGCATTTCAAGGGGGTTTCACTCGATAATCGTATTGGAGGATGAAGCTAGGAAGGCTCTCACAACGGATCGAAATCACTATTACAGACTTGAGAGCAAGACGAAATTCTATGCCGACATGTCTCTAATTGTTAAATCTTCTTTCAAGTTTGAGTCCATACATGAAACCCGGCCCCAGGCGTTAATGGTTCAAATTGGAAGTTCTCTATGGAAAATGCATTACTGCTTTTACTAAGAGAGATGATCATGTGTGGAAGACCTATAAACTTGTAAAGTGTTTGATTCTCAACGAATAAGATGAGAGGGAAAACAAGAACGTAGTCAATTATAAATTAGATTGTCTAAGCAAAAGAAAAAAAAGATAAATCTCGTCATAAATTTGAAATTTATCATATGTGAACTCCTGAGATCTCTCTCATTTATATTGTTAGTGCTACAGCTGCCACTATGCCAATTGGACAATAATCTTCGCCTTGAGCCATTTCGTAATGCAGCAATAACAAAAGCAATGGCTGCAATCCAACTTTCCAAGCCAATCTGGATCAGAATAGGCATCCTGCAATGATGTTAGCAAAACTGAGAGTATAACGAGTGGTAGACATATCCAAATTAGCCTAGATTTATCTAAATATGTACTGATAGAACATTTTTGCCATTCTTCTTTTATCTTAACATTCTTACATAACAAAGTGACTCTTTTAAGTCAAATACATTATGTTTTGGGCCTTGAATTCCATTGATTAGGCATGCTTCGGAGCACTTTTCTAGTTGTATGCCCTTTTTTGCATTATATTAGGCTTTTATTTATTTTTCCGAATGCTTTACTGGTCAATGTAACTTTTCGGTTTCCAGTGTCACTTAGGTTAACAAGGTACTTATTTGATCTATACTATGAATGAGGTAGCTTTTTGTCATATCACGTAATGAAAAAGAAAAATGATTTCTCTCTATTATTGCACATGTGAGCATGTGTTGTCTTAGTGTGTCTTGGCAGATCAATGAATTCGTGTTCACCTATAGTTAACCGTATCACTTAGGATCCCCAAAAAGGCACCATTTAAAATAGATGGCCCTTTACAATGACAAAAAAATAATTCGATGTTATTAATGTAAAAAAAGAATGAAAGAATGAAAGAATGAACTTCCACAAAGAAAAAAAGTTCTCGAAGGTTAAGAAATTTTGCGAGTTTGTGTGTTTAAGTGAGAGAGGATATCCACCGCCAATATAACTAATATATCTTTGCCCAATCTAATCACCATATATATCCCCATTTCAGAGTGCCGGACAACCTGGAGTCCCAAAACTTGGCACGGAGGGACACTTAAATGCCAAAAGTTAGGAAAGTGACACTTAAGTGCCAAAATCGGAGCAAAATGGATCACTTAGGCCATGTTTGTTTGTGTTCTTTCTTTCTGGTCATGAACACAATTTTTGTTTTTTTGTTCCGGGGACAAAAAAAGAACAAAAACGCGTATTTGCGTTTTTGTTCCAAATTTATTTTTTATTCCTGGGAACAAATTTGGAATAGAAACAAGAAATAAGAAAAACTTGTTTCTTGTTTCTGAACACTTCGAGAAACAATTTTTCTCTCTCTTATTTTTTTCTTCTCTTTCTTTTCTTCTTCTTTTTTCTTTGGCTGGTCGCCAGCCTCGGCCATAGTCGTCAAGGGCTGGTGAACTTGCCGCCCTCGGTGAGGCCGAGCGTTGCCCGACCCCTCGGCGAGGCTTGGCCTCGCCTTGGCTAGGTGAGCTCGAGCTCGCCCGGATCTAGCGAGGTAGAGCTCACCCAGCCAAGGCGAGGCCGACCTCGCGCCAACCTCGCGCCGGCCGGCAAGAGGCCGACCTCACCCAGCCACCGACGAGGCTCGGCGTTGCCAAGCGACTCCAGCCTAGCCGGTGGCTGGGTGAGCTCGGCCTCGCCGTGGCTAGGTGAGGCCGCCAGCCAAAACGAAGAAAAATAAAAAATAAAAAAGGAAAAATAAAATAAAAATATTAAAAAATTAAAAGAAACAAGAAAATTATACAAGTGTACCAAACGTGTTTTTGTTCTTTTTCTATTCCAGGGAACAAGTTTACTAAACGCGTTCTTCTGTTCAAAAATCTTTCTATTTCTGTTCCCTTGAACAATTTTTGAATAAAAACGTTACAAACACACCCTTAAGTGCCAATTCAGCCAAAATCCGGCCAAAATGCTGACGTGGCAATTTTCCGCGAAAATAAGTGCAAAACGGTGTCATTTTGTACTTTGATGTGGCTAGAAAATGCAAAAACAACGTCGTTTTATCTTTGACGTGATAAATAATTAATATAAAAATTAATTAAATTAAATTTATTTAAAACATTTTAAAAATTAAAAAATTATTAAAAAATGGGGGGAGGGAGCCCTCGCCGCCACCGGGAAGGGCCAAACGGGAGGGGGGAAGGGTTGGCCAAGGTCGCCGGCCCTTGGCTGACCGGCGACAAGGGCCATGAGCCCTCGCCGCCTCCCCGCCGTCACTAGGAAAGGCTGGTGACGGTGGGGGAGCGTCGGCCGAGGTCGTTGGGCCCCGGCCGGGGGCCGGTGACCTCGGTTGATCGGCGAGGGATCACGAGCCCTCGCCCAGCTAGGCCAAGGGGCACCGCCCGCGAGGGGGACCCCAAAGGGCGGCGCCCCTTAGCCTGGGCCGGGGGAGGGTAGCCGACCCTTGCCGGATTTGGGTGAGGGCCTAGGCAAGGGTCGTGGCCCTCGCCCGGTTCGACGAGGGCTCGCGGGCCCTCGCCGCCGGCGGCTAAGGGCCGCCGACCTCAACCAACCCTCCCCCTCCTTTTTTTTTTTTTTAAAAAAATATTTATATTTATATTTTAAATGTTTTAAATAAATTTAGTTTTTAATTTAATTTTTATATTAATTTTTTTACTATGTCAGTACTAAAACGGCGTCATTTTGCACTTATTTCGCCGAAAAATCGCTACGTTAGCATTTTGACCGGATTGGTACTTAAGTGATCAATTTTGTTCCGATTTTGACACTTAAGTGTCACTTTCCTAACTTTTGGCGGCTTAAGTGTCCCTCCGTGCCACGTTTTTGGCACTTTGGCTGTACTTCCCCCCCAAATTTCATTATCAAGATATCCTACATAGTCTAATTTTCACTTTGCTTATATAATGTAATTTCCCACCACATATAAAAGGTTTTAATCGTGTTCATTATCCAACTGTTGGCTTTTATTCTACTTAGCATCATATTGCCATTAATTATCATCGAAGTTTATATCTTCTCATTGTCAAAATAGACATGGGAGTATTACTATTTAGGTTTTATAGTTTTCTTTGATACCAATTTATTTGTTATTTTAGTTAATTATTACTGGCGCTGATATTGCATCATTATTATTGGCGCATGCAATCATGTTGCTTTCTATTTAGTTCCTTAAAGTTAGACATAAAGAAATTAGATATTCAACAATGTTAAATTTATCAAATTCTGTTGAAACTCAATCAATCTCCTTAGAAACCATTACATGAACTACTTCAAAGAGGAAATATGCCTCATTCATAATTTTATAGCTTTCCTTTTACAAAGTGGACACAAGTTCCTCCTCATGAGCCATTTCTCAATACAACCACAATGAAAGCGATGCCCACAGTCCAACTATCCAAGCTTATCTTCAACAATGTAGTCATCCTGCAAATAGTCCAGCAAAATAAAAGGTGCGATTTAGTAACATATATGCATAATCTTAGTTTAAATTTAGCTAAGAAAATTACTTATGGACAACAAAATTGTTCCTCAATTCTATCTTAATATGTTCTTGAGTAAATGAAGTGGTTCTTACCAAACAAATACAACAAGATTCAGCTTCAACATTGGATCCTTCCGAAGTAGAGGGTTGGGGTTGATATTGCTGTGACCTCAAGTGAGTAGAGATGGCTTCCTCACTCAATCCTATGGAAAAATCTCCACCCTATTCATCGAGGTGGACCAACTCTTAATCAAAAGCATATGAGGAAAACCTAAGTATTTCACAGTCACCTCTCCTTATGTAAATTATTTCTCAAGTACGGAAAATATTGCTCAATTGAGGGTTAACTAAAGTTGCAAATAGATGTCCCTTCATCTCGACCAATGTCTACATCAATGCACGTTTGGATTGGTTTTTAGTTATTTGAATGCAAATTACACAATAACACACATAAATGTAGTGAAGGGGCTCAAAGCATATATATACCCACGAAGATGAAATACAACAATTTCACTAATTTAGACATTTCAACATCAACATGAGAGATAAAACTTGAAAACAAGCATATAATGAAACTCAAGATCTAGGGCGACAAATATTATTACTTGAAAACATCTATGCCCACTACAAAACACATGACACCACTGCAAATGTTTGAAGTCATATGCAAACAGCAATCTCTATTTAGTTGAACTTTTTATAGTTCATAATACTATAAAAGAGATAATGTATATACTAATGCTCTATCACAAAAAAGTAATATTTTAGAAAACATTTTCTTCAAAACGATTGCTTGTATTGCTTAAAAAGATAAATGAATTAAAATATTTTCATCGTCCACGAAAATATTTAGACTATCATTTAGGTGGAAATTTAAAATACATGCAAGCAAGTATGAATCTTCAGGGAGACACAATAAAAGGTAATGACAATTATGACATTACCAGATTGTGGTTAATCATTGCCCCAAAAAATATTCCCGTGAAAGGTCCATAAGACATTACCTTTTTCTACTAGACCCGGAAATTCATATATTTTATGAAATTCTTAAAAATGTATATTTAATTATATAGATCATTATATGACTTGTAAATTAAATCTCATATCCAACATAGAAATGAGAATCACAAGTTTAATAAGTTGCGATTATCTTTTGGCATCAAGAGCGTGAGGTATATGGAAATGAACCACACAATTGGTAGTAAAAATCGGTCTAGATTTAAAGCTCTCAATTTCGAATACTCTTTTAAAGGAAATATATTAACAAAATTTCCAAAGAGATTATCATAGTTAATTAAGGAACCAAACTGAGAATTATGCAAAAAATCTTTTGTTTTCAAGTCTAGCACTATAAAAACGACCTCGCCATTTCAAGGATGAAACATGAATACACAAACATATAATAATATTACATTTTTCGAAACATACCTCAGGCATTCTTATTTGGATGGTGGCCCATGGTGATGGAGATGAAACCTCAGGATGAGGTCTAGCTCGCCTCACCCCTCTACTCGCCCATCTCAGCATTCCAGATGTTGTAGAAGTAAATTGGCCAGTTGGATTTAATGATTCTTGGCCGTGTGATCTCATCGAGTTTCTTTCGGGAAGCACAACACTTTCCGAAATAAAGCTATTTTCATTTGCCTGACTATGGTTTTGATCCACTGAGTTGTTGTCTTGTTCCATTGTAAAGATCTGTAAATGTAAATTCTTTTGTCAGAGTATTAACAATAAAATATTTGTATATAAATGTCTGTGGGTATACGTTGTTCATTATGCCGAAATAGCTCTAAAGATATGAACCCTATATGTTTCCTGATGAAATATTAACAAATCATTCAGTAAATCATAAGAAAAAGGATAAGATTACCTCAAGGAAAAAGTATTTAGGTTTTTTTCTAGTGAATGAACGGATTTCAAATTATTTCTCTATGCTTCTGCTAAACCCATTACGGATACTAAAGCATACATTTGTTGTCAAATGGTGAATCGACCCACTAAGTGCGCATAATTCCTTCTTTCAGTGATTTTACATATAAACAAAAAGGCCAAACCTGTATGATCGACTATGTAATGACCATTTAGCATGTATATTAAAACTTCATATGAAACTTAAATCAATATACTAGAGGTGGGGTACGTGCTCTATCCATCGAAAAAGTCTGTTTCTGTCGAGGGATGAATTCCTACTCGAAGTATTGGAGGGACTAAGTCGGAATGTAATTGCTCTTGTGGTATATATAAAACAAGAAAAAAAAATTAAAAATGCTATAAATTTTCTTTCAGTGCCCACACATTTTGTTAATTGATTTATCACTGAAGAATGAGTAAGACAAGTGGTTAACTTACACATAGTGAGATTGAAATAGAAAATTTTGGAAATGGGATCTAAAAAATTTCAAACCAACGTAATTATCATATTTATAATAGCTAGTTGACATTATATCGTAATAAAATGATAATTTTCTAATTGGTCACTGAGGATAATTTTGATAAGACTCATAGGCAATAAAAGCATTGTGATTTTGATTAAATTTTAGAATAAATATTAGGGATGAATTCACTAAAAGTTATAAAACTAATCACAAAAGTATAATCGAGTCCTTAAAGTTATAAAAAGTGCAATAAAATCTAAAAAATTGTCAAAGTGGATGAAGTTAACAGAAAATGCTAATATATCTTATTTCATTACTTTCTTAAGACACGTGGCTATGACGTGGCGCCTACCAAGCACCACGTCAAAAAATAGCGTTATAAAATCATAAATACAAACAAAATTAAATTTAAAAAATAAAAAACTAAAAATTTTATTAAAGAATAAACACAAAATCAGCCACAACTTGGCCAAGCCCTTGCCAGTAGCCATTATCACAACCATCGTGAAGTGCTGGCAAAGGTCACCCTTGTCGGCCCCAGGCGAGGCCTTGGTGGCTCCCGGCGAGGGCCTGGTGGCCCAAATATAGGGGAGAGCATGACCCTTACCCCAGATCTGAGCGAGGGTGATTGGGGCTCAAGGTCGCCCACCCCAAGCAAAATGGCTAGAATAAACCTTAATAATAATCAAACGAAATGGCTAGAATGAACTCTACAAGCATAGAAGCAAAGACAGCCCCTGACCATTTATGAAGGTTTTTAAATAAATTCAATACCATATGGAATGGAAAAGAAAAAAAGAGAATATACGTACTTGATCTAAGAAGCAACAGCCAGAAGTAACCTTGATCGAAATTAGCCTGCAAAAAATGGCCATTCATGAAAAAAAATGATAAATACATGTAAAAAATTATTTATATAGACAAAAGGTGAGCAAATAATCATAGATTCACTAGAGAATGAACAAAGGTCGCTGATTGATCATTGAATTGATCATGTGAAATAAATTTTAGAATGTGAATCGGAGTATGATTGTCTTGACAATCAAATATAAGAAATGGGTTTATAACATCCAAATAATATGGTTGCTAGTAAAATATCCTACACCCTCCAAGATACAACGATCTATTAGACCATGTCAATGCAATTATTTACCCTTGAAATTGATACTTCTCAGACAATCTCTCTATCATTGTAAACAAAATTTGTAAAATGTGACAAAAAAAGACTTTGGCAAGGAAAAAGAGAAAGCATATAGATTGTTACAAACATCGATACACTGATGAAAATATAGATTAAAAAATAAAATAAAAAAAATAACTTGAAGAAATATGCTTCATCTATCAAAAACATCCAAGATCTGAACAATGGATGTAGTATAGATACTCTTCAAATTCTTTCATTTGAAATAAAGAGAGAGAGAGAGAGAAAATCATAGTGCACAAGATGAAAAACTACCTATATCATACCATATGCTAAGGAGAAAAAGGGATATGAAAGGGGAAAAAAGAGCAGGAGAGCACATGAAAAATAACCTGGAAGATCTAGACCGATGTGAGAGTTCAAGAGAATTTTGATGTAATTTGCATAGACTATGACAAAGAGACGAGAAGATACAAAATGAAGACAAACATCAAGAAGACAAATCAATAGTGCAGAACTTGTCTCTATTTATATTATCATTCCTCATGCCTGATTGAGTAAATTCCAACTTACCATATTGGAGAGCTTTCTCAATTTAAAATCTCTTTTTAGTTGCTTAGAAATCCCAATTCAAATTGTCATCTTACATTTGTATTTGTATTTCATTCTTGAACTAGTCTCATTTTATTGAATTAATTCTTTTCTTGGTCTACTATTCTCCCTCCTCTCCCCCAATATTTAAACGGTGTGATCTTAGCTAAACATAATCTTTTCATAGATTCTCAAACTAATCCACCAAAAGAGCGGAAGGCCTTTTCATATCATTCCTTGTAAACGGTAACGATTTTCTTATCCAATGTAGACGGTATTAAGGTCCATAATCTAGTCTGAGATTTGTAAGTGAAATACGTACTTGTTATCATATTGGTAAGCGATATATCTAAGTTTGTTAATTTAATTTCTTAAAATGGTCGATTGACGGATCTTTTAACTTAGTTACTAATTGATTGTACATACCGTTAATATTACTTAATTTTCATCTACCTATTTATATATTATTCTCGTTGGCAACCGTTAACAGTCATTTTATATTTTCTCAATTTGAATTTTGTTTGTTATTGTTAAGTATGTAAATCTGATATTGTTACATCAGCGACATAAGAAGTCATCTTTTTAGTGATTATTCCAAATTTCAACTTAGACACACACAAAAAAAAAAAAAAAAAAATTGCAATGCAATTATTGACGAGATATAGCTTACTAATTAAAGATGCAACCCTACTTCTTTTAGCCAGAGAATAAGAAAAACTTCTGGAAATAAAATGGTCGTCAATGGTTCATATGAAGATGATTATTTGTCTTCATGCATTTTGGTGGAAAGAAATCCCACAATAATAAAATTGTTGAAGTAAACAAAACTATATGGATGCAACAAATCATACAAATTGACCTTTTTATGGGAAAAATAAAAGATATTTTACCATATACTCTCTTTGCCCATTTTAGATAGGTCTACTTTGGGACAACTTGCTCACACATGAACTGACAAACATGTCCAACAATAAACCTCATAACATATCTTCGTGCGTTCATTTTCATCAAGGCTAATTGGATAAGTTCAAGCTTGTTGTATTCTATTCATTTCCCTAATTAGCTATAAACTTATATGGTTATACATTAATTTTTTGACCAATTACTGGTAACCGAATCTAGTCATTATCTAATTTTAGGGCACTTGAATTCCATTTTTTGATTTTCTTTTTGTTGCCATTTATTTAATTCTATTTGCATTTAAATTCTTTCCTTAATGCCTTTTTCCCTCCCCTTGTTTTTAAAATGCATTCCTTTAGTAATTAATTTTAGTTTCAAATTCCAAAGAGTAAAACAACAATATAATAATTAGGCAGACATCCTTATGTAGAGATTTATTTTTTTGCAAAATCCTTTGATTAGTGATTGACTTTGGAAGCTATGTTCCTCATTTCTACCTCTCTTTTGTATGCGTGTTTTTTTTTTTTTTCTCTATTATAAATAATTTGAATCATAAGTTACCGAAACATCTCAATTGTGACATCCTGAAATTCGACCCCGTCTTGATAATATGAAATGGTCATTTCATCGACTCGCCTATGGTCATTTTACTCTGAGTTGGCTACTCATGAATTAACTAATCTATTAGGTGAAGCCGTTAAGAGATATAAACGCGACGGACTCGAGAATTCGATCGAAAATCAACTGCTTGACCATAATAATCAACAAGGGTCAATACGACACCATTATAATCGATTAGCGAACGAGTATAGGCCGATTTGATGGAATTGCGTAATTGAATTGCGGGTGATTCCGCATAATTGCGGAATTCATGTCGAACGGTAATAACCCAATTTTCTATCGATTTTATATTCGGAACACATAATTGAAACCTTGCGATTTTTATGACAACCAAGAATCGCCTATGAGTCGGAGATGCACAAACATGGATTGAAAATTATCGACCACGGGTCAAACGCACTAAAATCCCTAAAAGCTACCCAACATGTTAGGTTATACTAAAATCACATTCGGTCGATTTAAACCACAAAATTGAATTCGTTTTTGGGAATCAAACGTTTGAGCGTGTCACGATTTATTTTTAAGACGTTGTCTCGTTTTTCGGAGAAATTTCGTCGAGCCCGGAATTTTGCGGAAAAATCGATTTTCTGACAAATTGGAAAAGCAATGGAAATTCGGATGGCTGAGCAAAAAGCGATTTTCTACCTCCAATTTGGTTTTGTTTGTGGAAATTAGGACTATTTTCTAAGTGGTTGGCCCCTTGACTAAGTTGGATGAAGACTTTTGGGGCCAAAGGTGATGAGTGTTAGATATTTCTATAGGCTTGTTATTGGTTGAGGCTTTGACTTGTGGTTTTCTTCTTTTCTCTCTCTCCCTCCCTCTCTATTCTCACACATGCAAGAAGCTCCCCCTACTTCAGCAGAACAGCCCCCACTTCTTCCTCTTAGCTTTTTCCCTCACGTTCCCATTTCCTTCCCCCTCTCCTTCTCCCTTACATAAACCCTCTACAGCCCACCATCCACCGAAGCACCCAACCATTCCACTGACTTATTCCCCTTGGGCCGCACGCCCTCATCCATACAGCAGCCCAACACAGCCGCAGCACCACACAGCAGCTCAACCAACGCCAGCAGCTCCTCACACACAGCCACCAACTCCATCTCAAGTTCTTCACAAGCGACTAGCAAACCGTCCTGCTGTCAAGCCACGTGTAGCACCACCACCCCAGCTCCAACTCCACCGTACCTCAGCCCCGAGGCCACCCCCAGCAGCCCCGATTAGCAACTCATAGAACTGGATTCCCTTTTTAGCTAAGAGCCCTTGTAGGGCCGTTTCCTCTGCCGATTGAGCTCCGTTGGAGACACGGTAGGCTTGGGTCTTCACCGCCTTCGCGTCGCCGTCGCCGTGAACCTGCCACCATCCTAATTCGGTGAGTTAACTCTCTAATCCTTGATTAGATTATTAATTGTGCTTTGGGGGTTAGATTAGTGCTAATTAGCTTAGTTAAATTAGTATTAAGTTAGATTAGTCTTAAGATGGATTAGTGTTAATCTAGTTTGGTTAGATTAGCCTTAATATAGATTATTATTGATCTAGTTGGTTGGATCAGTACTAATGAGGGTGATTTAGCTTAGTTTAGTGGATTCCTCTCTGGATCAGTTTACTGGACACTTGCTAATTGCGATTTTTGTAAATTAAGATATGCGACGAATTTGAGGTTTTTTTCTTTTTGAAAAATGTTTTAGACATCTTCAAATATGACATATATTTTACTCAAGATTTTATGAATTTAAAAGAATGATATTTCAGGTTCGTTACAATTAAAACAGAATCTCAGTTTGTGCTGGAACTGGTGACCTTTCGGTGTTTAAGGGATTTTTATCAACTCTTAGGGTTCTATTTTCAAAAGAGTTTCTTCACAAACGTTGTTCCTCACATCTTGTAGTTTAACATAGTCAAATTTCAGAGCAAACGGACATGTTTTAGATCTCAAACTAAACTAATTTTGGAAAACGTAATTTCTGGAAACGGACACAGTTTTTGTAATGGCTTGGGCGATTTAATTCTCTCAATCTAGGAATATCTGGGTCAATATGTCTCCACGAAAAATGTTCATTTAAGTGTCCTTTATAACATATTCAAATTTTAGAATTTTCTTAGCTTGTTTGGTTAGGTTTCTAGAATTAATTCCGTAGACGCACGAGTGAAATGGTTTCTGCCGGTTAGGGCCAATTGTGATTTTGTAGTTGTTCTTGGTATCTTACTTGCTGGGAAATGAATATATTGTGATTTGGTTGATGTTTGGCATGCTGAGAACTCATGCGTGATGTTATGAGGTTGATTGCTCTATGTTGGTTGTTCATTATTATTGCAAGAGATGGCCTTTGGGCCTTTAAATGGAAAGAAAATTTAGGTGTCGGGTTTGGACACCAAAACTTATTTGCCCAATAAAACAACGAAGTTTTAAACTATGTGCGTGCAAAGTTTGATGATTAAATTTGAGTACGCAAGCACCTATGAATTTATTTCTAAAAGTTTTGAACAAAAAAAAAGGGTTACTAAAGATTGTTTTCAAAAAGGGGTGGTTAGAAAAGAAAATAGAAAATAAATGAGGTGTCGGGTTTGGACGCCAAATTTTATGTGCTCAATAAAACGAGAAGGTTTTATACTAGATACGTGCAAATTTTGGCGGGTTAATTTCAAATACGTGACCCCGTACGAATTTATTTCGGAAAACTTTGAAAAAAGAAGAAGAAGTGAATTGCGAGGTTTATTGTTTTAAAAGGAATTTTGGTATTTTGGGCTAATTGACGGAAGATAAGAAATGGGGTTTGATTGATGATGTGCGTGCATGGTCACTAAGTGGAACCCGTCACCCAATGGAAGTTTGGGGACGATGCCCGATTTTTATCGAATGCCCGGCGGGGATCCGGAAGCCGAGTCACGTTGGAGGCCGAATCAATGCTCCTTTATGGAATGCCGTTTAGGCAAGGGTTCTAGACGTTTTCGTGCCCGACGGAGCGGGACGATGCTCGGTTACATCCAATGACCGCCAACTTTTGAGTTAGCCATGGTTGATGAGTCTTAATAACTGGAACACGACTGAGTGATTGTGTTGCGTCTAATTATGAGACAAAATTGTATGGCACGGTATGAGACGTGTTATAACAATTTGGCTTTATAATCGGGACCCATGTGGATATTTGTGATAGAAATGATGTGTTCCGATTATTAATTGCGCTTGCTGCACTGATGATGGAATATATGTTGAGCTAACATGCAGGTACGTGCCAAGGCGAGGTAAGTTCTGTATGGTGTGTGTTTAGGACTGCCTTCGAGGTGTGTCCTAATTGGGGTTTAGGTTTTTGACTCGCTGAGATTTGATCTCACCCCGTCGTGGGTTAACCTTTTTTAGGGCCGTAGCGTGGAGATCTGCTGAGTGCGGATGTGGTGGGCACGAGATGCGACACCTTTTGGCCGGCCCTGCCGTTAGTGAAGTTTAGGGTGACCTTATTCCCTGAGGTCTTTTGAGATGGTCGATAGGAAGTGGCCGTTGAAAGGCTTGTAGTTATTAGACTTCCTAGGGTCAATAGTTGGTAAGGAAATTTTTGTGTTGGGAAATTGTTCCTTGTGCTTACTATCCTTGTGTTTGATTGTTGGTCGGGTATATATTTGATTCGCTTCCGCATGTGCTTAATTGAAAGAAAAAAAAAAAAAAGAATGGGTCGGCGACGTGTCATGGAACGTCGCATTTTCAGTCGACCATTGAGGGATGTTCATGCACTCGGGGTTTGGGGCGTGACATCAATACAATTTTCAAATTCCCCTTGTACCTAGTTTTCGCTGAACTCACATAGGTCATCGATATCATCAGTGTCATCCACCTCATCTATATAGGGCAACTACTCTTTACCAACAATCTACTATTCTGATAACAATTTGCCACACCTGATAGCAAAGCTATTCTTTCTGCTCCTTCCAAGCATATGAGCAATTTCGACTCTATTAAGCTATGCTTCTTCGTAATCCTTCCAAGCTTTACTGAACATCTCTATTCTAAGCTTGTTCACCTCATCAAGTCTATCCAATTGTTCACCCAATCTTTGTACCTCCAAGCCATTACGAACGTCGCCGTTCTTCACAGCTTGGTCACCCTCTATCAAGGTTCTTCTAGATTTTCACCTTATCTGAAGATCCTTCCTCCCAACTTGAAGACATCTTCAACGCCTAATATCTTGTTCACCTTAGATATCGGCAAAGCACTCTAAACAATGATAGAGCACTCCTCATATTAAAATTTATGGTGTTGTTTGTAACATCATTTACATACCGACTTGTGCATATATTACCTAGCACTACTCAACCAAAACACACATTAATAGCCTTTGATTGTTTTTATCATCTTCAAAACAACATAGGGATTTTTCCCAACACATAAAACCTGGCCTGAAGCGTCAAAGCACATCGAAAATCGAAGGGGGAGTCCTGGTCCCGAATTGGAGTTACTTGCTCGACTCGGTGGATGCAAAAATAGGAAAGTGGGAACTGGACAGTCGAACATTCAAAAGGGTTTCATGCTTTGAAAATTCAAGAGGTGGATTTTGCCATTTGTACTTCTGATTGCCTTTGCCCTACCCTCATCACTTGAGCAATCCCAGGGAGCGATAGAAAGCCTCGAGTCAAACCTTTTCTTCAATACAAGACCCCGGACAGTGCAATCGGGAAAAAAGGACCTCCTGTTATCTTCAATAAAGAACGGTGTAATTGTGACCGCAAAAATCTTCTTTAAAGAATGGGCAGCTGGAAAAGTTTTGAAAATTATAAAATGGGAAATCAGCGTGGCCTCGTATGATTAATATCATTCATACTTTTCGTATATCATGAAACGTCACGACATCATAAACTATAAAAAAAATTGTTTTTTTTTTTTTTTGTTTTTGGACTTGCTCGTGGTAGAAACACCATGAGCCTCTGTAAATTATCATAATACACACAAAAGACTCCCATTTGCACTTAATTGCAACTAAACATTGTGACGTTATAAAGGACAAAAATTATATGATAATGTTTTGCGTTTTTAGTTTCAGACGGGCAACATGTTATAAGTCAGAAATTTGTGCTTTAGGACTTTTTGGACTTGAATAAAATTAGATGTAGTAAATACTTGTAAAAGCGTCTTAAAGTTAAAAATCTGTATTCTACAACATTCTCTGTCATGTTTCAACGGAATATTACATACCATTTTCGATATAGCATAAAATAAAAAATTCACGGTTGACATCTTGCACTTGATTACTATATAATGTTAGCAAGATTTTGACGAGCGTTGACACAATTGACCATTTTAAATGAGATGATCAGCTTTCTTTGCCAAACGTGTGAAGTACTATGAAAATGGCGGATGTCCTATACTTGTAAAATAATATAATGTAAGCCCCACTTAGTTGCGATATTCAATATACAGCAAAATTTGTTTCCCTTCGAAATCAAATAATCAAGTTACTTGATTTCAAGGGGAAATTAAAGGGTAGAGTTGGCTCCATCGGTCCAGTAAGAGTAACGGTGACGGATTAGCCTTCTTACAAAAATATCATACGAGTAAATACACTTCATATGTTTCCTAAACTTTTTGCTTCCCTAACTCCAAAATCCAAGAGAAGCACCAACTGTAGGTATCAAAATATCAAGAGTTGATACCATGATCCAAACAAATACCCAATGCTCCAATGACCCCAAACAATTTTCGTATTGCAGAAAATATTCGACATCCAGATTAATAAGTAGGGCAAATTGATGTCGATATATTGCTTTAGAAACATTGTATAAGATTAAGAAACTGATTAATTTTTTTTTTCTAATTAATGTTAGGGGAAGTGGGAGGCAATGGAGCTTTATGATGATGTGGCTCAACCATGAAATCTCAATCTACCAAAAAAATTTTCTAATTACTTATTTTTATATGTATTAGAATTTTATAGACAACATAGTAAGAGAAAAGGAGTGACTAAGGAAACATGTCGGGGAAAGAACAACATAACTGAAATCGCCATTCATGCGGTGATCCAGTTGAAAAGTGCAATCCCTTTGGGAACAAGGCTTAGAACTTCAGCAAGAAGTTCCAAAAGGTTTTGTCATTTCTATTTCCATATGAGGACACTAATGGAGGTCCAATCTCAATCATTAAAGTGTGCAAAATTGTCTTTACAGAACAATATTAATGAAAAAAAAAAATAGTTGGAATATATATCATATATACCCATATAAATTTCTAGAAACTCCTACATATCGTACCTTGTATCAAGTATAAGTCCATGCACGGATGTTATGATATCTGAATTTCATTGGTGTCCCAATTGGATTAAGCCCCACTCTAAAGGGATGACAAACTTTGTGATTATATAGCACTGAATATTGATACTTGCTGCTTTTGATTATCTTCAGTTGTTAGGCATAAATCGCAAAATCTCACCCTATAATCCCCCCTTCCTTGTTCAAACATACCCTCTACAAAAAAGGGAAAACATGAATAGTTTCTTTTTGACAAGTCAAGGAATTAGATTGTACAAATTAAAAATTTAAAGCTAGATTGAACATTTAGGAATAGTTCAAGAATCACATTGAACAAATTCTAAACCAAAGATTATATTGCACATTAGGTTAAAATTTAAAGATTATTATCATCATTTCAGAAATAGAAAAGTCAAGTATAGTTAGAGTTTTGTGGATATTAGGATAATTGTAATGATGCTTATCTAATTAAAAAGGCTCCACAAGTGGTGGAGACTTGATGCATAATTCCAAGTTTGATTTATAGGTTGAAAAAACGATTCATGCATGCTCCACTGATATTGATATATTGTTCTACAAGCGTAATATTAGATTACATGAGATGATTATTATTTTTTTCTAATTAATGTAAAGAAACATGTCCAATTAATTTTAAGGGAAGCGGGAAGCAATGGAGCTTTATGACGACGTGGCTTACCCATGAAAAGTTCTACCCCATTTTCTTGTCACTTATCTATATATTAGAATCTCAGAGACAAATAGGGAGCCAAAGGAGTGAATGATGAGACGTGGGGAAAGAGTAAATGAAAGTGCCATCGCCATGTAGGTCCAGGATAAAAAGTGCAACCCTTTGGGAACAAGGGTTGAACTTCAGCAAGAAGGCCCAAAAGCTATTGTTATTTCTATTTTCATAAGATCTCAATCATTAAAGTATGTAACATTGTCTTTTCCCCTATAAAATTAATAAAATAAGATAGTTGCTCTTGCCGAAGCTCAGATCATAGGCTGAAATTCTTTGTTTGATGCACATAAAATTCCAGAAACTTCTATATATCATATCTTAAATTGAGTACATGTCCATGCATGCATGCTAGAATGTTTGAACTTATTGGATTAATCCCCAACCCCAAAAGGTTCATGAATTTTATGATATGTAACATTGAATATCGATAGCGGTTTTGATTAACTCTAAATCATTAGAGACAAATCATAAAATCTCACACTAAAATTTTCGCCCATATAAACATACTATTTACTCGAAAGCGGAAAATGGGAATGGTTCCTTTCTGCCAAAAAAGAAAAATTGAATAAAGTTAGGGGTTTGGAGATGTTAGGAAAATCACCCATGCTTGAGAGTTTTAATGCATAAGAACCATTGATTATATGAGGAATTTGGACAGATTCGATCACCATAAGTAACTTATTCTACTGGCATCATGAGATCAACGATGCTTATCTAGTAGAAAATGCTGCACTAGTGATGAAGACTTTGATGCAATATATAAATCCCTAGTTTTAGATTTACGGGTTGAGAAAAAAGATTCATGCATGCCTAGAGAGAGAGAGAGAGAGTCGTTAGACTTTTGGCTTGTTCTCGATCATGTATGGGGTTCTGCAGTCAACTTCATGGAGGAAGCTAAAGCATATCAGACAGGGGATGAGGGGTCCAGGGAACACTGAAAAGGGTGGTTTTACCCTTCTCAAGGAAGCGAGACAACTTTCGACCAAACAATTAAGCGAAAAAAAAAAGCAAGCGAGACAACTCAGTTGGGAAGGGAAGGGAAGACTGCCAAAAAAAAAAGAAAAAAAAAATGTCAGTCACAGAGTCAATGCACGGGTCCACACTATAAATTCCTCACCCTTGGCCAGTGTTAGTCCTACCTCACTTCAAACCCTCCAACAAAATCTCAGTCTTTCTGTCTTGTTCTTCCTCTCTCTGCTTGCACAAGTTAGTGATACAAATGGAAAACACAATCTCTGAAGCAATGAGATCACTTCCTCCAGGATTTCGATTCCATGCCACTGACGAGGAGCTGCTGATTCATTACTTGAAGCCCAAGATACTTGGACAACCTGGTGAACGCTACTACGACATGATACCAGAGATCGACATATGCGAATTCGAACCTTGGCAATTGCCCGCCATGTTCAATCACAGGTTCAACAGTAAGGAGCTCTTTTTCTTTTGTCGTGTGAAGCGCAAGTACTTGAACAGCAAGCGCTCCGACCGGACAACCGAAGCCGGTTACTGGAAAGTGACTGGCAAGGAACGTGCCATCATGACCGAGGACACTGATGAGCCAATAGGAATCAAGAAGACACTGGTGTTCTACACAGGCCGTGTGCCTAAAGGCAAAAGGACCAACTGGGTCTCACATGAATACCAGCTTAATCCTAAGTGTTTGGGCCATAACGAAGACGAGGTAACGTTTTGGTTCTCATTCATTGCACAACTGAACTGGTTATAAGCAACATTCGAGATATGCTTTTTACTTACGGGTTGTCTCTCTATTACTGATGTTGTTCATGATATATATGCCAGATGCTGCCTTACGTGGCATGTCGGATCAAGAACAAAAAGGAGAAGAAGCTGATGATGGGTCACGCTCCAACAGTCAGCCATGAAGTTTATTCAAGCAGCCCTCACGCTCCAACAGTCAGCCCTGAAGTTTATTCAAGCAGCCCTCACGCATGCACTAGCAATGTATCGGAGACCCCTTTGAATCAAGAAGTGGACTATTCCAGCTTCTGTAACTACCCCAGCGACGAAGTTGCTGATAACCAAGAAGCAGTCGATGCTCAACCCGAGGTGAGAGAGGCGCATTTTATTTTGTAGAACTTACTTAGCATGGGGTTCAGTCCCAAGACCTATAAAGCATATCAAAGTCACAAAGACACTGGTTTTCTATAATGAAAATACTATTGACTGCGTTATCATATAAGCAACATCAGTGGGAGTATTTTCTTTCCATATTTCAAGATTGTTTCTGTAAATAGACTTAAAATGGGTTGCCTAATATGATCTGCATTGTTTCGGATGCAGATGTCGGTGGGAGACTTCATGGAATCGCTCCCTCCATTGCACCCACTGGATGACATTTTATCAGACTATACTCCAGCCTATCAGCCCCAGGCAGGAACAGAGGAAGGATGGTCTTCCTTCTTTGATTCCTCATATGACAGCTATGGCGATGAGCTAGACTATGGCTACATGAAATCTCCATACAGCAATTTCGCAAACTATTCCAATATTGACTGGGAAATGTATGGGGACTTCTCTACTACAACGCGCGAAGATGGTCGATCATAATTTGCAATGAGTGTGCGTGTGTTTTCTTAATTTGTGATGTCCTTCTTTTTTTTTTTTTATTTGGTCGTTTACTTTGTGATGTATTATTTAGTATTGTTTAGTGTGGCTTCCGTAGTGAAGGGAAACATAGACAGTTTCATATTTTGTAGGTGTCTTAGGCAACAGTGGCCGTTGCTACCCAGAAAATCACATTTTGGTCAGCTTTAGAGGAACTTTTTTTAAATTTACTGTAACTCGTAATTAAGTTCACTTCTCTGTGACAACAACGTAACAATTTGTATAATTATTTTCTTGGATCGAGAGTTTTGAAAGAAAGAATCACGTTATTTGTGCAAGACTTACCACATAAAAGAAGATTCATTACGAAAAGAAAATTTACTACAAAAATATGTCATTGGTTTGTAATAAAAATTACCAATTGGTATATTATAATTTTAAAAGAAGTCCATATCAATCGCCATGAGTTAATGACACTAGCAATTTTACTGATAAGATCCTCACACAAAAGCAATTCCAACTTTCAAAGTTTGAAAAACCTTATTCATTTTTCATTTACTATGTAGTTATCCATGAATATTCTACGTCTTAAAGTTTTCTCTAATTGAATGCAATACAGACTAATAGTAGATGAACAAAATCAAAATTAATATTATGCTTACAGGATTATTGATTTATTGAATTTGACGGAGCTTGCCGAAGTTTATTTTAAATTAAGTTGTCAAATTTCTTATTAAAAATATTAATTTGTTGATTGCTATTAAAATAAAAAGAATAATACCTACAGAGAAAATGAATCTTTACCGTGTCCTGAATTAACCTATGATCCATTTTAAACTATAGGGAGAAAAATTTCCATTTTGAATGGATAAAATCATAATTCATAAAAAAACAGATAATTAATCTCAAAATTTATGGAAGGTCACCTTTTATTGAAGATAAAAAAAATAAAAAAAGAGAATAGAGAAGATCACATGATGGACACATTATACTAAACCTGCTAATTCAAAAACGAAAAAGCAATGCTAAATATATTCAAAATGTCTAAAAAAATGTTTAAATCAATCGGGGTGGACTAAAAAGAAAAATCATATAAACTTTTGTGGAGGCAATTGGGAGAAAACAGAGTTAGGCGCATCATCTTTTTCTTCCATCTTCCTACCGTAGAGTTGGAGAAAGACGACGTTGCTCGATCAAGATTTCACTGCGATCCATTACGAACCATGAATCACTCGCCAATCTTGCTCGGTTCTGTCGGTTCGATTTCTTGTTCGAGATCCGGCGCCGATTGGGTTGGAGCCGAATCGAATTACCCGAGCGATGATTGACGAGTCCTTCATGGGTCGTGCGTTCTTCAAGATTAAAAATCGATTCTTTTCTTGGAATGGCCTCGGATTGCGGGTAAAATTCGACTTCCATCTTCCTCGTCCTGGAACTTGGGCAAGTTCCCCATTTGCGTGGAGTGAGTCTTCTGGGGTCCCTGCTTTTCTAGGAGGGTTTCCGTTTCGTGATCTGAATTGGGTCTGACTTGCACATTGCTATGTATTCCGAAAATCTAAACAAGATTGCAAATTTAACCTGGAAGCGGACGAAACTTGAGGTGGGTGACAGCCATGAATGATCCTTTGGTCCCTATGCAGCAATGCCGGTGGATGCAACCGTTGCTGGGTAGTTCTCGATCACTGAAATTTTTCTCCTTTTCAAAATGGTTTTCAATTTTTTTCGCGCCTTTATGTTTGGAAATTACAATATCGAGCACGACCCCGGTTTAGGTTGTGATTGTCTCTCCTCTCCCCACTCCGCCTTCCCTCTCCTTCTTACATATTTGGGAGGCAGTTGACCCGGTTCTTGTTGCTTTGTTCCTGGGAAATTGACATGCTATGAAGTGTTTATTATCAGAGATTTATGCTTGCCCCTATTATGAATCTGCAGGTGCATTGCCTTGTCTATGTTGCATAAAGTGAATGTTGAAATGAGGGGGAGAAAAGATTGGATGGGTGATGTGTTAATTTACCATGATGTCGATTCAGGCATTTTTCTATATTTTGATGCAGTTGCAAATCATTTAATTGGAAAAGATGCAACTACAAGAATAGGAAGAATCGCGACAGGCGCGAGACTTTATAGCTTTAGCTCTTGTTTAATGGTTTTTTCCCCTGTGTGCAGAATTCGTTTGGAGAAATGATGGAATTACTTGCTGAAACTGGCCAGCCTGCTTCATTTACATCAGAAGATGGCTTGTTGGAAAATGGTTAGCATGACAATTACTTTGGTAATGAATATATTTCATCACTTAGCAGCACTTTTCTAAACACCCAAACCATCGGAAATTTGAACTGAAGCTAATTGGTTTAAATGGTGCTTACGTGTTGATTTGTAGGACTGATGCGTCAATGTCATATATATCTTAATCCTGAAACTAAGTGAGCTCCTATTATGCAGTAAAATATTCAAAAGAATAAAACTAGCTTGGATAACAAGCTCTTTTGATTACTTCGGGCCTGCTAATATTTTTCATTAGGAATCCTAATAGATAAATACTATTGTTAGTGGAAGTTTGACAGGAAGTAATGCATGAGGGAGCTGAAGACCTTGCTTTTAGCTATGGACCTTGCGGGAATAACTTTTGAGGGGGTTGCGTGATAGTAGAGTCGGAAGAAGATGTAAACTTTCCAAAGAAGTTTTGAAACTTGGAGAACAAGTCTGAAATTTTTCAGTTGAGAAGAGTTCTTTCCTCCCTTCTTTACCATGTTAGTGGCAATCCCTTATGTCTTTACTGTAACTCTTTTGTTTGTATGCAAATGCTTTTCTGATGGACTTTTATTTTATTTTATTTTATTTTTTATTTTATTTTATTTTATATTTTGGCTTAGCCATGAACATTTTATTTGTTAATTTGAGTAAAAATAAGTGGGGAAAAATTTAAGATTTTTCTTTTCCCTCCTTCTGCCTTTTACTACCTTAGTCCTTGTTGATTTTGAGGGGACATAAAAAATCATGAAGAATCTCACATTGGGATTGCTTTAAATGATTGAACAAATGGCTTGGAAAAATTGAATAGTAGAAGTGTCTTATGTATAATATTTAAGTATTTACTCATTTTAAATGGGATTCTCCTGTGTATTTGTATGGGGTCTTTCTGTAGTCCTCCAACCATCACTGATTTTGCTTGCGAAGTTACTACCTTGATGATGAAAGGCACCAACACTTGTTATTGCACAAAATGAATTGCGAAGGTTATTGTCACGGATTACTGTTTGTACAGGACTATAGACATACCCATCGGTATGACTCAGAGGAAAAACCAGCTAGCCATTGATATGCACAGTCACAGGATATACAGAGGTTAAGATGTAGGATCCACCAAAGGGTCAAACAACTTCCTAGCCAGGGTAAGATCCGTGGCATCTCTATTGTAAATAAGAATGGGTAGAACTCTGGTATGAAGCAATCCGAAGCAAGTCCGTATTGCTCTCTTCAAATTTCCTTCTCTCTCACCTTTTTGTTAGTACTTTTGTTCTTTTTTTTTCTTTATTTTGAGATGGAAAGCGTAGAAACTTTGTTAGTTGATCTGCCGGTGGGATTCTGATTCAGACCAACAGATGAGGAACTTGTCAATCAATACCTGAAGACACTTGTCAACGAAACAGTTGAACATATAATTCCTGAGGTTGATGTCCATCAATTGCCACCTTGGGATTTTCCTGGCAAGATAAATGGTAAGACAAAATCAAGACTGTCCCGTTCATCTTTAAAAAATGTGAGAAGTTCATGGTTGGTCCATTCTATGCCTTCTGGGATTCTGTGTCTGTTGGTTTGCATCAGCAGTTTGAAGATTTTTTGCTGTGGAAATATGCAGAACCATCAAGGATAAAGTCAGATGGTGATGAATGGTTCTTCTTCAGCTGTCTGCAAAATAAGTACCCTCAAAGTAAACGGGCGAGAAGGACAAATGACTATGGCTCTTGGAAGCCAACTGGCGAAACTCACAAAATCAGGACACAAGACAGGAAGAACACATTAGGTCTGAAGAAAATTTTGGTTTTCAAAAAACGTGAAAGTCCCAAAAATGCTCATACCAAATGGGTACTGCATGAATACAGCATCCTCAATGACCAGGTACTCAATCTTCTTGCTTTCCCTTCCTCTTCAGTGAACTTTGGCGCAAACCATATTTGAATTATTTATGGATACATGTGTGATTAAGGTCACTAAATGAATGTTCTCCATTCCAGGAACTTTCATTTCAGAACCCTTCTGATTTTATTTTCTTCTCTGACATTTTTTTCTGGAGTAGGGACTGAGCAGCTTATTTTCAGTTGCTCTGACTTCTGCTTCTATTTTTTTCTCTGAAATGAACTAAGCTCTTATTAAACTTCTATTGATTGGTTTTCAGCTAACACAATTTTACCAAGTAAAATACCCTGACTTTTTCTTCTTTTGTTCTTCTTTTCCCTCCAAATTTTGCTAATGCTATAGCTATCAATTGCACCATTAACTCTATTTTGAAGCTGAGCAAGGATTCTCTTTTTAAAAGGGGTCTTATAAGTTGAACATGGAGTGTTACCAAAGTTGTTATGTTGACTGATATTTGATTCTTGGAGGTTGGTTTTATTATTCCTTTGGGATTAAACCGCAAAGTACTTTCAGAGATCAGTGAGTAGGCTTGAGTAAATTGTTAACTTGTCTTTTGTCTTTCAATATCAGAGTGACTTCGTTCATTACTGCTTGAAGAAAAACCCTGATGAGAATGATAAGAAAAATTCAAAGACTCAGAAGACCGACACAGGTATCTCTATTGTGCCTCAAGAAGGCAGCAGAAGTAGCCCTAACTTGTCTGATGAAGTCAACAACAGAAGTATCCCTATAATGCCTCAAGAAGGCAGCAGAAGTAGACCTAACACCCCTGATGAATCCAACAACACAAGCTGCTCCAACACATTAGTAATTGCCAAAAGCATAATACCTGAAGAGATTCCGAAGGTCAGAAGAAGCATCTAAATGGTGCCTGTTAAAGATCATTATAGCATGTATAGCAAACTAATGTTTCTTCTTGTTTTTGTTTTGACAACAGGACTCTTTAAAAGAAAACACACAGCAACCACTGGCGCCAATTCTCTCACCAGAATGGAACTCATCCCATTGTGATTCTGCAACTCCACAGCCACCCACAGCGACTGGGGAGCAATTTACTCCCGATTCAGTATATCAGGATTTGGAATCTTATTTTGCTGATACTGAACTACTCAAGAGATATTGGAAATGTTGACCCCATAAGCTGGTACTAGTATAAACTCTTTTATAGAAAGCATTATATAAGCTTTTTTTTGGGGGCTGGTAATTGGTGTGTACATCCACTGGCCTGGAAGGACACTCTTCAAGTGCTGATATAAGTACGCCCGTATTGGGCTGCAGAAAGATATTTTCCTTGTGGAAAACAATGTACACGGATCAGGTGCATTCATTGATGCACATTGTTTGTTTAATTAGCTTTTGATTCCAAGCTGTTTAATATGAGTATTTCGTCATAGCAGTAGGTGAATTTTTAACGTGAAATTCGCCAGAAATGTTCAAATGGATATTTGGATTTGTCTTAGCTACTTGTTTTGCACTCACATTCTGTTTGTATATATGAGGCATATTGATTTGGCATTAAATTCATTCTCATTCGATTGACTGTTGTCTCGATGGAATTGGATTTGTCCCTTTTAATTGTTTTGCATTTCATGCAGTTTGCATGTGATTTGAAAATAATAAAATGGAAAAGGAGAAGTGATTGGCATGACCACCTGATTATGAAATATTTTCAGTTGCAAGTAGTCTTGGATCTGAAGACTGAAAGATGACTTTTCTGTGGTTTGAGCATTACAAATACAAATTCAACTGTAGACAAACAATTGCAAAAAATGGAAATTCAATTCTGGCTTATCGAACGCTAGCAGGTAGACCAAGGCCCTGTTTGTTTGTGTTCTTTATTTCTGTTTATGAACAGATTTTCTTTTTGTTCCCGGGAACAAAAAAAAAGAACAAACTTAGCGTTTGTTTGCGTTTTTTTCCAAATCTGTTCTTTTGTTTCCGGGAACAAGAAAGAATAGAAACAAGAAACAGAAAAAAGTTGTTTATTATTTACGGAACAAAAATAAATAACAATTTTTTCTCTCTCTTCTCTTCTCTTTTCTTTTCTTTTTTTTTTTTTCTTTTCTTCTTCTTCTTGCTTTGGCGGTCGCCGGCCTCGGCCATGGCCGGCGATTGGCCGACGAGGGGGCGACGGCCTCGCCCGGCCACGGCGAGCTCGCCGGCCCCGGTGAGGCCGAGCCTTGCCGGTGGGCTGGGCGAGCTTGGCCTCGCCGGATTTGGGCGAGCCCGAGCTCGCCCGGCCGGCCGCGAGGCTCGCGGGCTCGGGCTCGCCCAGCCAAGGCGGGCCGAGCCTCGCCCAACCACGGCGAGGTCGGCCTCGCCGGGGCCGGCGAGCCTCGCCGTGGCCGGGCGAGGCCGTCGGCCCTCGTCGGCCGGCCGACGACGGCCGGCCAAAGCAAGAAAAAAAGAAAAAAGAAAAAGAAAAAAAAAAAATGAAAAATAAATATTAAAAAATTAAAAGAAACAAAAAAAGAACATAAATTTACCAAACATGTTTATGTTTTATTTATTTATTTCAGGAACAAGTTTACCAAACGCGCATTTTTGTTCAAAAACTGTTTCCTGGAATAGAAATAGTTTTTTTTTTTTATTTATGTTCTGGAACAAAAAAAGAACAGAAACACAAACAAACGCACCCCGAGTTGTCAATCTAAGATATCTTGTCCATTTCTTACTTAAAAGGTTCTCTTCTGGAGCAAGGGAAGGGCTGCATAAAGACATGGATCAGCCAGACAGTCAAGTCAATGCTTTTGCTATGGCACCAAAAGAGCACCATCTATAAAGCTCAAACTAGTGTTTCAGGGGTCACTCTGTTTCAAGATTCAGCCACTGAAGTTACAAAAGTCTAGTTTGAGAGTGAAGTTTGCCAAGAACTACGAGTGTCCTACTACATTCTCGTTAGTATGTTGTATGAACAAATGCATAACTTTCTGCCTGTAGGATGCAGGTTTCCCTCCACCTACGAGGAATTTGTCGGTCATTACTTGAGACAAACAAATTCTCATATCTAAAGATGAAGAATGCATTATTCCAGAGACCCCTTTCGTGTACAGTTTTGATCCTCCTATTGAGATGAGATGTATGATGTGACACTCTCTTCAAGTTACTCTGTAGTTTAAGGGTGATAAGATATTGGTGTTCTTAGCATGGTAACCCTGTTTTGGGAAACAAACTATGTTCGAAAGTAGAGGTTTGCATTTGTTTTCTGTCTTTGAAATGGCTCGTGTACTATTGTCTCTTGCGACGGGAGAAAGAAATGATCACGCAAAAGTTCGGCGATTTGTCAGTAGAATTTGGTCTCCATGAGATCATTGGCAGTGACCACTTTCCCAAAAAATTGTTAGCTTTTACCTCAACTACATGAGAAGAGCCGTTTATGCCTGCGAGAGCTAGACTAGTTTTGTTAACGAGTGCCATTGGATCACTCGTTAAACATATTTAGTGAAGAAATGTTCCAAAAAACATGGATAGTGCATGCTATGAAATTAATCAACACAATCAAAATTGCAATATTTCTTTATTTAGTCAATTAGAAAGTATCCCAGGGACACTACTGAGATAAAATATATGTTTTTATACGAGAAACTTTCAACTAAACTAAAATTGAGCATTACAAGTTTCGTAGAGTTCTGCTATTTGCATGCAGTCTTGAGCTGATGCGTATGCTTATTCTTGATCTTTCGAGATCATCATCCGCAGAAATCAAGTAAATACCACTCTAGGTTGAACAATCCATATATTAACCAAAATCGACACTACTGGTTCAAGTTGAATCTGTTAAAGAAGTCATCTTACAAGAACACGATCCGTTCAAACTAACAATCTAATTGAGAAAATTGTCCAAAAAATCCTAAAACTATTGCATTTTTGTCAATTCAGTCCTAAACTTTTTAATTTTGCCAATTGAATCCTAAATATTTTCACTTCTTGCCAATTGAGTCTATCCGACCAAAATTGGCCGAAATTCACTAATGTAGATGGCGGCCGTCCTCGTGGCATGGCCAGCGATGATGTGGACAAAATTTATTAATTTGTGAATATTATTTTTGAATTTTTTTAATTTTTTTAAAAATTTTTAAAATTTTTTATTTCATTTTTCTCTCTTCAAGTGAGGGGCGACCTCGCCGGCTGCGAGTGAGGTTTGCCCTTGCCAGATCCGGCAAGGGCGAGCCTCACCCAAGGCTTGCAAACTTGTCCCTCACTAGATCTCGACGAGGGAGACCAGCTAGAGGAAGAAGAGAGAAAAAAATTAATGTTTTAAAAAATTCGGAAGAATATTAAAAAATTAATAAATTTTGTCAACGTCAGCATCAGTCATGCCACGTAAGATGGCTGGCATTCACGTCGGAATTCCAACCAAAATTGATCGGATGAACTGAATTGGCAAAGAAGTGAAAAGGTTTAGGATTCAACTGGCAAAATTGAAAGATTTATGATTGAATTGGTAAAAATGCAATAAGTTTAGGACTTTTTGGACAATTTTCTCCAATCTAATTTGAAAAGAAACTTAAACTGAACCAAACCTATTAACGGAAACACTACTCTTTCCCAGTCGTAACTTGAACTGCTACCAACACTACTAATACTCAAGAAGCCAATAGGATCGGCAAAGTAGCATCTTTGGCATCCTCTCCCATTTTAGAAACTTCAATAAAAAAATTTGGTTATTAAATTAGCCTAAACCAAAGGGTCAACCGAGAAGAGTACATGCATATGAGAAACCGAACTTGCACAATTGCTGGTGTCATTTCAAATCGAACAAGATTGACAGGAAAAAAGAGCGGGAAGCGAATTTGCACGGCTGAATGAATACTTACAAGCCAGGAAACTACAAGATCAAGTCGCAAAAATCTAGGCGTTTAATACATCCATTTATTAATCACGCCCCCTCGAGTGCAAGAAGTGAAATATATAATATATTACAAGTACTTCAATCTTTGGCGATTGACAAGCTTTTCCTTTGAATCAAGGTTTATGCATTGATGCAAATCTAGCATCAACACTCCTGTCTAGGTTTCATCCATGAAAACAGCACCATGTCCAATAGACTATGCTGCTTTTTTTGAACAAGAGAACCATAATTGCTCTGCTAAGTCCAACCGCATCCCACGTGAACAAGCGGTCAACAGCTGGTTTTTAAACCCTCGTTTGAAGCTGTTCACTTCATGCGGGGCTATGCCTACTGGTGGAGACTTGATGCATATTTTCTAGTTTTGGTTTATAGGTTGAAAAAAAGATTCATGCATGCTCCACTGATATTGATATACTGTTCTACAAACGTAATATTAGATGACATGAGATGATTATTTTTTTCCAATTAATTTAAAGAAACATGTCCAATTAATTTTAAGGGAAGTGGGAGGCAATAGAGCTTTATGATGATGTGGCTTAACCATGAAAAGTTCTACCCCATTTTCTTGTTACTTATCTATATATTAGAATCTCAGAGACAAATAGGGTGCCAAAAGGAGTGAATGATGAAACATGTGGGGAAAGAGCAACTGAAAGTGCCGTCGCCATGTAGGTCCAGGGTAAAAAGTGCAACCCTTTGGGAACAAGGGTTGAACTTCAGCAAGAAGGCCTAAAAGCTATTATTATTTCTATTTTCGTATGATGACACTAATGGTCTAATCTCAATCACTAAAGTGTGCAAAATTGTCGTTTCCCCCAACAAAATTAATATAATAAGATAGTTGCACTTGCTGAAGCTCAGATCACAGGCTGAAATTTTTTGTTTGATGCACATAAAATTCCAGAAACTTCTCTATATCATACACTAAATCAATTACATGTCCATACATGCATGTTAGGATATCTAAACTTATCGGATTAATCCCCAATCCTAAAAGGTTCGCAAACTTTTTGATTACGCAGCAATGGATATTGATACCAATTTTGATTAACTCTAAATCATTAGAGACAAATCACCAGAGCTCATACTGAAATTTTCATCCTCCCTCATATAAACATACTATTTACCCAAAAAGGGAAAATGGGAATGGTTCCTTTTTGCCAGAAAAGAAAAATTAAGTAAAATTAGGGTTTTAGGGGATGTTAGGAAAATTATCCACATGAGTTAGTCCTTGAATTTGGGATAAGAAGCATAAGAAGCATTGACAACATGAGGAATCTGGGCAGATTCGATCACCACAACTAACTTATCCTACTGCTTGATGCAAAGTATAAATCTAGTTTTTTATTTTTTGGGTTGAGAAAAAGATTCATGCATGCCGAAAGAGTAAGTCATTAGACTTTTGGCATGTCATCTGAATGTTCTCGATCATGCGTGGGGTTCAGCAGTCAACCTCATAGAGGAAGCTAAGAGATATTGGGACAGGGATGAGGGGTCCAGCGAACACTGAGACTCATTGGTTTTCTATGGCCAAAATACTAATGACTGCAATATCACATAAGCAACATCTGGGGGACTATTTTCGTTTCATACTTCAAGATTATTTCCGTAAAGGTACCTAAGATGGGTTGCTTTATATAATCTGCATTATTTTGGATGCAGATATCAGTGGGAGAGTTGATGGAATCGCTCCCTCCATTGCAGCCACTGGATGACATTTTATCAGACTGCAACACTACTCTAACCTATTACCCCCAGGCAGGGACAGAGGAAGGATGGTCTTCCTTATTTGATCCCTCATATGATAACAATGGCAATGAGCTGGACTACGGCTACATGCCATCTCCGTACAGCAATTTTGCAAACTATTTCGGTTCCAACTGGGCTATGTCTGGGGATTTCTATCCTACAACATGCGACAATGATCGATCACAATTTGCAAGGACTGTGTGTGTTTTTACTTTGTAATATATTTAGTATTGTTGAGTGTGGCTTCTGTAGTGAAGTGAAACATAGGCAGTTTCATACTCTGTGGGTGTCCCAGGCACCGGTGGCCATTGCTACACAGAAAATCACATTTTGGTCAGTTTTAATATTATTTTTTAAATTGAGTGTAACTCATAACTTAGAAACTGTAATTAGTTCACTTCTCTGCGACATCAATGTAACAATCTGTATGAATATTTTATTGGATCGAGAGTTTTGAAAGAAAGGAAAAGAAAGAACGAAGTTATTTGTGCAAAACTCACCACATAAAATAAAATTCACTACAAAAATTTGGCATCGGCTTGTAATGAAAATTAGCTTAGCCTTATAGTTTCAAAAGAAGTCGGTCGATATCAATCATCATAAGTTAATGATACTGATAATTTTCATTGATCAAAACTTACACAAAAAAGCAATTCTAACTTCCAAATTTGAAAATTCGTATCCATTTTCTGTTTATTATGCGGTTATCCATGTATAATCTATGTCTTAAAGACTTCTATAATTGAATACAATATGGACTAATAGTAGATGTATGAGATCAAAATTAATAGTATGCTGATATGATCATCAATTTACTGAATTTGATAGAGTTCATTCAAGTTCACTTTAAATAGAGTCATAAAATTTCTAATAAATAATATTAATTCGATGATCACTATTAAAATAAATAAAAAAATTAACAGTACCTCCGCAGAAAATAAATCATTACCACCTCGTGGATTCACCTATGATTTTGAGCGGCTTCTTTTACGACCAGTAAACCATTTTGGACGATGGAACAAAAAAAAATCCATTTTGAATGGATGAAATCATAATTTATAGAAAAAATAAATAATTCATTTCAAAATTTATGGAAGGTCACCTTTTATTGAAAATAAAAATAAAAAGAGAATAGAGGTTATAACACTGAAAACGTTAGCGGTTGGCTTAAATCCACTGGTTCTTTCAACCGAATTATTGATTGGCTTCGCGAGATCTTTTAGCCCATTTCACCTCTTATCTTGGAGGAAATCCAAACACATCGATCTTGCGAGGTCACACCTTCCTTAGCCAATGCGATGGCGCCTCGCTGGCCTCGTCGTACACATGATAGATCACCATCTTGGTCCGTGCCATGGCTTCGAGGACATCGTCCACCGCTTCCTTGACCTTCTCTGGCGGCTCCGGCCCGGAGCTGGCCCATCTCCTGACGCTTGTTTCACTCCTCCAGGAACGTTCTCCAGCAGCCTCATGCCCATTCTCAGCGCCTCTGCATTCGCCACCGTGGCATCCGCTAGCTCACCGAGGCTGCAGCTGTATGTCGCAACCACATCCTCGTACTCGTCGCGGAGAATCCTGCCACAGCCCGCTGGCAAGACTCCATCGTGGGCTTTTCCACTGAAATTCAGCTTCAACGAACCTTCGGGAGGCGGCTTCCACTCGCAGCAATGTTGCGGACGAAAACGGTATCGGCTCAATTGACAGAGGTCCTCGAACTGTTCCCAAAAGAACTCCTCCAAGAGGCTGCAAATTGTGTCCACGAAATTACAATTGCAGTCTACCGGAATGAATCAAGCTCGCGTCATCTCAATCCAAGCTTAAATATAGACAACTTTGATCTCGCATGTGTAAGTTCCATCTCATGATCATTCATATGAATATGAATATGTTCTTCCTCGAAACAATGAACAGTCTCGCTCAATGGACTGACACCACCGTTGAAGTGACTAAATGGTTAAAATCGTACCAATTCAGTGCAACAAGGGCAGCGACGAAGACACAGCAGATAATTTTACAAGACTGGGTATTGGACTTAGGTGAAGGATGGATTGAATTAACCTATTTAAGTTGCTGTTGATGTTTGCAAGAACAGAAACGTGCGAAGATGTCGGGGTAAAAGAGATTAGGAGACCTTGAAGTGCAGGGATTCTGCTCACGTGTAACACATTAAGATTGACGTTGCTTACTTTCTTAGAACCTCAGTATTTAGGCACTCCTCCTCGTCGTCATCGGATTCCTGCTGCTCCTCTTCTCCTTTGCTTAAAATCATCTACAAGGAGGAGACCAAGTCCATCAGCAATTTCAGAATAAGACCACCGACATCATAATAATTTCGTTGAGTGGGATAAGTACACCAGAATTACTAAAAGTCGTGTATAACGGTTACTCTAGGGTCCGTTCATTTCACGGAAAATAATTTCCGGGAAAACGTTTTCCGAATTTTCCGGTGTTCGTTTCATGAAAAATGAATTCCTTGAAGAAAATGTTTTCCATCAAAGGAAAAAAGTCTTCTAAAGTAGGGTAAAATGTTTTCCACTTTTAAAAAGTGAAAAATATTTTTCTCACTTGATCTCTCTTATCTCCCACCTCTACAAATCTTGACTTCATCCTTCCCTTTATTTTTCTCATTTTCTTTTTTCATTTGAATTATTTTTTAATTTTCTTTTTCTTTTTTAATTAGAATTATTTTTAATTTCCTTTTTCTTTCCTTTTTCTTTTTCTTTGTTTCTTTTTTCTTTTCTTTTTTTTTTTGTTTATTTTTGTTTTCCATCTTCTTATTTCTTGGCTAGTCGTTAAACCAAGTGAACCTCAAGCTCGTCGATCTCAAACTCGCGCTCGTCGATCTGGCGAACCTCGAGCTTAACGCTCGCGCTAATCTGGTGAGCGGAAAATATTTTCCTTACCGAACACCGGAAAATATTTTCCAAAACATTTTTAGGTTTTAGCCGAACACCAGAAAATATTGTCATTTTCCTGAAAAATGACTTCTGGGAAAATATTTTCCGGAAATGGCTCATTTTTCACGAAACGAATGGATCCTTAGTACCAAAAGTTTTTCTGGACCATTTAAGTGCCGCTTTTTAAAAAAAGAATGATCACTTAAGTGTCGTCAGAAATCTGATGTAGTTATATTTTATTAATTTCTCAATCTTGTGTGGCTTGTCGGTGTGCCTAGTCAATATATAACCTCTAAACAATATCATCTAAAAGTTGTAAATAGTGATTATTTGAGTACCAAATTTTGTTTAAAGTGATCACTTTAGTGCCAATTGTTGTTAAAAAATGATCATTTCAATGACAAGCACGTAATGTAGAAATGCCACGTGGACTGAAGTTTTTAAAAAAATTGCAAAATCATAATATAATTTTAATTAAAAATGCCACATAATCAATTTGGCCAAAATTTCTCACCATTGACACTTAAGTGATTGTTTTTTCTCCGATTTGGCATTTAACTGAGCCAATAAAAACTTTTAATATTAAAGTAAGTGACATACACAATTTTTAGCACTTCTAGTATACTCATCCCTTGGTCGAGCTATTAGAAAGAAAAGGTAAACGCTTTGCTTTGATGAAACTACTTTGAAAGCACTTGAAAATGCCCTCTTACATACCAAATCATCCGGCAATCCACATGGTAATCTTTGATCATTTCTTAAGAATTTGAGTATCCCAAACAAGATGACTGAAGTCATCCAAATTCCTGTTCATGATGGTTCTAGGCGTGACAGCTTCAGAATCAGCATGATCGGACTCCGTTAATCCTTGGTCGATGAAACGTACACATTTCAAGGGGGTTTCACTCGATAATCGTCTTGAAGGATGAAGTTAGGAAGGCTCTCACAATGGATCAAAATCACTATTACAGAATTGAGAGCGAGACGAAATTCTATGCTGACATGTCTCTAATTGTTAAATCGCTTTCGAGTTTGAGTCCATACATGAAACCCAGCCCCAGGTGTTAATGGTTCAAAATGGAAGTTCTCCATGGAAAATGCATTACCACTTTTACTAAGAGAGATGATCATGCGTGGAAGACCTATAAATTTGTAAAGTGTTTGACTCTCAACGAATAAGATGAGAGGGAAAACAAGAACGTTGTGCATTACAAATTAGATTGTCTAAGCCAAAAAAAAAAAAATGTTGATAAATCTCATCATAAATTTGAAATTTGTCATATGTGAACTCCTGAGATATCTCTAATTCATATTGCTAGTGCTGCTGCTGCCATTATGCAAATTGGACAATAATCTTCACCTTGAGCCATTTTGCATTGCTGCAGTAGCAAAAGCAATAGCCGCAAACCAACTTTCCGAGCCAATCTTGATAAGGATAGGCATCCTACAATGATGTTAGCAAAACCGAGAGTATAACGAGTGGTAGATATATTCGAATTAGCCTAGATTTGTCTTAAAAGTTATGTACCAATTGAAAATTTTTGTCATTTTTCTTTCATCTCGATAATGTTACATCACAAAGCGACTCTTATAAGTCAAATACATTATGACTTGGGCCTTGAATTTCATTGATTAGGCGTGCTTCAGAGCACTTTTCTAGTTGTCTGCCCTTTTCCGCGTTATATTAGGCTTTTAATTATTTTTCTGAATGCTTTACTGGTTAATATAACTTTTGGGTTTCCAGTGTCACTTAGGGTTGACAAGGTACTTATTTGATCTATTTTATGTATGAGGTAGCTTTTTGTCATATTTCACGTAATGAAAAAGAAAAAGTGATTTCTCTCTATTATTATGCATGTGAGTGTGTGTTGGCAGATTGATGAATTCGTGTTTTCCTGTAGTTAACTATATCACTTAGGATCCCCAAAAGGGTGCTGCTTAAAATAGATGGCCCTTTGTAGCAACAAAAAAATAATTCAATGCTATTAAAGTAAAATTAAGAACTTCCACAAAGAAAAAAATTTCTCGAAGATTATTAAATTTTGTATGTTTGTGTGTTTAAGTGAGAGAGTATCCACTATCGATATAACTAATATATCTTTGCTCAGTCTAATCGCCATATATATCCCCATTTCATTATCAATATCTCCTACATAGTCTAATTTTCATTTTGCTTATATACATTAAATCTCCCACCACATATAAAAGGTTTTAATTGCGTTCATTATCCGAAAATCTCGATGGATGGTGTTCGTAACTTGAAAATCGGTTGGCTTTTATTCTAGTTAACATCATATTGTCATTAATTATCATTGAAGTTTATATCTTCTCATCGTCAAAACAATCATGGGAGTAGCACTATTTAGGTTTTATAATTTTCTTAAATACCAATTTATTTGTTATTCTAGTTAATTATTATTGGCGCTAATATTAAATCATTATTATTGGCGCATGCAATCATGTTGTTTTCTATTTAGTTCCTTAAAGTTAGATACAAAGAAATTAGATATTCAGCAATGTCAAATATATCGAATTCAGTTGAAACTCAAATCATTCTCCTTAGAAACCATTACATGAACTACTTCAAAGACAAAATATGCCTCATTCATAATTTTATAGCTTTCCTTTTACAAAGTGGACAAAAGTTCTTCCTCATGAGCCATTTCTCAATACAGCTATAGTGAAAGCAATGCCCACAATCCAACTGTCCAAGCTTGTCTTCAACAATGTAATCATCCTACAAATAGTCCAGCAAAATTTAAGGTGTGATTTAGTAACATATATGCATACTTGTAGTTTAAATTTAACTAAGACAATTACTTATGGACAACAAAAGTTTTCCTCAATTTTATTTTAATATGTTCTTGAGTAAATGAAGTGGTTCTTACCAGGCAAATACAACAGAATTCGGCTTTGACATTGGCTTCTTCCGAAGTAGAGGATTGGGGTTGATATTGCTGCGACTTGAGATGAGTAGAGATGGTTTCTTCACTCAATCCTGTGCAAACATCTCCACCCTGCTCTTCGAGATGGACCAATTTTTAATCAAAAGCATATAAGGAAAACCTAAGTATATCACAATCACCTCTACTTAGGTAAATTATTTCTCAAGTATCGAAATATTGCTCGCTTGAGGGCTAACTAAGTTGCAACTAGATGTCCCTTGATCTCGATCAATGTCTACATCAATGCACATTTGATTGGCTTTTAGTTGTTTGAATGCAATATACATAATAACACACATACATGTAGTGAAGGGGCTTGAGCATATATATATATACCCACGAAGATGAATTACAACAATTTCGCTAATTCAGACATTTTAACATTAGCATGAGAGATAAAACTCAAAAGTCATGTCCACAACAAAACTCAAGATCTAGGGTGACAAATATTATTATTCGAAAACATTTAACTCATGACACCACTGCAAATGTTTGAAGTCATACACAAGCAGCAATCTCTATTTAGTTGAACTTTTTTATAGTTCATAGTACCATAAAAGAGATTATGTGCTCTATTTGTTTCACAGAAAATAATAATTTAGAAAAAAATTTCTTCAAAACGATTGCTTGTATTGTTTAAAAAAATAAATGAATGAAAAATATTTTCATTGTCCAGGAAAATATTTAGACTATCATTTAGGTGGAAATTTAAAATACATGCAAGCAAGTATGAATATCCAAGGAGACACAATAAGAGGTAATGACAATTATGATATTACCAGATTGTGGTTAATCATTGCCCAAAAAAAAAAATTCCCACTAAAAGTCCATAACACTTTACCTTTTTCTACTAGACACGGAAATCCATATGTTTTATGAAATTCCTAAAAATGTATAATTAATTACATATTATCATGATATGGCTTGTAAATAAAATCTCACATCCAATATAGAAACGAGAATCACAAGTTTCATATGTTGCGATTATCTTTTGGCATCAAGAGCGTGAGGTATATGGAAATGCACCACACAAATGGTAGTAAAAATCAGTCTCAATTTAAAGCTCTCAATTTCAAATACTCTTTTCAAGGAAATATATTAACGAAATTTCCAACGAGATTACCATAGTTAATTAAGGAACCAAGTTGAGAATTCCACAAAAATTTGTTGAGTTTTCAAGTCCGGCACTATAAATACGACCTCACGGATGAAACACAAATACACAAAGATATAATAATATTACATTTTTTGAAACATACCTCCTGCATTCTGATTTGGATAGTAGCCCATGGTGATGGAGATGAAATGTCAGGATGAGCTCTAGCTCGCCTCACCCCTCTACTTGCCCATCTTAGCATTCCAGATGTTGCAGAAGTAAATTGGCCATTTGGATATGATGATTCTCGGCCTTGTAATCCTGCCGAGTTTCCTTCAGAAAGCACAATGCTTTCTGGAAAATTATTATGTTCAATCGATCTGTTATTGTTCTGATCCATTGCATTATTATCTTGTTCCATTGTAGAGATCTGTAAATGTAAATTCTTTTGTCAGAGTATTAACAATGAAAGATTTGTATATAAATGTGTTTGGGTATACATTGTTCATTATTGTGGAATAGCTCTAAAAATATGAACCTAATATGTTTCCTGATGAAATATTAACAAATTATTTAGTAAATCATAAGAAAAAGGATAAGATTACCTCTAATGAAAAAATATTTAGTTTTTTACTAGTGAATGAACGGATTTCAAATTATTTCTCTACACTTATACTAAACCCGTTATGGATACCAAAGCATACATATGTTGTCAAATGGTGAAGCAACCCACTAAGTGTGCAGAATTCCTTCTGTCGGTGATTTTACGTATAAACAGAAAGGCTAAACCTGTATGATCGACAATGTAATGGCCATTTAGCATTCGTATTAAAACTATATATGAAACTTAAATCAATATACTAGACGAGGTGTGCCTATTCTATCCAAATCGGTGGTATATACATCGCAAAAGTCTGTTTCTATCAAGGGATGAATTCCTACTCGAAGTATTGGAGGGGCCAAGTCGGAATGTAATTGCTCTCATGGTATATATAAAACAAGAAAAAAAATTTCAAAATGCTATAAATTTTCTTTCAGTGCTGACACATTTTTTAAATTTATTTATCACTGGAGAATGAGTGAGACAAGTAATTAACTTACACATAGTGAGATTGAAATCGAAAATTTTTGGAAATGGGATCTAAAAATTTTGAAACCAACCTAATTATCGTATTTGTAAAAGCTCGAAAAAAATTATTTTAGTTGACCTTATATCGTAATAAAATGATAATTATCTAGTCGATCAGTAAGGATAATTTTGATAAGACTCATAGGCAATAAAAACATTGAGGTTTTGATGAAATTTTAGAATAAATATTAGGGATAAGTTCACTAAACATTCTAAAACTCATCACAAAAGTACAATTGAGTCCTTCAAGTTGTAAAAAGTGCAATAAAATCTTAAAAATTGTCAAAATGGATGAAGTTAACGGAAAATATTGATGTGTCTTATTTCATTACTTTCTTAAAACATGTGGCAATGACGTGACACCTACTAAGAGCCACGCCAAAAAAAGGCATTATAAAATTATTAATACAAAAAAAAATTAAATTAAAAAATAAAAAGCTAAAAAATTTATATAAAAAAAAAAACTCATCCACGGCTTGGCCAAGCCCTCACCTATGGCTGTTGCCATAACCATCATGAAGGGTTGGCAGAGTTTGCCCTCACCAGCCCTAGGTGAGGCTTTGGTGGCTCTTGGTGAGGGCCTGGTAGCCCAAATCTCAGGGAGGGCACGACCCTCACTCTAGATCTAAGCGAAGATCATCGGGCCTTGCCTAAGGTCGCCCACCCCAAGCAAAATGGCTAGAATAAACCTTAATAATAATCACATGAAATGGCTAGAAGGAACTTTAAAAGCATAGAAGCAAAGAAAACCTATGACCATTTATTAAGGCTTTTAAATAAATTCAATACCATATGGAATGGAAAAAGAACAAAGAGGATATACATACTTGATCTGAGAAGCACCAGCCAGAAGTAAACCTTGATCGAAATTAGCCTGCGAAAAATGGCCATTCATGAAAAAATGGTAAATACACGTAAAAAATTATTTATATAGATAAAAGGTGAGCAAATAAGCATAGATTCACTAGAGAATGAACAAAGGTCACCGATTGATGATTGAATTGATCATGTGAAATAAATTTTAGACGAGTATCATTGTCTCAACAATCAAATATAAGAAATGGGTTTATAAAATCCAAATAATATAATTGCCAATAAAATATCCCACACCCTCCATGATATAGCAATCTATTAGATCATGTCTTTAAGCTATTTGTAAAATGCAACAAAAAAGACTTTGGCAAGGAAAAAGAGAAAGCATATAGATTGTTACAAACATTGATACCCTCATGAAAATATAGATTAAAATATAATAATAATAAAATCACTTGAAGAAATTTGCTTCATCTATCAAAAACATCCAAGATCTGACCAATGGATGTAGTATAGATACTCTTCAAATTATTTTTCACATTTGAAATAAAGAGAAAAAAAACTATAGTGCACGAGTTGAAAAACTACCTCTATCATACCATATGCTAAGGAGAGAAAAGGGATATGAAAGGGGAAAAAAGAGCAGGAGAGCACATGAAAAATAACCTGGAAGAGCTACACCGATGTGAGAGTTCAAGAGAATTTTGAGGTAATTTACATAGACTATGACAAAGAGATGAGATGATACAAAATGAAGACAAACATCAAGAAGACAAGTGGGCAGTGCAAAACTTGTCTCTATTTATATTATCCTTCCTCATGCCTAATTGAGTAAAATCCAACTTACCATATTGGAGAGCTTTCTCGATTTAACATCCCTTTTTAGTTGTTGAGAAATCCCAATTCAAATTGTCATCTTACATTTGCATTTGTATTTCATTTTTGAACTAGTCTAGTTTTATTGAATTAATCCTTTTCTTGGTCTACCATTCTCCCTCCCCCACAATATTTAAAACAATGTGATATTAGTTAATCATAATTTTTTCATAGATTCTCAAACTAATCCACCAAAAGAGCGCAAGATCTTTTAATATCATTCCTTGTAAACAGTAACAATTTTCTTATCTAATGTAGATGGTATTAAGGTCTAGAATCTAGTATCAGATTTGTAAGTTATATACGTACTTGTTATTATATTGGTAAGCGATATATCTAAGTTCGTTAATTTGACTTCTTAAAACAGTCAATTGATGAATCTTTTAACTTAGTTATTAATTGACCGTACATATCGTTAAAATTACTTAATTTTCATCTACCTATTTATACATTATTCTCGTTGGCAACCGTTAATGGTTATTTTATATTTTCTCAATTTGAATTTGTTCGTTATTGTTAAGTATATCAAGCCAATATTGTTACATCAGCAACATAAAAAGTCATCTTTGTAGTGATTATTCCAAATTTCAATTTAGACACAAAAAAATTGCAATTCAATTATTGACGAGATATAGCTTACTAATTAAAAACGCAACCCTCCTTCTTTAGCCAAAGAATAAGAAAAACTTCTGGAAATAAAACGGTTGTCAATGGTTCATATAAAGATGATTATTTGTCCTCATGAATTTTGGTGGAAGGAAATCCCACAATAATAAAATTGTTGAAGAAAAGAGAAGTATATGGATGCAAGAAATCATACACATTGATACAATAGATATTTTACTATATAGTCTCTTTTGCCTATTTTAGATATGTCTACTTTGAGACAACTTGCCCACACACGCAGCGACACATGTATCTAGCAATAAACCTCATAACATATCTTCGTGAGTTCATTTTTCTTCATCAGGCTAGTTGGGTAAGTTCAAGCTGGTTGTATTCTATTCGTTTCCCTAATTAGCTATAAACTAATATGGTTATACATTAATTTTTTGACTAATTTAGTGGTAGCCAATCTAGTCATTATCTATTTTTAGGGCAATTGAATTCCCTTTTTGAATTTTCTTTTTGTTGCCATTTATTTAATTCTATTTGCATTTGAATTCTTTCCTTAATGCCTTCCCCCCCCCCCCATTGTTTTTAAAATGCACTCCTTTAGTAATTAATTTTATTTTCAAATTTCAAAGAATAAAACAACAATATAATAATTAGGCAGACATCCTTTTGTATAGATTTATTTTTTTTTCAAATTTTTTTATTAGTGATTAACTTTGGAAGCCATGCTCCTCATTTCTACCTATCTTTGTACGCGTGTTTGTTTCTCTATTATAATTAATTTGAATCATAAGTTACTGGAACATCTCATTACAATTTTCGATATTTTCCCAGCCGTTTTTTCTTCTTCTTCTTCTTTTGGCTTAGTTGATAGATGAATTGCACGTTTGCTATTACTGCAAGTGAACAGTTGTTTGGGCAAAATGGGGAAAGGTTGTTACAAAAGCAGCAGATTCTACAGGACTCAATCTTATCCTCATGTCATTTGGCTATGCTGAAGAGGTTGGAAAAACCGTAGAGGTGTGTGGAATGTTAGAAATTAAACCAAATTTATTAAAATGTTGAGATTACCGAGTTACCAATGACAATGGAGGAGTTGTCGATGTCAATCAGTTACTACGTTGCTGATATTGCAAACTTGATATTGAAGGCTACTCGGCATACGCATTGAAGAAGAGTCATCATTGTTGCATTACTTTTAAGAAGTCTATTCGTATTTCTATGATCTGTCTATTTGTATATTGAGGTCTTCTATAAGTTCTTAGGACTTTATCTCCTCAAAGCGCTAGCTATATTTATGAGGAAGAGTAAAAGTCAGGTAACAAGTCTATAAATAAGCAAGTCTTGTAATTGTTCTTGTTAAGGTGAAATAAAGTGAATTAAACGAAAAGTCTATCTATCTCCTTCTCTTCTTTGTGAGTTGTGAGTATTTCACATTCAATTTCTTCTAGCAAGTTGGTATTAGAGCTTATGGTTTGTGATCATGGCCTCAACAAACAATTGGCTTCCTCTTCAATATTCTTGTCTTATTAAAGATAATCATGGTAATTGGGCCGTTAGAACGAAAGCTCTACTCAATGCCGACAATGTGTGGGAACTTGTCAACATTGGCTATAATGAGCCGAAGGACGAAGCCACCTTGAATCAAAACCAAAGGAATGCCTTAGAGAAGGTTCAAACAAAAGATCATTATGCCCTATCAATCATCTATCAAACTTTAGATGATTCCATGTTCGAAAAGGTGTCGAATGCCACCACTGCTAAGGAGGCATTGGAGATTCTCCACAACACACACACCAAAAAAGCACAAAAAGTTCAGAAGATTCTCTTTCAAACTTTGAGAGGCAAATTAAAGGCAATTCATATGAAAGAATCTATATTGATTGCTAAATATTTCACAAGAGTTTTGGCAATTGTTGACCAGATGAAAAGAAATGGAGAAGATGTTTTAGATTTTTTTGTTGTCGAGAAAATACTTCGGTCCTTAGACAAGTAATACGACCACATTGGTGTTGCGATTGAAGAATCCAAAGACCTGGATGCCATGATGATTGATGAGCTTTTAGGTTCATTGTAAGCCCATGAAGAAAGTTCTCCAAACGCAATTGACCATCCAAGATGAGAAGAAGTAAAGGAGAGATCCTGTGCATATTCGAGGGGCAAATCAAGATCATAATTGGGGTCAAGGCCAACGTCACTTTCAAGGAAGAGGTCGTGGATGAAGTAGAGGAGATGTTGCTTGAATTGACAATTGATTCTAGTATTAAAGAGGTGTTTGTGGAAAAGGAAAGAACTCAACAAATCAATCATATGATAAATCTAAAATTCGATGTTATTATTGCAATAAACTTGGCCATTATGCTTCTAACAGTTGGAACAAAGAAAGAAGTGTAGCACGCAAAGAGGACTTGATGAATAATGCCGAGCAAGTTCTTTTTTGGCATTCAAATAAGATGAAGGAGGACAAAATGATACATGCTACTTGGATACCGGCGCAAGCAACCAAATGTGTAGGTGAAATGAGATGTTTGTCAAGTTAGATGAGACAATTAAAGGGAAACTTTCGTTCAATGATAACTCAAAAATTCTTGTAAAAGGCAAAGGTACAATTTTGATTCGTTTGAAGAATGGTGCACATCAGTTTATTACGAATATTTATTAAGTTTTGAAAACGTCAAGCAATACCTTGAGATTAGGACAACTTCTAAAGAAAGACTATATTGTTCACACGAAAGGTCTTAGCCTTGTGCTAAGAGGCCGGAATAATAAACCGATTGCAAATGTGAAGATGTCAAATAATGAGATGTTTACTCTCAATATAAAGAATGAAATGTCTCAATGCCCGAAGGCGTGTGTGGATGATCCTTCATAGTTATGGCATTTGAGATTTGGCTATCTCAATTTTGGTGGACTCAATTTGCTTTCCCGCAAGAACATGGTTTATGGCTTACCACGTATTGGTCATCCCGATCAATTATGTGAAGGATGTGTCATTGGCAAGCATTCTAGAACTAGTTTCCAAAGGAAGCAACTTATTGAGCGAAGAAGCCACTAAAGTTGATTTATTCTGATGTGTGTGGCTCAATCATTCCTCACTTATATTTTGTTACTTTTATTGATGATTTTACTCGAAAAACTTATGTGTATTTTTTTTGAAAGAAAATATAGAAGTGTTTGATATTTTCAAACAATTCAAGAACCTGGTTGAAAAGGAGAGTAGCTATTTTATCAAAGCTATGAGGACTATTTGTGGCGAAGAATTTACTTTAGTCATATTTAGCAATATTTGTGAAGACCATGGTATTTGGCATTTCTTGATGTCTCCATATTCTCCTCAACAAATGGGCATAGTAGAACGAAAAATAGAACCATTCTTGACATGATTCAAAGCATGTTGAAGAGCAAAAATTTGTCCAAGGAGCTTGGGGCTGAAGCTGTTTCATGTGCAGTATATATTCAAAATAGATATCCCATATATGGACTTGAAGGAATAACTCCATAAGAAGCATGGACCGGAAGAACGCCAAGTGTTTCACACTTGAGAATTTTCAGGAGCATTGCTTATATTCACGTCGCGAACTAGAAAAGATCGAAGTTGGAAGACGAGCAAAAAACTCATCTTTTGGGTATGACTCATCATCTAAAGCCTATTGATTATTTGATCCTAACACTTTGAAAGTATATATTCATGAAGATGGCAAAAGGGAAGACAATCTAAAAGATGAAGCAAATGCTAATGGCGGTTCTGATCAAATGGAGTTGAAGGATCATTCTATACATTTTTCTTCAATATATTCATCAAGTCCATCATCACCATCTTCTTCAAATAGTGTAGATGAACAGCTAGTGCCAAGATCAAGGAGATTATCCGACATTTATGAAGGTACCAATGAGCTTCACCTTATATGTCTTCTTACAGATTGTAAACCACTTGTTTATGATGATGCTACCAAAGAAGAAACATGGAGGAAAGCCATGAATGAAGAAATTGAATTGAGAAGAATCAAACATGGGTGCTTGTTGATATTTTGAAGGACAAGAAAGCAATCGATGTCAAATGGGTGTGCAAGGCCAAGAAGAATGAGAAAGGAGAAATGACAAGATACAAGGCTATATTAGTTGCGAATGGATACAAGCAAAAAAGGTCAAAATTTGCTATGATGAAATTTTTCCCCTTGTCATCTTCATGGAAATGAATAGACTGATCATTTCCATAGTTACTCAAAATGATTGGCAAATTTATCAAATGAAAGTCAAGTCATCATTTTTAAATGGCATTCTTGAAGGAGAAATTTATATCAAACAACTTGAGGGATTTGTTGTGAGAGGTCACGAAGACAAAGTGTTGAGGTTGAAAAAGTTCTATATGGCCTTAAACAAGCACCGAGACCATGGAATTCTAGAATCGATGCATATTTCAAGACAAACGGATACTTACAATGTCTATACAAGCATGCACTCTATTTGAAGAAAGAAAAATGTGATGTTCTGCTCGCTTGTTCGTATATTGATGACTTTGTTTTTACAGGAAATCATCCAACGATGATTGATGCTTTTAAGGCAACAATGGTAAAGGAATTCAAGATGATTGATAATGGACTAATGAATTATTTCCCTCGCATTAAAGTGAAGCAAAGTGCGGATGGGATTTTTATTTCCCAAAAAGGATATGCAGAAAATATTTTTGAAAAATTCAACATCAAGAACTACATAGTGGTCAATACACCAATGGAGTGCGGAACCAAACTTTTGAAGTTGATGTTGATTCAACGTATTATAGAGGCTTGATTGGAAGTTCGAGATCTTTGACATGTATGAGATTGGATATCATGTACAGTGTTGGAATTGCGAGTGGATATATGGAGAAACTAAATTCATCTCATCTTAAAGTGGCATAGAGGATGCTTCACTATATCAAAGGTACTATTACTTGTGGCTTATACTATTATCGGTATGAATCATTTCAACTTAGAGTTTATTCAAATAGTGATTATAGTAGGGATTGATGATTAGAAAAACACTTTAGGCTTTGTATTTTTCTTGTGTGACACTACTTTAACGTGGTTATCAAAGAAGCAATCCAGTGTTACTCCATCAACATGTGAAGCCAAATATGTAGTGGCATCCTCTTAATGCGAAGCAGGATAAAACAACGAAGATTTTTGTTGATAATGTTTCTTCTATTGCTATGGTGAAAAATCCAATCTTTAATGAATGAAGCAAACATATCGATGTTCGACTTCATTCGAGAACGAGTAAGAAAGAAGGAAATTGAAGTGTTGCATGTGAAAACGGGAGATCAAATAGCGAACAATTTTACTAAACCCCCCAAGATCGATGTCTTCTAGAAGTTCAAGAGTTTGCTTGGATTGATCTATAGAAGAGAATTTGGTTTAATTAAAATGTCGAGATTACCGAGTTACCAAATGACAATGGATGAGTTGTCGATGTCAATCGCTTACCGCATTTTCAATATTCCAAACTTAATACCGAAAACTGCTCGGTATATGCGTTAAAGAAGGGTCGTCATTGTAGCGTTACCTTTAAAAATTATGTTCGTATTTCTATATTTTGTCTATTTATATCTCGAGGTCTTTTGTAAGTTCCTAGGACTTTATCTCCTCAAAATGCTAGCTATATTTATGAGAAAGAGTAAAAATCATGTAACAAGTCTATAAATAGGGGAGTCTTGTAATTTCTCTTGTTAAAGTGAAATAAGGTGAAATAAGGTGAAGTAAACAAAAAGCCTATCTATCTCCTTCTCTTCTTTGTGAGTTACGAGTGTTTCACCTTCAATTTCTTTCATCATGGAAAAGAGATTAGGTGCACGGACCTTCAGGTAGTGAAACACTCGGGACTCACAAAGAAGAGAATGAGATAGGTAGAGAAAGCATTCAGCCCTTGGTCTTTCATGTACATCCGAAAATGATTATAGTTGACCACACTGTGCCTGACGTAGTGAAGAAAGACATCTTAAGAGATAGCATTGATAGAAATTCATTTGCCGAAAGAGAAGTTTGGTCTTTTACAGTTCCACTAAAATAGTGGTTGGAGGATTATATGTTTATTTGGAACTCTGGTAATTTTGTAAAATATGCAAACCTTAACAGGATACTGCACAAGCCGATATGTCACTGTTTGCTTGATAAGTTCAATTGAATTCTTGTTACTGAACATATCTTTCTATGATGAAGGTAATGCCGAGCTATATTGCAATGTTGCAGTTCCATTTGTCATGGGAACTACTGGAGGGGACGGGGATCGGCTTTACAAAACAATCAAAGATTCGAATTTATATGTGGTAATTTCCCCACAAATGGGGAGACAAGTGACAAAACAGAGGATCCTTATTCAGTTTTAGCCATCTCTGTACTTTCGTATTTTATCCTAATTATTCTCTAGTTTTGGTAGGTTGTAGCATTTATTGCAGCGATGGAAATTATGGCATAGCAATTTCCAGAAGCCTTCTCTAGGTATTATCTAAAGGTGTTCAGTCCTTACTCTTCTACATCTGCTTGCCCCTCTGCTCCTCACTTTGCTCTCTGTCTTATATGGTTCATCCTTTTAACTGGGTCTTGATTAATGATTTTATGGATGTTTAAGTGCACATGTAGCTAATGTTAAAATTAGAATTCTCACCAATGTTTGATTAGATACTTTTGAGAGAGCTATTGGTCATAAGATCAACTGTGCGTGAAAAAAGAAAAAAAGGATAGTAGAATGGAAGTTTTGTGAGTTTTGTCCCACAATTTGTCAATTAGGTGTTGTTGATCTCTTTATTGTTTGCATTGTATCAACACAGATAAAATGTAAACACAATGATACAAACAACACAGTTCCTAAATCGCAAAGCAAAAAGAAGACGTTGGCCAATTGAGGTTATAGTAGATTCATTTTTGTGTGCTAGGCTAATGTGGGACTCACAGCAAATTAGTTACTTTTAATCTTACTAATATAGGTCCGATTCTATCCTGTAAGCTAATATTTATTTAGTTCCCATCCACAACTAGATTTGTCATATTTTACCTGTTATCATTTAACTTGTCATGTTTCATTTGCTTGGTTATCAAGTTGAATGATGGTTGAGTACTTCGCCAGTTGTTGTGAAGTGACCCATTAACTAGAATGGAGAATGAGATAGGAGTTCGGGTGCTCATACACTGAGCCACTATCTTCACCGAAGTTTGAGGGCTCAAATAAGAGGGATAAGAGGGAGAAAAAAAGATTCTTTGTTAGGTGAGACATAGGCTTTTTATATCAATGTCTCGAGAAGCACGAGAGCTGGAACCTATGGCAATTTGAGTCCCTCTGGCTTTTCTATAGTTACCCTTTCGTTAAACTCTTATCTTTTTGAGTGACTAGGGGCCATCTTCCATCCTTAAAATGCCATACTGTGGTTTTATCCCCTCCCTACTTCTCCTCACTTTTTCTTTGCCAGTTTGAACATCATCGATGTCTATTCTGGTGTACTAAGTGTAATGGAAGACTAGGTGTTATTCTGCTTTCTTACGGACAGCTTGAGAATCGATGCACGTTTTTTTTTTTTTGTTGATCCTACTCTACTCATATTCTATCTCTCACTCTCAGACTCTTGCCATACCTCCTTGCCGCTTCCTTGCAGGGCGTGAGAGTCGAAACCTACACCGGAAACTAATTCGTCCCCACCTCAATCCTCTCTGAGATAGTGGGGATTCGAATCCCCCACCTCTCCCTTCCATATTAGAAGGATGGCCACTAGGGCAACCCCAGTGGTTAGTGCACATTGTTTGTGTGGTTTGGTCTAGTGATTTGCATTAATTTATCATGAACATTCACTCGTGTGCAATGAATTTGGGTTAATTTATAATATTGCAACACTTTACTGTTTTACCCTTGACCTAATGATGCCGAATTTATATTGTAGAATAGTATAGTAAGTTATATTTGTTTTCAATTCACATTTGGATGTGCTGAAGGAGGCACTAGTGAATTTGTTTAAAGTATAGGTGATGAAGTCCCATCAATCAAGCAAATTGGACACATCCGGAACAGCTAAGGCAGTAATTTCTTGCTTCAAGAAGTCGGAAGTGTCTTTTGACGGGGATCGGGTGGGTGGTGAAATTATGTTTGGGCCTTTGAGTCAATTTATTGGGAAATTCTTGTTAATTCTTCTTTTATTTATCCTGAAAAAGGCACGTTGAGGAACATATACATATTTGTTGTGAGTCTAGATCATTTATCTGTGTTTATATAAATTGAATTGTCAGTAAACAAGCTGTAGATTAGTTCTTGGCCAAACACATGATTTTTGTTTTTTAGTTTGTTCCTTAAAACTTGATGAAGTTTTGTTTTTGTGTACTTCTGGCAAGAGCTAAAAGGTCTTTGGCTTCAATTCTTATACCATTGGCCTATTTGTCTATGGGGGAAAACCTTCGTTTTATACTCACATCTTGAATATCTTCCAAATTATGCATGAGTGAATGGCACAGTAGACAATGATAACAATAATATTTGTAATTGCTGGTTCTATCATTAAGATTATTATTTGTATTTCCACAATTAAACATATCTCACATTATTTGTGCTTTTGCTTTGGAATACCATTAGATCCAAATGAACCGTGATCCTAAGCAACAAATGGAGGTGGTGGGAGTTCCAAAAGAGTATTTGTCTAGTCATGCTTTCCATTTGTATTCGCCTGATGAAACGTAATTATGTTTCTTTTTTTTCTTTTTTCTCTTTTATATCCGCCTCATTTCATACGATTTTCTAGGCATTACAAAATATTTATCTCCCTTTTACAGAGTCTCTTTCGATTTCAGCACAATGTTTGGTGGTAGATCAATATACGCCGAGGGCACAGTTGATGCTGACTTGTTTTTAGCAAAAAAAGGTAATTTTCCACCGGAACCCACTTTAGTTTGGAGTTGATTCTTTTCCTGGATGTACGAGTGCACGATAATCAAAACTTGCCCGTAATGATATTCAAGAGTTCTTTTCCTTTACTTGCCAAAAGAGAAACAAAGGCATTACAAAATGGCAACCTTCGAAGTGAAACCAGCTTGCCCCTCCTATAAATACTTATATAATCAGATTCACATTATGTCTGAATGCAATGTACAATATCTTAGTTCTGAATGAGGAAATGTGTTCTTTGTATCTAATCGAAGTTAACTGTTTGGAATTGTGGATAGTAACTGTCCATATAGATTCCATTGCAACTGTAACCGCTGATTGTGGTTTGTGAGTGTGTTGTCTTTTTGCAGACCCAGCAGAAGGCAGACCAGTGTATGTACGATATGATTGATTTATTGCGTGAGGGTAGCATGCGTTGATACTAGTTTCATGCTGAGATTTCTCGTGGGGCATTTATCTTTCATGTCAACTGGATTGTCTTAGTTCTGTGTTGTAGTTTCAAATCTTCGTCTTCTTCTCTTCTTATCATTGTTATAATAGTTATTATAACTATTTGCTTGGTAGATGTCGTGTCTCCAATTCAGGACTCTGGTTTTTAGAATTTCTCCATACCCATCGTTGCTTCACATGGTAAAAGAGTAGAGAAAATTGCAAGACTTTTTCCGGAGATGGATCATTACGCTTAAACAGCTGCAGCTGCAGCTGCTCTTTAGGATGTGTAGGATTTTGATTATTTGTGATGCGAAGCACGTGTCTTAAAATGAGAGGATGCAAAGTAGAATAGTTTTGTAATTTTCTCGTGAGTCTCTCATACTCAGCATCATCAGCAACTATTGTACTGTTCGAGCTCGTGACTTGGAAGACATATGGAAGTGTCCTGCTTTTCTCATTAATGATGTTTAATGATCAAACTTTTTTTTTTTGGTCATTCCTACGCTAATCCTACTCTAACACTCACTCTCAGACTTTTGCCCTACCTCCTTGCGGCGTGGGAGTCGAAACCCACTCCCGAAATGAAATCGTCCCCACCCCCAAATCCCCCAGAATGTGGGATTTGAACCCCCAACCTCCCCTTCCAAGATGGAAGAGTGGCCACCGGGGTGAACCCCTAGTGGTTTAATGATCAAACTTGAAAGGCCCACAATGGTTCCAAATGGAAGTTCGCCATGGAAAATGCGTTACCACTTGTACTAAGAGAGATGATCATGTGTGGATGTCAAAGACTATAAAATTGAAAAGTATTTGATTCACAACAAATAAGATGAAAGGGAGAACAAGAAAGTCATCAATTACAAATTAGATTGTCTAAGCGAAAAAGAGGTAGATCGATCTTGTTACAAATTTGAAATTTATCATATGTGAAATCCTTTGAAGTTGGAGATCTCTCTCATTCATTCTTCATCTTGAGCTATTTTGCAATGAAGGCGGAGCAAAAGTGATGTTGGTAGCCATTGGCCGCAATCCAATTTTCCAGGCCAATCTTGATCGAGATAGGCATCCTGCAATGGTGTTGGCAAAAACGAGAGTATAACGAGTGGTAACACAAATTACCCTAGATTTATCTTAAAAATATTTAGGGACGAAAATTTTTGCCATTCTTCTTTTTATCTTGATGTTCTTACATAATGAAGCAACTCTTATAAGTCAAAAACAATATATTTTGGACCTTGAATTCCATCCTTTTCCGTGTTATATCAGGCTTTTATTTATTTTTCTGAATGCTTTACTACTTAATATAACTTTTGGGTTTCCAGTGTCATTTAGGTTAAGAAGGTACTTATTTGATCTATTCCATGTATTGGTAGCTTTTTCTCATATTTCACATAATGAAAAAAAAAAATTGATTTCTCTCTATTATTGTGCATATGAGCGTGTGTTGTCTCGGTGCGTGTTTGCGGATCGACAAATCCGTGTTTACCTATTACTTTTTGCGTTACTTAGGATCTCCAAAAAGTCACTGCTTAAAATAGATGGCCCTTGTAACGATGAAGAAAATAATTCGATGTTACAAATGTATATATAAGAATTTCGGCAAAGAAAAAAATTACTCGAAAAATAACAAGTTTTGTCTGTTTGTGTGTTTAAGAAAGAGCAAGATTGTCCACTGCTGATGCAACTGATATCGTCTTTGCCCAATCTAATAACCATATATTCCCATTTCATTACCAAGATCTACTATATAGTCTAATTTTCATTCTGCATATATAAATTTAATCTCCCACCACATCTAAAAGGTTTTAGTCGTGTTCACTATCTAAAATGTCCCGACGGATGGTGTTTGTAACTCGGAAATTGGTTGGCTTTTATTCTAGTTAACATCATATTGTCATTAATTATCAACAGAGTTTATATCTACTCATTGTCAAAATAGACATGGGAGTATCTCACTGTTTAGGTTTCATGGTTTTCTTCAATACCAATTTATTTGTTGTCATAGTTAGTTATTATCGGCATTAATGTTATGTCATTGTTTTGGTGCATGCTATTGTCACGGCTCGTGATTATCATGTACTCGCGTACCCTTGTGAGTAGAGATTGGGGTTATTGGTTGAAGAGTGAGTGATGCAAAGGGGATGAATATAACTGGTTTGGGAGAGTGGCATTAGGACTGTTCATGCTATAAATTTTAGGATAGAACGATTATATCTTTATGGAGCTCTGAAAGTGGGGTTAGCCTCTAATGCACAAATTAGTCGGGAGCTTTACCACTCTCTTAATGAGACCATGGCAGGCCGAGTTAGTTGTTATGCCTAAAGTGTGTTGCTATCTAGCTTGATGGACTGAAATGATCAAAAGCTGAGCATGGTATAATCCGATACGATGATACTATTCACCGCACTATTCTTGGGAACAACTAGAGAAGAAAGGCTAGCCTGGTCTTATCAGCCCACCAGGCCACACGAGCTATCTTGTAGTTAAGAAACTGCTAGCCCGTGACACTACCATATTGCTTTCTATATAGTTCTTAAAGTTAGAGAGAAAGAAATTAGATATTCAACATGTTAAATCTATTAAAATCAGAAGAAACTCAATCAACTCCTCAGAAACCATGACAAGAACTACTTCAAAGACAAAATATGCCTTATTCATAATTTTGTGGCATTCCTTTTGCAAAGTGGACAAAAGTTCCTCCTCATGAGCCATTTCTTAATACAGCCACAGTGAAAGTGGTGCCCACAACCCAACTTTCCAAGCTTATCTTCAACAATGTAGTCATCCTGCAATTAGTCCGACAAAATAAAAGGTACAAATTGGTAGCATATATGCATACTCATAGTTTAAATTTAGCTAAGACAATTACTTACAAACAACAAAATCATTCCTTGATTCTATCTTAATATACTCTTGAGTAAGTAAAGTGGTTTTTACCAAACTTATACAATAGGATTCGGCTTCGATGTTAAATTCTTCCAAAGCAGAAGGTTGGGATTGATATTGCTGTAACCTTAGATGTGCACAAATGACTTCCTTCGACAAACGAATAGTCAAGTTACTTGATTTCAAGGGAAATTAAAGGGTAGAGATGGCTCCATCGCAGATTACCCTTCTTACGAAATTATTACACGAGTAAATACACTTCATATTTTTCCTAAAATTTTTGCTTCCCTAACTCCAAAATCCAAGAGAAGAAGCACCAATTGTAGGTATCAAAATATCAAGAGTTGATAAAAAATCCAAACAGGTACCCCATTCTCCAATGACCTCAAACAATTTTCGTATTGCAGAAAATATTCAAATTGCATCCATATTAATAAGTAGAGCAAATTGATGTCGATATATTGCTTTAGACACATTGTATAAGATTAAGAAAATAATTAAGTTTTTTTCTAATTAATGTAAAGAAATATGTCTAATTAATGTTAAGGGAAGTGGGAAGCAATGGAGCTTTATGATGATGTGGCTCAACCGTGAAATCTCAATCTACCCAAAAAAATTTCTAATTTCTTATAGATATATGTATTCGAAATTTTACAAACAATATAGTAAGAGAAAAGGAGTGACTAAGGAAACATGTGGGGGAAAGAACGGCATAACTGAAATCGCCATTTGCACGGTGGTCCAGTTGAAAAGTGCAATCCCTTTGGGAACAAGGCTTAGAACTTCAGCAAGAAGTTCCAAAAGATTTTGTCATTTCTATGGACACTAATGGAGGTCCAATCTCAATCATTAAAGTGTGCAAAATTGTTTTTACCAAACAATATTAATGAAATAAAATAGTAGGTATCATAAATATCCATATAAATTTCTAGAAACTTATATATATCGTACCTTATATCAAGCATAAGTTCATGCATGAATGTTATGATATCTATACTTCATTGGTGTCCCAATTGGGTTAATCTCCACTCTAAAGGGATGACAAACTTTGTGATTTTATAGCACTGAATATCGATACTTGCTGGTTTTGATTATCGTCAGTTGTTAGACACAAATCGCAAAATATCACCCTAAAATTCCGCCCGCCTTGTTCAAACATACCCTCAACAAACAAGGGGAAAAAATAAATATTTTTTTGACAAGTTGAGGAATTAGATTGAACAAATTAAAAATCTAATACTAGATTGAACATTTAGGAATAGTTCAAGAATCACATTGAATGAATTATAAACCAAAGATTATATTGCACATTAGATTGAAATTTAAAGACTATTAGCGTCATTTCCCAAATAGAAAAGTCGGAGTATAATTAGAGTTTTGTGGATATTAGGATAATGGTAACGATGATTATCTAATAAAAAGGCTCCACTAGTGGTGGAGACTTGATGCATAATTCCTAGTTTTGATTTATAGGTTGAAAAAAAGATTCATGCATGCTCCACTGATATTGATATATTGTTCTACAAACGTAACATCAAATTACATGAGATGATTTTTTTTCTAATTAATGTAAAGAAACATGTCCAATTAATTTTGACGGAAGTGGGAAGCAATGGAGCTTTATGATGATGTGGCTTACCCATGAAATGTTCTGCCCCATTTTCTTGTTACCTATCTATCTCATAGGCAAATAGGGAGCCAAAAGGAGTGAATGATGAAACATGTGGGGAAAGAGTAAATGAAAGTGCCATCGCCATGTAGGTCCAGGATAAAAAGTGCAACCCTTTGGGAACAAGGGTTGAACTTCAGCAAGAAGGCCCAAAAGCTATTGTTATTTCTATTTTTATAAGATCTCAATCATTAAAGTGTGCAGCATTGTCTTTTCCCCCAAGAAAAATTAATAAAATAAGATAGTTGCCCTTGCTGAAGCTCAGATCATAGGCTGAAATTCTTTGTTTGATGCACATAAAATTCCAGAAACTTCTATATATCATACCTTAAATCGAGTACATGTCCATGCATGCATGTTAGCATGTCTGAACTTAACGGATTAATCCCCAAACCTAAAAGGTTCACAAATTTTGTGATTACGCAACAATGAAAATCGATAGCGATTTTGATTAACTCTAAATCATTAGGACAAATCACCAAATCTCACACTAAAATTTTCGCCCATATAAACATACTATTTACTCGAAAAGGAAAAAAGGGAATGGTTCCCTTCTGGCAAAAAAGAAAAATTGAATAAAGTTAATGTTTTGGAGATGTTAGGAAAATCATCCATGTTTGAGAGTTCTAATGCATAAGAATCGTTGATTATATGAGGAATTTGGGCATATTCGATCACCATAAGTAACTTATTCTGCTGGTATCATGAGATCAACGATGCTTATCTGGTAGAAAATGCTGCACTAGTGGAGAAGACTTGATGCAATATATAAATCCCTAGCTTTTGATTTATGGGTTGAGAAAAAAGATTCATGCATGCCTAGAGAGAGAGAGAGTCATTAGACTTTTGGCTTGTTCTCGATCATGCATGGGGTTCTGCAGTCAACTTCATGGAGGAAGCTAAAACATATCAGACAGAGGATGAGGGGTCCAGGGAATACTGAAAACAGTGAAAAGTGTGGTTTTACCCTTCTCAAGCAAGAGACAACTTTCGACCAAAAAAAAAAAAAAAGCAAGCGAGACAACTCAGTTGGGAAGGGAAGGGAAGACTACAGTAATAAAAGAAAAAAAAACAATGTCAGTCACTGAGTGCATGCACGGGTCCACACTATAAATTCCTCACCCCCCCTCCAACAAAATCTCAGTCTTTCCGTCTTGTTCTCCCTCTCTCTGCTTGCACAAGTTAGTGATACAAATGGAAAACACAATCTCTGAAGCAATGAGATCACTTCCTCCAGGATTCCGATTCCATGCCACTGACGAGGAGCTGCTGATTCATTACTTGAAGCCCAAGATACTTGGACAACCTGGCGAACGCTACTATGACATGATACCGGAGATCGACATATGCGAATTCGAACCTTGGCAATTGCCCGCCATGTTTAGTCACAGGTTCAACAGTAAGGAGCTCTTTTTCTTTTGTCGTGTGAAGCGCAAGTACTTGAACAGCAAGCGCTCCGACCGGACAACTGAAGCCGGTTACTGGAAAGTGACCGGCAAGGAACGCACCATCATGAGCGAGGAAGCTGATGAGCCGATAGGAATCAAGAAGACACTGGTGTTCTACGCAGGCCGCGTGCCTAAAGGCAAAAGGACCAACTGGGTCTCACATGAATACCACCTTAATCCTAAGTGTTTGGGCCATAACGAAGACGAGGTAACGTTTTGGTTCTCATTCATCTGCACAACTGAACTGGTTATAAGCATCATTCGAGACATGCTTTTTACTTACGGGTGGTCTCTCTGTATCTAATGTTGTTCATGATATTTATGCAGATGCTGCCTTACGTGGCTTGTCGGATCAAGAACAAAAAGGAGAAGAAGCTGATGATGGGTCAAGCTCCAACAGTCAGCCCTGAAGTTTATTCGAGCAGCCCTCAAGCACCAACAGTCAGCCCTGAAGTTTATTCAAGCAGCCCTCACGCATACACTAGCAATGTATCGGAGACCCCTGTGAATCAAGGGGACTATTCCAGCTTCTGTAACTCCCCCAGCGACGAAGTTGCTGATAACCAAGAAGCAGTGGATGCTCAACCCGAGGTGAGAGAGGCGCTTTTTATTTTGTAGAACTTACTTAGCATGGGGTTCAGTCCCAAGACCTATAGAGTATATCAAAGTCAAAAAGACTCACTGGTTTTCTATAGCCAAAATACTAATGACTGCATTATCATATAAGCAACATCACTGGGAGTATTTTCTTTTCATACTTAAGATTGTTTCTGTAAATAGACTTAAGATGGGTTGCTTGATATGATCTGCATTGTTCTGGATGCAGATGTCGGTGGGAGACTTAATGGAATCGCTCCCTCCATTGCACCCACTGGATGACATTTTATCGGACTATAACATCACTCCAACCTATCAGGCCCAGGCAGGAACAGAGGAAGGATGGTCTTCCTTATTTGATTTCGCATATGACAACTATGGCGATGAGCTTGACTATGGCTACATGAAATCTCCATACAGCAATTTCTTAAACTATTCCAATACCGACTGGGCAATGTCTGGGGACTTCTCTACTACAGCACGCGAAGATAGTTTATCATAATTTGCGATGAGCGTAGTGTGTTTTTTTTTTACTTTGTGATGTATTTTTATTTTTATTTTTTTTTTTTGGTCGTTTACTTTGTGATGTATTATTTAGTACTATTGTTTAGTGTGGCTTCTGTAGTGGAGGGAAACATACAGTTTCATGTTTTGTAGGTGTCTTAGGCTCCAGTGCCCGTTACTACCCAGAAAATCAAATTTTGGTTAGATTTAAAGCAACGTTTTTTAAATTTACTGTAACTCATAATTACTAAAACTGTAATTAGTTCACTCTGCGACAACAATGTAACAATCTGTATAATTATTTTCTTGGATCGAGAGTTTGGAAAGAAAGAATCATGTTATTTGTGCAAGACTCACCACATAAAAAAATTCATTACAAAAAGGAAATTCACTATAAAATGTTGTCATTTGTTTGTAATAAAAATTACCAATTGGTAATGAAAATTAACTCAATATTATAGTTTTAAAAGAAGTCTATATCAATAGCGATCAGTGAATGACACTAGCAATTTACATTGATAAGATCCTTACACAAAAGCAATTCCAACTTTCAAAGTTTGAAAAACCTTATCCATTTTTCATTTACTATGTAGTTATCCAACTATAATCTATGTCTTAAACTTTTTTTATAATTGAATGCACTACAAACTAATAGTAGATGCATGAGATCAAAATTAATATCATGCTTACATGATTATGGACTTATTGAATTTGATAGAGCTTGTTGAAGTTTATTTTAAATCAAGTCATCAAATTTCTTATTAAAAATATTAATTCATTGATCACTATTAAAATAAAAAAGATAATATCTACATAGAAAATGAATCTTAACCATCTCTTGGATTCACCTCTGATCCATTTTGAAAGATAGAGAGAAAAAGTGCCATTTTAAATGGGTAAAATTATAATTCATAAAATAACAATAATAATTAATCTTAAAATTTATGGAAGGTCACCTTTTATTGAAGATAAAAAAATAAAAAAGAGAATAGAGAAGATCACATGATGGACATATTATACTAAACCTGGTAATTCAAAAACGAAAAAGCATTGCTAAATATATTCAAGTTGTCTTAAAAAAAAAAATGTTCTGATCAATGGGGGTGGACCAAAAAGAACAATCAAATAAACTTTTGTGGAGGCAATTGGGAGAAAAACAAAGATGGGCGCATCATCTTTTTTCTTGCTTCTTCCTACCGAAGAGTTGGAGAAGACGAGGTTGCTCGATCAAGATTTCACTGCGATCCATTACGAACTCGTCAATCTTGCTCGGTTTTTTCGGCTCGATTTCTTGTTCAAGATCCGGCGCCGATCGGGTTGGAGCTGAATCGAATTACCCGAGCGATTATTGACGAGTCCCTTCATGGGTCGTGGGTTCTTCAGGATTCAAAATCGATTCTTTTCTTGGCCTCGGCCTCGGATTGCGGGTAAAAATCGACTTTCATCTTCCTCGTTCTGGACTTGGGCAAGTTTCCCATTTGCGTGGAGTGAGTTTCTGGGATCCCTCCTTCTCAAGGAGGGTTTCTGTTTCGTGTTCTGAATTGGGTCTGACTTGGACATTGCTATGTGTTCCGAAAATCTAAACAAGATTGCAAATTTCACCTGGAAGAAAAAGAAACTTGAGGTGGGAGACAGCCACGAATGATCTTTCGGTTCCTATGCTGCAATTCCGGTAGTTGCAACCATTTCTGGGTAGTTCTCGATGGCTGAAATTTTTCTCCTCTTCGAAATGGTTTTCAACTTGTTCGCGCGGTTATGTTCGAAAACTACAATATCGAGCACGGCCCCGGTGTAGGTTGTGTTTGTCTCTTCTCTCCCCGCTTCGCCTTCCCTCTCCTTCTTGCATATTTGGGAGGCAGTTGGCACGGTTCTTGTTGCTTTGTACTCTTCCTGGGATATTGACATGTTCTGAATTGTTTAATATCGTAGATTCATGCTTGTCCCTATTATGAATCTGCAGGTGCATTGCCTTGTCTATATTGTATAAAGTGACCCTTGAAACGAGGGAGAGGAAAGAGTGGATGGGTGATGAATTAACTTAAGTCAAAGGCGATTCAGGCGTTTCTCTACATTTTGATGCAGTTGGAAATCATTTATTTGGAAGAATCACGACAGGCGTGAGAATTATAGTTTTAGCTCCCGTTTAATGTTTTTCCCTGAGTGCAGAATTCATTTGGAGAAATGACGGAATCACTTCCTCAAGTGCTGCAACTGGCGAGCCTCCTTCATTTACATCAGAAGATGGCTTATTGGGAAATGGTTAGCATGACAATTACTTTGGTAATGGATATATTTCATCACTTAGCAAAACTTCTCTAAACGCCCAAACTGTCGGAAGTTTGAACTGAAGCTGATTGGTTTAAATGGTGCTTGTGTGTTGATTTGTAGGAGCGATGTGTCAATGTCATATATATCTTAATCCTGAAACTAAGTGAATTCCTATTATGCAGTAAAATATTCAAAAGAATAAAACTGAGCTTGGATAACAAGCTCTTTCGATTACTTTAGGCCTGCTAAAAGTTTATTAGAAATCGTAATAGATAAATACTATCATTAGTGGACGTTTGACAGGAAGTAATGCATGAGGGAGCTAAAGACCTTGCTTTTAGCTATTGACCTTAAGGGAATAACTTTTAAGTGGGTAGTGTGATGGTAGAGTCCGAAGAAGAAGTAAACTTTCCAAAGAAGTTTTGAAACTTGGAGAACAAGTCTGAAATTTTTCAGTCGGGAACAGTTGTTTTTCCTCCCTTCTTTACCATGTTAGTGGCAATCCCTTATGTCTTTATTGTAGCTCTTTTGTTTGTATGCAGATTCTTTTCTGATGGACTTTTTTTTTTTTTTACTTTTATATTATTTTTTGCTGAGCCATGAACATTTTATTTGTTAATATGATAAATATAAGTGGGGAAAACTTAAGATTTTTCTTTTCCCTGCTTCTGCCCTTTACCACCTTAGTCCTTGTTGATTTTGAGGGGACATAAATAATCATGAAGAATCTCACATCGAGATTGCTTTGAATGATTGAACATATGGCTTGGAAAATTGAATAGTAGAAGTGTCTTATGTAGAATATTAAGAATTTACTAATTTTTAATGGGATTCTCCTGTGTATTTGTATGGGGTCTTTCTACAGTCCCCAACCATTACTGATTTTGCTTGTGAAGTTACTACTTTGATAATGAAAGGTAACAACGGTTGTTATTGCCCAAAATGAGAAAATTGCAAAGGTTATTGTCATAAATTACTGTTTGTACGGGACTATAGACATACCCATTGGTATGAAAAAAGCAGCTATCTATTGATATGCTCAGTCACAGGATATGCAGAGGTTAAGATGTGGGATCCACCAAACAGTCAAACAACTTCCTAGCCAGGGTTAGACCCATGGTATCTCTATTATAAATAAGAATGGATAGAACTCCGGGATGAAGCAATCCGAAGCAAGTCCATATTGCTCTCTTCAAATTTCCTTCTCTCTCCCCTTGTAGTTAGTATTTTTGTTCTTTTTTCTTTTTTTTCTTTTTTTTTAAAGATGGAAAGTGTAGAAATTTCATTAGTTGATCTGCCAGTGGGATTCCGATTCAGACCAACGGATGAGGAACTTGTCAATCAATACTTGAAGTTGAAGACACTCGGCAACAAAACAGTTGAACAGATAATTCCCGAGGTTGATGTCCATCAATTGCCACCTTGGGATTTACCTGGCAAGATAAATGATAAGACACAATGGAAACTGTCCTGTTCATCTTTAAAAAATGTGATGAGTTCATGGTTTGTTGTGGAAATATGCAGAACTGTCAAGGATAAAGTCAGATGGTGATGAGTGTTTCTTCTTCAGCCGTCTGCAAAACAAATACCCTCAAAGTAAACGAGCAAGAAGGACAAATGATTATGGCTCTTGGAAGCCAACCGGCAAAACTCATAAAATTAGGACACAAGACAAAAAGCACACATTAGGTCTGAAGAAAATTTTGGTTTTCAAAAAACGTCAAAGTCCCAAAAATGCCCATACCAAATGGGTACTGCATGAATACAGCGTCCTCAATGACCAGGTACTCAAATCTTCTTGCTTTCCTTCCTCTCGCAGTGAACTTCCGCGCAAACCATATTTAAATCATTTAAGCATACATATGTGTGATTAAGGTCACTAAATGTATGTTCTCCATTCCAGGAACTTTCATTTAAGAGCCCTTCTGATTTCATTTTCTTCTCCAACACAATTTTTCTGAAGTTGAGACGTAGCAGCTTACTTTTAGTTGCTCTGACTTTTGCCTTTTTTTCCCCCCTGAAATGAAATAAGCTCTTATTAACTTCTGTTGATTGGTTTTCAATTAACACAATTTTACCAAGTAAAATACCGTGACTTTTTCTTCTTTTTTTGCTCCGAATTTTGCTGTTGCTATAGCTATGAAGTGCACCATTCACTCTATTTTGAAGCTGAGCAATGAGTCTTTTCTAAAAGGAGTCTTATAATTTGAGCATTATGTATTACCAAAGTTGTTATTTTGACTGAAATTTGATTCTTCGAGGTCGGTTTTACTTTTCTTTTGGGATTAAACCGCGAAGCATTTTTAGAGATCAGTGATTGGACTTGAATAAATTGGTAACTTGTCTTTTGTCTTTCTATATCAGAGTGACTTTGTTCTTTACCGCTTGAAGAAAAACCCTGATGAGAAGGGTATGAAAAATTCAAAGGCTCAGAAGACCAACACAGGTATCTCTATTATGCCTCAAGAAGGCAGCACAAGTAACCCTAACTTGTCTGATGAAGTCAACAACACAAGTATCCCTATTATGCCTCAAGAAGGCAGCACAAGTAACCCTAACTTGTCTGATGAAGTCAACAACACAAGTATCCCTATTATGCCTCAAGAAGGCAGCAGAAGTAGCCAGAACAGCCCTGATGAAGTCAACAACACAAGTTGCTCCAACACATTAGTAATTGCCAAAAGCATGGTACCTGAAGAGATTCCGAAGGTCAGAAGAAGCATCAAAATGGCACCTGTTAAAGATCACTATAGCGTGTTTAGCAAACTAATTTTTCTTCTTGTTTTTGTTTCGACAACAGGAATCTTTAAAAGAAAACATACATCGACCACAAATGCCAATTCTCTCACCAGAATGGAACTCATCACAATGTGATTTCTCTGCAGCTCCACAGCCTCCCACAGTGGCTGGGGAGCAATTTACTTCAGATCCGGGATGTCAGGATTTGGATTCTTATTTTGCTGATACTGAACTACTCCAAGAGATACTGGAAATGTTGACCCCGTAAGCTGGTTCTAGTATGAACACTCTTCTAAAGAAAGTATTATATAAGCTTTTTTACTGTTAGGTAATTGGTGTACGTCCACTGGCCTGGAAGCACATTCTTCAAGTGCTGATAAAGAGTATGCCCATGTGGAAAATAATGTACATGGATCAAATGCGTTCATGATGCGCATTATTTGCTTAATGAGCTTTTTATTCCAAGCTGCTTAATATGAGTTATTTGTCATAGCAGTAGGTGAATTTTTAACGTGAAATTCGCCAGAAATGTACAAACAGTTATTTGGATTTGTTGCAGCTACTTGTTTCGCACTCACATGCTTTGTATATATGAGGTATATTGATTTGGGATTGAACTCATTCCTGATTGACCGTTCTTTCAATGGGATTGGATTCATCCCTTTTAATTGTTTCGACTCTCAGGCCATTTGTGTTTGATTTGAAAATAATAAGATGGAAAAGGAAAGTTAGTGCAAGACCCCCTGATTATGAAATATTATTAGTTGCGAGAAGAGTCTTGGATCTGAAGACTGAAAGATGACTTTTGTGTGGTCCGAGCATTACAAATACAAATGACCAGAAATAGTAGTTACAATTAATCAACTGTCAACAAACAATTGCAAAAAATGGAAATTCAATTCTGGCGAATCGAACGCTTGCAGGCTGAAAGTTGTCACTCTCAGCTGTCCTGTCCAATTTTACCTTAAAAGTTATCTTCTGAAACAAGGGAAGGACCGCATAAAACATTCGTCAACCAGACAGTCAACTCAATGCTTTTGCCATAGCACCGAAAGAACACCAATTATAAAGCTCATTAGACCAATAAATAAATAAAGCTCGAGCTAGTGTTTCAAGGGTCAGTCTGCTTCAGATTCACCTACTGAAGTTACTAAATACTGAGTTTGAGAGTGATGTTTTCAAGACTTAAGAATGTCGTACTCATTCCCCGTCATATTTTCAATGAACAAATGCATGACTTTCCGCCTGGAGCATACAAGTTTCACCCCACCTGTGAGGAACTACTGGTTCATTACTTGAGACAAACAAATTCTCATAATTAAAGATGTCCAATGCGTTATTCCAGAGAACTCTTTCGTGTACAATTTTAATCCTTGGTGTTTGCCCCTCCTATTCAGAGGTAAAATGTGACATTCTCTTCGAGTTTACTCTGTAGCTTATGGGTGAAAAGATGTTGGTGTTCGTAGCAAGGTGCCCCTGTTTTGTGAGACAAACTATGTTTGAAGGTCGAGGTTTGCATTTGTTTTTCGGTTTTGAAATGGCTCATGTGCTGTTGTCTATTGCGACGGGAGAAAGAAATGATCATGGAAGAGTTCGGTGATGTGTCCATAGAATTTGGTCTCGATGAGGTCATTGGTGGTGATCACATCTCCAAAAATTTATTAGATTTTACCTCAATTACGTGAGAGCTATTTATGCTACCGAAAGCTAGACGAGTTTTATTAATGAGTACCGTCGGATCAGTTGTTAAACGTACTTGATGAAGAAATGTTCCAAAAAGCATCAATAGCGCTTACTACAAAATCAATCAACGTGATCAAAATTGTGAAATTTCTTTATTTGGTCGCTTAGCAAGCATCCCAGGGACACTACTTAGATAACATGTATGTTTTTATCCGAGAAACTTTTCAACTAAACTAAAATGGAGCGTTACAAGTTTCGTAGAGTTCTTCTATCCGCATGCAGTGTCGAGCCAATGCCTATGCTTATTCTTGATCTTTCAAGATCATCATCTGCAGAAATCAAGTTAATACCGTTCTGGGTTGAACAATCCACATATTAACCAATATCGACACCACTGGTTCAAATTGAATCTGTTAAAGGAGTCATCTTACAAGAACACCATCCGGTCAAACTGACAATCTAATTTGAAAAGAAACTTAACTGGACCAAACCTATTAACGGAAACACTACTCTTTCCCTGTCGTAACACGAACTGCAGCAAAACCAGCACCACCGACGCTCAAATAGCCACTGGAATCAGCCAAGCAGCATCTTTGGCATTCTCTCCCCTTGTTAGAAACTTCAATCCAAAAACTCAATCAAAAAATTGGCCTAAACCAAGGGCTCAACTGAGAAGTGTACTTGCACATGAGAAACCAAGCCAGCACAATTGCTTGTATCATTTCATATTGAACAAGACTGGCAGGAAAAAACATAGCGGCAAAGCGAACTTGCACAGTTGAATGAATACTTACAAGCCTGGTAACTACAAGATCAGGTTGCAAAAATCTAGGCGTTTTATACATCCATTTATTAATTAAACCCCCTCAAGTGAAAGAAGTGAAATATATAATATATTACAAATACTTCAATCTTGAAAATTGACAGGCTTTTTCCTTTTAATCAAGGTTTATACATTGATGCAATTCTAGCATCAATACTCCTGTGTCTAGGATTCATCCATGAAAACAGCGCCATGTCCAATAGACTTCATGATTTTCTTGAACAAGAGAACCATAATTGCTATGCTAAGTCCGACCGCAGCCCATGTGAACAAGCGGTCATCAGCTGGTTTTTGAACCCTTGTTTGAAGCTGTTCACTTCTTGCCGGGCTATGCCTAGACGGCTCTGCTCTCTCCATGACAGGGTTTGAATTAGCGGGGGGTTCTCGTGCTTCTTCAATAACCCTATCACCTGCATCGCGTGGAGGCTCTTCAGGAGAGGAACTTCCCTCGTTGCTCTGTGCTTCAGCAGAATGGTCATCAGAAGGCTGAACTTGAGGAACAGGCGGTGCTTTGCTCAGCATATACTCATGAATCTGTCGAGAGAGTAAACTCAATAAGAATTTTTGCTCCAAATGATCAAAAAGTACATGTGCAAGGGGGAATTATACCTCGTCAATCAGCTGTTGACGATCAATGTTACTGGATCGGGGTGCTGCTTCACGAGATTTAATAGCCAAGGCACGTCTTTCTTCCTTCTTATAGTCTAGGGAGCCCAATGCACCATTAGGGTTGGTTGGCATGAACGCAATGAGTGCCACTAAAGCAGTCCGTACTGCCAAAACAAAGAAGAAATTAGTATGGATTGGACTCTGAAGCTTCCAGTGATCAGCAAACTAAGAATCTTAAAACCTGAGTAGACCTTATGTCAGGTAGAATTGTCCAACGTATTCTACAATTATCTAATCCTAGCACCACTCAAATTATGTTAAAAACAACAGCAATCCAGAAAAATAATTTACAGGAGCTGGTGAAATCAATTGGGGATGTTGCACACATTCCTTAAGAGAAAGCCAAACGACACCCATATCCCAAGCACCTTATTTACCCCCACAAAAGCATAATGAAAGATGACAAAATTTCTACTCCATGCAACTGTAGAGTATTTTTTTAGCAGACCTTTAATAGTTTAACAAGCAACCAAATGCCCGGCAAAAGAATGATACCCAAGCAATGCCTCCGGGTTTGAGATTCGCAATTTTACACTAGCCTCATAACCAATGACAATCAAAAACTTACCACTCCATGATGGCTGCCAGTGCTCAGGGTGATGATTGGATATGCTCAGGCATATCTTCGTCTGTGTCTCAAAGCGACCATTGGGCTGTAGCATGACAAATACACATTTGAGTGAATCACACAGTAGGGTCAAACAAAGGAAAGGAACATAAAGTTGCCCGATGGGTAAAATAAAATGAGACAAGATACAGAAAGAAAACATTACCGTCAACAGCAAGAACGACGGTGGCTTGAATGGATACTCCGCAGGGAGCTGGATGCGGCCATGGTAAATACCGCCTTCGAATTCACTGTCACGCGGTCCCCTGATAGCAAATTGCCACTCAAAGATGTTCTCCTGCAAGCAGAGAAGACATCCAGAAGATTAAGCAAACCCGCCACTGAACAACTGCTTAGGAAAAAAAAAACCTAAGGCAAGCCAACCTCACGTCAACTATCACTCAAAAACAAAGAATTAAGAAGCTCCAGGGGTCAGGAGTAAGGAAAACTGACACGTAAAATTGCAATTCAGCGCGAATTCGTCAACTTTCATTCGATAAATCAATCAGGCGGGGAGCGAATTCAACGGCTTATGGAGGCCGGTCGTCGAATCGCAACAACCTCGCCTAAAAACTCAAGACGGAAATCATCCGAAGCACAAACGGACCGATCAAAATTCCGTCCTCTCGCGCACCGACACACCTCGCTCGCCGTACAAACCCCGAAAAAGCAATCGAATCGGCGCCGGCGACCCGAACGATGCGTTTCCGGTGGCCGGATCCCAACAACCTCGCGTAAAAAACTCAAGACAGAAATCCAAATCATCCGAAGCACAAACGGATCGAACGAAACCCCGAAAAGCAATCGGATCGGCGCCGGAACGATCACGTTTCCGGCTCCGATCTCCCTTCCCTAGCCCTAATCGGACCTAACACCTCGACGATGTACGTAAGGAAGAGATCGGGAATTGGGAGCAGCGGGGACCTCGAGGGGGAGGCTCATGAAGTCGTCGGAGGGGTTGGACTGCATTTCCTTGATCTCCTGCAGGATCCGCTTCACCGCCGGGTTCTTCCGGTTGTACTTGTCCTCCGCCATGTCGCTCGCCGCCGCCGACGACGGTCCCGATCGATTCGAATCGCGCGCGAGGCGGGGGAGGAGCGGTGGCGATCGATCGATCTTCTTATGAGAGTTCCGCTTTTCGGTTGGGGGATTTTTTTTTTGAGCTGGGAGCTTGCTGTGTAGAGAGAGAGAGAGAGAGAGAGAGAGAGAGGACCCCGTCGTCTTGACTCGACACGTCAGGTGGTGGTAAGACGGGTGACGTGGCGGGGCGTGATTGGACAGCCGGGCGACGCCTCTCTCGTTTTACTGGTCACGGTGAGTGAACTCGGAAATCGTCGGTTGCCGCTTGCTGGCAAAAGGCAGATTGTAATATAATCATTTCATAAGTCCCCATGAATATATTTTCTCCGATTTCAACTTTTTTATATTTAAAAAAATGATTAATACTCTGAAAAATCTCAAACTGATACAATTGTAATAAATTTACCGCAAACTATTTTTTTGATCACCAAAAACCTCAAACTGGTATACTTTTGATAAATTTACCCAAAATCGATACACTTATGATAACTTTACCCTCTATTAGTTTTCATTAAATTTCACTGTCAAATTATTAAGTTAAATAACATGTGATAAATGACCGGTATACCATTTGAGATTTTATCTTTCTGTTTGTCACGCTTTAGCGAAAGGTATATTTGTCAAAATTTACCAATTTGGGTTTTTTTTGCAATTGAATAAATTAGTTTATGGTAAATTTGCCATAAATATACCAGGTTTATGATTTTTTTTTTATTTTCAGTCGGGATAAATTTGTCATAAGTATAACATTTTTTGGTTTTTCATGGTCAAAAAAATAGTTTAGTTCTCCTGTCTTTCGTCTGGTCAGTGGTTCACCTGCCGCCACTCATACTCTACTCCTACCGTGTGCTGCTACTCTTTGCTTCTAGCCTTTGTTGCTGTGTTGGCGTGGTGTTGTTGGGCTTTTGCCATTTCTTTCGGTTGTTTGTTGTTTCCTTTCTGTTTTACTTCGGCTCCCTTCCACTTATCATGCTTGTTTGCACTTTGAGTGAAAGTTTTTGGCGTCGGATGTTTGTATAGTTGGCTAATTCCTCAATATATTCTTACCTTTACCAAAATATATATATATATATATATATATATATATTTTTGACAAAATTTTTCCAAATTTAGGGTTTTTTTCAAGGTATTAACTCTTAAAAAAATACTAAAACTATGATCACTTATATCAGTCACAAAAATGAATAAAAAAAAGCTTTCAAGAAAATCTTTAGGCATCAATTTTTATCAATAATAAAAAATGTTTATTAACTAATTATTCTAAACAATATAAGAGTCATTTATTTTTCACAAAATAAACATACCATAAATGAAAAATGAGACGTTCTTGAAAAAGGGCTAATGCCACTCTAAAACTATGCCCATTGTTACACTAATAACCCAATTCTTTTTGTGCAACTATACCCAATTGATACTGATACTCCAAACTTTTCCTTTTTTGTATCGCTAAATCCTCTAAATTATACCATCTCTTATATGTTCAAAGTATTAGTGTGCATTATTGTCAAGCTAGCAAAATTTAGGTTTTTTTAGAAGTAGAAAAAAGAAATTTTGTCAAATTAGTACAAGTTCAGGAACTTGGTGACGCTAAAAAAATTGGAGCATTATTATCATAACAAGCATATTTCAGGATTTTTTGGTAATATATTTTCTTTTAAAAAAATCGCCCCTCACGTCCTTAAATTCCCAATGGCCTTCCCTTTTAAATGCACATTTTCTTTTCTTGTGAATTTTCAAAAGATAAAGTAAAAACTCCAGGCCCTAAAATTTAAGAAACTATGTAATCTATAGACAGTATAAAATGAATGGCTTTTCTTTGAAATTCTCAACATACGGTACGGAATATTGTTCAAACTAGAGAGCATGAAGCACAAAATTTTTTAAATAAAATTTTAAAAAAGTAAAATCGTCTGGTTTATGCAATCTTTCCAATTAAAGGAATAGCCGATGGAAAATTGCGGGGCTCAACATTAACCGGTCATTCGTTTTGATGGATGGGCTATTATACTTGAATGGGCCTTCTTAACAAGTTATTGGGCCTCTTCTTTTGAAATGCTCCACTATTTAAAATGCTCTAGATACAGTTTAATATGTATAATAGATTCCCTTTATGCCTATGTCTCACAACTCCTCATTTACAAACTTGGCTAAGTTTCAAGATTACGGTACTGTAAATCCTTGGCCTTATGTCCCTAGCCCCGATCTCTCCAATTGATTTTTTTGAGGGCGATATCTTTCCTCAGTGTATTGCGAGATGTGTTTTGCTCTGTTCTTGGTTGGAGACCAAGCCTATGATCAATGCCTTACAAATATGTACATCACTCATACGAAAATAAACAAAGATGATGTCCAAGAAAAGTTTCTATCGTGTGATTTGAGTAGCACCTCGTAACAAAGACAAGCATTTTGTCTGGTCTTGCCTTGTCTTGAGAGAGAGAGAGAGAGAGAGAGAGAGAGAGATGGCCAAGGAAAGTGACCCTGCCCAATTGAGAAAATCCAATTATTGATGATCCACACCTTCAATCTTTGGCTAAACCGAAGTCGCATTTGTCTTTACGGACAACGAATCTCCTTTGGTTTCGGGTGTCCTGTCGGGGCAATGTCCGAGGAAGCGACGAAGAGAAGAAGACGGAAAGTCCCATATGCAATTCTTTCGGCTCACTCTCTGCAACACTTCGGACAATGTTAAGTGCTCCGGGAGCTGTCCGTCCTCTTCCTCTTGCTATCTTCTCAAGTCCCTTTATTCTTCTAGAACGAAAAGAAAAGTACATCGGTTTTACCATGTTTGTCATGTCTTGTGTGATTTTAGCCTAGTTGGAAATGTTTTCTCGACTTAGCAGCTAAGGATTGAATTATATGCGTGGATGTTGATTGACTCGATCCATTAGAACCACCAAATGAAAAAGTTAACGGGAAAAGTGCCATAAAAATCTTAAACATTTTGTCGTTATGCCAATTTAGTCCTAAATATTTTTACGTTGTGCCAATTTAGTTTTTCCTAGGTCGATTTTGGCGGGATTTTCTTGACTGACATCGGATCGACCGTGATATGGTCGATCGGTCGGCGACGTAGACAACTTTTAATAATATTTTAATTTTTTTTTTTTTTTTTTTTTTTTTTTTTTTTTCTTTCCTCTTCTTCCTCTCCAATCGCCAACCTTGGCGACGGACCCGGCAAGGGCGAGGCCGCCCTCGTCGGCCACTTTGCGAGCAAGGCTCGCCCTGCTAGATGGGCTCGACCTCGCCCGCCTCGCGCGAGGCCGCCCTCAAGGCACGGGTGGCGAGGCTCGCCCTCACCTTGCCCTCAAGCCATGGGCGAGGCTCGACCCTCGCCGGATCCGAAGCCTCGCCGCCCAAGCCTCGAGGGCGGCCTCTCCCCGCAGCGCGAGGCCGCCCGCGCGACCACGGCAAAGTGGCCGACAAGGTCAACCTCGATCGGCTAGCCATCGCCTCGGCGGTCGTCAAGGTCTAGCGACCGGCTGGAGGAAGAAGAGGAGAAGAAAAAAAAAATAAAAATAAAAATAAAAATTTAAAATATTAAAATATTATTAAAAATTGTCCACGTCAGCCGCCGATCATTCCACGTCAGCCATCCATCCAAATAAAAAATCTGGCCAAAATTGGCCAAAAATGAATGAATTGGTATAACGTAAAAATGTTTATAACTAAATTAGCACAACATAAAAATGTTTAGGACTAAATCGACACAAAAACAAAAGATTTATGACTTTTTTGGCATTTTTCCAAAAGTTAACATCTTTGGGCTACTGGCTTCCTGGCTTTTAGACTCACTTCTGAGTTAGCTCGGACCTTATTCCTCGTCAAGACTTCAATGAATCTTCACTAGTTGTGACTCAAGAGGTGCTGAGAAAAAATTAGATTTGAGGCGTGAAGATCATTGTTGTGGCTTCAGTTCGGCCAGGCTTGTTCTCAGGAAAATTCCTGACGGAATAGTTTAAGGAACATTAATCTGATTTCCGGCAGTTAAAGCTTGCAGGACAATCGCTAAGATATTGCAATTCAGCATTTCAGTCCTTCGAGATGTTTTGTCTCTTCCTGGTTTTGCAATTCACGGCGTTCGGCTAATACACAAGGACTAGTTTAACGTTTGCAAGACAAATGATCATTGACAGAGTATCTGCGTGAATAGTTTATGTAAGAATAATTATGGCCCACAAAGCTATTATTAATTGTTGGCTTAATAATTACTTACATGCTGAAAACCGATGGAAGACTAAAAGATAAAAGACTGAAAAGTCACAACTGTTATGAAGTCATAACGAGTTTATTGAATGCACTTATTAATCAATAGGTTAATATTAATTTAAGTAGCAACAAAGAAGTTGCGACCTTGCTAATCTCGTGAAGATCTAACGTGCTTTAATGGAAGGCGCGCATTAAATCCATCTAAGGATTGTACTCACTTATTGCACCTGATTTTTTTTTTTTTTTTTTGTACCTAATTTTTTTTTGGTCGATTCTACTCTATTCTATTCACTCACTCTCGACTTTGCCTACCTCCTGTGTTGGGTGTGGGAGTCAAAACTCACTCCCGAAAATTAAATCTTCCCACCCCAACTCCCCAGAATGTGGGGATTCGACCCCCACCTCCCCTTCCAGTTGGAAGAGTGGTCGGCTTGGGAAATCAGTGGTTTATTGCACCTAATTGAAAGATAGGGTCTGGTACTCTCTTTCCCCATAACAACGAAAGTTGTATTGAATCCTCTATCGGATAAAAATAACTTAAAAGATTAAAGTGGGTTATAAGAGAGAAATCATATTTTTTTCTTTTTTTTTCTGCAACAATCATTTTCTCAAGGTTATTTTTCTGAAAATAAAGAACATCTTCTTGTTTCGTAGGACTACACGCCACTTGTATCGTGTATTTATTCAGCATCATATCACGGGTACATTCTGCATAACAAACTGTGAGCAATATTTGCGGTTTTAGATGGCAAGTTCAGCGTTTGCTTCTGCAGAACACAGTTTTTACGGAGTCAAGGACAAGTTGAGTTCTTCGAACCGAAGCTATGGAGGCGTCGAAGAAGAAAGAATGCAAACCCTTTTTTCAGAAGCGGAAGATTGGGGAGAGTCCCAGGACATCAGCTCCTTTTCAGATTACACATTTCATGGCAGTGACATGATGAAGAAGCAAGCTCCTTTTTCCGAGTATCAGCGGCAAGAGCAGCTACAACAATTGTTTCAGATTATGGGCTCCTTGATAATCTGCGATACGATATCACCTCTCCCCCTATCCAGACTAGTCTAGAAGAGATTGCAAAGTTCAGCAGAATCTCTACTGAGCTGCAAGATATCATTGAGGCCAGGAAGGACAAGCCCTTCCAGTTTCCTTTAACATCACTCGAGCTTCTGAGGAACTGTGGAAGCAGGTTGCAACGGCTGAGCGGAGATGGGGTACTCAATCCAAACACTGAGAACAACAAGGCCAAGCTGTCTACTTCTGAAGCCATGAGGATTGCTAGCGCCAAATTTATCCAGTCATCTTCTGTGGCAGCTGTTGATCTTGCGCTGCCAGGCCATCTTTATGATTATCACTTGTCTTGCTCATCAGAAGACGAGGTAAGGAACATACAACTTGCTGAGACCCTCCTAGCTGCTGCTGAGAAAGTGGGATGTCAGCAGTTCGATGCAGCGAGCAAATTGCTTGACCAGTGTGATGAGTTGTGCTGCAGCACAGGTAATCCGGTAGAACGGGTAGTGTACTATTTTTCTGAAGCCCTTAGAGAGAAGATTGATCGGGAAACGGGAAGAGTCAGCATAAAGGGCCTGGGAAAGAAGATGGACCTCAATCTAGATGAAGACATCATGAGGGCGAAACCTCCAACCATGTTGAATCACCAACTAGTCCCCTTCTCTCAGATCCGGCAATTCTCCGCAATACAGACCATCATGGAGAACGTGGCGGAGGCTAAGAAAATTCATGTGGTTGACTTCGGGATATGGAAAGGAGTCCAGTGGACGGTCCTAATGCAAGCCCTCATGAATCGACGTGAATGCTCCCTAGAGCTGTTGAAGATAACAGCCATAGGTACTTGTTCCCAGCAAGTGATTGAGGACACAGGTAAAAGGCTGGAGACTTTCGCTCGACTGTTCCATGTACCGTTTTCTTTCAAAATAATCATGTTGCAGGACATGCTAGAACTCAAGGAGGATCTTTTTGATCTGGACAAGGAAGAATTCATTGTTGTCTATGCTCGGTTCTTCCTTAAGACGATGATTGCTTGGCCTGAGAGGCTCGAGTCTGTCATGAAAGTGATTAAAAAGCTAAACCCATGTGTGATGGTGGTCACTGAAGTCGAGTCAAACCACAACTCACCAGCTTTCACACATCGGTTCCCTGAAGTGCTTTTCTACTATAGTGCATACTTTGATTGTCTCGAAGAGTGTATGTATGGAGCGAGATGATGAGAACAGAACAGTTCTTGAATCTGTGTACTTGGGCCAGGGATTAGGACCATACTGGCTGCTGAAGGAGAGGAAAGGACTATTCGGAATGTAAAAATTGATGTCTGGAGGGCGTTCTTCAGTCGATTTGGAATGGTTGAGGTAGATTTAGGCATGGCATCACTATATCAAGCAAATTTGATGGTAAAGAAATTTCCTTGTGGAAGTTCTTGCACGCTTGACATGAATGGAAAATGCCTGATTATTGGGTGGAAGGGCACACCTATCCATTCTCTGTCCGCTTGGCAATTCAACTAACGAGTGTTTACAGCAGCATGATCACATACTTGCTCCATACTTGTTTGCCATAACTTAATCCAGGGGCAAACTATGTTTGATCATATTCCTCCAAGTGTTGGATAGGGAACATATCTTGTTATACGAACATATCTCTTTGGAAAGCGGTTTTTCTCCTGGCTGGCCTATGAGGAAATCGAATCCCAAGGATAGTTTCCTACTTTCAGGTTGGTTTTATACGATCAGAATGTTCATGAGGCTGTTTTTACTCTGCTGAAATGTGACAAGAGACCTTCTCTTGTTAGCGTACCTTTGGTTTTGAGATTCCTTCCTCGAGTTCTGCAGTATCACAACAAGATTACAAGCTCCATGATGTCACTTCCCAAATAATCCCAAGAGAAGTATGATATCATGTTTCTTTCTTGTTCGTGTGTGATACCAGAAATGTAAAATCTTTTACTGATAATATATGATTATGATGTGTTATCTACTGTAGTATGACTGTTGGAAGATATGCGGATTTGTCCCATATCTTGATTGATCTTGATTGATCTTGATTGATCTTGATTAATCTTGATTGATTATGTTTCATGTATTTATGTAAATTGAATATTAGACTTAGATCTAGATTGATTATTAGATCTTTTTATTTCCTTGCACATAATACAATTTGTATTATTTATTAGACTAAACTGTACATTCAATATACATTGGAATACAGAAATTCCTACACGACTCTCTCTCTCTGTTCTCTTCCTTCTCCTCTTGCCTTTCTTTCATGGTATCAGAGCACCGGTCTCTGACACGCTTCCGCCTCAAGCTGCTGCCGAAGGAAGTTTTCAACCTGCAAAAGGATTGATAATTCGGCATTAGAAGGCATACTTTTGAAGGAAGAAAATTACTTATTTTTGAATACTTATTATGGCTTCTCGGCGGGACTCCAATGCTGGCGCCGACAGCAGGGACACCGGAGGAGAGGATTCTCCGCAAGTTCCACTGCACCAGAATTCCCCTGCACCAATCTCAACATCCGAACAACCCTTGATTCGGGCCCAACCTCGCAATGGCGGCCCACGCAGCTCAGATCCAATTGGGGCAACCCACGACGGGCCAACCATACCAGTGGATTCCGTATCCACTCTATTATGGGCCAAGCCCAATGTCATCACTGCCTGGTTTCGTGGGCCACCAAAGTCACGATGGGGGCCCGCCGGCCACGAATGGGGCAAGCCCAGCCATCGTGATAGAGCAGACGGGCGGATCAAGCAGTTCGGGCAACTCGGGTGCGGGTCAAAATCCCTACCCGGGATATTTCAATACGGGTCATCCGATCGGGTCGGGCGAATTGGGCCAAGGGACGAATCCCTACTCGAATTTCATGCCCGGTTTTCTGCCTGTTCTGACGACGGCGTTCACTGGGCGACCGAAACTGGGCGACCCTTTGTACGTTTCCAACGCCGACGGACCGGAGCTTCGACTGATAAACCAACAACTAACCGGAGCAGAAGTATATTCGAAGTGGTCAGAGGAGCTCCGGCGGGCGTTGATAACGAAGGATAAAGATGGTTTCCTCGATGGAACCATCGCAATCCCCTCGGATGAACGCCAAGCCCGACACTAGCGAAAGTGCAACCACCTCATCCAAACATGGATCGGTAATTGCCTCTCACCAGAGGTCGCGGCTGGGCTTCCACCCACAGAGGATGCTAAAACCATGTGGGAAAACATACGACAAATGTATGGAAAATTGGATCAAGCAAAAATTTTTAACCTAATGCAGGAAATCAGCGAACTCAAACGGGGGAACTCGACGGTCACCGTCTGCTTCAACAGACTATCGTCTATGTGGAATCAACTCGAAGCAGCGGAGGAAAGACTGGAAGGGCCAGAATCGACTCTCAAACAATACAAATAGATCAAAGAGAGAGAAAAGGCCACGAGATTTCTCATGATTCTAAACGAATCATACCTCACGTTCAGATCTCACATCCTGGCCATGGATCCCATGCCAACAATAGGACGAATCTTCCAGTTGGCGATGCAAGAGGAGAGTCAGCGACTCGCATCAGTCGATCATGCGAGGAACAGCGAGAGTCTCGCTCTCGCCGCCCGTGGAGAACGAAGAGACGCGGCCGCCAAGAGCTCTTCAACCCTAGCTCGCGAGAGGAAAACCCTCTTAGGGTTTGGAGATGCGGATCCGCGCCCCTTTAAAAGGGATGGGGCGAACGGACCAGATCACACGCGCGGATCCAGTGGCTCAAATTTCGCGCGTGGATCGAACGGCCAGGAATTCACGCGAGGATCGGACGGCATCCAAGGTGGGGATTACGCGCTCGGATCCGACGGTGGACAGGAGATCGCGATCAAAGGAACGGATGGCCAGATCTTCGCCACGTCATCCAGAAATTTCGTAAAAAATTTTAAAGGAAAGGGTAAATTTTTTTGCGATTATTGCAAGCGTACTAACCATACTATTGACAACTGTTGGAAATTACACGGGAAACCAGGTGATAAAGAAAAAAAAATTTCCACTGCCTATCAAGTCACTGGACCAACAGGTCCAAAAATTGATCAGGCTATTTCAATTGGCCAGTATCAGCAGCTCATGCAGGCATTACAAAAAATGGATAGTTCAAAAGGGGGAAATTTCTAAGGTATTTCACATTGCCTAATTAATTATATTTCCAGAAAAGCATGGATTATTGATTCTGGGGCAAGTGACCATATTGTATGCGACAAGGGATTATTTTCAGATATAAATAAAAAATTTATATCATCCCGTCTCCATTCAATTACCCAATGGCAGTTCCACTTATGTCACAGTGACAGGAACAGTGCATCTCAGTCCACAGATTATTCTCCAGAATGTGCTCTATGTCCCAGAATTCCAGTTCAACCTCATATCTGTGTCTAGAGCCTGCAAAGAGAATTCATGCCGGGTATTTTTATGCGACACTGTTTATTTCGGGCCCTTTCGATTGCGGTGATGGGCTTGGGTAATCTCTCTCGAAGGACTCTATTTCGGACAGACTTTCCAAGTAATTTCAATTTTCTTTCCAATAAGAAATCATTGTGTAATTCCACTACCAATGATAGAAATTTACTATGCACATGAGATTGGGTCATAGTGCTTCCTTTCCACATCCTGAGTGTTCTATTTGTCCCCTTGCAAAGCAATCAAGAACACCTTTTCCTTCCAGTACTTCACGTTCTAATGACATATTTGCATTAATTCATGTGGACATTTGGGGACCATATCATACGGTCAATCATGATGGTTCTCGTTATTTTCTTACTATAGTAGATGATTATTCTCGGGCAACATGGCTTTTCTTGATGCATTCTAAGAATCAAGCCGTTTCTCACTTGAAGAATTTTATCTTACTATCTAAGAATCAATTCAGAAATCCATTCGGCGGATACGTACGATAACGGAAGTGAATTTTTTAGTCATGAATGCTCCTCATTATTCAATTCTCATGGCATTCAACATGAACATTCATGTGTATATTCACCACAACAAAATGGCGTGGTTGAAAGGAAGCATCGACATCTCCTGGAAGTTGCTCGTGCCTTGAAATTTCAGGCATCCATTTCCCGGATCATTTTGGGGCGATTGTGTCACTACAGCAGCATATCTTATTAATAGAATGCCTACTCGAATCCTGAACGGGCGAACACCGTTTGAGTTGCTCTTTGGAAAGAAGCCAGATTTAAACCACCTCAGGATCTTTGGCTGTCTCTGTTATATTGCAACAACGGGACCTCGAGATAAATTGAGCCCACGTGCACGTCGATGCATCCTTATGGGATATCCAAATCTACAAAAGGGATATCGAGTTCTTGAAATCTCAACTCAGGAATTCTTCTTCAGCCGAGATGTGATTTTCCATGAGAATATTTTCCCATTTTCAGAAAATGCATCTCCAAATGAAGGTCCAGAGACAATTCCCAGAAGTCAGACCTTCCCTGATGAGGCTTCTTATCAAGATCTCTCTTACATACCAATGCCACAACCACGGAGTCTTGATTCTTCTCGCAACATTGTTTCACAAAACTCTGATGTGCACTTAAATACTTCAGAACATATACATACCCAACAAGAAGCGAAAGAAGATTCCATTGCCACTTTGTGGATATCCCCGACCCCGCACCGACTCTCTCACAAGAGACATCACCATCTCCAACTGGAATTGAATATCCTCGGCGTTCTGGACGAGCTACAAAACCTCCAACTTGGACCAAGGATTATGTATGTGCTGCTCACAACTCTCTAGGTATTCAACATCCAATCTCCTCCTATGTTTCTTTTCATAGATTATCTAAGGAGCATAGATGTTGTATTAGTCGTTTATCCGACAACAAGGAACCATCCAGTTATAATGAAGCCTCTACTGATCCAAAATGGCAAGAAGCCATGATGGCCGAATTGAAGGCACTTACTGACAACCATACATGGGATCTTGTTCCATTACCACATCATCGAAAACCGATTGGATGCAAATGGGTCTATAAGATCAAGTATCGTGCTGATGGTTCCATTGAACGATACAAGGCAAGATTAGTCGCTAAAGGATTCACCCCGAGAGAAGGGTTTGATTATCACGAGACATTCTCTCCAGTTGCCAAAGATGTTACAAGACGTTCCTTCTTAGTCATTGCTGCCATTAATGACTGGAATCTACACCGGATGGATGTTCATAATGCCTTCCTCCATGGTGATCTGGATGAAGAAATATACATGGATATTCCTCAAGGCATACGGAGACGGGGGGAGAATAGAGTATGTCGTCTCCGTAAATCCCTTTATGGATTGAAACAGCATCCGGACAATGGTATGCAAAATTTGCTAGTGCTCTTACAACGAAGAGGCTTCAAACAGTCCAAACATGATTATGCTTTATTTTCACGTATTGAAGGTATGTCATCTATCTATCTGATGATTTATGTTGATGACATACTTGTCATGGGAAATGATAGAACCTCTATAGAGAATTTCAAGGAATATTTGCACGCTACCTTTCATATTAAAGATTTAGGAGCGCCAAAATACTTTCTTGGAATTGAAATTGCTCGTTCTGACAAAGGAATTTCCCTTAGTCGGTGGAAATTTATTTTAGAGATCATATCGAGAGGCGGGTCTTTCGGGATGCAAGCCAGTTTGTAATTCCCATAGAACAGAATACTAAGCTGACCACCGCAGGTTATGATAAAGTAACATCTCGAAATGATGATCCTGTACTCAGTGATTCATTAGGCTATCAAAGACTTGTTGGGAAACTTATATACCTGACAATGACTAGACCTGATATCTCATATGCAGTTCAGACACTCAGTCAGTTCATGCATCAGCCAAAGCGATCTCATTTGGATGCAGCCTTGAAAGTCGTGAAATACTTGAAGAAATGTCCAGGACTTGGGATACTTCTATCTAGAAAAAATGACTTGAGAATGTCAGCATATTGTGATGCAGACTATGCAACTTGTCCTATTAGTAGGAGATCTGTCACTGGATATTGCATAAAATTGGGAGAATCTCTTCTTTCTTAGAAGACCAAGAAACAGGCAACCGTATCTCTTTCTTCAGCCGAAGCAGAATACCGAGCTATGGCTAAGGTTACATGTCAAGTAGTTTGGATGCAAGGATTGCTCAAGGATCTTGGAGTAGAAGTACTAGGATCCACGAAGCTGTCTTGTGATAATGATGCGGCTCTTAAACTTGCATCCAATCCTATAGTGCACGAAAGAACCAAGCACATAGAAGTGGATTGTCACTTTACACGTGAAAAGATCCAAGAGGGAGTAATTGAGACAAGAGGAATTGGGATAACAGAACAGCCAGCGGGACATGTTCACCAAGCCCTTATGTCGAAGCAACTTGCATATCTACTTAACAAGCTAGGCGTCTTGGACATATATAAGCCACCAGCTTGAGGGGGAGTGTTGGAAGATATGCGGATTTGTCCCATATCTTGGATGATCTTGATTGATCTTGATTGATCTTGATTAATCTTGATTGATTACGTTTCATGTATTTATGTAAATTGAATATTAGACTTAAATCTAGATTGATTATTAGATCTTTTTATTTCCTTGCACAGAATACAATTTGTATTATTTATTAGACTAAACTGTACATTCAATATACATTGGAATACAGAAATTCCTACACGACTCTCTCTCTCTCTGTTCTCTTCCTTCTCCTCTTGCCTTTCTTTCAATGACTTATGTGCTAAGCGGGGATCTTCCTCGTCTGAGTTCTACTTATTCTTACCTGTGTCGCAGATTGCTGTGAATTTGCATTTTAAATGTTGCATTGATCATGCTTTTAGTGTGGGTCAATTTCTGAAGGATTTGAGATATCACAGAAGATAGGGTTTTCCATAAGCTCTTTGTGTATATTATCATGGAAAAAACTAGGCTTTTAGTCGTCTGTCTTTGTTTCTTCTTTTGCCTCTACTGCACACTCGATTACCAGGATCCACATCGAATTCAGATGTAACCAAGGATAGAGTTGATGAACCCAAACTGTCACGAATCAAGGTAGTTCTTACCAAAAGAAGAATTTAATTGTTCGGATCAAGAATGCAACGATTTCCTTTAGGAGCATCTGCATATTCATTACAGTACCTATTAGTGTTCCACTTACTCTTTTTAACACTAGTTCTTATGATTCGACTTCCTACCAAATTCCATTCGTTCGCATTGACTCCATGAATATGTGCACGCACCGGTGGCGGCATGTGTGTTTATGTGTGTGTGTAGAGTAGGAAATGATGGGTGAAAGCACTCCAAAATATCGTCAACGATGCTGAAGTTACTGCACTGACTAATTGGTAATCAGGCTCAAGCAAATTAGTTATCGAGATCCATCAAGATGAGGGAAAAGATCATGACTTGGTAAGGAACAAAAGTTAGCATGCTGATCGTGAAGCAGATCACTTCTTTGAAGAACAGAAACACCTCTAGGCACTCCGGCAGGCAAGAGAATTTGAATTCTGAGCTTTGCACATGATGCTTGGAGGCGAATGGAGTGCATCATATATCAAGCAAAACATCTTAAAGCTTCTAAATTTAAGGAATCCACCCAATTGGAAGACAGTTCTTGCTAGCATAGTGAGACTGGAATGAGTCATGCTTTGATCTGAAATGGGCATCTTAAGTGGTATCTCCAATTCCCATCCAACTCCAAAATAGGCATATGAGATTCTAAACCTAATGAACCCAGATGATTTCTTCAAGCACAGCTCTTTGACAATTAAACTGAGTGTACACAGCCACACTTTTGATCCGGTCAAATATTGCAATTTATCTGCTTAATTTATATTTCACAAACACCTAGTTTCATAGAATATGTTCCAGGGGTGCATGTTTAGAAACAATTTTTCTATTCCAAACTTGTTTCTGTAATAAAAATCCATTTGATAAAATTATTTTATTGTTCTATTTCTAAAATAGATTTTTGTTCCAGAAATAAGTTTGGAATAGAAATCAGAAATAAAAATATTTTACTTTTCTATTTATGGAACATAAATGAAAAATAAAAATTCTTCTCATCGTTCGTTCTTTCTATGAATCAATCATCCATCCATCGCCGCGACTACCATCCACCGGTCACTGCCGTCCCGGCCGCCACCGCCGTCGTTCGCTGGTCGCCAGCCGCCGCTGCCCACCGCCTACCGGTCGCCGCCGCAGCCCGCCGCCGCCATCCGCCAATCGTCGGCCGTCCGCTGGCCGCCGTCCATCGGTCGCCCGCTGGTCGCCGCCGACCGCCACCAATCGCCGCCGTCCGAAAAGGAGAAATTTTGTGTTATTATCAAACAAATTTCTCTTTTTAGAATACAAAATTTGTACCGTTATCAAACGGGTATTTTTACTTAAAAACTCATCTAGAAATATAAATAGAAAAATTTATTTCTTTTCCAGAAATCAATTTCTGGCCAAAATGGTTATCATTCGCGCCCTAAATGCCCCTACTGCTATCAGATGCCAAGTTCAATCGGCTTCCTTCCATCCTAAGTAACCGTTTCCTCTCTAGTTTTACCATTGCTAAATCGGAAAATCTCCGGGTCATACTTGTCCTCCACCATGGCTCGCCGTTGAAAATCCTATCTGGATCTTTCCCGATCAACTCCGAACTCAAATCTAGAGGGTTGTGTCGATTACACGTGAGTGGTGATTTGGATTGTGAGAATGATGATATTTTCCTTTGCATTGGTTGGGCTAACTTAAGAGCTGGTATTGAGAAAAAAGTATGACCCAATTATCAATTGCTAGCAAAAATTTTAAGGTTCTGTTTGTTTTGTGGAAAATAAATAATTTGGAAAATGTTTTTCAAAAAATAATTATTTGTATCGTTTACAAAAATAAATGAACAAAATATATTTTCATTGTCCATGAAAATGTTTAGGCACGAACTATTATCGATAATGAAGACATTTTTTAATTACTAATTATTTCAAGCAATATAAGAAATTATTTTTACGAAAATATTATTCAAATCATTCATTTTCTATAAAACAAGCAGAGCCTAAGTCATGCTCACTCTGGCATCAATATTTTAAATTTTCTATTATGTCGCTAAAAATCCTAAATTTTGCTTATCGTCTCATGAATATGTCAATTTTCGTTATGTCATCAAAATCTCCAAATTTATATCAGTGTGATAAAAAAAAAAGGTACTATAAAATTTGGCTTTTAAATAACAAATTCTTGCAAGGAAAAAAAAAACGTTTTCTTTTCTTGTGAATTTTTAAAGAAACTACATAAGAAACTATGTAAGCTATATAGACAACATGAATTGTGGTTTTCGTTGAAATTTTTAGAATACAGTATGGAATATTGTTGAAGATAGAGAGGGTGAAACATAAAGTTTTGAAGGGTCAAAAAGTGAAGTAAATGAAAAGCAATTTTTCCTAGTAAAATAGTAGCGGGAGGGAAATTTCTGAGCTCAGCATAAACTGGGCATTCTTTTTTATGGGCTATACTTGGATAGGCCTTCTTATATATTTGAAATTCTATCATCTCGTGTCACAGAGCCTGTCAATAATTTCACAATTCACATTTTATTTATGTGCTTGGGTAAGTTTCAAGGTAAAGATACCGTGGAACCCTTGGCCTTATGTCCACAGTGGCCCTAATCTCTGATATCTAACACCACTCAATCTCTCATATCAAACCTCTCGGGCGATTCTCTAGCCGCGACATGTTTCTTCAGTATAAGGAGGGGTGTGTTTTGCTCTTTTTTTTCCCTTTTATTGGAGACCAAACCTGTGATGAATGGCTTATAAATATAAACATCACTCCCAGCCCCAACAGGGGGGAGAGCATGTACAAATTTTTCTTAGTAAGTTTCTATCATGTGATATAAATAGCATCTCAAAACGAAAACAAGCATTTTGTCTGGTCTAGCCTTGCCTTGAGAGAGAGAGAGAGAGAGAGGGCCAAGGTACCTATTTGAGATAATCCAACTATCGATCCACAAATTCAATTTCCAGCTAAACCGAAGTCACATTTGTCTTTACCGACATTGAATCTATGTCAAAGTTGGCCGTCCTGTCAGGGCAATGTCCAAGGAAGCGATGAAGAGAAAGTGACCATGCCCATTTGAGACGATCCAACTATTGATCAATACATTCGATCTTAGGCTAAACCGAAGTCACATTTGTTTTTACCAATATCGAATCTAGGTTGGGTTTCGCCGTCCTGTTGGAGTAGTGTCCGAGGAACCGACGAAGAGAAGTATATGAAAGTCCTTGCGATTTCGGACAATATTAATCTTCGTGAGCCATCTGTCCTTTTCCTTTTGGTTTGTTCTTTGATCCCTTTATTATTTTAGACCCCAAAAATATATTATCCAATTTGGAAATATTTTCTCAAGTTAGAAAAATAATTAGCATTGAGTTAGCAATGAAGGCGTGAAGATCACTATTGTGGCTTGAGTTCGGCAAGGCTTGTTCTCAGAAAGATTCCTTGCCGAATTGTTTGAGGAACATTCATCCGAACTCCGGCAGGAAAACCTTGCAGGACAAATGTTAAGAGGTATTGCAATTCGGGTCAGCATTTCCAGTCCTTCAAGATGTTTTGTCTCTTCCCGTTGTTGCGGTTCCTGACGTTCGGCTTGTACACAAGGAAGGACTAGTTAGTTTAATGTCTGCAAGACGCAAATGGCCATCGCATCATCATGGAATGAAAGTCAATTATCGATTCTCTGGTTCATGACCTTGATTGAGTTTGGCCTCAAACGCGTCGTGATCTGAACCGTATATTGCAGCAGTAGTCTAACCCGTTGAGCCGCACAAAATCTACATGATATCACAGCAGACTCTAGAAGATCATATCATATGGAATGAAAAATTAGTCCAAAACCTGAAGCATCGGAACAAAAAGGATGTCTACTGGGGGCAACTTATTGATACAAAGAGCGGCCTCTAGAACTAATTATAATACTCACCTAGCTCTAATCATGTCCTATATTTTGCCTGGTTTTTATCTTCATGTTTTGCCTGGTTCTATCCATTGGCAAAGCGTGTCTGAGTTGCTGTCATAGCTAATTCAAATTTTTCCAAAGAATGTAAGTTCCCGCTCCATGACTTTTACTCAGTTAATCTCATTCATTTTACCAAACGAAAACTGCTCGTCAAACTATTTCTTGCCCCAATTTCTTCACGAAATGAGTTTTAGGAGCAAAAACCGTTATTTCAAGACTCACAGAATACATAATTGTCATCGTGCATGTTAAAGTATCACACATTATTTATGTATGGAGTTTCATGAGCCTCATCAGGTGAAAATTTTAGGTCAAACATTTCAACACGATATCGAAACGAGGTTTTTATCCACAAGAAAATTTCGGATAGGAGGCCCTCATTTGTCAATTCTATGTGTCATTCTCATTCCGGTTTGCACATGAAATGGGCATTAAATTATCTCATCTCACTTGTCTTTGTGGCTCGGTAAACCTTATGATCATGCAGTGTTGCTCTACCTATCAGCTTAGGTCTTCGATAGTTGATTATAGTCTCATAAATTTTCACGGTGCAAAAACCACACTGTTAAAATCTATTGCCCACTACGCGGCCTACTACACGGGTTGTCTCGTTAATGTCAAAATCCAGGCTAATGAAGTGACTATAAAGTTCTCATTAACTGAGAATCTTCCAATTTTTTTTTTTTTTGATAAATAAAAGACGTCCCAAAGGGAATCTTGACGTATAACATCAATGCTCTTGTGGCTTCTTGTTGTGTAGGAGTACACAACACTATGCATTGTGTACAAATATCAATATAATGTCACAGGTACAATGGGGCTGACAAACCGTGAGCAAAGTTTGCAGTTTTAGACGGCAAGTTCAGCGTCTGATTCTGCAGAACACAGCTTTTCCGGAGTCGAGGACAGGTTGAGTTCATCAAGCCAAAGCTACGGAAGAGCCATTGCAGGAGAAGGATTGCAAGTCCCATTTTCCGAAGCCGAGGATTTGGAAGAGTCCGAGGACATCAGCTCTTTTTCCGACTACGGAATTAATCACAGTGAATTGACAAGGAAGCAAGCTCATTTTTCAGAGAATCAGCAGCAAGAGAAGCTACAACAATCTTTTTCGGATTATGGGCTCCTCGATAATCTGCGATGCAATGCTGCCTCTATGCCAGTCCAAATTTGTCTAGACGAAATCAAGAAGTTCGCTAGAATCTCAACCGAGTTGCAAGATATCGATGAGGCCAGGAAGGACAAGCCATTCCAGATTTCTATATCATCGCTCAAACTTCTGAGGAACGATGGAAGCGAATTTAAACAACTGGCCGGGGATGGGGTACTCAAGCCGCACACTGAGCACAGACAGGCGGAGCTGTCAACTTCTGAAACCATGAGGATTGCTAGCGCCAAATATATCCAGTCGTCTTCTGGGGCAGGTGATGATCTTGCGCTGCCAGACGACTTCTCTTGCTTATCGGAAGACGAGATAAGGAACGTGCAACTTGCGGAGATCCTCCTAGCTGCTGCTGAGAAAGTGGGATGTCAGCAGTTTGATGCGGCAAGCATCTTGCTCGACCAGTGTGATGAGTTGTGCTGCAGCACAGGAAATCCGGTGGAACGGGTCGTGTACTATTTTTCTGAAGCACTTAGGGAGAAGATTGATCGCAAAACGGGGAGAATCAGCATAAGGGGCCTGGGAAAGAGGATGACCCTCGATGTAGTTGAAGACAGCATGAGGCTGAGCCTTCCAATCATCGCATATTACCAACTAGTCCCGTTCTCTCAGATCCAGCAATTCTCCTCGATACAGACCATCGTGGAGAACGTGGCTGACGCTAAGAAAGTTCATGTGGTTGACTTCGGAATGCGGACCGGCATCCAATGGATGGTCCTAATGCAAGCCCTCGTGGCTCGACGTGAACAGTCCCTTGAGCTGTTGAAGATAACAGCCATAGGTACTTGTTCGCAGCAAGTGATCAAGGGCACAGGTAAAAGGCTGGAGACTTTTGCTCGACTGTTCCATGTGCCATTTTCTTTCAAAGTAATCATGTTGCAGGACATGCTAGAACTCAAGGAGGATCTTTTCGATCTGGATGGGGAAGAATCCATTGTCATCTGTGCTCAATTCCTCCTTAAAAGGATGATTCCTTGGCCCGAGAGGCTTGAGTCCGTCATGAAAGTGATTAAAAAGTTAAACCCATGTGTGATGGTGGTTGTCGAAGTCGAGTCAAACCACAACTCACCAGATTTCGCAAATCGGTTCGCCGAAGTGCTCTTCTTCTGTAGTGCGTACTTTGACTGTCTTGAAGAGTGCATGGAACGAGATGATGAGAACAGAACATTTCTCGAATCTGTGTACCTTGGCCAAGGAATTAGGATCACACTGGCTGCTGAAGGAGAGGAAAGGACTATTCGGGACGTAAACATCGATGTCTGGAGGGCACTCTTCAGTCGGTTTGGAATGATTGAGGTAGATTTGGGCATGGCATCGCTATATCAAGCAGAGTTGATGGCAAAAAAATTTCCATGTGGAAGTTCTTGCACGCTTGACATGAATGGAAAATGCCTGATTATCGGGTGGAAGGGCACGCCTCTTTTTTCTCTTTCTGCTTGGCAATTCGAATAACTAGTGTTTGCAGGGGTGCGTTTCGCATACTTGCTTAGTACTTTTTTGCCGTTGCTTAATCCGGCGACAAACCCATTTTTATAACCTTTGCTCATATTCTTGCGAGTGTGGGGTGGTGAACATATCCCGTTGAGCATTCAGAATGTTGGCTTGGCTGTTTTACTCTGTTCGCATGTGATAAGAGAGCTTCTTATGTTAGCCGTATCTTCGGTTGGAGATTCCTTCTTCAAGGTGTGCAGTACCACGACAAGATCGCAATCTCCATGATATGTTGCTTCCCAAACAATCCCAAGAGAAGTATGATATCATGTTTCTTTCTTGTTCATGTGCGATACAAAAAATTAAAGATTTCTTACTGATATTATATGATTATTATGTGTGTTATCCACTGTTGTGGATAATCTGCAAGTATCTTTGCAGTCTGAATTTCCTGTAATTGCTATCCGTGTTGCAGATGTAGCTGTGTATTTTCCTTTTTATATGTTCCATTAATCATGCTCTTACTGTGGGTCAATTTCTGAACGGTTTGAGATGTCACAGAAGATTGCCGTCAGCACGGGTGTTGCTACCCTTGCCACAGATGGAGCTGTGCATTGTGCCTTTTTATATGTTCCATTAATCATGCTTCTAGTGTGGGTCAATTTCTGAATGGTTTGAGATATCATGGAAGATTGCAGTCAGCATGCTGACCATGAAGCAATTCACTTCTTTAAAGAGCAGAAACACATCTAGATACTACGGCAGGGAGAGAATTTGAGTTCTGAGATTTGCACACGACACTGAAGCGACACGAAGTGCATCATAAATGAAGTGAAACATCTTAAAGCTTTTGATTTTAAGCAATTCACACAATTGAAAGACATTTCTTGCTGGCGTAGTAAGACTGGAGTAAGTCCTACTTCGATCTGAAATGGAGATCGTGAGTGGTGTAACCAGTTTCCATTTAAGCGCAACTACTGTGAAAAAACAGCCATAATTGTCGCTCTATGAAGTAAAAATGTAGTCTATTCTGAAAGAAGCATATGAGATTCTAATTCTTAATGAACCCAGATGATATCTTCAAGCTCGTCTCTTCGACAGATTAAACTGAATGTACATCATTTCCGAGTTGGAAAATACAGTGTAGCTGTGGCTTCTCGAGGTAGATAATGTTGGTCATCTTCTCTAACTTCATGGACAATGTTGCCAGGTTTCAGGACGTTGCCTCAAAACATGAGAACATCTTCTACCTATAATTCCATTTCTAGTGCGTCACCTGGATAGGCCTCCCATGGTTCTTATAGCCACAATGGCCGAGTTCACAGCCTCGTCAATCGGGCGAAACACCAAAAGGACTTCAAATCCACAAAGATCCTGAGATTCTACAGCCGGAGTAGAGTGATCTTTTGCTGCTATTGATTCCCAGTGCGAAAGTTTTCAGTAATTTCAGTAGGAACCTCCAGTAATGGCCATCATCAGCTTTGAATGCGGTCCCTATACATAATCTCTTCAGCTTATCGTCGAATGGCTATTGCTGTCTTTCCTTCTCAATGCTGGACTGCTACCGGTTGCCAAGCTCGACCAGCTTCCTTCAGTTGCAAGTTACCCATTTTCGCACTAGCCTCACCGTCACTAAACCAGAAAATCTCTTCGGCGATTTCACCAATCCTCCACCTTATGATCGGCAACCGGCTTGTGCAGAATTCCGCTACCAAGTCATTCGGAACACTTGATTTGAGCTAAAGTTCTTACTTTTGTGGTCCACGATACATTCTTGATGCTTGATGGTTCTAAATTTCCAAAACAAAGAAAAAAGGGATTCAACAGGAGCCAAAATCGTTTCGGTCAAACTTCATATAACACTAGTACCATCTTACGGCCACAATAGAGTGATATGCACCCGATCGGGTCGAGTCACTCATCATATAATTTTCACGTGAGATTCACTTGATCCATCGGCTGGCAAGCAACCGAGCTCAAGGGTACAGACCATGCAAGCATTGCTAAAAAGAAGGAAAGGATAAAACGGTGCAGATTGCCACGTACGTGCCAGCAAATCCGTACCGCCCGAGCACCAAGCGGTCCGAAAAAGCCTTAAAAATCTAAATTTTTTTAGACGGGCAAGTCAAAGGAGAAGCTGAGAGACTGGCTGAGAAGTCATGGAGGCGGCGCTGGAGCAACTGGCGGAGGTGGAAGGGACGACGACGACGTGGATGAAGAAGCACCGCCTGGTGTACACGGCGGCCACCAGGCACCCTTTCATCCTCACCATCCGAGATGGGTCCATCGACCTCAACTCCTTCAAGCGATGGCTGGTACGGTCGCGGTCGCGTTCGCGCTTCTCCGTTTCTGCTTCGTCTCTGCAGAAATCGCTTCGTCCTCTGTTTTATCTCGAATACCCACTTGTAACCATCCATCCATTCATTCGTTCATGCGTTGGTGATGCTCTGACTTTGAGCTTCTGGGTTGGGTTTTCTTGATAATTTGCTGATGAATGTCTGGTGAGGCGAAAGAATTGAGCTTTTGGCGTTCTTGGGACGGGAATTGTGTGTGCAGAGAGGTGTGATAGTTTGAACAAGTCAGTGGAATTTTCGAAGTTTAGGTGAAAATCGTGCTTACCTGGATACTAGATGATTCGGATTGTATGTGCTGATGATTCTTTTTTTGTTAGACTTCGGGTTAGGATTGTGTGTGCTCTGTTATATAGCAGAGGAATTGCGAGATGTCTCCGATTTCTTGTGTTTCGAAGACTGATGTATGTTTCTTGGTTGTTTTCACAAGCTACGAGGAAACGGTGGAGACTTGTTTCGACATGAGTCGTGACTAGAGCTAGGCGGCCTGACCCGATTGTCAATTCGGTGTCGATTGTTGACATCGGGATGGACATGCGGCTCTGTAGCCGAGCCTGTTTAAGCTCTGCTTTTGGAACAAACAGTTGCAGAATCAAATTTGGGGAAGTGTTTGATTTTCAAAAAAGAACATGAAAAGATCTTACATTTCAATTTTCATCCTGATCTGTCGGTACTTAGCTGTTATATAGTAGCTTTTCGTTGCTTAAAACCAGACAATAATGGGACTGTCTGTGAGAATTTGTAATGTGAGACTTGAGAATCTTGAGGCAATCCAAATGCACCACGATCTGCACTTGTTCTAATGCGAGACTTTGGATCAAGAATTGCTCGTTCGAGTTCATTTTCTTGCGAAGTTCTGCTGATTCACGGAGCGAAACAAATACCAACTTGATGAAGTTGCAGATCTCAAGCACAGTTGCTGTGTGTCCTTGACATTTACTTGTTTTCTTGAAAGACTTGCTAAATTTCTGAGCTGGATTGAAAAACAAAATTGCAGGGACAGGATTACTTGTTTGTTAGAGCTTTTGTTCCTTTCGTATCGAGCGTGCTGCTGAAGGCTTGCCATGAGTCTGACAATAACTCCGACATGGAAGTCTTACTAAGCGGCTTGGCCGCTCTGAACGACGAGATCGAATGGTTCAAGAAAGAAGCCTCCAAGTGGGGTGTTGTGCTATCTTCCATTGCCCCTCAGAAGGTGAACGAAGACTACTACAGGTGAGTCATTGCGCAAAAACAGTCTCACGGCTTCAAAATCAAGAGCTCGCGAGATAGACGGCGTGATTTTCACATGTTGCTGCAACAGGTTTTTGGAGAGTCTGATGGGACCAGACGTCGAGTACACGGTGGCGATAACCGCGCTCTGGGCTATCGAGCTCGTCTACCAACAGAGCTTCGCCCACTGCCTCGAGGAGGGCTCCAGGACTCCCCCGGAGCTCGCGGAGACGTGCCAGAGATGGGGGAACGAGGGCTTTGGCCAGTACTGCCGCTCGCTGCAGAAGATCGCAGACCGCCGGCTGCTGAGGGCCACCAGCGAGGAGCTCAAGAAGGCCGAGGCCACGCTGCTCCGCGTGCTCGAGCACGAAGTGGAGTTTTGGAACATGAGCCAGGGATGAAACCAAACCATGTATATGTGGCTCTTCCACAGCTTTCAGAAGGGCATGGCCCTGGATGTTGATCGATCTTGTACATGTTTGTGGACTGTTGTGTGATCACGTTCGGTGTGGTGGGACTCTTGTGTTAGTGTCCTGTGCGTTCAATGCATCATGCTAATTTCTCTTTTATATCTACATAGTTAAGAAGCAGAAGCCACTGAATTGCAGGGGCTTTGAAGCTTAAGGTAGCGCTATTATAAAACTTTGTGCAGATCAAGTCATCAATTGTGGCTGTAGTTTAGTGGTAAGAATTCCACGTTGTGGCCGTGGAGACCTGGGCTCGAATCCCAGCAGCCACAGCTCCTCAATGCTTTTTTTTAATTAACCACAAAAAAAGAATTTCTTTTGCTATTAAAAACCCTAAATTTGTCTATTGTTACATAAATAATCTATGTTCTTTTTATCATTAAAAAATTTCGAAATTATATCAGTGTGATAAATGCATTTAAGATGAAATTATCTTGAAATTAAAATAGATGATATATATGTCACATAATTTCTCAACTTCCTTTTTTGTTAATACTACAAAAAAAAAAATTATGAAGTAAAAAATCGTGAATTCTTTTCTGTCATTAAAACCCCATAAATACCTCAAACTTATTTTATTATAAAAATTTGTGATATATATATCGAGATGAAATTAAAATAACAGGTATATACATGATATATGCATAAGTTTGTAATTTAAAGTAACAAAAAAAGTTTGATGGTATGAAAAGATATCTTGGATATTTGTATCACAATGGGTATAATTCAAGATAAGTTTGGTGGCATTTGCTCCTTTTTTATTTGGTCAATGAAGTCTCAAATTTTTACCATATCCTTAAAGCGACATATACTTTTATTTCACCGAGCATGAGGAACAAATTCCACAGCTCTTGAAGTTTACAACGCAAACCAGAGGGATCCTCTTTATTTCAGATCTTCTGGGAGATGCAAAAGCTCCACACCGACTGCTCACATGTCACTTCTGAGGGGACCTGTGACATTGTCATAGACATCCCAAATCCTTCCCTGTGCAAAGCTGAGCGGGTACTTGGGCTGCTTGTTGGGGAAGAAGAGCCCGAAGTGCTTCTCCAGCTCCGGCTGCTTCTGGTTCTCGTCGAACAAGGCGAATATGTAGGTCTCGATCGCCCCGTTCGGCCTCTTCGGCGTGCCGCCCTTCACGTGCTTGATCAGATTCCCGTTGTACGTCCTCGCGTTGTCGACCGTCGCAGCGAACCCGCCCGCGGATGGCCACCCGCTCTCCGAGACCACCACCCGGAGGGCAGCCCCGCCGGCCCTCTCGAGTGCGGAGTACAGCGCGTCCAGCATCGCGTCGAACAGGTTCCGGTACTCATGGGCCCCGTCTCGGACGACGACCGACGGCGAGGTGAACAGGGCGTAGGGCAGGCTGATGTCTTTCGGGTTGCCGACGTAGCTGAAGTAGGTGTAGATGTTGGCTAGCAATGGAGAGTTGTTGTTCACCAGGAAGCTGATGATCGGGTCCAGGTAGGCCCTCACGTCCCCTCGGAATGCACCTTGGGATGGAGGGTAGGAGTTCCCGATCAGGGTCATGTCGATGGCGGTCGAGACCTTGATCTGGTTCTGCAGGCCGGACGATCTGAGCGCGGCCTCTATGTTCCTCATCGCGGGGAGGACGAACCCGGCGAACTGCGCAGTGCCTCCGTTGACGGGGCTCACCTCGTTGCCGACGGCGATGTAGCGGAACCTGACGCCGGGCGAGTAGTTCTTCACGTTCCTCTGCACCCACGAGTTCGCGTTGGCGGGGTTGGAAGCCAGGGCCTGGAGTTCCGCGTTGGGGACGCCGAGGATGAGCTCGATGTTCGAGCCTCTCAGGGCTTGTAGAGCTGCTTGGTTAGGGTCGTAGAGTCTCATCTGCGTGATGCCGCGGGACTTGTAGAGGGCGACGACCTCCGACGCCGGCGGCAGGTTGTTCCCGAGCATCCCATAGCAAACTCCTACGGATTGCACACCTGCTTGCAAAATCCAAAAGCTTAGCTTCTGTTAGAGGAAATACAGACGACGGAGTTTTAACGCATATGATAGCATCGTCGCCGTACCTGCCGCGCAAAGGCTGGCTATCAGAAGTCCCAGAAGACAAACGGCAGGAGCCGACGAGCGACCGCTCGCCATGGAGACGATTTTAGCCATGTGAAGAGATAGGAAGAAGGGCGAGGAAGAAACGGAGGATGATGGATTATGGTCTGAACTAGAACTCCTGAAACTCTTTATTTATAAGGAGCCAAATCATCGTATCGATCTAGTCGTCTGAGATGATTGTTCTTAGCAAGGAAGTCGAAAAATTCCACAGCTTTGACTGGTTCAAGCCATGCTTATCTTCTTCCCACCATCTTTTTTACACTTTCCAAGCCAATTGATTCACGCACGTCGCTCTCGCGTTATCTGGATTCGGACTGGTGGGATCGAATTTGATTATGCAGAAACTGACATCGCGAGCGAGTAGACGTCGTTAAACAATCGCCCTCTTTCCAGGACGGTGGAGACATGCCAAACTCCTAGAGCCGCCTAGGAGGGTTCCCTCATGCACGTTACGTTCTAGGGCTCACTGGTCTACCTTGTCACCTCCATCTACCGTCCCCTTTTTTGACGCGATCTCACCTATTTAGGTCCCAATTGTGACAATATTGTGCACGATTTTATTCTTCTGGGTTCACTAGACCCAAACAATATGCGATTAGGTTTATTCCTGCCGCATGTCATCCTAAAGTGGAAGCCGCATCTTAGTCAAGCCCTCTTTGATTCCGGCGATTACTATGATCCTCATCGGATCGATTTGTCATATTTATAGAAAAAGATGATCCGATGAACCCGAAAAATGACATGAGCCCGGCAATGGCACGGCCCGACACCTTGTTTCTTTTCGTATGTTGGGTGATGATACGAAGTCTCTGCAAGGGAAAGTGGGAGGAAAGTGGGGCTGCGGATCGCTTTGAAGAAGAGTCAAAACACGTGCTGGTGTTTGCGTATGAATTCGCTTGGCTCCATATTCATTACTGCGATCCGGAGTGGCGGCTCCAATGCAAGATGGAACGGTGGCGACACGACAGCATGGGATGTTGACGTTTGGACAAGTCAAAGATTGAAAAGGGCATCTCAAACGGGATAATCGAATCTCCCCCTATATTAAAAAAAAAAAAAATGAGATTAGAAGTCGAGAAAGTAAATTCTAAATTGGTATGATACCAAAAATAACAAAAAATCTAGAACTTATACAAGTGAGAATCCTTAGCTTCCGTCCAATATCCCATAAAATAAATAGCTCACATGTCTAATATCCCATAAAATAAATTGAGTAAAATTATCCAAAAATTATAAATCTTGTACTTTTGATCAATTCAATCTTAAATCTTTCAATCATACCAATTGAGTCATAAATATATTCACATTTTTTTCAATTAAGTCCATATGTCAAATTTTAACTTGAAATAATTAACGTGGATGCAAATAGTACTTATATAGAATGGTTGGCATTGACGTAGATAATTTTTTATAAATTTTATAAAAATTCTTTTTACTTTTTCCTTTTTCTTTCTATATTTTTCTCTCTCTTTTTTTCTATCAAGTTTGGCAAGGTTCAACTAGCCCTTGCCTATGACTGACAAAGATTGGCGAGCGAGGTCACTCGACAATCCTCACTAACCACAGGCAAGGGCTAGTGACCCTCATCAGCAATTGGGTGAGGTCGCCCATGGCCCTCGCCCAATGGCCCACGAGGTCGATTAGCCCTTGTTAGGCTTCGAAGAGAAAAAGTAAACAAATAAAAGAAAAAAATAATAAGTAATGAAAAAAATTCAAATCTAAAAGAAAATTATAAAATTGTAGACGTAAGTACCAATGTGCCACATGTGATGGCCAGTATCCATGTAAGTGATTTCCGGCTACAATTAGACTAAAATGGTAAAATTATAAGGTTGAATATTAAATTGATCAAAATATAATAGATTTGACATTTATTTGACAATTTTCCCAAATAAATTGCTAAAACATGGCAAACAATTTGGATGATCGGCTTATAACATGAATCTAACATGAAAATTTAATATAAATAAATTTAACATGGATCTAACATGGGAATTTTCTCTTAAAGGAAGTTGGAAAACCAAATCTGAGAAAATATTGGATGGGCCTTACTAACATAATAATCTTTAGGTTACAATAAGAAGAACATTTTATTGTGAATCCTAAATTTTTGGAGAAATGGATCCACAACAATTTATAATTATCTATTATTTTGTTTTTTTGTGATTAAGAATAGACTATTATTTTCAATATATATTAAAGATTATTATAAGATCATTTCTCCAAAATGAAAGATCAGTTGATGTGCTTATGGAGAGATTCTCCATATATGCTTAAATCACTTACCGGGTTCGGTTCCACATGGATTGCTTTGTAATTAAGGCACCGTTCATGTTCTCTTTTATCGATTATAAGAGTGGACAGACGAAAGCAAATTTCATGACATGAACTATTGTCGAGCTAACAAAAAGAAAATCTCATCAACTAATCATTTCAAGTAAATGAAACCGATTCTCTATGTCCTATCGTGATTATTAGGTAAAAAAGAAGATGTCGAAAACACCAACATCACATGGCATGAATCAGTAACTCCCTAGCTGCTGCTGCTGCTTCTTCTTCTTCCTTCAAATGCTACTCTAATCCAAATCGGAATCAGAATCAGAATCAGAATCGGAATTGGAATCGAAAGCATACAACGGACTGCGCCGGTGCTGCATCTCTCCGGCTGAATCGGATGAGGAACTGTCGCTTGAGCTCGAACCCGAACTAGTCTTCTCCAAAACAGATCTGATCGTCGGGACGGAGGACGGTGACTTGTACTGAACGAATCCATGCTGCATTGTCCCTTCCTCCGAATCAGACGAGGATGTTTCGGTCGAGCTGTCCTCGGTTGACGATAATTCCAAGGCTGCGTGAGGACCGGACGGCTCCGACCTCGTCAAGCTGTGCTGAACAGGAATCTGTCGCCGAGTCTGTTCACCCGTGTCCGACGAGGAGTCGTCGGTTGAGCTACTCTCCTCCGAAGCTGATTCGGAATCAGACGGTTGGCAGGACGAGCAGTCCCGCCTGCACCTCTTGCTCGAGCTAATCTCCGTGGGAGAGGGTTCGCCCGATCCCGAGTCGCCGGTGATATAAGAATCGGTGCTGGATTCGGATTGCTGCTTCCTTTTACTCCCCCTGTGGCACCCGGCTGTCTTATCTTCCCGCCCTTCGGCCATCTCTTCCTTGCCGCGCTCCTCCCCCGTCTTCTCTCTTCCTCGTCGTCGTCGACGCCGGGATTGCTCAGTTCACACAGATTCCAGGTTTTTAAGCAGTCGGGTCATCGATGATCTAGGTGAGACATGAGACATGACACGACAATGTCGAAAAATTCCAGACATGCAAACATGAAATTCGAATGATCGCGACCGACATGAACAGAATCATATGACCAGGCAGTAAACAGAGATTGGGTTTGATACAAAAACATAAATTTTTGCTAAAATTTAAGTATTTATAAAACGTACCACCATTGAATATTCTGGTTGATCTTCAATCCTGATGGGGAGTTTCTGAGAAGAGGACGAGAGCTCAATCAACTTATGTTGACCAGCCTTCAAATTTATACACGAAATTCAAATCAGAGATCACGCATGTTGATAGAACTAGTAAATCTTAATTGCATTGTTAATTAAAAGATAAAATAGTAATTCAAAAAAGGGTATGTATAACTTCCATTTATCTCTCGTGGATTCTAAAATCTAAATGCGAAGAATAGGTATTGCTAACCCTAGAAACAATTTATATTCCTTCCTCAAATCACACATAAATCACGGTTTTCCTTCTCCAATAATAATTAGCAAAAGAGTACATGCATTTCCTGGGTAACATTGATGAATTAAATATTTGGGAAAGTATTTAATTAAAGATTGCTCCAATTTGAGAGATGATGAATTCAATCTTTCTAGATTTAACTCGCAAAATAACATTAAAACCTTTTAAGTTTGAATAATGGCAGAGATTTAAGGGATCATGGTGTGAAGTGTTAGATGTTCGATTTATTTATAAATTATGATCTCATCCCAGATTTTTCATTGAAATTTAAACTCATAGTTTGATGTTAAAACTCTCTTTTCATTAAACTTTTTTCTTAATAAAATAAATTTATCATAACTTTCATGAAAATGGTGAATTATGATCGTATTGTAATTCAAAAGTAAAATGATCTCTACCACTTTAAATCATGATTTCTTCGATCTCTAACACTTTCCAAAATTTAATTTATACCCTTCTTATCTATGGTAAGTTAAAACTTTCTTATTCCACACAAATCTATATCCATCTCTCAAATTAGAGCCAAATCTTTTGAAAAATAAAATCTTAATCGCCATTTGTTTCGTAGAAGATATGACATTTTAGGAAAATGTTTACTACGAGGCCATTTTTCTAGGAAACTGATAATATTTTTTCGATATTTGGTTGAAACCTAAAAACAACTAGAAAATATTTTTTGCTATTTGATATAGAAAATGTAATTTTATTTTTCTAGAAAAAGATACCAAAATATTCGAATTTTTTTTTTTTCTTTTTTCTTTTTTCTTCTTCCTTGGATGGTTGCCAACCATAACAATAGCCAACGACCAGTCACAAGTCAGGGACAAGCTCACCCAAGAGGCTTGAGCTCACCAAGGCCAGCGAGCTCATCCCTCACTTCTTGCCATGGCCAGCTACCAACGAAAGGAGAAATAAAAATGAAAGAAAAGAAAATAAGAAAATAATTAAAATTCTGAGTTTTTTTTTTTAAAAAAGGAAATAAAAATGAAAAATGAGAAGGAAAAATAAAAATAAATAATTAAAATGAGTGCATGGAAGAGAACGTGTGGTGAAAAAAGATGAGAGAAAATTATTCTCTCCACTTTTGAAGATATTTTTTCCATCGATAGAAAATAATTTTCTTGACTAGTTTCTTTTCAATAAAACCAAACGCCGGAAAATTCGAAAAAAATTTTCCTCTAAGTTGTTTTTTGTAAAAATTCTCCACTTCTTATCGTAATTAAGTTTATTTCTTAAAGCGGGCTTCAAAATATTTTATGTTTTTTCCCAAATGCATAAGTATCTTTCTTTTAGTTTCTGCGTTTGCACAAAGTAAAACAGCAATGAGGGTGTGAAATTCAAATTTCACATATTGATGGTGAAAACTATATTTCAATGAGAGTCAAAGATAATTTGCAATCCCCGTGAGCCTCTCATCCTAAATTAAAAATCAAAATCTTTACATTATAATAAAGCTAAATCTAAATTTAAATCATGCACATTGCACATCCTACAACAAATAGTTAGTTTCCTGAGCTCATGTGGTTGCGGTTAAAGACACATTCCAGTTCAATTTTTGCTGTTCCAATATCCCCCCACAACGCAAGTAAAAAGCCCACGATTGATATACACGTATGCACTAGGCCGGAGAAGCAAAGTCCTCCCTTCACGTACAAACCAAGAAGTCAAAAATAGTCCAGAAAATCAAGCTTATCACCATCCACTAACATAATAAGTTTTGGTACACTCTGATCAGCCACTGATTTTGTGTCTATTGTGCAAATTATGAGTCCATTTTAACAGGCAATGGTAGGAGCGAGCATTGAAACTGGACCAAGCCGGTCGCTTTCGAACTGTCCCGATTGCCGTTTCCTAAAATTTGAAACCAATGATTATCCGTCCAATTCCAAATGTGGACCTAACCACCTGGACCACACCGATATTTTTTTTTTATTAGCAAGTTAATGATACTTAATCATATTTTATCACTCCTTTAATGTCTTTCCATCGTTATTTCATTGATCAAAGATCCAAAACACTAAAACATAGTGTTCACACCATGCAACAACACTTGCAACCTTGCAAGGATTAACGAGAAAAAGCCGATTCCTAAACCCACCCAGGAACCAAACCCGACTGATGGGTCCTGGGACCGATTCCACGATTTGAGAACCGACCCTTCTACATTCCGGGGTGAAACCAATCATCCCTTGGCTATTCATCAAAGGAAAAGTAACACTAAACGGCAGATTACAGCAATGCCTGGAACTTCCTCATGGTTCCAGCAATAAAGGTTAATTACCATATCAGAAGTTGAAAAATATCATGGTCACAGTACATATATATGCCATCCTCTGTCTAGCAGTATGCTTTTGCTTCTGATAAACTACTGAAACGATACTTTATCATCACATGCTCAAAGATCAATGCTCTGTATTCATACATGTCCAAACACACTCGGGAACTTCATCCTCTGTCTAGTAGTATGCTTTTGCTTCTGATAAACTACTGAAACGATACTTTTATCATCACATGCTCAAAGATCAATGCTCTGTATTCATACTTGTCCAAACACACTTGGGAACTTCATGGGAATTCAATGAAGCAATTCAAGAGAAGTCAACACAATGAGGAGAGAAGATAGCAGGGGACTAAATGTTTGATAAGACGATCCAAAATGGTTGGTAGGAGAAGAAGCTGACTGGTGTCAATGGAAAGATTGCACAATCAATCAGACAAACTCCTGCTGATCAAGTAATCTAGAAAAGTTCATGACACTATATAGAATATGATCTAATGGTATAAACGGAAGTCATCTAGCATATGTCATTAAGTAGAACTAACAGAGAATATGCCGCACCAGCAAACACAATGTCAACAATATCACCTGAAACTGGAACAATCATGGAAACCAGGTAAGCGTTGTAAAAACTGCTAAAATCCAGAAAAAGATTGTACTTCTGAGATAAAGCAAATACCTGCTTGACATTTTACAACATGAAAAAAAAATACCAGGAAAAGATGTATCGGGATATCACAACATGCAATCCCAGAATAACATTTCCATCAACTACTGGATCTATAAGCAAAAGATAAGGAAACACCTATGCTTCTTAGAGCCTCCCAGTCTGCAGGATCTACCGAACCTCCTTTCAGAGCCTCCCCAGAGTAGATATGAGATTAACCATGGCTGAGGGACCAATGGAGCTTTTGCTTAAAACAATCACATCACATGCCACAGTCATGTCATGCACAACTCCCTTAATCCATACTGCACCTTCAGCGCCTTTTCCTGTGCCTTCTGCTCTTCCTTCGGCTGCTATCGTCATCAGAATCCGATTCTGAAGCAGAGTAAGAATCGGATGATTCAGATGATGAACTGTACCGCCTACGCCTCCTGCTCTTCTGTTTCTTCTTCTTCCTCCGCCGCCTCCTCTCTTCCTCCGAATCAGATGATGAACTGTCAGCCGAACTACTCTCCCTGGAAGAGTCATCTGATCCAGATGCCGACTCGCTCTCGCTCTCAAAACAGAAGCCTCACTGTCACTAGCAGAATCCGAATCAGATTTGTATTTCCTTTTACTTTTCTTAGTGCGTTTCTCAGTCTTCTCCTCCTTGATATCCGGATTTTCCGGTTCATAAGACAACCGTGCTTCCGCCATCAATTTGGGATTCTTAAGCAGCTGGGTCCTCGACGGCCGTGAAATGTAGACGCGCTCATTGGTGCATTGATAAGTCCAATGCCCCAACTGATAGCACTTCTGGCACTGCCCTGAGCCACCAATAGTAGACACCGAAGCCTTCAAGTCTTTCCGCTCCCCTAGTTTAACTGCCTTCTCAGTACTCATCAAATACATCTGCCTCTTCGCTTCCCTTTTCTCCTGCCATCTACTGGGCCCTTCCTCTTTTTGCCCATAAGCATTGACATTACGCGCTGCAGCCGCGGCAGCTCGTTCGGCCTGAGCACGGCTAAGACCCTTTGCGGCGCTCATGGCGGCGGCCTTGATCCGCTCGGCTGCATCCTGAGCCTTCTGGTCTTCCTTACTCGACATCACCTAAAGCACAATTCTTTAACTCAGAATCCTCCTAAACCTCCCAGGCCCGACAAAATGTAATTTTTGAGCCTGCAGTGAAGAAAAAGATTGCCCCAAATTCTTAAAGCACGAAAACAAGCTCACAGCCAATTCACCCACGAAAAACCATTCACCGAGATCGATCAATCAATCAATCAATCCAACATGACCAAACAACTACAATCGAAATCAGAAAAAACACCAAGAAGCGCCTAATAACAGCCAAGAACCATCGATCGCATGCAGACGAACTCGCTACCGCCGTTCCGGGCCTACGATTTCATCTCGCTGCACAAGAAGGGACGCGTTCGATTCGCCGCAACCCTAATCAAATGTGAGCAAAACCCTCGATTCCGAACCACGCGACGAGATGAGGGAAAACCCTAAAACCGCAGCCCCGGCGACCACCGGATTTCGACGGAGATGAAAGGGAGCGACTCGGGAGGGGAAGCCGAAGGGGGCCGTACCTGAGGACGGAGCTCTGAGGAGCGGATCTGAAACCCTAGAGAAGCAGAGAATTACAGGATTTTGGAGAGAGGGAGATGGAGATCTTTCTCGGGGTGTAACAAAATGAGCAGAGAGATAGGAAGAGGATTATTATTCGGACAAGTGAGAACCTGAGACTGTGGGCTGGGCTCGTGTCCATATCACTGGGCTGGGCCCATAATTAGTGAGGCTCCATTTATTTCGTAAAAAAATAATTATTTAAAATAATTATTTTTGTATTCCTTAAAATAATCAATTAATGAAAATTATTTTTATTATCGAAAATAATATATATTTAAATATTCTTGTGAACGGGAAAAATGATTATTATTTAAATAAACGGAAACCTGAGATCACGGGCTGGGCTTATGTTTGTGTCACTAGGCTGGAACCCAAGTTGGTAATCCCCTTTATTCTTGGAAATCAAATGGGATTGAAAATATATTTTTCTTAAAATGATTATTTGAAATAATTAATCAATAAAAAATATTTTTATCATCAATAACAATTTATATTAAATTATTTTCGTGAATAAGAAAAAAATTATTTATGTATTTTCATAAGTGATATAAACAATCATTTTGAGAAAAGTGTTTTTAAATCTATTCGAAGCCTTGATTAGAATCATTAGATGTTGGATTTCTGCGCCTGACCTAATCTACCTTCCCGTTCCACTTATCAAGCATAACGACTCGGCTAGGTATGTTAATAGACTTTGATGATTAGTTTTACAAGCCAAATTATTACATCAATCATGCCAATTCCCACGCCATCCTCGTCTTCACCTTCTCACCATCTTCAGGTTTTTCCACTCATTTTCCCCCGCATGTTTACGCAGATGGTCTTAAAAAAGTGCACAAATTTTGATTTTCAACGCTAATCCAAAAGTAGTATTATTCTTTTTAAAGTTATGAAATGTGGGTTGTTGGCTACATCTACCATCTAATCAAATTGAACCAACATCTGACAATAGAGGCATTCATAGACACTAGAGGTGTGCATGATTCGAGCGGGCGGTTCCCGACCTAGAACCGGGAACCGCCCACTAAAGATCGGTTCCAAAAAATTGGAATCGAGATCCACCCGTTTGTTGCATGGATCCACCCGGGAACCGGACCACCGGTCTAGTCCGGTTCCCGAGTGGATCCATGGAACCGATCTTGACGCGAAACAATTTTGATTTTCAATATAGAACTCCGATTCCCAGGTGGATCCATGAAACTGATCTGGACGCGAAGCAATTTTGATTTTCAATATAGAACGACTACGTGACATCAAAGCAAGTCAAAGAAAGAAAAACCAAATTTAAGTACGTGGAGATGCGGACGGCAGGAGAAGTAAACCGAGGAAGAGACAGAGAGAACCGAAGACGGAAGGAGTGAGATGATCTAAGGTTTCTTTTAGTAATTTTTTTTTTTAATATTAAAAAAGTTCCGGTCCGGTCCGGGCGGATCCGCCTATGGAACCGGGAACCGGTACCCACCGGTTCACATAAATTGGAACTGGGAACCGGACCGATTCCCTCAAGAACCGCCGGTTCCAGGTGGTTCCGGTCCAATTCCGGGCGGTCCGTGCGGTTCCCGGATATTTTGCACACCCCTAATAGACACTATCTTGCAAATCATGAAATAGACTTCAAAAGCAGATTACTGCATATACTTCTACAACCTCCTCATTAAGTCGATTGGACTCTGTCCAATCTGCGCAGACCAACAGTCACAACAAAGGCATGGATTGCTGAAGAACTTAATCATATGTAAAGATCACGATTCACGCCTTTTCCCTCGAACCGCGTGATGAGCCGAACTGAGAAAGGTGAAACCAAGAAAACGAAGAAATGAAACATAATGCTTTCAATATTAGCAGGAACTGAAACATCAAACTAGCTCTAGCCGTCTCTTGCCATGTTTCAAACTAGCTCTAGCAATCTCTTGCCATCCTAAACTCTCCCGCCGAGAACACACAAACGTTGCCAAGTTCGCAATCGAGACTGCTTTAGAAGTGTATACAGTCCCGGACAGAACAAACTTTACAAAGATCCTGTGGTCCATGCTTATTTAAAGAAGACAGAAGGGGAAACCAAGATTCTTCTCCAAACAGATAGGTCCGCCTCTGGGCACGTCAAAATATCCCTGAAAGGAGGTTTGCAGCAGTAGAGATCGCAGCTCCGGTGATGGCACACCGCACAATCTGCTCGTGGGAATTGTCATCCGATGTGAGTGCGAGCGCCACACCCGTGATAGCTCCTGCGACTGCGCTGTTTTTCTGCAACATACCATTTGATAAGTTGCCACATCTACAGAGAAACACAGTTCTATAACAATACGCCGTTAAGAACCGGAGTTGTGAAAACAATTGAACATCAGAAGTTTTAATGGTAAAAGCCAATATGCCATCCCAAGCTCAACAACAGATGCGAGGCTCTCATCTGATGCACGCGGGACAAATGCAAACCGCTACGAAAAGAACATATAAAAGCTCGCTTGCACTTACGAGCTGTCATGCGCTGCATGCTAAGTATTGAATAATCAATGAAAAGTCAGACTCATTACCCAATCATGAGCTCCGCGGGTCTCCTTCAACCCATATGTCAAACCCGAGTACACCCCTGCAGCCAGTCCTGGACAGCCGATCAAACAACCATCTCGTCACTATCGTTGCCAAGTTCACATATTTTCACTCAATCAGGATTTTCAAGCCAAGCCCATGTTAACGAATCTTGACGAACAGTTCTCGAGCTGAACATCATATAGTCCTAACCATCCCTAGATCCTCAACTTCCAAAATCACAGAATCAAGAAATTGATACATGCTTACCCCATTGCAGGGATTCTTTACCAGTGCTCTTCACCTAGATGAACCAAATGAGAAACATTGATCAAGAGGACAATAATTTGAGATGATACAGAAAATCAGATCAGTTTATGCTTGTGAGACTCACCATGGCCTCCAGGGAATTCCTGTTGGTTGCTCCTAAGCAGCACACAAGAACGACGATTAGAGCAAGGCAAACTTACCAGTAACCTAGGATCGATAAATTGAGTACAATTATATGGAAAGAAAGTCATCATCCGCATAGCAATTAGCCTTCAATCTCCATTTGACAGATTAGAGATAAACAAATAGACAGGAATTCAGCATTCAAGCATAGTATACCTCTCAGCTCGGGGAACCGATGCTTCTTTGCACCTGGAATTTCCGGAACGCCATTGCTCGAATCCAGTCCTGCGCCTGTTAAATTCAACATCGGCCTCAGTTTGTCATCTCAACCAGAAATAGCCGCTATCGCAACACACCTAAACAACATCTCATTCTTCCTCTCCTCAAAATTCAACACACAACACGGCCGGCTCAACGCTTCCCAAAGGAAACTAGGAACTCATCTCATCATACCTTCAACCGCCGTGAAGTAAGCTTCCCGCGACACAGCCTGAATCGCTCCAATCTGCGAGAAAAGTTCCGAACATCACGAAAAAAGCCAACGCAAGATGCTAACTCCAAGTCCTTTGATCACGCGGGAAAAAAGTTCATCCGCGAATCACGAAACGGAAAACTCGATAACGCAACCACATTTTCCAGGAAAACGAACGCGCAATCCAAAACACGCGGTGCTACTACGAACACTCCGCGCGTCACCTACGCAACGATACTCAAGCAAAAACACGGATACGATCTCAACCTAACGCACGCCAGCCGCGGCGTAGCGCGAACCGAAGACATCCATCCGGCCGTTCACTACGCGTCCGAGTCCGCTCATTCCGCTAGTAACGACAAAAAAGAAAGGCGATCGAGAAATCTACTCGACGATGCTCCCGCAAACGTGGATGCGATCGCAACCTAAGCATATAATCTAGTCGTTCGCTAGCAGCAGCAGCAATAGAAAACGGAGATGCATTACGCCGGCGGCCTTGATGAAGCTCTCGGCGATGCGGTTGAGGAGAGGGTGGCCGAGGTCGAAGAAGCCGCCCTTGTCGAAGTTGAGCTCGCTCAGCAGCGACTGCGTCCGCGCCTCCATGTTGCTCGTCGTCATCTTACCCTACCCTGATCTCCTTCTTCTTCCTTCTTCTTCTTCTTCTTCTTCCTTCCTTCCTTCTTCCTTCTTCGTCGATCAGAGAGAATTCTCCTTTTCAGTTTCGCTGCGGCGGAGCGATGGCGAGTGAAAGTGAGAGGAGTGAGAAGAGCGGGAAGAGAGAGAGAGAGAGTGGGAGGGGACACGTGTCGCTTCCGCGCACACGCGTCGGTTATTTGGGCGACGAGCACGCGAGCGGCGTGGCGACCAGGGGAATCGGTTTTGGGGGCCACGTGTCGCGGCAGCGAAAGGAAAGGTGGAGGCAAATAGAAATATATAAATGAAATTAGAAAAAAAAAGAAAAAAAGCAAATTCGGTTATTTCCGGAAAATGAATAAAGAGCTGAAATAACTAAAATTATAAAATAAGAGAGGGAAAAAAAGGCGGGAGACGTGCTACTCGAGCACTGTCGATACGCTGGATTTCGAGATCAGCTAGAGCTCCAACTGCTCGATTAAGATCATAAGATGTCGAGTTTGAGTTGATCGATACTCAGCTCGCGTATTGAGAAAAGGCATGAAATCGATAAAATGATATGGGGTGGCCACGTATATGAATATAAGGAAAAGAGTTACAACTTAATTGATCTCGAGTGGAAATTCATTTCCAAATTGATTATGACATGAGTCAGGTCGAGTTGGGCTCGAGCACTTTATTACGGTGCATCAGCTCTTTGGGGCGAGGGGGGCACCAGGTCTGGAAATAGGGCACGACCCATTGAGTCTCGAGCCTGACTGGACTTGGGCATGGTCTGCCCATTTCCATAGTGGGCTGCCATAGGCCCAATTTTTTGGTTTTGTACTAGGTCTTTGAAGCCGAAGTTATCCTACATTAATATGTATAAGGGGCAAGTAATCTATTTATAAATATGAGGAAGAACCCCATCCCTTAAGCTAGCTTTTAAGGATGAGAGAAATCTAAGACCACCCAACACTAGTATCAGAGCCCAGCTTAGTAATAAGTCTTGCTTACTAATAAGTCTTGACACAACAATCATTTGGAGAGAGTTATTACGGCTTTGACCCAAGTCCTGATGTGTAAAAGGGAGATCGTTGAATTATCCCAATATGTAAAAAGGAGATTGTTAAGGTTGTCCCGCATCGGCCAAGAAAAAAAGAGCAGCGCCAATAAATTAATGAAAGGACTTGGCCATGGTCTACCCATTTCCATGGTGGGCCGCCATAGGCCTAATTTTTTGGTTTTGGACTAGGCCTTTGAAGCCGAATTCAACTATAGTTTGTGTTGATGTTATCCCACATTAGTTGTATGAAGAGCAAGTAGTCAATTTATAAATGTGAGAGAAAATCTCATCCCTTGAGCTCGCTTTTGGGAATGAGAAACTTAATACTACCCAACACTGGTATCAAAGTCTAGGTTATTAATAAATCTTGACCCAATAATCACTCAGAGAGAGTTATTGCGGCTCTAACCCAAGGCCCAATGTACAAGAGAAACCAAGTTACTAATAAGTCTAAACCCAATAGTCACTCAGAGAGGATTGTTGTGGCTCTAACCCAAGGCCCAATGTACAAGAAAGAGGGTTGTCGCGGCTCTAACTCAAGTCTTGATGTGTAAAAAGGAGATGGTTGATGTATAAGAGGGAGTTTGTTGAGATTGTTCTAATGTGTAAAAAGGAGATTGTTGAGGTTGTCCCACATCGGCCAAGAAAAAAGAGCAACGCTGATAAATCGATGAGAGATTATTTGTAGAATGGTTCCATCGGTTATCAAGCCAATTCCAATAATTATGAAATCCATATGAGATACAAAGGAATATGCTATTCTTTTTTTAAAATTACGTTGACTAGGAGATATTAAAGCTGCATAGATTATTTGAACTACGCCTACCATAATCAACCAGGGAGAAAATATAGAATGAGCATGAGGTAATAATTCTATATTAATCTGAATCAAGTCTGGATCCAATAGTCACTCGGAGAAGGTTGTTACGGCTCTGACCAAGGCCCAATGTATAATGGGGAGATTGTTAAGGTTGTCTCACATTAGTTGAGAAGGAGATTGTTGAGCTTGTCCCACATCGATTGTGGAAGGAATAAATAATCAGCTTATAAGTATGAATGAAAACCTCATCCATTGAGCTAGCTTTTTAAATAAGAGGGGTCTAAGACCACCCAACAAGTAGCTCCCTCCCCCTCTCATTTCCACAATTCTTCAATCCCCTCACGTAGCACTTTCTAACACACTGCATTATAAATAATATGATGGAGAACGGCAGCAACAATCAATTCCAGCTAAATCCCAACTGAATCCGGACTCATAACGTGGTAAAACTCGTTCAGTGTTGAAATAACTAAAGAAATAAAATATGAGAGGGGAAAAAAAGGCGGGAGACGTGCTTACTCGAGCATTGATCAGCTCAAGCTCGAACTGCTCGATTAAGATAATAAAATGTCGAGTTCGAGTTGGTCGATACTCGGCTCGAGTATTGAGAAAAGGCATGAAATCTAGAAAATGATATGGGGCAGCCACGTATATGAATGTAAGGAAAAGAGTTACAACTTAATTGATCTCGAGTGGAAACTCATTTTCCAAATTGATTATGACATGAGTCGGACCGAGTTGGGCTCGAGCACTCTATTGCGGTGCATTAGCTCTTTTGGGGGGAGGGGGAGGGCATCAAGTGTGGAAATAGGGCACGGCCCTTTGAGTCTCGAGCTTGACTGAACTTGGGCATGGTCTACCCATTTCCATAGTGGGCCACCATAGGCCCAATTTTTTGGTTTTGGACTAGGTCTTTGAAGTCGAATACAACTATAGTTGGTGTTGAGGTTATCCTACATCAATTGTATAAGGGGTAAGTAGTCGATTTATAAATATAAGGGAAAACCCCATCCTTTAAGTTAGCTTTTAATGATGAGAGAAGCCCAAAACCATCCAACACTGATATTAGAGCCTAGCTTACCAATAAGTCTTGACGCAACAGTCATTCGGAGAGAGTTGTTATGGCTTTGACCCAAGTCCCGATGTGTAAAAGGGAGATTGTTAAGATTATCCCTATATGTAAAAATGAGATTGTTAAGGTTGTCCCGCATCGGCCAAGAAAAAAAGAGCAGCGCCGATAAATTAATGAGAGGACTTGGCCATGGCTTGCCCATTTCGATGGTGGGCCCAATTTTTTGGTTTTGGACTAGGCCTTTGAAGCTAAATCCAACTATAGTTGGTGTTGAGGTTATCCTAGGTTAGTTGTATGAGGGGCAAGTAGTCGATTCATAAATGTGAGAGAAAACCCCATCCCTTGAGCTAGCTTTTGGGAATGAGAGAAACCTAAGATTACCCAACACTAGTATCATAGCCCAGGTTATTAATAAGTCTTGACTCAATAGTCACTCAGAAAGAGTTATTGCAACTCTAACCCAAGGCCTAATGTACAAGAGAGACCAAGTTACTAATAAGTCTTAACCCAATAGTCACTCCGAGAGGGTTGTTGCGGCTCTAACCCAAGTCCCGATAAGTAAAAGGGAGATTGTTGATGTATAAGAGGGTGATTGTTGAGATTGTTCCAATGTGTAAAAGGGAAATTATTGAGGTTGTCCCGCATCAGCCAAGAAAAAAAGAGCAACGCCAATAAATCGATGAGAGATTATTTGTAAAATGGTTCCATCAATTATCAAGCAAATTCCAATAATTATGAAATCCATATGAGATACAAAGGAATAGGCTATTCTTTTTTTCAAATTACGTTGACTAGGAAATGTTAAAGCTGCATAGATTATTTGAATTATGCCTACCATAATCAACCAGGGAGAAAATATAGAATGAGCATGAGGTAATAATTCCATATTGATCCGAATCAAGTATGGACTTAATAGTCACTCAGAGAAAGTTGTGCGGCTCTGACCAAGGCCCAATGTATAATGGGGAGATTATTGAGGTTGCCTCACATCGGTTGAAAATGAAATTGTTGAGGTTGTCCCAACCGAAGGCCCAATGTGTGAGAAGAAGATTGTTGAGATTGTCTCACATCGATTGTGGAAGGAACAGATAGTCAATTTATAAGTATAAAGAAAAATCTCATTTCTTAGGCTAGTTTTTAGAATAAGAGAGGTTTAAGACCACCCAACAATTAGCTCCCTTCCCATCATTTTCACCATTCTTCAATCCCCTCCCATAGCACTTTCTAACACACTGCATTATAAATATTACGATGGAGAACGGCAGCAACAATCAATTCCAGCTATCCCAACTGAATCTGGACTCAACGCGGTAAAACTCGTTCAGTGAGTTCCTTCACGAGAGAACCTAAAAAGCTGTCATCATCAGCTCAATAGCAACTCCCAGGGGCTCAATGAGAAGCAAAGGGCAAATGAATTTAACTGATCTCTGTCGGAATCATCACGCCTTTGGACGTTTTTAGGTATTTTCATGCAAAGAGAGCTCCATTGACAAGCTGAGAAGATGAACTGAATACACGATGATGGGGCAACAACTCAAAACATGTACTGAAATCATACGGAAGAGCTATCAAAATTTTCTTAAGAGAGGACAAATTCCAAATTACAATTTACATCATTTCATGAATGAGAATGTAAAGACTACAATGAGGAAAAACTTTTGAGCTCTTGGCATAAGGGAGGAGGGGAAACAACAGAAAGGCGCGGAAAAAAGCTTCAACCTCCTCTAAGCCAACCCCTTGATTATCATACCCCACCACTGAAACTGGAAAAAAAAGGGGGGAAAATAATTAAAAAAGAGAGACGCTACAAGAACAGAGCTTATATCGATGCCCCAACCACATCGCATGTTCAGGCCACAGGGCGAAATACAGGGGGAAATCGCGACAAAACACGTTCGGAGGAAGAGAAACAATTGCCCGAGTATTTTATAGAAGCAACAAGTACATTAGCCAACGCAACACGTAGGTAAGACAGGCGATTCACCCCTCTTGCCCTGCGTCACCAAAACAGCATCTATTCCAACATCGACCGGAGAGATCAAAACCGTATATTCTGTATATACCCTTCTCTTTTGCTATTCTTGGCCAATGCTGCTTAACAACTCTGGGGCCGATTTGCCTTGTTGCAGAGCTCCATAGTCGAATGAATGATAAGATTTTCTCTCAAGACTAAATGTGAGCTAGGATCCATTCACAGCCATCTCTGGTGATGATTTTGGCTGTACCAATGGGGTGTCCTCGCTCCCCAACTGTCTATTATCCGAGGTGCTTTGTACACACTCCGAACAGCTCCGAGGACTGGCAGATTCCTTTTCCTTGTGGGTCTCATCATCTGAACTGCTACTATCTGAAGAGCCTCTAGTAGGAGCAAAATCCTCATGATTTTGTTCATGGGCATTTTTGTCTGCATCCCCAACCTGTGGAGAACTATGCATGTTGCTTGCAGTCTTCTTACTCGGTAGCACTGTTTGACTTAGTGTTGAACACAAAGCTGCAAACACACTGTTGTCTTTTGATTTGGGGTTTTTGTTCAGCCGTGACCTCTTGGATATATCAGGCTCCTTATCCTTAGGAGCCAGTTTTCTTTTCAACCTGATGGAATCCATGGTCGCTTCCTCGTCATCTGGGTTATCTTTCTGTCTCCTAGGTGGTGGTCTGTAGTCTTCATCATCTTCATCGTCATCGTAATCAACCAGCCCACCAGTTCTTCGACTATAAACCAAGGTTAATGTATGCATTAGACCATAAACGTAGTATATGACATTCTAGAAAATTCTGAAATTTAAGGCATCCAAGCACCTTATTGATTGATGGCTTGCTGAAACTCCATTGGATAGAACAGGCTGCGGTTGTACCTTCCGAGATTGAGACGCGGATGCTGATGCTGTATCTTCTTCATCACTGAGTAAAAACAAAAAGTCATGAACGAGAAAACTAAGCAAACGAAAGGACAAAATATCATACAGAGTGTGTAAATAGACCTGTCTTCATTAAAATAGTCCTCCTCCTCTTTCTCCAAAGCACGCTCATCTATTCTTTTCCGGGGATCTGACACGTTAATAGGGCCTCTAGTTCCACCATTCTCCAAGCACTGGAAGAAAACCAGTTAGAGATTTATACTTGACTAGTTTCCTCCGAAAGCAGAGAAGAGGGATAGGCACAATACATCATACCTGCTCGTACTTGACTTTGAAGGACTGAATACATGGCAGGTGCTCAAACTTAACCAATTCGTTCCAAAACGAATCAACTATATATTTAAGCAACAGTTTCAGATTTTCCTGCATGAAAAGGGTCATCAACTTGATCACCGCACGCAAATGATGCCGTTTGCTTATTCAAAGCACTCTTTTTTGTGCGGAGAAAAGACTGAATGAGTGAAAACATGGTACAGGCATACAAACCTTGCGAATGTACTCAAGAAGTTCTAAGACCACGGAGTTTAGCAGGTTGTAACGATCACCATTTTTCACAAAAGCATCAACAATTGGTTTGAGAAGGTTGTTCCTAACTATATGGCTTATAATATGCTCATCCTGCAAATTGAAAACACATCACCAAGTTGCCACAAGAAAACACATAAGACACATCATAAAATTCATCAGTAGTTCATTGATTATGTATCTTTCAGATTCTATGTTAAAACTTCTATCCACGATCCTAGTGCTTTCATTGATACAATGCAAGGCCTGCCTCATGCTCAAAATTATAGATCAAAGGAGAAATCCCGTGACACTACTCATCCATTGCTATATTCTACCACAAAAATTAACATCAACATGGGCAACAACAAAGAACCACCTACATGGCGAGAGAGGATAGTACGAAAAAACCGGACAGCAGCAACTACAAGGTACTTTTCTCTTCTTTGCATCAGCAACAAAACCTTATCTGCCACATTATTTAGAAGAAAGTTACATCTGCAACCAGAGAAGAGAAGACATAATTAGTTCTCATGTCTAATCATTGGAGTGTTCAAATTATATGTGATCAACATACTAGATTAATGAATTAACACAATCATAAGGGTGTACAAATAAGTACTTTATCCTATATGGATGGTGCAGAACGCAAAAGCAAAGCAATTCACATATGTTTGACAGTATTTCAGGCTTCGTTCTCTGCTGATTTTTGACTCTTCCAGAACCCATTTCATTTCTCAATGAATGAGATGTGACCGAGGGGCAAGATGCTACAATGACGTCAATTAACTGCCCCAGATGCTTCTCATAGAATATCTCAATAACACTGTCCCTCTGAACAAAGAAAAAGCAAGATCAGTCCAGGCTCAGAGAAACAAATTTTTCAAAGAGCTTTCACCGTGCAAAAATTGAGCAGCCTATCCTTGGCACAAAGCAGAATATATATATGAGATAGAATGACAGACGAATAGGACAGTGCGACATACATATTTATCCCCTTTGAGCAGTCCAATCAAGTCGTACAGAAAACAAAAGGCCCAATGGTTCAATTACTGGCGCTAGTGTTGATGGCAAAGTCTTTTCTGGCACACGATAAACTTGCAACTTCATTTTCAGACTGTTGGCTCACAGGATGAAGTTTGAACATGTTTATCTACCCTGTTCAGCTAAATATTTTAATGGGAAATTAGTATTTCTATAATCATGTAAATCAGCCCAAGAATGCGAATCCTCTCCTAAATAGTGTAAGAGCTGTTGGGATCCAATCCTATAGTTGTCATTTGTGGTTCTTCGGTTAAATTTATGGATTCAAAATTTTGACAAGAGCAGCAATGACATTGTTGCCTCATGCTGTTAATTGTGGTGGAAGTTTGGGGTTTGAGTTGGTAAATTCAGCCAACAAATTGCTTTCACTTCGTCGATTTAATTACATTAGAATAGACATGTTGTGCATTTTCATTCAAATGAACCACCACAACAAGATTTTCTACTTTTTGAAATTTTTTACCAGCAATTCCCCAGCGAAATTTATTTGATAACCAATTCTAGTTTTTTTAATCATACTACTTATCTATATTTCCACTGCCAAGAGCTCATAATCAGTTGATCATACGGCAAAAGATGCAAAGTACAGTGATTCACAAAAAATCCAGTCAAAAGTTGACATATAATTCCTTACTGATAATATCAAGATCAACCTAATAAAAACACACTTGGCTGATGAGATAAAACCTCAGAGATGGATGTACTTATTAAATTGAGAGGAAAATTAGCAAGGAACTTAGAGAGAACAACCGAAAGGCAAAACAGAAACCTTGAATTCATATAAAATCCAACCACCATGACAAACTAGGAAAATAAAAATCAGATGAGGGAAGTGTATGATTAGGCAGAACCTGTGCTCCTGAAGTGCATGAGTCAAGCAAACTTCGAAGAATCTCAAGAAACTGGCAATGCATGTCATCACCAAAATCTGTCACCATTCCTTTAACCTACAAGCCACAAGCTATATTTTAGCAGGAACACTATAATTGTTTACTCTTAATAAAGAACTAAACTCATTGTGACAGGTAAAAATCAACCATAACTCTATCTAATTAATCCAAAAGTAAGTTTGTCTCACTTTTCATTTTCCAAATTTACCCTCGCATTATCTACTATCTTTTAAAGGAAAAATTTTCTTGTTATACTTTAATTTATTGTTCTCATCAAAAAACCTTTTCAAGGGCTAAATTGTAAAAGCTTCAAAAACTGGAAACTACCAATCACTTTTTAATTAGAAAACTACCCGTTACCTAAAAATAGAAAAGCCACTCAAATTCATTCACGAAATGCTTGCAGTGCTCATAGCTTGTTGGTCCTAGTATTACTGATCATACAAAAAGGATTGCGCTAGAACAATAAAAAATGTACTCTGTTTTACAACTATTACAGATCGACCTTCAACCCACTTAGACTTTTAGGTTGAATAAATTCAGTTTTCAAAAATATCATCTCATGCGATGCAATGACATATCCTCATGAAAGTCATACCAGAATTCCCAAAAGCTTCGCCCTGTCACCGTCATCTGGGCGTACAACATACGAACGCAAAAGATTTGGGTCTTGATTCATAAAAAGAATAATAATATCTGTCCTGCATCCACCAAAATGGCACATAATTAGGATGACATCTTCAATAGTGCATCTGTCTTCTGTTTGCCATCTCTTTCTTTTGTCATGTGTGCATATTTATCTATGTGAGTGATGGATGGAATTACATCTAGGAGTATTTACCCAGTTAGTATAAGCCTATTGTCATCACTCTGCAAAGCATCAGCAATGATTTTAAAAATGCCCACGCCCACAAGATCCCTACAAAATACGAGTCTCGTAAAATAAGATACATGTATAGCAACAACAAGGCAAATCAAAAAATAATGCATGAACCACTGTAATCTCAAAATAGAGAATGAAAACAAGTATCTTCAGAAAAATAAAATCCTGCTCAAATTGTACCTGAAAAGCCGGAGCTGCTGGACCATTTGTAAGCTCTTGCTTAAACTACAGAAGTCATGCAAGAAATATACCTACATCAAGAGAGTAACAACAGTGTGAACATAGGGGATTCAGATCTAGGAGAGAATGGCTAAGACTTAGAGTAGATATTTTGTTTGATCGTCATATCCAGGCACACTCCCATTACTATTGTAGAAATCTCGAATATGCAGGAAAAAATTCTGTATTGTACAAACAAATATAGAGGTCAAAATGTTTGAGAAGTACAGACGAAAAAAAAGTCACATGATATAAACCATTCTCACAAACAAACTGATCCATGACACCAAAAAATTAAGCCCAAACAGCACTTAAGCTAGATTAGATGCTTAATTGGCTGTGTGAGAGCTAGAACATTAAAATCAACATTTGAAGCCATCTTACAAAATAACATCAAAGTTTCCAGATGAATAAATGTAGTACATATATTTCCATCAGCCAACAAGTACTATGCATCCAGATACACATAATCTCTCACTTCACATGCAACATGGTCTAATGGTCCTATGTGCATCCTGCACGTTCCGAGTTATCCTAATAAAGCTTGCATGCTGCGGTGGAGCAAAGACAGGAATAATCTAATTTCTTGTCATCCTACCATACCGAATTTTTTATAGATAAAGACAGAGGTCAACCTATCATAAACATATCAAATTAGAGGTGAGCTCCCTTTAAAAACAAAACTACTTTGAGCAGATTCACACACAAAACTCTTCCACATGATTAATAGCAATGACTACATTTAATTTCAACTAAAGTGTATACAGTCAAAACATTTGGAAGGAGTGTGTTTCATGGAACATGGCATTACTTATTTATAACCTTCCATATGGAAATTGAAGAAATTCAACTGTCTTGCAGCAACCAACTTCAGAATAGGATATTGATCATTAAAGAGAGCTAATGGTACTGATTATCATCGTACTATAGAAAATCACGAGTTCATGATCAGGCAATAAAGTTATTCCTCATGTAATCATAAAAATGTATGCGCTAATAGGAACAAAATATCTTACTATTTAATGCAAGCAAAAACTGTGTAACTCTTGAGTAATAGTAGCTGAAAAATGATCAGCAAAAATCTTTTCCATACATAAATAAAATGACCGAGCAAAAAAAAAAAAAAAAAAAAAAGGAGACCAGTGATAGAGAAAAGGGGGAATTAGGGCAACAGCACAAATGGACACTAATATTCCGAGGGATGTTCCCAAATCCTTCCTGTCATTTTCTTATAAAAAGTAGTGATTTCTTAAGCATAGTCTAAAATACACATTCTACATTAAGGCATGTTCGTATTCCTTTAATCATTCCACAGACTGGAGCGTCCAATTCCAACCTCATAATAAACTTGCACCTACTGTACGGTTTATCTAATCTCGTCAAAGGCATTCAATAAATTACGATCAGAGTTAAAGCCATTCAACATGACTTAACCATTAAAAAGTTGTCCAACTGTAATCAATAAGAACCAAAATAACAACAAAAACACGAGAAACCATTAACCTCTCAAGCAAAGTACAATGAAAAGTTCAGGTTTACATAAAAAATCTGATGCGTCATTCAAATCCCAGATGTTAATCCAAAGGAAGTCATAGACCAATGAATAATGTTGACAATATACTTACCAAATTTTTCTTCGACTCTGATGGGGTTGCTGGATTATCTAACCTTTCAAACAGTTCCTGGATAAAGGTACTGTCATCCTTTAACAAAGAAACAACCTACAAGAGAACATAAATTCAGTACAGAAATATACCAACAAACTTAAAAGACATCTTTTTTATACTTACAATGGCATTATTTGAATGGATGATGGAATTGAGGTTTGCAATAATTGTGTCATCCAACATTCTAGCCAAAACAACATCCTAAGGAAGACAATTCAATGTCAGAAAAGGATCCACAAAAGGAATCCTGTGAAACAGTAGTTGATATAGAAACACACCTTCAAGTAACCAACTCTATATGTCTGGTGTATCTTCGATAGGACAATTGGATCTCTAATTGGAATTGCCTAAAAAAGGAAAATAGCCTGTTAAGCAAAACTTTCCATATGGATCGGTAAACTTGAACTTGTCGCACCACTGCCAGATATAACATCTCACCTCTTTAAATACAACATGTTCTTTCAAAAAATTGCGATGCTGTTGGACATGAGGAACCTCAGGATCATCTGCAAACAAATACAGAACATCATAGTTGTCGCATGATATTAACTCAAAAAAGAAAAGGAAATGGTCTATGATAAAATGAACAGCACATTCAACATATACGTTTAATAAGACAATTTTTCAAAACAGCAAGAAGATGATTTAATAACCAGCTAAAGAAGCAACAAGATCAAACAAGTGTATTAATTATGGCTAGTTAAGGTCATAACAGTCCTGTCCCTTCTCCAGCATGATCAGAATATTTTCCGTACTTTTTTTCTCCTTCCTAATGATTACTATTTAAAATAAGTTTAAAAATTTCAAGAAACGTAGTGCGAATGGCACTTCAAAGTGTCTCGCATAGGTGCAGGGATGCTAGTGGAGCCATGGTATAGCTAACTCCAATAACATCATATGTCCATGTAAGTGTCATCTCATTATTGCAGACGTTAATAATTCTCTAGAAGCTTTTGACAGATTTTCTCATGAAAAGGAACTTACATTCGAGGGAGCCAATAATGTCCATAATCAGCTCATCTCCAAAAATTTTCTCAAAGATCTGAGGGCTGTTGAGTAAAACTGCACAAACAGAGTGAAATCAGTCAGGCTGAGGAAAAAAAATTATGAAGAGGCCAACAAATTAAGGACTGAGAAAATGGTGTCTAGCTAAAAATTCTTACTTATCCCTTTGACTATTCTACAGATCATCTGAAGATCACTGAGGTTTTCCAAGTCTTCACACAATCTAAATAAGTGCATTAGCTTCCGGAGAAACTCTTGCTGCATTAAGATAGTAACTTCCATTAAACAACAATGGTTTTCAACATCAGAATTTGCATACACATCAAAGGACGGATAGAGAATGAAAAGGCTTGTAATAAAAGCAATGTCCAATGCCCACCACAACTCACAAGACTACTGTAGTATTCATATGCATATGTACAACAGCAAGGAAATTGATAATAAACTTGACCCGCAATGATACTGGAAGAACAAAACTAATAACATAAACTGCACAAAATTTATAATTAATATTTATTTATGTAGGCTAAATATCGGATAAACTCAAAATAAAAAGGCCTACCATGACCACACCTACATTGATGTCCATTGGACTGGCAAAGTTAACAGAAGCTTACATCATTCAGAATAAGATCTATCAGCTGCATCTTATCAGTAACCCGGCCTTCATACACAGTCTGCAAGATAGAAATCAACTGAGATAAGTCGTGCAGTCAATGAGATTATAAGTAAATGGAAATTTGAGACACAAGAAAGTCCAGAAACTAATAGTTTTTGCTAAATGGAAACAGAAAAGGTATGACTTTTCTAACCCTAATATAAGTAAATACGCATCCTTCAAGTGAAACTGAAGAATAAAACTACCACAAAAGCCTCCAAAGATATATATATTTTATGATTACTAGCTCTAAACTCTTAACTAAGTACAGAATAAATCTGAGATACTAATTGCAACTTAATAAGCACCATCAGTGATCATAACCAAGAAGAATTGCTCATTTTGTTCAAAAACAGTTATCGCAAAGGGACCAGCTAATCCTCATAAAGCCCACTCCTTATGTTTCCACCTCAAACACCAGTAGCCGCAGGAAGATGGAACAGTGCAGCTAAAAGTATGAGAGAGAGTGAGGGGGGGAGAGGGAGAGCAGTACCTTGTGTATTATAGTAAGAGTGGATAGCTCAACAGGCGGCAACTCCCTCAACTCGCTATTCACGCTATGAAACGTATTGTCTGTGGAAGAAAAACTAGAAAAACTCAGAGACACATAAAATTGCAGCTATTAACATGGTTCGAAGATAACAAGAGCAAGGAAAAATGCAAAAGTGGTAAAACTAACAGGGTTGGGAATCACACTCACTACAATCTCGATGTAAGTTATGTGAATTTCGAAACGTTCAGGACAAAAATCAGAAAAATTAGATTCCTGTCCGAAGAGAAGAAACCAATTCACTGACTATCCTACCACCAATGCCTAGTGAGGCAAATAAAATCTGAAATCTCTACATTACAAATGCTTTTTGCATTTTCATATTATATCTGTGTAGGTCTCAAATTCTAGGGTAACTGAAATCTTTTACTTGAATCCATGGTCCCTTTTCAGAACTAAAGTCACACTCACCTTATATCACATGAATTCATCTATTTCACTAAGATACCAAGAGACCAAATTTAACGAGTCAAGTATCTTTTTCGCTGAGGTATGTGACCCAAGATTTGTTATATGTTTTTAACACCAGACCCCTGCTGTGGGGTAAGAAGCTATGTAACCAACAATTGGGATTGATATCGGCAGCAACATTAATAGATTCTCACAACTCTACAATCACAAAGTTCTAGCCAAAAAGGTCATCAGCAAGCACCAATCAAGCATCAGACAACACTCTTCAAACACTACTTCAGATATTTACAATAATACTTCCTTGCATTTCGACTACAAACCCCAGTTCAAACAGGTTAGCAGTAAGTAAATCCGAGATATGCACCAAGAAGCTTCCTTCAAACCCTACTAGATGCAGATGATTGCCTGGGGGCTGTTATGCTAGTACGTATAAAGATCTTCCAGTTATGTTCAGGAGAAAAGAGTATTGCTTCAAGTCATGGGTGAATCTATTTGGGACAAGGAAAGGAAAAAATCTCAGGATTAACCTATATCAGTTTCCAAAGGCTCCTGTTACCATGCTAATTCTTAGAATGGCGAACCTTATAGAGAATGACCGGAAGCCAAACAGATGTGACTTTTAAAACATACAGCCACAACTCATGTTGCTTATAAAAAGAGGGTGCAGTTATGCATGATATTTTTCAGTTACACTTATCTTAAGATGTACTCTTTGCTACCATAGGTACAACTCATCCTGACATTTGAGTTGCATGTCTAGGAATATTAGAAAATAAAATTCAATCTGTGTTTGAGTGTTTAATTCAAAAGGTACTTTAAACTATGGTTTGCTAAACCACTTTTAGGAATTCTTAAAGATCTGATTTGAAGGTCTACCCTTACAGCTTATCACCTATGTGCAACTTTCCAACACCCTCAATTTGAACACTAAATTGAAAATCATACTGGACCACACAAAATCAATTCCACCATGGACGACAAATTTCCTTGTCGAACAAAACAAACATTAAACTTTCCTAGAAAACCTGATAGAACAAGAGTCTTTTCTAAGTCTGGTTCCGGATCCTAAACTCCAATTCAACTTCTCATGGAGATCATCATTACCATCCTCTTTTTCAAAACCATAAAAGTAGCCTAACCTCAGGTTTGTCAGAGAAAATCCCTCTCTTCATCAAATAAGTGGGGTACCAAAGTGTCAGAGCTTCATCTATACCAGCTTTCTACCAAACAAAAAAAAAAAAAAAAAAAAAAAATCAAAGATGGACTCTGAGACAATCGCCTTTCAAGGCTGTGAAAATTTGTGAACCCTAGAAACAATATCCACAGTTTGGGCAATTGCCAAAAAGCAAAAACCTTTTCAAGACAAGCCAGCTCCAGCTCCTATGCAGTAACTTGTGAAAATCAACCAACTTATAGACTTAGAGATTGCCATACTGCTCAACTCAAGGACCTCTTCAAAAAACCACCCCCACCCTGCATCAAACCCCTCACATATCTCTAGCCCCTCTATATCTTGTGAAACTCATCGAAAAGAACTTTGCAGTGGACCTACATCTTCCCCTGGCAAACTTGAAAATTACTGACAGAGCCCTCATTCCAGAGTTAGGTCAAAAGCCATTCTCTCTATAATCTTGTGTACATTCTCTTCTCAATCAATGAACCCAATCTACAATCTTGCTAAATCCCTCACAAATGATCCATAATTTATCCTTTTTCAAACAAAAAGGTTTAGGACAAGTGGCAACGGCATAAGAGGAAAGGCATAATGCATGAGATAGGAAGGCTCTTCAAGTAGAGAGAGAAAAGGAGAAAAGGCGGCACTTGACTTTCAACCAAAAAAAGACGTTTTCTAATGAAGGCCATACCTTTCAGTGACAACAATAGAAAGAAGGTAAAATGGGAGACTGTTTGGTAGATGGATGGAAGGCGGGGGTTTATGTAATATCATTGTCACGTTAATGGGGTAAAGGCTAACGTTTTGTCCGAGAAGAAATACAAAGGCATTCACAGGACAATAGGGATCTATAAATAAATGCTGAGGAAGACAGAGAAGTTCATTAGTAGAGGTCGTCACATCCAACCGGAGTTCATGCATTTCCAAATGGAAAGAACCTTCCTTGTGTTTTCCCCAAATCATTGTATTCATGCTTAAGCCTTCCAGAAAGCATGTCAACATCCCTTGATACTTAGAAACTCTAAGACATATCTATACATTCAACAAAAAGCGAGGTGCTGCATGATTGCAAGTAAAGATCTTCCATCGTAAAATGCACCAACAGCAACAAAAACCCACAATTAACAAGATGGAGAAATCAGAAACGAATCAAAAGCTCTAAAAAGATACTGCAGTTCGCACGAATAGATTTAATTCATGTCACCGAAAAGTAGACAGACAAAGATCTTGAAATTTCAGAAAGCTACCCAAATAACATATACTCTGGGTTCATTCAAAAGCATCAAACATTCCATTTGCCAGGAAAGAACTAGCTTTAAAATATCCAGTGTTTAAGATGGAGAAAATGAACAGAACAGTATCCGAAACTAGGCTGGACGCACAGGTACTTACTGTTAAGACTGCTAAAATGCATATTCCTTTGTACATTGCAGATGTGATCCCTGTAAAAAGTCGACAGTGTATAAGCACGAAATGTAAATTGTCATACTGAGAGAACAGAACTGAACAAAGTTCGTCTATCAATGTCATAAAACCACCAATTGTTACCATATGTAGGAGCAACCAGATGTCTCCTGAAAGCTAAGGGCCAATTCAGTAGCGTATTCAGGGTCTCTCCATGAGATGATGGAATCTGAAAGTACACATCGTAGGACAGAATAAACTCCAACTGCAGTCGAATCATATCATTGTAATCGAAAATAAAGCTCCCATGTATCATGAGAAACAAAAGGAAGTAGGACCTTCTTGCTTCCTATAAATGTCCTCCGAGCTGATACGATGCAGAAGCAATGTTTCGTTGTCTTCATCAAACACAAATATACCCAGATCTTCCGACCTCTGTAACAGTATTTAAGTTCAAAACACACTCAGCTTTAGGTGAACAAAAAATAAATCAGTTTTCTGGGAATCTAGGAGCGGCAGAGTCTCAAAGATAGCGGAGAACGAACCTCCAAATAGTCAACCGTGACATGCCCAGTACCATGGTCGTCCCATTTCCCTTCATCATTCAGTTGATATACTTTAACGCGCTGAAATCAAAGCACCAATGGTCATGCAAGCTTAACCTTTTAACTCACCCAGCATTAACACTTGCTACACAGACTGCATCCCCAGAAAGTATCTTTCCAAAACTGGCATTCCATTCCTAAAGTCGCACTAGAAAGCGCTCAGAACCCCTCCATTGCAGAAGGGAGCTATCTAGCCCCTCCTTTCATTCATAATCTATTCATTTGAATTGAGAGCATAAGAAGCCATCCCCTCGTGTCAGTGCACCAAAGATAGAAGCCCTAGCCCGAGCTAGAAATACCTCAGTACCCCCACGAAACGAAGTCCCCATTCGAGAAACCTAATCGAATCGAATTGGCGGAACTCCAACTCACTCCACTGAATCGCAAACAACCCCGCCGCCAATCAAGAACCGCGAACCGCCGGACCGCCCCTAACTCGCTCTAAACCCTATCCGGCCGTGCCGAATTCCTCAGACGATCCACCGCCGCGGCGAGAGAGGGAAGCCTCTATACAACAGTGAAACGAAAGAAGAAAAGCAAGACGACCACTCACCTGCATCGAATTCGAGTTCGAGGAGGATTTCTCTTGCCCGCCCATCGCCGCGCCCCGACGAACGCCGAGACCGCGCGACGCCCGAACCCGCCCCCGCCGAGGCGACGCGATACGGCAGCGGGCGGAATTTCGGCCCGGGGAAGGGGGTGGGGGCGCGCGCGCGCGCGGGGGCGAATTAGGGTTTGCGGAGGCGACGGGGAGAGAGACAGGGAAGGAGGAAGAGGCGGGCCCCACCGGATTGACGAAGAGATTGAGAGCTCCCCGGAGAATCGGGCGGCGAGAAGGAAATCACTCAGGCCGCCATTGACGCTGCTGCAACCTTCGATTCTCTCTCTCTCTCTCTCCTCTCCTCTCTCTCTCTCTTCGAGTTTTTTCGGTCTCTCTTTCCTGTTTCGTGCAAGAGCTCCGACTAGAAGAGTAAGAAAAGGCAAAACCCCCCCCAAAAAAAAAAAAAAAAAAGGTCTCTCCCTCTCTAAAAAACCGGTAAATTATAAAAACAAAAAAATATAAATGAGTGGGGAGTTCGTAGACGCCCTGGGTTTTGGTCTTAATTGCGGAAACGCCACTGGCTCGCGCGCTCGGCCCGGTCCCGGAGTCCTCCTCCGGTCGGGGGGCCGCAAACTCCACGTGCGTGAAATCGGAGCGCCACGTGGCGGCACGTACGTCGCCGGGGGGTTGGGTTGGAGGCGGTGGCTGATATTTTCATTCCCGTTTGCTTTTTTGGGGAGCTGATGATGGGATAAGAGCATGGATCCGACCAAATGCGATGGAAGCAAGCGATAATTAATGGAGATAACATTATGAGCGGTAGCATTCAAAATGTCACAATCGAGACTGAAAATCACTCCACTAGAGAACCACAAGACTAGAATCATCTCGGCTCATGACCGGCATGCTGATAGCATGCGATGCCCCAGTGATTTATTTAGCTGGCAAATAATGATTCAATCTCATTCGTAAGTTAAGTTAAAGATAAGAGTAATAGGTTTCAAATTCCATACAAGTTTAATCTAGAACTTGAAACCTATTAATTGAAATAATTTCCTCATTTTTTTTAAATTTAGAATCTATCATGTATACCTTAAAATTTAGAATATACTCCGTCACAAGTTTTAGAGTCGATTCCAGCATTTATCCAAATTCCACCTAAATTATCAATTGAATGATTGCAATGGATTAAAACCTTTAATTACCACGCACCGGCCATAACTTATATTTAGACACACGAAAAATATGAAAATAAATAAAGTTTAAGTCTCAATCATAAAATAGAAGTTTAAATTAGTGCTTCTAAATTATACATTTATCATCAAACGGCATAAAATATCGCAAGATCGCACGAAAATATGGACTAAGACAAACATTAAAATTTATTCTAGGATATAGGTTACAAATTACAAGTTTCAGGTTCTCCAATGAAGAACTTGAAACCTACCCATCAGAACAGATTCATCATTTTTTTGAAACTTAGAACCTATAGGTTGCCACTAGTATAGTTCTCAAGTTCTAGATTCTACCCTGAAAGCATGCTCACCTCTATTATAGGTGACTAAAAGATGTCATCTCGCTCAAAAGCCACAAGGCTTGAACTATCTTCCCTCACGAGTAGCACGCTAGTAGAATCGAGCACATGCACAATTCTTTAATAAATAATTTAGTGAGCCATCCAATGATGATTCGATTTATTTGTACATAAAGTTACTTCATATAATAAAGTGAAAGGTAACTCGAGGACACCACTGCCTCCACCCCTTGTGCTCATCAGGTCGAGTGCCCTTGGTGAAAAAAAAAATTATCAACAAAAAGTGTGACCATTTCAGCAATTAGCACATGTTAGGAGCACACAATAAAATTCCAATACCTTCTTTTGAAGAAATCACAATAAAATTCCAATACCTTCTTAAGTCCAAAACCGTCAACATATTGAAATCAAAAACTTAAGTTAGTGAGTTATGAATCAACCTAGACTTCTACGTGCAATATAAACAATCAACCTCACGCACATCTCAACAATCTTCTCATTTCTCTAATACGACTCATATATTTATCTCAACATTTAATTCTAACACGTGCATCTCAACAATCTCATTATCACGTATGAGCTCAGTGTTTTAGTATTGCTCCCCATTAATTCATATATCTCACCTAATCTCTTGGTCACTAAGCACCGGAACAAAATGAGGGCCCACCAATCTAGTTGTGATACTATTTGTCAGCGGCTCGCAACAGAAATCCCATACTTTCTTAAAGGAGAGATCGTCAAAGAAGAGCCCAAATTCAAATCCAAACCCATGACAAATTTAGCTAGATCCACATTCACTTAAAAAATTTAAGTCAATGAATCATGAGCTATTATTTTAATACAAGTCACACGTGCATTCTAACAATAATAGTGAGCGTCCTTATGAATTTGAGAATTAATTATTAAACTTTATCAATTTGTGGGGCAAATGAAAGAGAAAACACTTGACGTTGACTAAGCTATATATATGTGTATTGAAAAATTCATGGGGACAAGACTTGTTTTTTAGGTCAACACGATGGATTGTAAAATCTTTCAAATTATTGCAGAAAAAATCTGAGCGGGGACACTACATCAGCCCCCACAGCCCAGTGCGTTCTCATCGGCGTTTGTCAAGGTCGCAAGCATCACGCACGTTCTTTTTTCTTGTGTGTTTCTAGATTGATTTGAAATTGTGTTTTAATTTCTTAAGCCTTCCATTTATCTATTTTTCAATATTGAAAGTCACAATATTATTGTAATTACGTGCACTAATGATAAACAATTTTAATTACATGAATCGGATAAATTGCGTGCCTTGATTGCACAAATTAAAATTTAGCGGACTTGGATGTGCAATTTTCATGGACTGCATGGCCAAAACTAGAATTATCACTCATTTTCACTTACGACTCCCGACTTTCCTTTCAATCTTTTAAAATGAAATGTTTATATTAAGTTAAAAATTAAAAATTATATAACTATACATGTATATAGAATTTTTTGGACAAATCAAGTTAAATAAGGTCAAGATAAATGAGCCCCTAGATTTATAAAAAGCCAGAAAATTAATAATAAAAGTCACCATAAATGAGCGGGATGAAAAATTCTTTAAGATTTATAGATTTTCCAATTCGTATCATAACTCTTGTCATAATGTCTTTAAACTATACGGCGCTTGTTTCCAATATGTCAAATCAATAACTTTTTTCGTTAGGCATTTTTTGAAAAGGCATTCTTACAAGAATCATTTTCACATTTGTGGTGAAATTCTTTAAGATTTATAGATCTTCCAATTCGTATCATAACTCTTGTGACTGATTTCTACACCATTGGTACCCCACTAATATATATTCATAGAAGATTCGAGTCCCATGAATATTAGTTTGATTCAAATGAAAATTGGAAAGGCCGGACTTTTTAAATAATTTGAAAGGGATTGGATAGTTTATTAAATTTTGTTTCCACAGGAAATAAAAGATCATTTTTTAAGACAAATTTTTAATGTAAGTTATTCCGGTCTATCTAGAAGGAGCAGCTTTTATTGCTTTATTACTAACAATGAAACTTTATTTTCTTATAGACGAGATGCACTTGAACTAAAGATTCATTATTAGTTTGCCATGCTTGTGCAACTTTCGTAACATTAATTTGATCTCTAGTGTAATCATTACAATACCGTTCAAAAAAATGTTTTATTAAGAAAAAGTGAGGTAAGCATACCATCATACCATTTTGCTTGTAAAGGATCTCTTTGTCCTTTGTTGAATTTTCAGGAAAAAACAATTTTCGTTTTTCAAAATTTTCAAGACAGAAAATTTTCCTTTCCAAGGTAATCTTGATCAACAAACGGGGTTTATGAGAAAACTATTAGAAGTTAAAATTATTTAGATAAATAACATTCTTAGTTATAAAACGACCATTAGTTTTATAGAAGGTTACATAGTGATTTTGACTTTCATAGATTATTTAAGTTAGAAATTGCCGATATGACGGTTCGGTTGGCATCAGCCGTCTTACGTGATATGATCAGTGATCTAACATGTCCGAATCCACTCAAAATGATGTCATTTTAATAAATTTTTATAAATATTTTATAATTTTTTTGATCTCCCTTGGGGTCGCTAGTGGAGGAAGAAAGACGAACATTGGAGAAGGAAAAAATAGAAAAAGGAAAAGGAAAAATTTAGAATTTTCTCTTCAAGAAAAGCAAAACGATATCGTTTTGTTTAAAATCATCCATGTGAATTGTTGACTATATCACGTAAAATAACTAGGGTTGATTGGAGCATCAAGTCAATGATTTCTGACATAAAATTTGGTAGGATCAACAATAATGAAAAGTTATCAAAAGGTTTATGATTATATTGGTCAAATTAGAAAGTTTAAAATTAAATTAGTGGTTGTATAATGGATTTAAGACTTTCTGGACAATTTATCCCAATCTCAAAACTAGCAAAGTTTACACATGATTTAATTTTGTTTTTCTCATTGAATTACTTGCTAAACCGGTGAAATGATGTCTTTCAAGTAATATATCATACATCTTTTCTTATGTACTCAGAAGACAAAATTTTTGTCGAGATTGGATTGATATGGACTTTGTCATGACCCCAACTCCATCTTTAGGGTCTTTGGCAGCAAGGTTATTTTCGCGACGTCACAGGCGCGTTGCCGTCCCTTTTTTTTTTTTAATATTTGATTTAAGCACAAACGAAAGCATACATACAACACCCAAAGAACAATAAATAATCAGGAAAAACAACCATTTGTGAATACACAATTACATAAGTTATATTACAACCTTTTTTGTCACATGCCATTATATTTATAACCACTGTTCTATGCTCAAAAGGTTGAGGTTAATTCTTAACTCCTCTAGCAAGATTGCAACTCATCTATACCTACAATTCTAAAAAATAATGGGGTGAGTCATGGACTTAGTAAGTAAAACCCCTAATTCTCTACTAAGAGGACATTTCATTATCAAAATCTAGTAAGTATAACACTCGCAATACGATGTTTATGGTAGATTAATGGCAAACTTGTTACTACACATTGACTGCATGTAGATGTCCATTACCGTATACTTCAATGCATGCTTACCTTCAACATATCAATGGACACATCAATATATCATGCTTATGCATATACCGGCACTTATAACATAATTCTTTTATCGTCGTCTTAGCTCGTCCAAGCCCTCTCCGCTTGACTGAGGCTTCCAACTTCATGCTGGGCTTCCTGACTCAACCAAAACATCCTGGCTCAACCGAAGCATCTTAGTGCTAACTCACCAAGGCATCCGGGCTCAACTTAGGCATTTTAGCTCAACTAGGGCATCCCGGGCTAACTTACCAAAGGCATCCAAGCTCAGATCCAAGCATCCTTGCTCAACTAGGGTATCTCATTCAATGAACGAGGCATCATTGCCAACACTATGTGGCAACACGCTTTTTTCTCTTTAAGTGCATCATAAAGTGCATCAGACAAGCCGCTTTTTTACTTTTCTTCTTAGTCAATCAGATATAGCCCGAAGGCGTGCTCATTCAAGTGAGTGTGCCATGGCTCTTAACATCATATTATATAATATGCCAAGCACGATTCTTGGTTCGTGGCTTGAGCTGCGCACCTAGGCCAATGTCCACACCAAGCAAGACTTGGAATCGGCACGCTTCAACATCGATCTAGCTAGAGGCTTAGATCATCACGACTTAACATCGATTCCAAGCGGAGTGAACCTCGACCTTGTCTCGAGGCGTGAACGCACTCAACCATGCAAACATAGGCAAACCATATAAAAGAACGTTACAACATACACTCGGCTTACACGAATGAGCACACTACTAAACTCGACGACGTATGCTATCGCCGCCCTAGTCAAGAGTTAAAGATTCTATTTACCTTTGATGAACCTCAATAAACTATAGGTGATTTTACTAATAAAGGGTCATCTGATGAGGCGGTGGGCAAGCAAGGCCGAGAGAGGGAGAGAGGGCAATGCTGAGAGGGCATGAGAGAAAAAGAGAGAGTGAGGGAGAAGTAGGGTGGTGTAGTGTGATAATGGGAGAAATGTCTATATTTATAGGCAAATCTCTCATCATTACCTTCAAATGGATGAATAAGATTTCTTTGGGTGATAAGCCTAGGTTGATAAGTGGCAAGGCTAAGGAAAAAGATGTGGCAAGCCTAATTCCTAAGGCCACACTTGTTCCTTTTCTTATTGGGCCACCCGAGTCTTGTAATGATGAAATGGATACTTGCTCTCTAAGTTTTAGGTTATATGTCATTATGACCTATTATTTTGGGGGACACTTAAGCATATGACTCATCTCTTGCATTAATGTACTAAGGTCCAAAAGTATTTAATTCATCCTTATCCCAATCCAAGAAGATTCTAGATGGGCTTGCTTGTCAAGTTAGGTGTGTAGCCTCTTCCCCTCCATGTTTGGGGTGTGTGGCTCTCCTTTCCAAGGTGACAATAGTTTTGAGCAAATTTTCCAAATAAATGTCATTAATTTATCAAATGGGCCTGAAAAATTATGAAAATTTAATCTAATGTAGAAAAGACCTTAAATAACATTTTTTTTTTATGGGAAACAAAGTCCAATTCATGTTGTGAAAAGAGTAGTAAATCACTGAACATAACCCAACAATTTGCCCGTCGAGCAAATCCAACAACTAAAAAGAATGACTCATTTCGAAATTCAAATCTTTACAAAACTCTTTGAAGTTTTTATATGTTGTATATATAGATATCCTTTAAAACTTTCTTCAAGGAAGTACATCCAAGTTTGAAAGGGAAAATTTTATAAAAATTATAGAAAGTAAATTGGTCACTGTTTTGACTACATTTGGCAAGTTTTAGACGGTAAATTATTGGGCCTTTGTCCCGACCATTTTATCTCAGAAAAATACGAAATTCAAGTATGTTGTAGATTAATATGTTTTGAACAATTTACATGAGAGAAGTTTTGTGAGATTCAAGCCACAAAAAGCTCTAGAAAATTGGAAAGTAGCGAAGGTCCAAATAGTTTCTAGAATAGACTGGAAATCAAAGTCAAAACCTAGGGAGCCCAAAGGTGGCAAATCTATGGAGAAGAGTTGGCACTGTGACATCTTGAATTTTTACTGACCCTGTAAGTGAAATTGAATGTTAAGAGCTTGGATTATTTTTAAAGCAGATGACAAGCCTGATGGGCTGTGAAGAAAGTATGTGCTTAAGTAGTTAACAGGCCACACAAAGATATTGAGTATGGGCTCGATTGGCCAAAGCATATGATATGGACTTGGGCTTGGCTTGGAGCGGGCCAAGAGTCGGGTTCATTAAAATTGTGAATTAAGTCTAGTGGACCGTGAAATATCGTGGGATGAGCCTGGTGGGTCGGAGACGGGTAATTAGGCCCGAGCGCTTTAATTTTCGATTAAGTTATAGATTACCATTATGAAGAATTTGATTAGAAATTTTATATAAAACTTATAAGTGATTGTAATTCTATTGTCGACCACTAACTTTAGTAATTTCTCGTGATAAATTCTTGTTTGTAGATAAGTGCCGAAATGTTAACGCGTCAATTCGATTCGTACGAACTCATAGATTTGTATAGTTACGAGAGGATCGAAAATTATGTGGATTCGAAACGAAACTAAGTCAAGGACATTAGAAACTAATGGACTAAATAACGACACGGATTAGAAGTTAACTATTCTTGAGTGCCAGGTGTCGACCATGAAAAAATAAGGATGCATAGAAGCCACGACACCCATTTCTTCCCTTCGGTTTCCCCCCCAACCTAAAACTTCAAAGGAGACATAATGATTAATCTTTCTAATGATTACTTTTTTCTTTGGGAATTAAAATAAAAATTCTGCACACTCACAGCCATCTTCCTCATAATCCACGCCACTCTCTTCACCCCAAAACAGATCCAAAAATTATCTCTCTTCTCCTTCCTTTCGCAGCTCAAGCAGAAACGAAGCCTAGCAGCTCCAGCGACTTTTTCTTTTTTGTGCATGAGTTCGAAAGTAGATTCTTGGAGAGCATTGAGCCACCAGCGAAGCCAAGCAATCGGTAAGGAAATGATGAGATCCTAAACTAGAAATTATCTGCTGTTTGTCGAGGGAACTTGCGGAGCATGCTGAATGGTGGAGGATTAAGTTTGATGTTTTTGTTTTTAGTTGGAATAGGCTAGATGGGCACTCAAACGAAGCTGTGAGTCTTTGCATGTCATGATAGGGCTTCGAATGGTTAAAGAATCGAGTGCGAGGGAGCTAAGTTTGGTCGAGTTGGTGGGAAGACAACTGCTAAGTGATGGATAGGCGTTACATGTTGCTGTTGAGGAGTTGAGATGTGAATACTAGTCTTGAATTGAGCTGTGGGTTGCTATGTGTAGGTGAAGAACTACTGAGGTCACTTTTGGGTGTTGTTGGAAAGGTGTTGGGGTACTAAAAGAGGTTGTAGATGAGCTAAATAGTCTAATTGAGCTGTAGATGGGCTAAATAGTCTAATTGAGCTGTAGATGGGGATAGGGGTTCGGGATGTTCTGGTTGGGAAAGACAGAGATGAAAAACCTACTAGTTTATTCGTCGCTTGGGGTTTTAAAGATGTAGTTAAAGTAAATAACTAGTTTTCTTAAGAGTGTATTGACTAATTTAGGCTTCGATCACTAGTTGTAGTGAGATTCTTGCGAAAACGTGTTGGCGAGAATATTCTTTCTTAGAACAGTAAGCTGACCTGTAGAAAACAACAAAACCTTAGGTAGTTTTACGATTTTTTTGTAATTTTCTAGATGGAATTGGACCTTAAACCCTTCATGAAAGTTGTAGGACACATCTTTAGGAACAACATATCAAAATTTGAGAACAAACAGTCGAGATTTGGGTAGTAAAATGATCCTTCTTCTGTAGGCACTCAATCTGGAAGTTGCTGCAGAATTTAGGGGTAAATACATCAAATTACTTCTCTTTATACAATGAGATATAGACTTAGGTTTCTTCACGAAAAAATGTTAATCTATGGGCGTGTTTGGTAACGATTTTGTTCCTAGGAATAGATTCTGATCAAAAATGATTTTTTTTTTATTCTATTCTCAGGAATTGATTCTAAGTAAAAAAACGAGTTTGGTAATCTGTTCAAAATTTCTGATTTTGGAATAGAATTACGTTTGATGTACTGTGTTCATTGATTCTGTTCCAAATCAATTTCTTTTAATTTTTAAATAATTTTTATACTTTTTTTTCATTTTTTCTTTTCTTTTTTTCTTTTTTTTTTCTTTTTTCTCTATTCTTCTTCTTCTTCTTCAGGCCGGTCGCCGAAGTCTCGTCGGCGACCGGCAGCGGCGGTGAACGATAGACGGTAGAGGGTGGCGGTAGACGGCAGACGGCGGACGGCGGCAAACAGCGGCAAACGAGGCAGTCGATGAAGAAGAGAAAAAAATGAAAGAAGAAGAGTGTTTTGATTATTAGATTTGTTCCCAGAACGTGAATCAACTTTTTTTTTATTCTTGATTCTGTTATAAATCTACTTCCGGGAACAAAAAATTAGAAATTTGATTCCGGGAACAAAAATTTTACCAAACACGATAATGTTCCCAAACTACTCCCGGGAACAAAGAATCAGAATCTGGCCTTGTTTGGATAGTTAACAAACAGGGCCCATATCTCTTCGATAACATACTAAAATTTTGTAGCATTTCGATGAGATTTGATGCACTTTCTGCTCTGTGAGTGAAACTGCCTGTGTCAGCTTGTACCCTGCTTTGATCCGAGATAATGCAATAGATGTTGTGCCTATTATAGCTGATTTTCATGACATATAGGGAGTCTAGTGGTCTTGTGATAAATGTTAGTTTGTGCATGAGCATGCCTCTTCCGTAATTTGAAGTGTGGTCATTGTATGATTACCAATTGTAGCATGTATGTGCAATGAGTGCGATATGAATGAAATGTTGTGAGAGCATGAGTCCTGCTTGAAGTGATTGTGTATACTCTTGAGGCCTTATGCATGCTGTGAGGTGATATAATTCAGAGGTTTGATGTGTGAAATGTGAGAATTAAATTAGTAAGAGATTTCCATTGGTATTGAGATGCCGGTGATGCCTCGAGGAGTGGGATGCCCATGCTGTGTGATCTTGGATGTCTCGGTTGAGTGAGATACCGGGATGCCTCGGAGTTGAGATGCCCCAGTGTGTGATCAGGGATGCCTCGGTTGTGGGATATCGGGATGCCTCGGAGTGAGATGCCATGCTGAGTGATCTTGGGATGCATCGGTTGTGTGATACTGGAATGTCTCGGAGTGAGATGCCCATGATAGCAATATTGTGGAAGTTCGGATGTGGGATTCCGAAAGTGACTCGATCGGGCCGACTTGCGTTCCGGTGGGTAAACTGATCGAGGGTGGACTTTGATATACACACTATAATGTAAATTCCAATTGGCGTGTGAGTTCGTCTGCTGTTGTTGCATTTCATCCTAGTTTAGATTAGGAGCATGAGGTATACATGTGCATTTAGCATGTTTGTTATGAAGTGATCATTCATGTGACATTTTAGTATTCATTTAGTTATACCCGTGACAATCCTGCCATAGTAGGTTAAGCTATTTGGTTGTGTTCTCTTGTTTTCTTTGGCAACCGTGGATTGTCTAGTTTAGGGTTTATTGGGCATTGCTCATTCCTTTCTATTTTTCATATCGTTAGTATGGACGTACCACCGATTGCTTGTTATGGGGTAATAGCGTACATTGATGTTTCTTTCCACGACGTATATGACCCTGATATCGAGCTAACCTACACGAGATATGAGGCTACGCTTTGGATGGACAATGGCGGGGTAGACTGGATTCCTATGAGGTTCATTGCTTGGTTTATAAACCATGAAGGAGAGCTGTTTGGCCCTCTTCAATTTGGTGCTAAAGGACTTGGAGCCGAGGCAGGAGGTGGTTGGGCACCCAGATCATGATAAAGCCGAAGAAGACGTCTTTTGTTTTTTTTTTTTATGGACGTGGGCTAGTGTAGGGTAGTGAAGTTAGGAACCCCTCTCACCCTTTTCCCTGACTAAATGTATGTTGTACATAGGTGAAGAGCTTGTAAGTAATCCAGGTCGGCGTATGTAAGCTCGAATGGTTTTTAAAAGGAAAGTTAATGAAACTTCTCATGATCCTTATATATGTTCTTAGTTAGATTGTCTAATATTAGGTGACAGGACTATTACAAGGTGATAATGTGTTATAAAGCTTTAGATCATAAAATATTCATGTTATACATGCAAACTAATTAGTTTTGGATGCTATAGTGCAATAACTGAAACCAATAGGTCTTGTCAAGATGATAATCTGTTGAATTTCCGCTTGCGCTTAGTATGTGGCATTGCTGAGACGTCACAGCTCTAGTTCTGGTCGTCACAAGCGCTCTACAAGATTACTTGCCATCGTTCCCTTAGGTCAGGGGTCACCCTCCCTTCATTAATTATTTGGGACACATAAGTCTCCACATTCATTGTCCCCATTTAATTGCGTTCACACTCGTTTACACTTATTCACACTTATTTTCTAGGAAGATTTGGCTAATCCAAGGCTCAGGTGTCTCTTTCATTAATGATTCCAAGTCCAAGTCAAAACTTATCTTCTAGGGTAAAGGCCTAACATGCTAAGAGTGCATTTGGTAATGTTTCTATTAAAAAATTGTTCTCGGGAACAAAAATAGAAAAAACTATTTATGTTCTGGGGAACAATTTTTTAACAGAAAAACGCGTTTGGTAACTGTACAAAATTTCTATTCCTAGAATAGAAAAAGAACATAAACATGTTTGGTGAACTTGTATAATTTTTTTGTTTCTTTTAATTTTTTAATATTTTTATTATATTTTTTCCTTTTCCTTTTTCTTTTTCTTTTTCTCTTTGGCCGGTCGCTGGTTACCAACGAGGCTCGACCTCGCTTGGGCTGGGCAAGGCCAACCTCCCCAGGCCACCGCTAAGTGACACCGTCCTAGAGGTGGCCTAGCGAAGGCCGAGCCTCGCGTGGCCACGGGGAGGCTCAGGCCGACGAGCCTCACCATGGCTCGGCCTCTCCGAGGGCTGGCAACGCTCCGGTGAGGTCACCAACCCTCGTCTGGTTGGTCGTCGGCGCCGGCCATGGCCAAGGCCGGTGACCGACAAAAGGAAGAACAAGAAGAAGAAATTAAAGAGAAAAAAGAAGAAGAAAAATGAGAAGAAACAAAAGTGTTTCTCGGAAGTACTCTCGAGAACAAGAAACAAGTTTTTTCTACTTCTTGTTTCTGTTTCAAATTTGTTCCCGGGAACAAAAGTGTAAATAAACGTGTTTCTATTCTTTTTTTGTTCCTCGGAACAAAAGAATAAAAATTGTGTTCTGGGGAACAAAAACAAAAATTTGCCAAACACCCCCTAAGTGTTCATGCTTAGTTCATGCTCCTTAAATTCTTACGTCAAAGAAATTAAATTCAACTTGAAAAATACCTAAGTTAGAAGACCATCTCATTGGGCAAGAGTTAATCGAATCTAACCATGACCGACTATTTTATTTGATCCAAGGTTCGTGCCTAAGCCATGATCGGACAAAGCCGAACGTAGCCGAGCTCAATAAGCGAGACCGAGTTTGGACATCTCCTTTACCGTGTAAAGGGCTTGCGATTGGGTCCAAGGGCCAGTCGAGTGGTCCTCTAGTCGGTCCGCTAGCCAATCGTCTGGCCAGCCATGTGGCTAGTCCTTGGTCCATAACCAACCCTCGGATCGATTCATGGCCTATTCCTACCATCGGCGTACCGGTCTTAGCCTACTAGTTGGGACCAAAATAAGAGTTGAAATCAAGGATGTTACAAACTTACTCTATCATTAACTATTAGCCACATACGCTTCACGTGATTTGATAAACGTTTGTCATTATTTTGAATCGTGGCTCTGAGTCCACATGAGAATTTCTCCAATTGTCATTATTCCTAGTCATGGCTCCCCCGTTCATGTATGTCGCGTCTCCTCTGACAAGATCTTTGCTCACTTGTTGAGGGCGAGTTCGGCTCTACAAGTCAAAAGCCTTCCTATCCTTGAGGTTCTCAAGTAAGTTCGGGCACGAGTGGGTCTACGCTCAATCGGATTATCTAACTCTAGTTAGACAACCTTTGCTCAAGTCTCCTGGGGTGAGCCCACACTTATTAGTGAATGTCAAATCACGTTTAAGGTTTTGCACTCGACCCCCTTCCCTAAAGAACAAAATAAAATTGCAAACTAGGTCGGCAAAGCCCAAATTAATAGAAAACTTCTTTTTTGTTGGGTTTCAAATCTCCCTTGAGCCACGTGGAATCTACCATGTCCAAAGCCCATTTCACGTGCTTAAATGAAATGTGTCTATGAAATGAAGAATCTCTCTATTGGAAAAATAAGGAAGATTAGAGTCTCACTATGATGATCACTTTTAGGCTACAATTGGTAATATGAACTTAAGACTGAATAGAATAGTAAATTATCATATATGGTGTTTGGCGACCTAATATGGACCGATGAGTTGAGATATACTCGGATAAAATGTCGGATAAGAAATCCTGCACAAAGTGTGAGATTAACCCAAATGTTATCTTCCAACGATTGAGTGATAGAGTGATGTATCTGACAAAATTCAATGACAAACCTACAATTCTCGACACTTTTTGTTGATTTCTCTATGCTCTCTTATTAATCCACAAAGGACTCTGTCGCGACCAAATTTTCAGGTGGACCACCTAAAATTAGGCTAATGGATTGTTAAGCCTAGACTTAACTCGGGCTCTCCCAAGCCCATACCAATTCGCGACTTTCGGTTTAAGTTCTTAACATGCAAATTTTTTAATTAGAAGTCGCCACTAATCTATTTTTAGTGGGTCGATTAGAAACCCAAGTAAAGTAACGGGAGATCTACTTTACTTCTACGAACCAAAGATTTATGAGTTCGGAGACTTGGTTACGTTAGATTTTTCTAACGTCCTTTCGGTACCTTTCTCTTTCATTTTTGAAAAAAATGTTTAGCAAGCAACTTGAATTAATTTCACTTTCCTAACATGTGAGGTGATCATACGAGTACACAAACCATCAATTTAACATCCAAGAAAAGCAAATAAAAAGATGCAGGACTTACCTCATAGCAATGAAAGCATATGCAATATTAGATCAGAATTCACATCGACAATCCTAGATATGATTTCTAATTAACACGCAATTTCAATTCTTGTTTTCACTTTATTTAATGAAAGTCATGCGATGCATGCTAATAATCTAATATGACATGGCAACACGACCTAAACTATATGATATGAAGAAATGCAATAATTAAATGCAATATAAATGACCTAATTCTAATGACGGGCAATTTCTAATCAAATAAACCTAATAAAAACTAAATGACGTGCATTTGATATTTCTATTCTTAAAAATGCAATCTATCCTAAAAATTGAAACTAATTTATGCAAAGACAAATTTTGTATTTTTTCATGAAATTCGAAATTTAAAATTGTCAAATAATTAAACATGCAATTTAAATTAAAAACTAACATCCTAAATTAATGCTTTTTTTTTTTTGGATTTTTATTTTTTAGAAAATTCGAAATAGGTAAACTTCCTATCCTAAATATGCAACTTAATCCAAAGATATCATCTAAACATGCATTTAAAAAAAATGACTAATTAACCTATCATGCAATCAATCCTAATCTACATGGGATGCAAGATGCAATTTTTTTTTTTGTATTTTCAGGATAAATGGAACAATTAAAAGATAAACGCTAAATCATCCATAATCATCAAAAATATTATCCATCACTCAATTTGAAATTCAAACTTGATTATCTCGCTAATAAAATCAATAAATTGATCTTAAGCCCTAAAGATCAAGATATCAATTTTCCTCCCGTGTGAATAATTATTCCATCTAAAGCCTTATAGATAGAATAAAAATTCATGCGGTTGCGAATTGGATGCTATATGAGAGAATTTCAATCATGCATTGGAAAATACTTCAAACAAAGAGATAAAATATCAAAACTAAAATAAGATAAAACAAATCTACCTAAGAAATTAAATCTACTAAATCTTCCTAATGAAATAGATCTATACCTGAATTGAATTTTTTTTCAAAAATCCGAACGGTGAGGTGGACCACGATGGAGGCTCAGCGGGGCTAAGAACGATGGCTACGATGATGGTTCACCGAGGAATGATCGATGACACGTATTCAGTAATCCGGAGAACGGTGGCCGAATGTCTTCTCACTTGGTCTTCTTTTGCTCCTTGTCTATATGAACGTATTGGAAGCTACTTGGGGAACCACCCTTAAAAAAAAAAAACTAGCTAGCCAACTGGATGCCTGCAAATTCCACACGAGAAGCTGATGAGGTTGCTGGAGGTCATACGAAGTCACGATCTTCGCGGGTCAACCTGCAAATAATTGATCGAAGAGTTCAAAGAATTTGAGCCAGGTTTGGTGACATGTTAACCGGAGCCATGCACAATGAAACATAGCGCTGCAAACGCTGCAAGAGGTGAAAAAACAAAAGCTCGGTTGGAGTGGGTGACGCTCGATGGCCTCGGGGCACAACAAAATTATCGACGTTGGCTCGAGCTGTCACGGGATGAGGCAGCGGGCTCGATCGTCGTCGCAGATAGCGGCAAGGATGTCGTAGGACAGTGTCACGAGGATCTCCTGGGTTTGTCGTAGGTGCGGCGCGGAGGAGTGGCTACTCGCGTTGACGTGGACTTCTCAATGGTCGTCCGTGGTATAGGAGCTTGGCGAGGCACATCGGCAGTGGGTGATGATGAAACTTGAGCGCAGACTCTCCTTTGCAACAGGTCCTCTCGTGATCCTCTCCTTTTCACGAAGTTGTGGCAGGATCTCCTTTGGGCTGGTTCCGATACTCGACACAGAGAACTAGATAGCTGGCATGGGGAGCATTGGGATGAGCTGGATGGCCGCTGATCTGGGACCTCGGCTAGCGTTCGTGATCTTGCGGGAGGCAGTCAACTTGTAGGTTGATCAGCTGGAGACTCAGAATCACCGGAGAAAATTGATGCGGAGAAGACGAGGATCGACCACTTGTGGATGTCGAGGCCCTCTTTCTTTTCTCGCTTTTTTTCCTGCACGTGTGTCTCTCGGCTGGTTGTGTCGATCCCCGAGTAATGCTAGTCAGATCATGGGATTACCATACGACCACCCATGATCATGAGGACTAGTAACATAGTGGAGAGAAAGAAAGAATAAAGTAGCCGACTCCAATGTGGTTATGGGAGGAGAGAAATATTAAAAAAAAAAATCTAAATTGAGGCGGTGCTTCTCAATCTCTCACGCTTTATTCTTTTTACCCTGTCAAGAACTCTCTCATAATTGTGGCCGTGTATTCCATTGTGTGGCCTTTCAAAAACCCTATGCGTTTTTCTTTTTATAGGCCATCGATTAGGGTTTTTAATTTTAAAAAAAATCAACATCCACGAAGATCTTTTTTTTTTTCAAACGTAATATTCACTTTTCTAAATGCAATATTTGTTTCATATCTGCCCTATTAAAAAAATTCAATCATATCCCGAAAATTTTCAAATTCTTATTTTTCACGAGATAATCTTCAATCATAAAAAGAAACGGGCTTGGGCCAATTTGCTCGCTTCATGGGCTTAGTCCGGCCCGCCAAATTAAAGCTCAGAACCACTAATTCCAACCTATCTGCCATCGGTCCAATGCAAAAAATACAAATAACAAAAATAAATGCAACCTAAATCTATATGCTATGCAATTAATAAAATTAACCCCTAATTTTCTATACAATAAAATAAATAAATTAAATCGTCAAAATTTAAGTGTCAACAGACTCGTCATTCGTTCTCAACTCACTTGTGTTTGCATTGGACAATAGCAATTTCAAACTTCCGCGGTTTGATTACCCAAAATGGAGAATCTATTGAAACCGATCTTCTCACCGACCACTTCTCGTCCACCAGACCCAATTGCTTGTCATAACCATTCACATTGTCAATCTTCTTTGACAATTCTTCATTTTTAGTTTCTCCCAATTCAACCATGTCATCTGCTCCTCCATTGCCGTTTCTACTACTATCAACAACATCCCCATCGCACGATCATATCACTGTCGAGACGCTAAAGAGACATGGCCAAGCGGAGGGAGGAGGGATGGCGCCACTGATTGATGCGCGATAGAGGGGGCAAATTGGTGTGTAAGGGGGGCATGGCTAGATCTCTATGCGATTATATTGCTGTCGGGACGCCAAGAGACACGGTCGGAATGAGCTTGGGGGAAAGGGATGAGGCTAATGATACGAGGCGATTTGGCTCGCCGGAGGGGTGGCCGGAGGGACTGTAGACGTTAGCGGGACATTAGGCACCCGAAAAGAGCCGTCCGAGGGAGGCCTGCCACAGGGGCGCCACGTGGACGGGCTCCCAATCGGCAAGGCAAGCGCCGAAGTGGGGACAGGACAGGACAGCACGGAAGGTAAAAGGTGGTTCATCCGCCGCGCTTCGTTATCTCCGCCTTCCCCTTACTCAATAACTCCTCCCCCGCTCAACGGACTTCCCGAAGCTCCCCCCGCTTCCTCTCCCGACATTACAAAACTCTCTCTCCCTCTCTCCTTCTCTGCAACTCCTTCAGATCTCTCTCTCTCTCTCTCTCTCTCTCTCTCTAAGAGGCAGCCAAAAATGCAGTCCTCCCTCTCCCTCTCCTTCGCCCCCGCCTCCTCCCGCCTCGCCGCCCCCTCCCCTAGATCCTCGCCCTCGCCCTCCTCCGCCGCCGCGCCGATCAACCTCCGGTTCTGCGGCCTCCGCCGCGAGGCCCTCGGGTTCACCCCTCTCCGGCAGCCCGCCTCCCGCCGCTCCCCCGTACTCGGCAGGAGGTGCGGCGGCGGAGGCTTGAAGGCCTCGGCCTCGTCGTCCGACAACGGGAGCGCGCCCAAGTCGTTCGACTACGATCTGGTCATCATCGGGGCCGGCGTCGGCGGCCACGGCGCCGCGCTCCACGCCGTCGAGAAGGTATCGTCGGTGATCCCCCCTGGTTTCTTTTTCCTGCGGTTTCGGCTTCTATTTTGAGTGAGGAATGGCTTTGTTCTAGCTGGGACGAGGAGGTGGCATCGTCGATTAGTCCCACTATGTGCTGTGGAAATGCGCGTGTTTTTAACTTTAGAGAGATCGCTTGTGCCTACCTTCAGGCCGGTGTATGTCTCGGTCTTGATTCGTTGCTTGACGTTTGGACATCGGGAAATTCATAGTTTGACGTTTATGGATTCTTCGAAAGTTGATTTTGCTTCAAAAAATGAAGCTTCGAATGATGTTTATTAAAAGGAAACGATTACCCGCGTCTCATTCTTGGGGCCTACTTGCGCGGCGCCTACAAAAAACTTGCCTTTCCTTTGTACCTTCGGGTTGCTAATGACGTCATCAACTAGCGTTTCTTGCGATTCTGTCACTTGAAACCTACCTGCTTGAGAACGTCCTGTAATGTGGCTTGGGAAATGGGTCGACAAACAGATGCCCATCTATGCAATTCCTTGTTGAGTGTTTGGTAAATTGGTGCCTAGAGCATAGTCTGGTTAATCCGTATATTTGCCACTTACGCTGGGAAGAGAATCCACGTTGTTTAATCTGTAAACTCCTCTTCTTGAAATGGCAGGTGTATATTGTTATCTTCAACTGCCATTAAAAGCTCATGAGTAGGTTTATTCTAGTTGTAATTTTTGTCAACCTTCCATGAGTAAAATCTACACCATATATTGGAATAACTTATGAGAAAACGGTTTAAGGGAGAAGATTATTCCTCTTGCTGTGAATAATTAACACCCCAAAATATGACAATGAAAAGTAACTTCACTGCAAAATTGTAAATATATTTTTTCTGCTAAAGTGTGAAAAGCATAAGATCTGATTGAATTGTCTTCTTGCGGTTGAAGTAAATTTGCCTGTAACAATATGCACTGCGACCTTTGGACATTTTGCTTCTTGTGCTTGTAGCTTTGCGGATTTCTTTTTACTGCCCCACCTGGCCTTAATGCGTGCCTTTGATCCAATCATTTATGTTATCCTGCTGATTGTGAGCTCTTATTCTGCTAGAGCATCGTCCAAATCTTGATTATTACTGTTGTTATAAACTTCAATTCCTGTTTGCTAATTGTGTTGCATAAAGCTATAAATTTAGGGTCTAAAAACTGCCATCATCGAAGGAGATGTTGTGGGGGGAACCTGTGTAAACAGAGGTTGTGTGCCTTCTAAAGCTCTCTTGGCTGTGAGTGGTAGGATGCGCGAACTTCAGAGCGAGCATCACTTGAAGGCTTTGGGATTGCAGGTACTTGTTGAATCAGTGAACGACAGTGTCTAGTGGAACTATGACTTAATTAACATGGCTCATGCTAAAACGAGCTCATATTCTAATGGAAGAAATGACCCAGTCTTTTGATTTCATCATTATAGGTTGCAGCTGCTGGCTATGATAGGCAGGGAGTTGCTGATCATGCAAATAATCTGGCTTCAAAAATTCGTAGCAATTTGACTAATTCAATGAAAGCACTTGGCGTGGACATATTGACTGGCGTAGGCACAATTCTGGTGAGTTGTTGCCAGCCCTCTAGCTCTCTGCTGGGGAGAGCATGAACATGTTTGATTTCTACATCTCAATCTATTTTATGCACTTCATATTAACTAATGTCATCTTGCTATCCTCTATGAACATTCAGGGTCCTCAAAAGGTCAAATATGGAAAAGTTGGCTTCTCCGACAACGTAATAACCGCAAAAGATATCATCATCGCGACTGGTTCTGTACCCTTTGTTCCCAAGGGGATTGAAGTTGATGGTAATGCTCCTTGTATACATCATTGAGTTTTTGTCTGAAGTGATGGAAAAAGAACTTTTTCTTGGAAGCATAGTGTGAGATGGATGGCCTCTTTAAGAATATGGTTTATCATATTGATTCCATTGCAGACCTACTAACATGTCATACTGTCTAAATATAGGAAACTTAGTTTATAATTCCTGTTAGTCAAGAGAAACTCATGTTACACTGTGTTTCATGCAATGGGGAAGGGCATGATTTATGGATCACATGGATTAAGTTTGCAAATTTCCAATTAAGAATGATTTTTTATATATATATCCATCTGTTGTTTCTTATACGTGAGGTATTGTGGCCATTGCCCAACAACCTTACGGGAGTTTATTTGAAACAATTAGTTTTCTGAAAGTTATTTCTTATTATTATCATTTTATATTCGAATCAACGCTGAAGTGATGTTTGGAACAGTGGAAGATTTCATTGTAATTTATTGCAACCATGTACCATTTGGCTTTATCCAGTTTATTGTGTCCAAAAGAACATTTTATTTATCAGGACCACTAAATCTTATGATACCGTTTTTGGCTTTATTCTCAGTTTCCAGGATTAGGATCTGTACTGCATGGTGCACAAAGACCTGGGCTTAAGCTCCAGCAAATTTATCTTGATTTTATTTAATCAGGACCACTAAATCATTATGATAAGCACACTTGTTTTTGCACGTTCATATTCTCATTTCCAGGATTAGGATCTGTGGCCCTACTGCATGGTGCTCCCTACTAAGTACCTGGGCTTAAGCTCCAGCAAATTTATCTTGATCTTTAATGTAATCATGCTTCTATTTGTCTAACAATTTGCAGGAAAGACTGTAATCACCAGCGACCATGCACTCAAGCTGGAGTTTGTACCTGACTGGATTGCTATTGTTGGCAGTGGTTATATTGGTCTTGAATTCAGTGATGTGTATACTGCACTTGGGAGTGAGGTAGCTCCCTGCTCTTGCTTTTAATGTTATCCTTGACTTGGAAGACACTGTTTTGCAATTTATTTGAGAGGAATAGCTTCTCCAATATCACTTTCGTTTATTAATTTTGTGTATAAGCTGCATTTACATGACATGAGATAATGTGATCATCCTCCTCATTTTAGTTTAGTGCTTGTTGAAGTTTCCCGCAAAACCTTTTTATATTGTTTTTGTACACATATGGGTTCCCTCCATCTAATGGCTTACGTCTTTACGTTGCACTTTTGAATATGGTATCAGAATGAGGTTCTACCCTGGATATATTTCGCACGTGAGTGCTCCCAGTTGGCACATGAGAGGTTTATGTGCTCCTTATGTTAAGTCGTGTCCCTCCACCTAGTGGCTGAAGCTTTTAATTGGAATTTCTAAAAATAACTAATTATCTTATATTTGACATTTATGAGGATGCCCTTCAAATATATAAGTATTGATGCTTCATCAACTGACTGAGATAAAGGTCACTATATCCAGTTTGTGAATATGTTTTGTCATATAGGTCCAACTTGCAGGTGCCGTAGATTTTAGTTGTGTTTTTAATGGAAAAATACAGGTGCTTGATATGACTGTTGCACAGGAAGCCTGGATCGTATCAGAACCTAAGGATTTAATAACAAAGATTGTGTGCTTTCACACTTTTCCAGCTTATTCAATGAGAGTTGAGAGTTGACTGGGTGAATCTTGTGACATTTAATGGCATAACCTGAATTCCGTTGAGTTGTCTGAGCAGTACCATTAATTGAACTCTCTTAGTTTTTTCTACTCTATGATATACACCAGCATTTTAAATCTCCCGTAAACAGCATAATCTGATGGCTGAAAATCTATGCAGGTTACATTTATTGAAGCTCTAGATCAGCTTATGCCTGGATTTGATCCAGAAATAGGCAAATTGGCCCAAAGAGTTCTAATAAATCCCAGGAAAATCGACTATCATACTGGAGTTTTTGCCAGCAAGGTGATCTTATTGGCGATTATTACCTGTGTAGATTATGGAATTGAATCTGGAAATTTATATTCCATCATATCCCTTTGCAGATAACTCCAGCAAAGGATGGCAAACCAGTCATGATTGAGCTTATTGATGCTAAGACAAAGGAACTGAAAGATACATTGGAGGTAAACTAACTAATGTGGCTTCAAAATGCATAATAGAATTGATTTCTGTTGCTCCTTTAATAAAGTAAATAATGCTCATCAATGGAATGGCATCCGGGATGCGTCACTCTGCAAGACTGTGATATTGATTTGGCATACATCTATATCAGATAGCTGGATGTGTTCATATGCTTTAACACTATTGCCCTTATGTTTACATATAAAAGTCAATGAGTCTCCAAAAAAGCAGAATATTTGAGGTCATCATCAATCCTTACTCTTCTTTTAGAAACATTTCATAGTAAAAGTGAATGAACTTTTGGTGTTCTCTCTTCATCATTTAGTGATAATCACCAATTCCAGATCTCATAGCCAATTATTCATATTTTTTTTGGGTCTAAACCAATCATCCATAGTTGATTAGATCATTTATACACGTTCTATCCAAGTACCATATCCACCCTCTATATAACATTTGTGAAATAGAAAAAGTTACCTTGTAGTTGTCATACGTATTTATATAATCGGTCATACTAAATATATGCTTATGGACTTGTTATCCTACAAATAACTTAATCGACCAGTAGGATGATAGGAGTTCAAGTCACCATTTATAGTTTGTTGGAAGTCAACAAAATTTTCAGATATACATATATATGTATTACAGGCATTTCCTGCTTTGGTAATTATGCAACTTGGATAATTAATTTCCAGGACCAAACTTCTATCACATCATCCACATGACTTTGCAAATTGATTGTTTCCTTATTCTTCTTCCTGCATTATATGTACTCCTACCACGGTGATCGTTGAGTATACTTATGGTACTTGCTATAGGTAGATGCAGCACTAATTGCAACTGGGAGAGCTCCATTCACGAAAGGTCTTGGCTTAGAAAATGTATGTACATAATGAAAACTAATTTAGTTTGTTTATATCTGTTACTCTTGGCTCTTTATTCTCATAAAGTTCTATGTATCGTGAGATCCTCCACAGATCAATGTAGAGACGCAGCGTGGATTTGTTCCTGTCGATGAACGTATGCAAGTGATTGATGCAAAAGGCAATCTGGTACGTTGTTTTATTACCAAATCGATATAAAAGAATTTTCTTCCAGTTCTGATAGGTACTGACTTCCTCAGGTTCCCCACGTGTATTGCATTGGTGATGCGAATGGTAAAATGATGCTCGCTCATGCTGCTAGTGCACAAGGAATTTCAGGTCAGTTGCTGAGACATATACTTTCAATTTAACTAAGCAGTACAACACAATTAGAGTTCTTCCAGTCTCATTTACGCCTGTATTGCTTTGACATGTATGTAAATCAGTGGTTGAACGAGTCACTGGAAAGGATCATGTCCTTAATCATCTAAGCATTCCAGCTGCTTGTTTTACCCACCCTGAAATCAGTATGGTTGGACTGACGGAGGTAAGTGTTATTTCTTCGAATCATAGTTTTATGTTTGTGTCTCCTTCCGTAAGATTTGTGTTGTAATTGATCGAGAGAGTAATAAACAAAGTTTCCATTTGGACCTTTTCCACTGATGAATGAATATTTACTACTCTCAACTTGTGAATTTTTCTTTTCCTTTTTAATTATGCTGAGCAGTTACCCAGCACTCAAGGGTTAAGCTTTTTTTATTTATCTATCATTATGAGCAACATTTTACATTGCAAATTGAAGAAATTACTGAAAGAATTACATCTCTCTTTTGGTCCTCCAAATATGTTTTTTTCCATTTGAAACTTGAAGAACACATACCATTGTCTGCCCTTTTGAGTAGGCACTAAGAAACCGTTTGCACTTGTCTTAAATTCTCATTCCATTTGTCGCACTTTGATGTGCTGATTTGAGATGGATAAGTTCTGAGGGTCATCTTCATAGGCAGAAAAAGTCTTCTATAATGACCTGATACTGTTGGATGAATAGACTTTCAAAAGAAAGATAATTTAAGGTAATCACACTTTAAACTTGAAAGCTATTAAGCAGTCGAAGATATTCAAGAAGATTCTTCGGTGCTTGAGGCTGAGAAGATAGAAACAGTGTGCATAGGTGATGACCAATATGAAAACTTGAATTTTTGCATTGCGGCTTGATGTGAAGAAACTCTTTTGTTTGAACTGGAATTAATTGTTTTATTTTGTGATTTACAGTCAACAATTTCCTGAAACTTCTGAAGTTATCATTATCTTTTCATCATGTTTATTTTCTAATTGTAAAATGTGAATTTATAAGTAATTTTTTCTGTGTCTGGTTTTTTATTGCTTCAGTAGTTTGGAAAGAATTTTTGAACCTCTTTGTTTTTTATTATGATGTGGAGACTTTCAATTGAGGTTCTGTTTTTAGTGACTTCTCAGCCTCATAACCACGGCACGACATGTCAAGTTAATAGAAAATCGACTCAATTCTTCTCTTTGCATTTTTTGTTGACTTCTATTTTTCACTTTCATCTCTTCTTTTCTCTTTTAGCGTTCGAAATTTGACTATTGTTCAATGTTGAATGCATGAAACCTTTCAAACATACAAATGTAGACATGAAGAGCCATTTATAATTTTCTTTTGATAAATTTCGACTATTGATCTTTTGTTTCAATTTTAAAATCCTGGAGGGAAAGAAAAAAATAATAGCACAATATGTGTTGTTCTGGAGACAAGAAATTAGACCCTAAATTTACCTTTTGTGGAACTGTATATTTATGATATCGAGCATTAGTGTTTCTTCTCATTATAATCAAGATATATTTCTTCCCTTTATTTGTGATTCCTGATGCAATGCCCTAACCAGATTGTTCTGTTTGCAGCCTCAAGCCAGAGAAAAGGGTCAAAAGGAGGGATTTGAAGTTAGTGTTGCCAAGACAAGTTTTAAGGCCAATACTAAAGCCTTGGCAGAAAACGAAGGGGAAGGGCTTGCAAAGGTCATCTCTGCACTTAGTTGTCCTAGTTGTCCTTCTTAGCCTATAAGCTTGTTATTCAAGTCCTAAGAATTTCACAAAATGATTGTCCTCATGCTGCTCCTCTTCCATCTCTGTACATCCCAACACACTCCATTGGCTCTGAAATAGATGCATACACAGATTCATTTCGAAACTATTTTCTCCCTTTACTATGGATTGAGCTGTCCATTATTGTTTCCAGAAGTGTCTTTAAGAATATTATTTCTGTCTCTAGATAGCAATTGCTTACCTCTCTCGTGATTTGAACCGCAGATGATATACAGACCAGACAATGGAGAAATCCTTGGGGTTCACATCTTTGGCCTTCATGCAGCTGATCTCATTCACGAAGCATCGAATGCGATAGCATTAGGCACAAGTATCAATGTAAGTTGGTTACATCAAAGATGCTACAGCTGTCTGAACTACTGCTCTTAATCTTGGTCTTTGATATTGTTAACAGTCCGTCTTCTCTTGCTTGACATGGTGCAGTCATGATTCTCAAAAACTTGCCAATGCTCTTCTGACACTTACCATGAATTGATATCACGCAGGACATAAAGTTCGCAGTTCATGCACATCCTACCTTGTCTGAAGTTCTGGACGAACTCTTTAAATCAGCAAAGGTGACATTCCTTACCCACAAATGATATCGGTCACGATGTCTCACCACAAGAGTCTATGTAGAAGACTGACCTCAGCTTGACGTGTTAACAGGTGAATCATCCAGTTGCAAGCTCTGTAAGTGAACCAGTTGCAGTCTAAGATTCACATACACACCCGAAAATATAATTTTTTTGAAAGATGTGCTTGAATTAGGGAGATTCGACAGATTGTTCAACCCCAGGAGGGACGACAAACCAACATGCCAAACCAGGGAAGATCTTCAGAGGTTTTGGGAATGTCTCAAGGCGGGCCAGGCTTGAAAGTAATTTGTTTCATGATTTTGTTATCTATTGCATTTCTGAGATGCTTGTATTTATTAAAGCGTCATTGAGACTCTTGGCCAAGCTTCTTTAGAAATACGGACAATAATAATTGAATAAGGGGAAGAGAAACTTGGATCCGAACATGTATACGTCGTTGCTCGGTCAGCGGTATTTTCGGCGTTTAATTTTGGTGGCCATGTGGTACGATCGTGCCGCACCCCCACGTGGTAGGCACGCTTCGAATGTGTTCATCATAGTCGGTGACAACGCGAACACATTGATCCGATGCGAATTTATCACCGGGGAACTGCCGATGAGCCGAGGCTCGTGGGGGAGTGGTTAACAACTTAACACTGAACCCCCGACAATGGCCTGTTTGCACAACCGCCTCCGATGACCGCCTCCACTTTACGGACGTTGAAATCCATGTAGAGATGGAAACTTCAGCAACGGCCACCCACTTCTTGCACCCCATTCATGCCCACCTACCCACCTAACAACTAGAATTTGGCAGACTAGGTGGGCAGATTTGAAAGTCTGACTTGCACATGATCATGACCTGAGTCAAGAGTGGTACAATGTAGAAATCAAATTGGACAATGACATTTAATTTGACCCCCAAAATTCGGTCCCCCTCTCCCTGGTCCCCACAAGCAAACTGACGGTCAAGAAACTCGTGTCATGCATGCACTACTAAAATCACTATCAATTTTAGTCAATGTTTGGTTTGCTTGATTTGAAAAATATTTGCTTAAAAATAATAATTTGTATAATTTAAAATATTTGATCAATGAAAGTAAAATTTTTGTAAGTGTCATAAGGAAAATATTTGGATAATCATTCATTTTCCACGAGGTAAACGTTACTCAATAATCATATACTTATATATGAGTATAGACTTGAATAATATGAGTTCGCAACTAAAATTGACTTAGACTCGTATCCATTATTGCTATTTAGAATCAACATCTTCCGTCATGGTCATTAGGATAATAACTCAATACCATGGTCACATTTATGCAAATTAAATTTATGCACAAAGGGAAAGGAACATGTTTACTTTTATTTCACTATAAAGCACTTTTGAAAAGGCCTCTTTGCTTTGATAGCGAAACGAAAGATGGGTTACTTAAGCTATCAAAGCTAGAAATTCCTAAGGTCTAGTAGCATACCTCCTCATATGAGATTTTCTAGTATTTGATTATAACAACACATCATGATGCGATAAAATAATTTTACGATGCGTTATGACATTTTTGTACTTAATCACGACAACACATCTTGTCCAACATAAGTGAAACTACCATAGAAATGCCCTGTCAAAAAAAAAAAACAATGAATAAATTAAAAAAAAAAAAAAGAGAAGAGGAACAACAGATCGACAAGTCAACAACAACCAACCCATCTCCTTCCATCACCAGTTGTAAGCTCCAAGCTAGAGCTGGCCTAGGCCACTTCTTGCGACTCTCACACCAAAACACAAGAAATTAAATAAATAAATTTATTAAATGGGCCAAAAGAAAAAAAAAAAAAAACGAAGATATAAACAAATAAATACAACCCGCATTCAATTCCCCTGACCTGCTTGATCTTCCTCCTCCATCAAGCATCACAGCTGTGCTTAGATCGCAAGATTCTCAATCGCCATCATCGCCCCCGCTCCGCTCTGCTCCTCTTTCTTGAAAAACGCAGAAACCTCCTTGATCCCCCGCCCCATCGGCGGATCAAGAAACGACAAGAACCGCCATGTTCCTTCTGGACTGGTTTTACGGGGTCCTCGCCTCCCTCGGCCTCTGGCAGAAGGAGGCCAAGATCCTCTTCCTGGGCCTCGACAATGCCGGCAAGACCACGTTGCTCCACATGTTGAAGGACGAGGTCGTGCCCGCTATTTTGATGCGGTTCTTTTCTGTGTTGGGATCGTCGAATGATGATTTCGGAATGTGGGTTCTTTTCTTCTAATGTTTTCCTTGATGGGTTGCAGAGATTGGTGCAGCACCAGCCGACCCAGCACCCGACGTCGGAGGAGCTCAGCATCGGGAAGATCAAGTTCAAGGCTTTTGATCTGGGTGGTCATCAGATCGCTCGCAGAGTTTGGAAAGATTACTATGCAAAGGTGCGATCTTTACGTTTCTTTTTTGATCAAATCTTTTTCTCACGATAGAACCGGATTTATTAGTTTTTGGGAACATTATGCTGTCCCTTAGTGCATCGGTTATGTTGGTGATCCGGACCAAAGTGTCTCCTAATGACACGGATGTTTTGACCAATTTGACTTTTTTCTTTGTGTGAGATATGAAACGTTTCTATGCATTTTTGTATGAATTTTTAGCTGTGGGTTGCTTTGGATTCGGCTAGATGCACAGGTCTTGGGACGCTTCCTATTTATGGGGTTACAAGAGTGTTTCTCGTGGACGCTGATGGTTTGGTGCTCATTATATTCCCCTTTGATATCCGGCCTTTTGAAACCGGAAAAAAAGAAAGCGATCCTGTATATAGATCTGTTAGCTCGTGTTGTGTCTGAATCTAATTGTCTTGATTGAACCCATCTTTGGATTTCTCTTTCACTGTAGGCTATTAGGACAACTGAGGCTCCACCAATGGCAACTCTTGGACTTGCTAGCGTTCTTCCACTATTAGCTGTCTAGTAGAAGTCTACATTCTGTCATTCTGTCCAATACCTAGAAAAAGCAATCTTTATTTTTCTGTGTGTTACTTTGAATGCAACTAAGGTACTGGATTTGGGACTCTTCCTCTATAGTGAACCAACAATTGCTGTGTGGCAGTTGTGCCTTTGGTGAAATGCTTGTGAGAGCTGGTTTCTCAAAAACGGACATGTTGCATTTGAATCAACTAGGTTATATTTATGGACATCCTTCTTCTTTGCCCCATGAGTTTGGAAAATGGGAAAACTATTTCTTCGACCAAAAAAATAATATCAGTGAAGAGCTGGGTTAAAAGGTGGTCATCTGTGACCGTGACCAATGGATGCAGCAGATAAAGTGCTTGAACTTTTAGTGAAAAAGGATCTATTTGTCAACTATATTAGTTATAGGTCATACAGGTGAAGATGATAGATTACATTATCTGCTGAGGATGAGAGGAGAAGGATATGCACTACAAAGTGGAAATGTTTATGGCTCTCTATTTAGTAAAGATGGATCATCTATAGTAGTTCTAACTTGAAAAGGTACATGTAGAGGCCAAGAGCTTTTGTTCATTTGATGGCATTTGCACCTGCATCCTTGTTGCCCAGCTTCCTCCTCATTTAGGCCAGAGATGATGAGCGAGTCAATGACTTTCAACTCCTGTTGTCTTCTAGTTTACAGATTTAACTTGGACAGCTCTTTCGCACATGTTCTCATATGAGTTTAATATTAAATGACTGATCTTCCGAATTTTCATCTCTAGGTTGATGCAGTGGTATACTTGGTGGACGCCTACGACAAGGAGAGGTTTGCAGAAGCAAAGAGGGAGCTTGATGCCCTCCTTTCAGATGAAGCTCTTGCTAATGTGCCTTTCCTCGTGCTTGGAAACAAAATAGATATCCCGTATGCAGCTTCGGAGGATGAGCTACGGTATCATCTAGGGCTCACCAACTTTACAACTGGCAAAGGGAAAGTGAATCTCGCAGATCAGACCGTTAGACCCCTTGAAGTGTTTATGTGCAGCATTGTCCGCAAGATGGGCTACGGTGAGGGGTTCAAGTGGGTGTCGCAGTACATCAAGTAGAGAGCAGATTTGATGGGGTTAGTAAATGTGGTGTATTCATGTAGTTCTTTTCTCTCTCTCTGCAATATTGCAGATTCAATTTTTAATGAGAAAGAAACCAAATCATCTGATTGCTTCTGATTTATATTGGAAACATAAGCACATAGAGAGTTCATGATCCATGACATTCATGATTTATGCGAATTATTGGTCCTGTTTCTGGATAGACATATTTTCTTTATATAAGGACCATAGATTATCATTCACTTTTTTTCCAGCTTGTATTGAAACTCAGTCATTGCTCCACGAATGAAGTGCTCTGCCTGGACTATAAGTTTATAATAATAAAGCTGGTATTTCTGGTTTTTCTGAGGGTCGAAAGCTCGACCTTAAATTTGGTCATTGAGCATAAACCATTCAAACTTTTCTCTGTTGATTTCTTTTTTAGGGTGGATATGTCTCGACCAAGCATTTTGGTACTTCTTATATGTCTCGACCAAGCATTTTGGTACTTCTTATATGTCTCGACCAAGCATTTTGGTACTTCTTATGAACTTCTTGTGTCATCGCATTGATGTTCTGAAAGTAAATTTAGCAATTTGCAAATATAGTTGAGATGTTTCAGGCATAAAGACATATTAGCCTCTGGTGCGTTACTTGACACTATTTGATCACCACATGACTGGAATTGTACAGTCATTTTGCGCTTCTGATTTATGAGCAAGTATGAAAGAGAATTGCGAGGAAATTCTTGTGATGAAGAAGCCGCCTATAGGAGTAAAACACTAATCTTTCCATGGGCAATAGCCAGCCTGATGAGGTTTCATGGTAAGCGTAAGGGAATGTAGTTCTTGGAAGATTTTTCGACCTCGATACTCGATCAATGCTATATGGCTCTTACACCGTGTCGTCGGGTGGCTTCTGGGCCTTGAAGAGAATTGCAGGGAGAGAGTTTGCCCAGTAAGTATTTTCACCTGGCTGCACGTTGCAGTTTGCTGTGCTTGTTGGCCATCATCGATAATGGTCGTGATGGGGTGGAATCGAGAGGTACACGAGTTCTTGAAAATGAGTAGTGATGGAGTCTGGTGGCTCATTCCGCCCGCCAAAACCTAGTTCGGTATCGAGACCTCCCGAGATCCTAAACGAAATACCCGGCCTTCTGTGGAAGCAATGCCTGATTGGCTTCTGTTCCTCTGGCGGCGATTTCAACTGGGTCCCCGAGTTCGATTGGATTGCCTGGCCAAGAAGAGTACAACTGAGGTCGTCGTGCATAAGGTTTAGGTTCGGCGATCTGATGAAAGTTTTGCGTTTGGTCTGGAATTAACAAGAGAGTTTCGTTTTGCGCTCAGTCTGGAATTAACAAGAGGGTTTCGTTTTGCCTCTCGATCACTATCCATTCGATGTCTGCAAAGGGTTGCGAGGTTGGACGATGTACGAGGAGTGATCTGCGCATGGAAGTTTCTCATTGATGATTCACACATTCATGTCATCACCTAGTGATTCAGTTGATGTGATGCATCAATTGCTTGACAATTCATCAACTATTTTCTCGTAAATGTCATGTTGGTCGTGTCTCTTAAGGTTGGAAAACGAATTGGCCTGTTCTTAAGTCACGGGCATCTTGTAAAATAAAATGACATTAATGATTCATAAACTTTGATGTAATGTGTAATGTGGTTTATGAATTTTTATATTGTTAATTGTAGTCTATGAATTTTAACCCAATTTGCAATATTAATCTTTAACTATCAATTTGTTCATGTGATCAATGAATTTTTTATATATGTTCAATCCAGTCCCTAGATTATATGAAAATGTACAATATTATCCTTAAAATTGAATTAATGGAAGGATAACATTAATTATTTTCATATAATTTGGGGGCTAACTTGAACATATACCAAAAGTCTAAGAATCACATTAAACAAATTAAAAATTCAATGATTACATTGCATATTAGAATAAAGTTTAGGGTTCACATTGAATAAATTAAAAGTTTATAGACCTCATTGACTATTTATATCATTTAGGAAATGCCAGCTCCCTCTTACGTGCAGCATGGAGCATTTCCTGTGCTTTTCTTTTTCTTTTCTTATTCTTTTGGCCATCTAAACCATTTTGTTGGTCAAAAGAACTTGTTGACTAAAACGTATTTAAAAGAAAAAAAAAATGTTTTAGAAGAAATAACGCAAACCCTTACGAGCTTCAGCTATAACAAATCTTTGCCTTTGAACTTTTAATTAATACACAATACCCTTCTTCACTTTCATTTTGTTATAGCCGTTATTCTCTTTATTTCTCATTAGCATAGTGCGGTGCACATGACTTTTAAGGGTAGAGACCTATTTTCATCTCATTTTCTAGAAGGAAATATCATTTTTACACTTAGTTGATGTAAAAAATGGAAGAAAAAAATTCCAATTAAATAAATAGGAAAATTTCAATAACAAGAAGGTCAAATGACACAAATTGATTAGTCGTTATGTATGTTTTAAAGGGTTAATTGAGGTAAAAAATGATTGATAATATTCTAAACTTTTTTTTAAATGAGATGACAGCTTCAACTAAGAAAAAATGATGTGCCGAAACTATAATAATAATTTAAATATTAATTATTTTCAATCATTGTTTGCATTGTTTAACCATTTAAATTATATATGATCCATTTTTTGTTATCTGACCTTTAACTTTTTGTATGGCGAAACCTTTTTTCGTCTACTTAATTATGTTTCTTTTCTCTAAAATATCTTATTTGTTCTATAAATGCATCCCTAAATTTCTAACAATCTTAATTTTTATGTTATCATTGATAGTCACTTCTTCCGATATTTTAGTTAATTTATTGTACTCATTTTTCTTTTTCCCAAAGGCAAGGGGAGATTTATTTTGATGAAAAATAATATGAAAATACATATAGGCCAAAAGACCTAGTCAATGGACAATAGGTGAATATTCTCTAGGTTAGTCAAAAGATGGTTATCAGTTTAAGGATGTAAAGTGCCCTTGCTTTTTTAGCATAAGAAGGTTTAGAGAAAATGCTCTGAGCCAATATTCGAGTATCGGGCACTACGGCATTGAAGTAACCCATACCATGCTTCCAAAAAAGAAGCTCGAATGACCTTTAACAAAAGGAGGGTACCCCTTTAAATGGGAAAATTATCAAAACAATCATAAATTTCCAATTTAGTCCTAAACAATTTTTTTTTTGCTAATTTAGTCCTAAAGGCGGCTAAACCTTTCAATTCCCTTGGCAAATTTTAGCTAGTCGACGTTGAGGTGAATAATTTTTTAATAATATTTTATTTTTTTCGAATTTTTTTTTTCTTTTAAATTTTTTCCTTCTTGCACTGACGAGGTCAGCCTCACCAGCCGTGAGCCTCATCCAGCGACGGTAAGGCCGCCCTGGCCATCTCGAATGATGATTTTGAAATGTGGGTTTTGTTTTTTTTTTATTGTTTTCTTTGATGGATTGCAGAGATTGGTGCACCACCAGCCGACCCAGCACCTGACGTCGGAGGAGCACAGCATCAGGAAGATCAAGTTCAAGGCTTTTGATTTGGGGGGTCATCAGATCGCTCGCAGAATTTGGAAAGATTACTATGCAAAGGTGCTATCTTTACGTTTCTTTTTCGATTTTTTTTTCCTCACACGACAGAACCGGATTTATTGACTTTTGGGAAAATTGTGCTGTTCCTTAGTCCAAAAGTTATGTTGCTGATCCGGACCGAAGAGTCTGCCAATGACAAAAATATATTGACGAATGCGAAATATGAAACATTTCTATGCATCTTCATATGAATTTTTAGCCGTGGGTTGATTTGGATTCGGCTGCATGCAAGGGTTTTGGGATGCTTCCTATTTATGGGGTTACAAGAGTGTTTTTCTGTGGACCCTGATGGTTTCGTGCTCATTATATTCCACTTCGATTTTCGGCCTCTTGAAACTGAAATGAAGAAAGTGATCCCGTATGTAGATCTGGTAGCTCGTGTCGTGTCTGAATTTAATTGTCTTGATTGGACCTTAAAGTATCACCGTTCCATCTTTGGATTCCTGTTTCATGGTAGGCAATGAGGACACTTGGGCTCCACCAATGGCGACTCTTGGACTTGCTAGCGTTCTTCCACTTTTAGCTGTCTAGTAGACTTCGTTCTGTCGTTCTGTCCAATATCTGGAAAAGCAATCTTTATTTTTCTGTCTGTTAGTTTGAATGCGACTAAGGTATTGGATTTGGCACTTTTTAATGAGAAAGAAGCCAAATCATCTGATTGATTTTATTTTATATTGAAAACGTAAGTACGTAGAGGGTTCATGATCCATGACATTCATGATTTATGCTAATTATTGGTCCTGTTTCCGGATAGACATATTTTCTTTATATAAGGACAATAGATTATCATTCACTTTTGTTCTAGCTGTACTGAAAGTCAGTCATCGCTCCACAAATGAAGTACTTTGCCTGGACTATTAGTTTATAATAATAAAGCTGGTATTTATGGTCTTTCTGAGGGTCGAAAGCTTGACCTTAATTTTGGTCATTGAGCATGAACCATGCAAACTTTTCTCTATTGATTTCTTTTTTAGGGTGGATATGTCTCAACTGAACATTTTGCTACTTCTTATGAGTTTTTTGTGTTGTCGCATTGATGTTCTGAAAGTAAATTTAGCAGTTTGCAAATATAGTTCCGATGTTTCAGGCAAAAGGAGACATTGGCCTCTTGTACGTTACTCGACGCCGATTGATCACCACATAACTGGTAATTACACATTAGTATATCCATTTTGCCCTTCCGATTTATCAGCAAGTATCAAAGAGAATCTGTGAGGAAAGTCTTGTGACAAAGAAGCCGCCTTTGGGAGGAAAACACTAGTCTTTCCATGGGAAAGAGCCAGCCTGATTAGATTTTCCGGCGTTTAATGTGCGCGTAGGGGAATGTAAGTTCTTGGAGGGTTTTTTGAGCTCGATACTCGATCAGGGCTAGAATATATGGCTCTTCAGTCTAGAGTCCGGTGGCTTATGGGGATCGAAGAGAATTGCAGGGCAAGATTTGACACGACCGTACGTTGCAGCTTGCTGTGCTTGTTGGCCATCAACGGTAATGGTCGTGATGGAGGTGGAAGTGGTACGCGAGTTCTTGAAAATGAGTGGCGATGGAGGTGGAAACGGTACTTCCTTTGGTGGCATATTCTGCCTCCCAAAATCCAGTGCTATCGAGACCTCTCGAACTCCTAACGAAATACTAGGCCTTCTGCAGAAACGACACCAGGCTGGCTTTTGTCCCTCCTACGGCAATTTCAACTGCCATAGCCTAACAGGGAAGAGTACAAGTGAGGTCGTCATGCATTAGATTTAGGTTTAGCAATTGGATAAAAGTTTCGCGCTCGGTCCGGAGTGAATGAGAGAGTTCCGCTCCGCCTCTCAATTGCCATTATTTCTTGCCTGCGAAGGGTCGCGAGGTCGGACAAGGTATGAAGAGCCAAGCTTGCATCGATTATACACGCAGTCATGTTATCACCTAATGATTTAGCAGCTTTATAACGCATCAATGGCCCCTCAATTCATCAAACTATTTTCTGGTAAATGGGCAAATTGATCATGTCTCTAAGGTTGGAAAGCTGAATTAGCCGGTTCTTGTGTCATGGGCTTTTGGTAATGGTTTTGCAGGATAAATGTCAAACTTCCCATTCTTACGGAGCCTTTCCCCTTCTTTCCTTTCCTTTTCCTTTTATTTTTATTTTTATTCTTTAAACCACTTCATTCCATTTTTTTTTTATCTTTTAGGAGATTTTACCCAAAACCCTATATTTAGCTATAGCAAACCGTTGCCCTTGAACTCTTAATCACTACACGACACCCCCCTCCACTCTCATTTCGTTAACCTCCTTTTTTTAACTGTTAGCACAGCGCAGTGTGCATGACTTTTAAAGGGTAGAGATATACTTTTGTCTAGTTTTCTCAAAGGGAATATCGTTTTTACGCTTCCTTGATCTAAAAAAAAAAAAAGAAAAAAAAAAGAAAAGGAAAAAGAGAAAACAACAATTTTTGTATCAAATAGGAAAAAGTCTTAATAACAAGAAGGTTGGATAAAAATTGGTTAACCATTATATATTCCAAATAAAGGTTAATTGATCGATTTTTTAAAAATAATATTTGAAAGGAAATGGTGGCATTGACTTAAAAAGAAAATGGCGAATCAATTCCAAATCTAAATGATATTTTAAATATTACATTTCCATCAATCATTTTTTTATGTTCAAAAAAAATATAGGGAAAATTAACAAATCCTAAAATATTCACAATAAAACTAGATTTTTTTTCCCGTTTCTTGTACCCACCTTTTAAAGTCAAAGAACTTTCCCCATTCCTTGTACCCATCCTCCGCAAAAAGACCCAAATTCTTCGCCGATTGAGGCACGAATTCAAAAACAAGAAGAAAACCATATGCTTCTTTATTTGTTTGAACCCAAATTCTCCGCCAATCAAAAACCGCAATGAGAACCAAGTACACATGACCGGGCAATTTGGTTGAGGAGCAAAAAAGAAAAAGAAAACGTAAACATCTAAATGAATAATCTAAACTTAATTAATTTATAATTTTCCCTTTTTTTTCCAATCACAAATTTCTGACAAAATTGCCCCTATTTTAATTAAAATGTCTGATAGTTGAGCTAAGGTCCTCAATAGAGATTAATTTGATCACTTAATCTCTTATTTTTGTCCATTTAGGTTTATACAAAAGTTTTTGGGTTTTTTTGTGAATTTTCCAATATATAATTATGTAAGGGTTAATTTCATTTTTTTTTAAAAAATATTTGAGAGGAAATGGTGGCATCGACTTAGAAAGAAAATGACGAATCAAATCTATAATGATATTTTAAATATTAATTACCGTCAATCATTTTTTTTGGAAAAGTTAATCAATAAATATATTCAAAATCTTTTTTTTTTTGTTACCTGACCTTTTACTTTTTGTTAGCTGGCGAAGCCTTCTTTCCTTTTCCACTTAACAATGTTTCTTTTCTCTAAAATGTCCGATTAGTTCTATAAATACTTCCACGAATTCCTAACGGTCTTTACTTGTTATGTTAGCATCGAGAGTCACTTCTTCCGGTATATTGGTTTATTTATTGCACCCCCTTTCTTTTATTTTTTTTTTTTCTCCCTTGAAGTCAAAGGCAAACGTGAGATTTATTTCAAAAGACAAAAAGAGAGCGAAAGACATGAAAATACACACTACCCCTCAGAAGCCATGTGCATTGCATTTGTAAACCGAGAATGCAACCAAGAGTTAATGGCTATAATAAAATGAAAATTTCAATAAAATACTGCATAGTAGTCGTGCATGTTTACTACCCTAAAGTCAGGAGGAGATATTTTATAGAAAAGAAACATAATTAAGTAGAAAAAGGGAAAAAAAGGCTTCACTGACAAAAAGTTAAATTTCAGAAAACAAAAATGGTTAAACAATGCAAATTGACAATAATATTTAAAATATCCTTAGATTCGGCTCATCATTTTTTGATTTTTTTTTTTTTTTGTCGTAATTTTTTTTTTCAGTTGAAGCTATCATTTCATCTTTATATTTTTTAAAATATTATCAATCATTTTCTACATCAATTAACCCTTTAAAACATACATAAGGAGTCATCAATTTGTGTCATTTAACCCTTTTGTTATTGAGATTTTTTTCCTATTTATTTAATCGGTGCTTTTTTTTGCTTCCATTTTTTAAAATCAACTAAGTGTAAAAATGATATTTCTTTCGAGAAAATGAGATGAAAATGCATTTTTTTACCCCCTTAAAAGTCATGTGCATTGCACTTTGCTAATGAGAAATAAAAGGAAGTTGATGACTAGGAAGCACAACACTTTTTGGGAGTCTTCGTGTCTTGTTGCACATTGATACGTGTTCGATAATCTCGAACGCTCTTCAACACTTTTCGATACTCAATCAACACGCGTCGGAAAATCCAACACTTGATTAACTCTCCCAACACTCTCCGGTATTCGTGTATCCGAAATTTTGACACTCGAGTTCAGAATTTCAACATGTGATTCCACACATATATGGTCAATTTTAAAAATTTTCAATAAATGAGGGGCAAAAAGTAAAAATATGTTAAAAAAATAAAAATAAAAATAAAGGGGGAAAAACCCAATTTTCTCTTCTGACTCTTACTTCTCGTGATACACAATTCACTTCTCAAGTTTTTTTCTCTTCTCTCCCAACACGCTTTAATACACTAATCCAGAATGTGAATTGCATGTTTTTTTCCTTCAAATTTTATGGATTATTGGAATAGAGTTGAATTTATCAAATTAAAATAATGAATGATATTAACAAATGATAAATTAATATTTTTAGTATAAATTTATTGTAGACTCTTTTTTATTTTTTATTTATTTGTAAATTTGAATCAAATTAATTTAATTGAAATGAAAAATGAAAATTTGTCATAAAAACAATAATTTGTCACATTTTCTATCTTTTGAGAAACAATGTTACACAAATAATTTTTTTTGCGATCTTAATTACGTTTTAGCTAACATTCCTTTGACAAATGATATTAGATGGCCAAAAGAAAAGGAAAGTCTCCATATTGCATGTTAAGATAGGGGAGCTGACACATCTTGCATAATCATTAAGAAAATGGACAATGACACAAATAATTATGAACTTCAACTCATTGTCTAATGTCCATAAACTTTTAATTTGTTCAATGTGATTCCTGAACTTTGATTTGATGTGCAATGTGGTCATTAAACTTTTAATTTATTCACTATGGTCCTTAGATTGTTGGAACATGTTCAAGTTGTTATCCTTCCATTAATTCAAGTTTTGGAATAATATTGGACATCTTCATATAATTTAGGGATTTGATTGAATATGTATCAAAAGTTCGGGTATCACATTAGATAAACTGAAAGTTTAGGGACGACATTGCATATTGTGTTAAAATTCAAGAATCACATTATGCATTAGACCAAAATTTAAGAACTATTTATGTCACTTTCCTCTATGAAAAGCCCATGATAGAAGAACACACTAATTCATTTTCCAACCTTGGAGACATGATCAACTTGCCATTTACGAGAAAATAGTTGATGAATTGTAAGCAATTGATGCATCATAATTACATAATCATTAGGCGACGACGGGAATGTGAGTATCATCAATGAGAAACTTCCATGCGCAGATATAGCTTCACTCCTCGCACCTCCTTCGGCCTCGCAACCTTCGCGGACGTCAAAAGGATGGTGATCGCAAGGCGGAGCGAAACTCTGTCGTTCATTCTGGACCGAGCACAAAACTTTCATCCGATCGCTAAATCTAAACTTAATTCATGACGACCTCACTTGTACACTTCCCTGTAAGACTATCCCAGTTGAAATTGCCGTTGGAGGGACAAGCCCACCGGGTGTCGCCTCCGCAGAAGGCCGAGTATTTCGTTTAGGAATTCGGGAGATCTCAATACTGTACTGGGTTTTGGCAGGCCGAATATGCCAACGAAGATAGTATGGATTCCAACTCCATCGCTACTCATTTTCAAGAACTCGGGTAACCTCTCTCGATTCCACCTCCATCACGACCATTACCGATCATGGCGAACAAGCACAGCAACCTTAAGGTCTAATCGCTTCCTGGGCGAACTCTTGCCCTGCGATTCTCTTCGATCCCCAGAAGTAGGGGTGATTGGTTCCTGATCCGGTCTAATTCCACCTAAGAACTGGGAACCATACCGGGAGGATCGGTTCCCAATTTTGGGGACCGGGACCCAGACACCGACCTATGACTAGGAACCAATTGCTTAGCAAAAAAAAATAAAAAATAAAGAAAAATATAAGAATTGTTACTATTTTTAAGTTTTATTGCTATATTTAAGAAATTTAAAAAAATATATTTAATAAGAAAAGGGTCTGTCCAGCCCGGTTTGGTTCTCTCCCGAAATTGAGGACCAGACCAACAATCACCGGTTCCATAAACTAGACCCATCCCTCTAGGAACCAAACCAAACTGGCCGGTCCGGTCCGATCCGGGCGGTTCCTCGCTTGGGCATTCCAGCATGCTCACCCTTACCTAGAAGCTGCCACCGGACGTTGCGACAAAAGAGCCACATGGTCTAGCCCTAATCGAGTATTGAGCTCAAAAATATCTTCCAAGAACAGTATACTCCCGCACATCATGAAATCTCATCATGCTGGCTATTTCTCATGGAAAGACTAGTGCTTTCCTTCGAAAGGCGGCCTCTATGTCACAAGACTTTCCTTGCAGATTCTCTTTGGTCGTTGCTGATAAATTGAATGGGCAAAATGGATATGCTGATGTACAATTACCAATCATGCGGTGATCAATCCATGTTGAGTAACATACAAAAGGCCAGTATCTCTTTTTGCCTCCAACATCTGAACTATATTTGCAAGCTGCTAAATTTACTTTCAGAACATTGATGGGACGACACAAGAAGTTCATAAGAAGTACCAGAATGCCCGGTCAGGACATATCCATCCTTACAAAAGAAATCAACAGAGAAAGATTTGCATGGTTCATGCTCAATGACCAATGGTTAGGTCGAGAGCTTTCGACCCTTAGAAAGACCAGAAATACAAGCTGTATCATTATAAGCTTACAATCCAGGCAGAGTACTTTATTTGGGGAGCAATGACTGAGTTTCAATACATGCGGAACAAAAGCGAACGATGGTGTATCGTCCTCATTTAACAAAAACACGTCAATCCAGAAATCATGAACTCTCTATGAGCTTATTCTTCCTTTATAAATTGAAAGCAAACCTTTCCGAGAGAAGAAAGAGGTACCGCATCAATACTTGATGTACTGCGACATCCACTCAACCCTTCACCGTAGCCCATCTTGCGCACGACGCTGCACATGAACACCTCTAGGGGCCTAACAGTCTGATCTGCAAGGTTCACTTTCCCTTTGCCAGTTGTGAAGTCAGTGAGCCCGAGATGATATTGCAGCTCGTCCTCCGAAGCCGCATGCGGGATATCGATCTTGTTCCCGAGCACGAGGAAAGGCACCTTAGCAAGAGCTTCATCTGAAAGCAAGGCATCGAGCTCCCTCTTTGATTCTGCAAACCTGTCCTTGTCGTAGGCATCCACCAGATATACCACTGCATCCACCTGGAGAAGAAAGTGCGGAAGATCAATCATTCGATATAAATCTAATTTGAGAATGTGTGCCGAAGAGCTGTTCAAGTTAAATTCGTAAACTAGATGACAAAAGGGGTAGAAAGTTATCGACTCGCCCATCGCCTCCAACCTAAACGAAATGATGGAACAGGAGGGATCTCAGGCGACATGGATGCAGGGGCAAATGCCATCGATATGAACGAAAGCCCTTTGCCTCTATATGTACCTTCTCGAGTTAGAATTGCTATCGACGATCCATCCTTACTAAACAGAGAGCCTTCTCCTCACCTCCTCGGCAGATGTCACCTTCACACTAATGTAGTCGACAGACAACTCCTTTTTCAGCTTTTTCGTGCGCACAGTTACATTTTAAATATAGATTCATGATGGCAACATACTTGACCCCATCAACGCTTGTTAAGATCCTTAAAAGTTCAAGCATCCTATCTGCTGCATCCATCATCGGTCGTGGTGGGCGCCTTTCAACCCAGCAAAGAACTGTCTTCGCCGATATTAGTTTTTCGGTTGAAGAAAAAGTTTTCCCGTTTCCAAACTCAGGGGCGAAATGCATCCAACTACTCTCAGATCCACCCCGCATGCATCATTTTTATATAGCATTTAGGAACTATTACAGAATCCGTGGATGAATCAACCAAAGGGCACGCAATTACGGGGCATCCGAAAACGGGAGCTTTCAGAGGAGAGAAAAAGAAGAGCAGAGCTTTACCTTAGCGTAGTAGTCCGGCCAGGCTCTGCGAGCGATCTGGCGACCACCCAAATCGAAAGCTCTGAACTTTATCTTCCCTATACTCAATTCCTCAGAAGTCGGGAACTGGGTGGGTTGGTGCAGAACCAATCTCTGCCCGTCACAGAACCATATCAGAATCGTTCAGCTTACTTTCGATAAGCATGTATAGTCCTACGAACGCGCTACATATATCTATGCATTGTAGACTAAGAAATATAAGAGAAGCCCATACACAACAAGCGCAAGAGTCGTGCAATCAACTCACTCACCAGGCGAAATGAAGAGAGGAGACCCCGAGAAATGAAAGGAATCAATGACGAAAACAAGAACAGATTGGGAAGAGAGACTCTCGATCACGATAAGAGAAAAAAGCAACTTCAGAACTGCGTATTTCCATCGAAGGGAGTCTCTACGAATTCAAACGAAAGTACCTCGTGCTTCAGCATGCGAAGCAGGGTGGTCTTCCCTGCATTATCCAGCCCCAAGAACAACATCTTGGCTTCCTTCTGGCGCAGACCCAGAGACGCCAGGGCTTCATTGAGCCAATCCAACAGAGACATCACTCCCTCTCTCTGTTTTTTTTTAATTTCTTTACGACCGAAAACGAGAAGGGATGAGGAAAACAGGGAGCTTGGGAGGAAGAAGCGAAAGAAGCTCTTGCTTGCGGTCTATTATGATTCATGAAATGTATGAACTCTCCTCCTTCGCGCAAGTTTAATCGCGGGGGGAAAGGTGGGGAAGTGCGGAGGAGGAGATCACCAGAAGCTGGTCGCGGTCGAACTTTGGAGGATGTTTTAGTGGGAATGGTAAGGGTTCCCCGGGAATATTAACCCCGCCTTCCCCGCGGATGGGCCCAAAGCACATTTCATAACAGTGGGAAAGGGGGAGGCGGGGGGACTTTCCCCCATACCATTCCCACTAAACTTGCGGGGAAATCTCCGAAATGCCCACGGCAGTGGGAAAGGGGGGGCTCCTTTCCCAATCCCCCTTTCCCATACCATTCCCACTGTTAAACAGTGAATAATATGAGATTATTGGCGAGGGGCATTTCGAGGATTTCTGTGACCATATAAAAGGAGGGAAGGCGTTCCTCCCCTTCCCGTTTTTCTGACCACTTCCCTCCTCTCTCTCTCTCCTCCAAAGTTCCTCCGCGACCCGCTTCTCGTTTCCGGTTATAAAGAAGAAGAAAAACAGAGGAGTGATGTCTCTGTTGGATAGGTTCCGTGAAGCTCTGGCGCCTCTGGGGCTGCAGCAGAAGGAAGCGAAGATCTTGTTCTTGGGGCTAGATAATTCAGGGAAGACCACCCTGCTTCGCATGCTGAAGGATAAGGTACTTTTGTTTGACTTCGTGGAGACTCCCTTCGATGGACATACACAGTCCTGAAGTTGCTTTTTCTCTTATCGTGATCGAGAGTCTCTCTTTCCAATCTGTTCTTGTTTTCGTCATTGATTCCTTTCGTGTCTCGGGGCCTCCTCTCTTCATTTCGCCTGGTGAGTGATTGATTGCACGACTCTTGCGCTTGTTGTGGTATGGGTTTCTCTTATATTTCTTAGTCTACAATGCGTAGATATATGTATCGCCTTCGTAGGAGGATACATGCTTATCGAAAGTAAGCTGAACGATTCTGATATGGTTCTGTGATGGGCAGAGATTGGTTCTGCACCAACCCACCCAGTTCCCGACTTCAGAGGAATTGAGTATAGGGAAGATAAAGTTCAGAGCTTTCGACTTGGGTGGTCGCCAGATCGCTCGCAGAGCCTGGCCGGACTACTACGCTAAGGTAAAGCTCTGCTCTTCTTTTTCTCTCCTCTGAAAGCTCCTGTTTTTGGATGCCCCTGTAATTGCGTGCCCTTTGGTTGATTCATTCACGGATTCTGCAATAGTTTTTTAATGCTATGCAAAAATGATGCATGTGGGGTGGATCATCATACTGAGAGTAGTCGGATGCTTTTTGCCCCAGAGTTTGGAAATGGGAAAACTTTTTCTTAAACCGAAAAACTAATAGCGGCGAAGAGAGTTCTTTGCGGGGTTGAAAGGCGGTCATCTGCGACCACGACCGATGATGGATTCAGCAGATAGAATGCTTGAACTTTTAAGGATCTTAAAAGGCGTTGATGAGGTCTAGTATGTTGCCATCATGAATCTAGACTTAGAATGTAACCATGTGCGCATGAAAAAGCTGAAAAAGGAGTTATCTGTTGACTACATTAGTTATAGATCATAAGAGTGAAGATGACAGTTTACATTATCTGCTGAGGACGAGAGGGGAAGGCTCTCTGTTTAGTGAGGATGGATCGTTGATAGCAGTTCTAACTCGAGAAGGTACATATAGAGGCAAAGGGCTTTCGTTCATATCGATGGCATTTGCCCCTGCATCCATGTCGCCGAGCTCCCTCCTGTTCCATCATTTCGTTTAGGTTGGAGGCGATGGGCGAGTCGATGACTTTCTACTCCTTTTGTCATCTAGTTTACGAATTTAACTCGAACAGCTCTTCGGCACACATTTTCAAATTAGATTTATATCGGAAGATTGATCTTCCGCACTTTCTTCTCTAGGTGGATGCAGTGATATATGTGGTGGACGCCTGCGACAAGGAGAGGTTTGCGGAATCAAAGAGGGAGCTCGATGCCCTGCTTTCAGATGAAGCTCTTGCTAAGGTGCCTTTCCTCGTGCTCGGGAACAAGATCGATATCCCGCATGCGGCTTCGGAGGACGAGCTGCGATATCATCTCGGGCTCACCGACTTCACGACTGGCAAAGGGAAAGTGAATCTTGCAGATCAGACTGTTAGGCCCCTGGAGGTGTTCATGTGCAGCGTCGTGCGCAAGATGGGCTATGGCGAAGGGTTCGAGTGGATGTCGCAGTACATCAAGTAGAGAGCAGATTTGATGGGGTTAATAAATGTGTTGTATTGATGCGGTACTTCTTTCTTCTCTCGGAAAGAAACCGAATCAACTAACTGCATTCCATTTATATTGGAAACATAAGTTGGTTATTTCTGGATAGACATGTTCTCGTTATATGAGGACAATATAATATCGTTCGCTTTTGTTCTGCATGCATTGAAACTCAGTCATTGCTCCCCAGATGAAGTACCCCGCCTGGACTGTAAGTTTGTAATAATACAGCCGGCATTTCTGGTCTTTCTGAGGGTCGAAAGCTCTCGACCTAAATATTGCTCATTGAGCATGAACTATGCAAATCTTTCTCTGTTGATTTCCTTTTTTAGGGGTGGATATGTCTTGACTGAGCATTTCCCGTACTTCTTATGAACTTCTTTTGCAGTCGCATTGATGCTCCAGAAATAAATCTAGCAATTTGCAAATACAGTACAATGTTGCAGGCAAAAAGAAATACTAGCCTCTCGTACGTTACTCGACACCGATTGATCACCGCGTGACTGGTAATTATACGCTGGTATATCCTTTTCGCGCTTCCAATTTATCAGCAAGATTCACAGAGAATCTGCAAGGAAAGTCTTGTGACAAAGAAGGCGCCTGATGAGATTTTCTGGCGTTTGATGTGGGCGTAAGGTAATGTTAGTTCTTGGAATATATCTGGAGCTTGATACTCGATCAGGGCTACACTGTGTGGCTCTTCAGTCACGACATCCAGTGGCGGCTTATGGGGATCGAAGAGAAGCGCAGGGCAAGAGTTTGCCCAGGAAGCCATTAGACCTTACTGTACGTCGCAGCTTGCTGTGCTTGTTGGCTGTCATCAGTAATGGTCTTGATGGGAGTTTGAATTGAGAGGGATAGCCGAGTTCTTGAAAATGAGTAGCGACCGAGGTGGGATCGGTACCATCTTCAGTAGATCATATTCCGCCCGCCAAAGCCCAGTACGTATCGATACCTCCTGAGATCCTAAACGAAATACTCGGTCTTCTGCGGAGGCGACGCCCTGCTGGCTTTTGTCCCTCCGACGGCAATTTCAACTGGGATAGCCTGACAGAGGAGCACAAATGAGGTCATCATGCACTAGGTTTGAGTTTACCAAAATAAAAGTTTCGCCCCGCTTGGTCCAGAATTAATGAGAGAGTCTCACTCTGCCTCTCTGTTTTCATTCTTTCTTGTCCGCCAAGGGTCGTCAGGTTGGACAAGATACGAAGAGCGATGCTTGCCATCAATTATACACATATTCATGTCATCACCTAATTATTTAGTAGCAGTGTAATGCATCAATTGGCCTGCAATTCATCAACCTATTTTTCTGGTAAATGGCAAATTGATCGTGTCTCTAAGGTTGGAAAGCGGATTACTCTGTTCTCGTATGATGGGCTTTTGGTAATGGTTATGCGTAGGGGTGAGCAGCGGTCTAAGGTCGACCCTGGACCGACCCTGGACCGGCCCAACCCTGCCGGTCCTGGTTCGGTTCCCAAGGGGACTAGGTCGGTCCTCGGTCCTAAAATTCCATGACCGACACTGTGCGGGTTGGTCCTCGGTCCTAAGAGTTTTGGGTCAGTTCAAACCTAAGTAAAATGTCTGTTATAAAACCTAAGAGTTATGATAAGATGTTCTATCACTAGCACTAATAGTAATTTCAATTTAAAACTTTTGTTGAGTATTAATTATGTGTCGTTTGTTTTGTTTTTAGGTGTTTAGAAGTTCAAGTGAATTAACAAGATGTGAAGTTTATATATTCATGGTTTATATTAAGTATTTTGAACTTTTTATGATTTAATTGTATTTTACTAATGAATTTCAGCTGTACTTTACTTTTCAATTTGTGTCAAATGGTAGAAGTTTTTGAAGAGTAGAGTAGTACTGTAGTTGCTACGGTGATTTGCTAGTCAAGTGGTGTGAAACTTATTTTTTCGTTGAGTGGACTCTACATGATCAAATGCTAGTCAAGTGGTGTGAAGCTCATTTTTTGGTTGAGTGGACTCTACATGATCAAATGCAGGAAAACGCTTTTGCATATGGTGTTATGAATATTAAAGATAAATTATTACAAGAACTTTTCATCTTGTTCCATATCTCGATGAGCGATTAGCAAGTACGAAATTTCTATTATTGTGTCATCTTAAATTTGCTGAATATGTATTGGTATTTATAGTTTAGTTGCACAATGCCGCATTGTCGATTGATGTGTAATTTGAATTTGTAGGTTTGCCTTTTTAGGAAGTATAAAAAACAAGACAAAAAAAATTATCGATCAATCCTGGGTTGATCTTGGAACCGGACCGAACACATTGGGTCGGTCCGGTCCTTGGTCCCAGGCTCAATAGGGTCGGTCCTCGGTCCTAAAAATTGAGGACCGACAGTATACGGGTGGTCCTAGGGTTAGGGGGTGGCCCGAACTAACCCAGACCATGCTCACCCCTAGTTATGCGGGAGATGTCACCTCCCCTGTTCTTACACGGAGCCTTCCCTCTTACTTTCCTTTCTCTTGTTCTTTTTCCCACAATTCATAAAAATGTTTTTTTTTCGTTTGTTACCTGACCTTTTACTTTTTATTTGCTAGCGAAGCCTTTTTCTTTTTTTTTCCTTCTCTACTTGATTACGTTTCTTTTCTCTAAAATATTTGATTAGTTCTATAAATATTTCTGTGAATTCCTTATGCTACCAATGAAAGTCACTTCTTGCAATATATTAGTTAATTTATTGTACCCCTTTTCTTTATTTTTTTCCTTCCTCGAAGTCAAAGACAAAGTCAAGATTTATTTCGAAAAAAAGAGAGAGGGAAAGACATGAATATACACACCACCCCTCACAAGTCAAAGGCATTGCATTTGTGAACCGCTACAATAAAATGGAAGCTTTGATGAAATAACGCAACGCTATCGAACGAGCGAGAGTAGTAAGTTTAGTAACCGACATATTTAGATTGAAAATCTCTCTCTTTTTTGTGCGTAAAAAGTTGTGCCCGAATGTCCGAAGGAGCCTTTGGCCTGCCATTCAGGGAAGCCACTCCTGTTTCCCTAATCTTGATCCATCCGATTCGTCGATCACAAAACGTCAGATGCATCCTCACCGCACAACATTGTGATCCCTCCATTTCCATCTCCATTTCCACAAAGTAGCCATTTCCTCAAAATCCCGACTTTCACAGGGACGTCACCCAATCCCTCTCAACGCGCCACGTGTGGGCTTGGACAGACGTGCGGAACTTTGACAGGGATCCTACGACCCCTCGTGTGAAATCGAAAAAAGTGGGACTTTGACAGGGACCCTCCGACTACAACCCCCGCGGACAAAGGGAATTCAATTTTTGCGATATATTAGTTAATTTAATGCACTCCCTTTTCTTTATTTTTTTTCCTTGAAGTCGGAGGCAGAGGCGACATTTATTTTGAAAAACAAAAGGGAAAGACATGAAAGTACACACTACCGTGACTACCCCTCACAAGTCATGTGCATTATATTTGTAAACCGAGAATGTAATCAAGAATTAAAGTGTGTATAATAACATTTTTGTTCCTAAGAGCAATTTCTATTTAGAAATATTCTCTAGACGAGTTTTTGAGTAGAAAAATATGTTAAAGAACTACATAAAATTTATATTCTCAGATTAGAAAAAAGAACAAAAATGTGTTTGGTAGTATTACTAAAGTTTCTATTCCCATGTTTTCTATTTGATTATATTAATGTTGGTAGCGACTTAACAATTCATATTTGGATAAAACTGGACTATTATAAGGATGTACCTGATCAAGATATATTAATATAACCTTAGGAAATCCAACATAATAATTAGCAAAAGTGGATGACCGAAAATGATCGAGATATTTCTTTATGTTAGCTATGATAAAATGAAAATTTGAATAAAACAATGCATGGTAGCCGCGCATGTGGATACGCCTGGCCGTATGCCCAAACAGTCTGATCACCGAAATGACGTGGACTGCCACATCGTTTTCCCAACCTTTTTCACGATCACCAACCTCGTTGGCGCGGCAGTCGATGAGGAGGCACCATGATTTGACCAATTGGATCTGGTCAGCCAATAAGGTGCGAGAGTTGCAGGGAAAGGCATGCAATTGGTCTCTCCTCTAGACGGCTGTTTCTCCACTTTTGGTCGCTGACGCCGTCCCCCACTTTTTTGGCTACCTAATAATTGGTCGTAAAAATACACACACACATATATACACACACATATAAAACGAGCTAAAATTTTTAAAAGATCCCTTGTAAATTAGGTGACCTGAGTTTCACTTTCAAACATGTATGGGATTGCCCAGGGCATAGTTAAGTGGAATGAGATGCATTCGAAAGTTAAGAGCCCCTTAGCCATCATTTCCATTCACCGATACTAGATAAAAGAATAATCCATCATATGATTGCTTTAATATTAGCGTGTAAAGGGGTCGCATCTATTCAAAAAGTCAAATGAGATCACTCAAAATTTTTCTAAAAAAGATTGTCAGATAGATACGTTATTTAATACTTAAATGTTCAAACACATCCTTTCACACATAAGGCCAAATTTTGGGCCTAAAACTAAAATATGAAAAGATATAATAATGTTGGGGTGCATGTTGCAGAGTGAGGAAAGTATTTGCCTTGCCTTGGAACCCACCCTAATGATTTCGATTCCAATTTTTAGAAACCTAAAACTTATCTTATAAGGTCCTCAAACACAAGTGCATCCATATTAAGATATGTGTTCATGTTTAATGATGACATAATGCAAAGCTCTGACAACTTTGCAAGCAAAATGAATTATCTTTTGATATCACGGTGAAGGGAAATTAAGCTTGGAAAGATGTGAATCATGATGCAGAGAATTTATAATTTAATTTTAATTTTTACGTGATATATTTAGCATTTATTATTTAAAGTTTTGTTTCTTTTGTTTTTTTAAACTTAATTTTAGGATTCTTAAGAATTTTAGATAGTATTCTAACATCTTACGTGATTTGATTTTTACTTTAAATAATTATCTGATTAGATATTTAATTAATCTTTATGATGTAGTATATGTTTTTTTTTCCTCTCTTAAGTGTTATCTAATAGGAGATTTGTCTATTGTGAATAGCCATTTTCTAGCATCTATTCGTTTTGTCTTCGCTTGTAATATGGCCTATCCTTTAATGAATCCATGAAAATTGAGAGTTCTTTAGCCAAAAAAAAAAAAAAATGAAAATAAAATTGAGAATAAAATGGGTTTGTCATTTAATGATATATCATGTCATCCTCTTGGGTGGGATGACATGATATATCTGCTCTCTGAAATGACATTGTTTCTTCTTTTTTTTGTTATCAAGAACAAAAAAAGTAGATTTTTTTTTACTTCTTATTTCTGTTCCAAATCTACTCCCTAATCATTGGATAGGAAAATCAATTGATGTACACAAACAGATTTATGTTTTTTTTTTTTAGGGAGCAAAAAAACGTAAAAATAGAAATGTTATCTAGCAGGCCCTTAGCAACTATAATAAAGTAGAAGTTTCAATGAAAAAATCCACAGTAGTCGTGCATGTGTATTACCCTAAAGTCAGAAGGAGATTTGCGTAATTCTCCCCTGATTTTCAAAACACTAATCTATATATTTGTGAGCATAGTCACCGGTATATTAGATCGAAAGTCTCGCTTTCTTTGCGCGTATGAAGTTGTGCCCGCCCGGTTCCTGTTCCCCTCGTTCTTGATCCGTCCGATTTGCCAACCACATAAACGCCGAGATGCATCCTCACCGTACAACAATTCCGCTCACCCGCGTGATCCCTCCCTTTCCATTTCCATCCCTTTGGAAAGTAGTCCAGTGAATAATGAAAAGTGGGATCCTACGGCCAGTAAACTCTATTGGTGCCAACACGATCGAACGGACAGTATGAATTTAGAAACTGAGAGTTCCAGGACCCACCCAAACTTGCTTCTTGCTGAGTAAAAATTTCTTTAAATGAAAATCTTTGCCTTCCAACCCTTAATCACTAACAATAACCCCCCTCCACTTTCTTCTTGTTATAGCCGGTGACCTCCTTTTCTCAATTGCGAGCACAGTGCAGTGTCTGTGACTTTTAAAGGGTAAAAAGACATTTTTGTCTAGTTTTCTTGAAGCGAATATTATTTTTACCCTTCCTTGATGAAAAAAAAAAAGGGAAAAAAGAAAAACAACAACAACAATTAGAAAAATAGGAAAAAGTCTCAATAACAAGAAAGTCGGATAAAAGAATTTGATTAATCGTTATATGCATATGTAAAGGGTTATGTGATAATATTTTTAAGAAGTAATAATCGAAAGGAAATGTGACGTTACTCACGAAGAATACCACGAACCAAATCTATAAAGTGGGACCCCATGATCAGAAGTCGAATCAGAAAGAGGTGGAACTTCTCATCGCTTGGAGTCCGTGCTATATAGCAAGAACATTCCTCGTCGTCTTGTGCAGGGAAACCACACCGGAGCAAGGTGGAGAAGGAACACAATGACACAGGCCAAAGAAGAGAGAAAAACAAGCAAGGCAGATCTGTTGATGGCCGTAAATTTTTAAATAAAAAAGGGAAAATGATATATTTTATGCCAAAATACTAGTGGGGCCACTCGTGCACGCGTCACTTGCTGATTGGTTAGGGCGCGGTATTTCGAGACTATCTAATATTTTCTCCATATGGCGCGACTGTTGTCTTATTACCCGGGACGTTTAAGTGGAGGAATTGGAGGGCTGCGGGTGCGAGACGGACTGTACGGTCGGGTTGCGTTTGACGTTTGCGTGATTGGCAATTGACGGACCAAGATGAGGGGATGAGGTGTGGCTCCTTGATTGGCACTAAGAAGAAAAGGTCATTTAGGAAGCTTTCATACTATTTTTCGACTTCCGAGACACTTTATACTTGCAAAAAAAGTAAAGCAAAGAAGAAATTTTCAATTTAATATACCGATAAATAACGCATGTATAGATTAGTGGTTTGAAAATCGGAAAAAACTATGCAAATCTTCTGCTGACTTTAGGGTAAATGCATTATTTTATTAAATTTTCATTTATTATGTTCGTTAGTCGTCAGTTACATTTTTTTATCTACAAATGCAATGTTCATAACTTTTAAGGAGTTAGTGTGTATTTTCATATCCTTTTTATCATACTAAGTCATTTTTTTGCCTTCAAATTTCAGGAAAAAAATAAGGAAAAAGGAGTACAATAAATTTCGGAAGAAGTGATTATTGATGATAACATAAAAATAAAGATATTTTATAGAAAAGAAACATAATTAAGTGGAAAAAAGGGAAAAAAAAAAAAAGGGAAAAAAAGGCTTCACTTACAAAAAGGTAAATGTCAGATAACAAAAAATGGATTTTGTATATTTTAAATGGTTAAATAATGCAAATTGACAATAATATTTAAAATATCATTACATTCGGCTCATCATTTTTTTTTTTTTTGAGTTCTTTTTTTGGTTGTAATTTTTTTTTTCAGTTAAAGCTATTATTTCATCTTGATATTTTTTAAAATATTATTATCAATCATTTTCTACATCAATTAACCCTTTAAACATATATATGGATTCATCAATTTGTGTAATTTGACCTTCTTGTTATTGAGATTTTTTCCTATTTATTTAATTGGTTTTTTTCCTTCTATTTTTTTAAATCAACTACGTGTAGAAACAATATTTCTTTCCAGAAAATGAGATGAAAATGTATTTTTTACCCCTTAAAAGTCACATGCACTGCACTTTGCTGATGAGAAATAAAAGGAGGTTGACGGTTTATAACAAAATGGAAGTGGAGAAGGGTATTGTGTACTGGTTAAAAGTTTGAAGGCAAAGGTTTGCAATAGCTAAAGCTCGTAAGGGTTTGCCTAATTTCTCCTGAAAATTAATTTTTTTCATTTAATTACGTTTTAGTTAACAAGTTCCTTTGACAAATGAAGTGGTTTAGATGGCCAAAAGAAAAGAAAAGAAAAGGCTCCATATTGCGTGTTAGGATAGGGGAGCTCACTCATCCTACATAATCATTGTAAAAAGGGATAATGACACAAATAGTCTTAAACTTTGACTCATCACGTAATGATGATCCTCCTCGTCAGAGGAGGGTCCTTGTCCTCCTCCCCTCCTCGAGGAGGAGAGAGAGAGGAGGGAAGTGGGACGGCCCTCCTCCCCTTCGAGGGTCCTAGTCCTCATCCGTCCCCTTTCATAAAAGATTTTTTTCTAAACGGGAAGGGGACGGCCCTCCTCCCCTTCCCGTTTCTATAAAAGACCACTTCCCTCCTCCTCTCTCTCTCTCCTCCAAAGTTCGACCGCGACCGGCTCTGGTGATCTCCTCCTCCTCCGAACAAAAAAAAAAAAAAGAGAGGGAGTGATGTCTCCGGTGGACAGGCTCTATGGAGCTCTGGCGTCTCTGGGTTTCTGCCAGGAGGAAGCGAAGATCCTGTTCTTGGGGCTGGATAATGCAGGGAAGACCACCCTGCTTCGCATGCTGAAGCACGAGGTACTTTCGTTTGAATCCGTAGAGACTCCCTTACGCAGTTCTGAAATTGCTTTTTTCTCTTATTGTGATCAAGAGTCTCTTCCCAATCTGTTCTTGTTTTCGTCATTGATTCCTTTCATTTCTCGGGGTCTCCTCTCTTCATTTCGCCTGGTGAGTGAGTTGATTGCACGACTCTTGCGCTTGTTGTGTATGGGCTTCTTTTATATTTCTTAGTCTACAATGCATAGATATATGTAGCGCGTTCGTAGGACTATACATGCTTATCGAAAGTAAGCTGAACGATTCTGATATGGTTCTGTGACGGGCAGAGATTGGCTCTGCACCAACCCACCCAGTTCCCGACTTCTGAGGAATTGAGTATAGGGGAAGATGAAGTTCAGAGCTTTCGACTTGGGTGATCGCCGCATAGCTCGCAGGGCCTGGCCGGACTACTATGCTAAGGTAAAGCTCTGCTCTTCTTTTTCTCTCCTCTGAAAGCTCCTGTTTTTGGATGCCCTGTAATTGCCTGCCATTCATTCACGGATTCTGTAATAGTTTCTAAATGCTATGCAAAAATGATGCATGCGGGGTGGATCATCCTATCGAGAGTAGTCGGATGCTTTTTGCCCGAGTTTGGAAACGGGAAAACTTTTTCTTCAACCAAAAACTAATACCGGCGAAGAGAGTTCTTTGCCGTGTTGAAAGGTGGTCATCTGCGCCCACCACGACCGATGATGGATGCAGCAGATAGAACGCTTGAACTTTTAAGGATCTTAACAAGCGTTGATGGGGTCAAGTATGTTGCCATCATGAATCTATACTTAAAATGTAACTGTGCGCACGAAAAAGCTGAAAAGGGAGTTGTCTGTCGACTACATTAGTGTGAAGATGACAGTTTACGTTATCTGCTGAGGAGGAGAGGGGAAGGCTCTCTGTTTAGTAAGGATGGATCGTCGATAGCAGTTCTAACTCGAGAAGGTACATATCGGGGCAAAGGGCTTTCCTTCATATCTATGTCTCCTAGCTCCCATCATTTCGTTTAGGTTGGAGGCGATGCGCGAGTTGATGACTTTCTACTCCTTTTGTCATCTAGTTTACGAATTTAACTCGGACAGCTCTTCAGCACACATTTTCAAATGAGATTTTTGTCGAACGATTGATCTTCCGCACTTTTTTCTCTAGGTGAATGCAGTGGTATATGTAGTCGACGCCTGCGATAAGGAGAGGTTTGCGGAATCAAAGAGGGAGCTTGATGCCCTGCTTTCAGATGAAGCGCTTGTTAGGCTGCCTTTCCTCGTGCTCGGGAATAAGATAGATATCCCGCATGCGGCTTCGGAGGACGAGCTGCGATATCATCTCGGGCTCACCAACTTCACGACTGGCAAAGGGAAAGTGAATCTTGCAGATCAGGCTGTTAGGCCCCTGGAGGTCTTCATGTGCAGCGTCCTGCGCAAGATAGGCTACGGCGAAGGGTTCGAGTGGATGTCGCAATACATCAAGTAGAGAGCAGATTTGACGCAGTACTTCTTTCTCTCGGAAAGAAACCGAATCATGTGATTGCTTTCAGATTGGGAGTTCATGATTTATGGATTGACATGCTTTCGTTATATGAGGACAATACACTATCGCTTGCTTTTGTTCCGCGTGTTTTGAATTCTAGTCTTGCTTCCCAAATAAAGTACTGGTGTTTCGGGTCTTTCTGAGGGTCGAAAGCTATATACCAGTCATTGAGCATGAACTATACAAATATTTCTATGTCGATTTCCTTTTTTAGGGGGGACATGTCTTGACCTAGCATCCCAGTACTTCTTATGAACTTCTTTTGCTATCGCGTTCATGTTCTGGAAATAAAGCTAGCAGTTTGCGAGCATTGGTCAGACGTTTCAGGCGAAAAGAGATACTGGCCTCTTGTACATTACTCGATACCGATTGATCATCGCATGGCTGGTAATTGTACGCCGGTATATCCATTTCATGCATCCGATTTATCAGCAAGATTCACAGAGATTATGCGAGGAAAGTCCTGTGACAAAGAAGCCGCCTGATAAGATTTTCTGGCGTTTGATGTGGGTGTAAGGTAATGTTAGTTCTTGGAAGATTTCTCGAGCTCGATACTCGATCCGGGCTAGACCATGTGGCTCTTCAGTCGCGACGTCCGGTGCCAGCTTCTGGGGATCGAAGAGAATCGCAGGGCCAGAGTTTGCCCAAGAAGCGATTAGAACTTACTGTACGTCGCGGCTTGCTGTGCTTGCTGGCCATCGTCGGTAATAGTCGTGAGTGACGGGAGTTTGAATCGAGAGAGATACCCAAGTTCTTGAAAATGAGTAGCGAGGAGGTGGAATCGGTACTTCCTTTCATGGTATATCCCGCCCGCCAAAACCCAGTACGGTATTGAGACCTCCTGAGATCCTGAACGAAATACTCGGCCTTCTGCGGGGGCAATGCCCAGCTGGCTTCCGTCCCTCCATCGGCGATTTCAACTGGGTCACCGAGTTCGATTGGATGGCCTGACCGAGAAGAGTACAATTGAGGTCGTCGTGGTTATGGTTTAGGTTTAGCGATCGGATGAAAGTTTTGTGCTTTGTCCGGAATTAACAGAAGACAGTCGCTCCGCCTCTCGATCTCTATCTTTTCGTGTCCGTGAAGGGTTTGCGAGGTCGAACGAGGTATGAGGAGTGAAGTTTCTCATTGACGATACGTCGATACCCACATTCACGTCATCACCTTTTTCTTTTTCTTCGGTCATCGCCTATAATTCACTAGTTATGATGCATCAATTGCCCCACTACTCATCCAACTATTTTCTGGTAATGGCAAATTGATCATGGCCCTAAGGTTGAAAACGAATTAGCCTGTTCTTGTGTCGAGGGCTTTTCGATAAGAGGAAAGACACGAATAATCTATGAATTTTGATTTAATATGCAATGTGATTTATGAATTTTAATAATTATGTAATGTCATCCGAAACTTTTAATTTTCAATGTAGTCCTGAACTTTTAATTCATTTTCATATAATTCAAAATCATATCAACAAATTAAAAATTTATGGATACATGCATATTAAGCCAAAATTCAAAAATTATTTATATCGTTATGCATTTTCGTAATGATTATGCATGTTCTTACATATAATACGGAGCCTTTCCTTTGATTTTCTATTCTTTTGTTGTTCTTTTTGGTCATCTAGACCACTTCATTTGTCAAAGGAACTTGACTACGACTTGATTTTTTTATTTTTTATTTTTGGTCGGTGACTACGACTTGATTAAATGAAAATTTTTTGTATATATTTTTTTAGTAGATATGAGAAAAAACCTTACGAGCTTTAGCTATGGCTAACCTTTGACCCTCGAAATTTTAACCAATACCCAATACCCTCCTCCATTTCTCATCAACATAGTGTAGTGTGCATGACTTTAAAGAGGTAAAGCTATACCGACCAAAAAAAAAAAAAAAAAAAGAGGTAAAAATATACCTTATTCTTGTTTTCTCGAAGGGAATATCGTTTTTACACTTAGTTGATATAAAAAAAGGAAGAAAAATAAATTAAAAACCCTAATTAAATAAATAGAAAAAAAGTCTCAAAAACAAGAAGGCCAAATGACCAAAATTGAATAATCTTTATGTATATTTTAAAGGGTTAATTGATGTAAAAAATGATTGATAATGTTAAATTAGTGTTTCAAATTTAAATTCGTATAAAGATTTGTTAAATTGAATTTATTGAAAAATATTTTTTCAAATGGATTAGAATTTCTTAGTTGAAGAGTTTGCCACTAAGGTCCTGTTTGGTAACCGGCCAAATAGTAAAAATTTATATTCTTTTGTTTCCGGGAATAATTTTGGAACAAAATTGTGTTTGGTAAAATTTTGTTTCCAGGAACGAATTTCTATTTTTTTGTTCTTAGAAGTAAATTTAGAACAAAATCAAGAATAAAAAAGAAGTTGATTCTTGCTCCCGTGAACAATTTTAGAATCAAGCCCATATATTTTTATTTTTTTTGTTCTTCTTCCCTTTTTTTCTTCTTCATCCACCGCCACAGTTCTCGTCTGCCGCCCACCGCTGCCGGTTGCCGACAACCGGTTCGATGAGCTCGCCAGGCCAATGTGAGGTCCGGTGAGCTCGCCAAAAGCAAGCCCAGCCACTAGCGAGGCTCACCTAAATCCGGCAAGGTCGAGCCCGCCGGTTGGGCAAGCTTAGCTAGCCTTGCCCACCGCCCCGAGGCTCAACCAACGAGGGCTGGCATCGCCGAGGGCTAGCGATGCTTCGATGAGGTCGCCAACCCTAGTCTAGCTGGTTCTTCGTCATCTCAAGGTCTATGACTAGCGACTAAAATAAGAAGAAGAAGGGAAAGAAAGGAAAAAAAAAAAGGAAAAAAAAAGTAATAAAATTATTTAAAAATTAAAAAAAATAATTTGGTTCTATTTTGAATATGATACCAAATACAATTATATTCCGTAATCATAAATTTTATCCAATTACCAAACGCGTTTTTGCTTAAAAATTATTTTTGGGAACAAAGTAAAAAGAAATCATTTCTGATTATAAATTATTCATAGGAATAAAATTTTTACCAAACGCCCCCTAAAAGACAAAAAACGGGCTCATATATTTATTTATTTGTGGGGGCAGAAACGTCTTCTTCTAAGAGAGAGAAGAGCCGCACTTGCTCAAGCTGCACATGGCGTGGCTCAGGTAAAAGTTGTTTACTTTATGCACACATATAAAAACGCCTAGGTTTTCTTCAGCGAAAAAAAAAAAAAAAAAAAAAGCCGCGCAAGAAACCACACAAGCTGAGAAGAGAAGTAATGCAATGAAAAGCAAGCCGCCGTACGATGCATGGAAGAAAGAGCGCAGTTTTTGTTTTTCACCGTACGCGAGCGAGCGTATGTATTGCTTAGGGCTTGAACATCAAAGATTTGTGCTGTGAATTTATGTCTATTTATTTTTAAATATTTTGAATTTAAGCTTAAATTTCAGTGGTAGACACTTGATAATCATTCATAATAAATTTTTATGTCTATTTATTATGAATGATTATAATTTTAATTTTTCGATTATAATGAATTATTTGTTATTAACTCACCGCATAGATATAAATACCAATACTCGAATCAAACCACATAAATCTCTAGTATCATATTATTCCTAATTTATTTCTTTGGTATTTTTACATTAACTTAGTAAAATATGATGAACCGAATCCATAATGATATTTTAAATATTGTTGTCAATTTGCATTATTTAAACATTTAAAATTTACAAAAGCTATTTTTTGTTATCTTACCATTAACTTTTTGTTAGTGAAGCCTTTTTCTCCCTTTTCTACTTAATTATGTTTCTTTTCCCTAAAATATATTTATTATCATGTTATAGATAATCACTTCTTCGGGCATTTTAGTTAATTTATTGTATCCTTTTTCCTTATTTCCCCCCAAAAAAATCGAAGGTAGAGATTTATTTTGATAAAAAGAATATGAATATACGCGGTTACTTTAGAAGTCATGTACATTACATTTGTACATAAAAAAAGCAATCAATAGTTGATGACCGTAATGAAATAAAAATTTAATAAAACAATGCATTTACCCTAAAGTCAGCAGGAGATTTGCATAATTCTTCTCGATTTTCAAACCACTAATCTGCATATGGGATGATAATCTTTATATTAAATTGGAAATTTCTTCTTCTTCCTTTTTTTTTTTTTTTCTTTTTTGCAAGTATAAAGTGCCCGGAAGTCAAAAATAGTAAAAAAAAAAAAAAAAGCTTCTTAATGACCTTGCCTTTTTCCTGCCAATCAAGGAGCCACACCTCATCCCCTCATCTTGGTCCGTCCGATTCGCCCGATCACCAGAAACGTCAAACGCATCCCGACCGTACAATCCGTCGCGCCTCGTCTCCCGCGTCGACCACGCTGTCATCTCATCTCCTTCCCGAGACGCAACCCACCCAATCAGCACCTCCCACGTGGACGAGCCCGACATCCACCGCGGATAGCCAGTCACCCGCTCCCTCCCGACGCGCCACGTGCGCAGTCAACCGGGTATGAGGACCCTTCTCACCGGCGCGGTAAACTGCTTGTGCGGCAAGCTCCAAACGGAGAGTATAAATTCAAAACTGGTTCCGGCTAAAGTTGCTTCAAGCTCTCACCTATCTTGATTCTTTCTCATTGTCGGTTGAGATTTCGGGGAATTTTCACTTGGGTTTTTGTCGAAAGAAAGGGAAAAAAGAGGGAGCGATGTTTCTAGTGGATTGGTTCTATGGAGCTCTGGCGTCTCTGGGTCTGTGGCAGAAGGAAGCCAAGATCTTGTTCTTGGGACTGGATAATTCAGGGAAGACCACTCTGCTTCGCATGTTGAAGGACGAGGTACGTTCGTTTTACTTCGCAGAGACTCCCTTCGATGGAAACATACAGTTCTGGAGTTGCTTTTTCTCTTATCGTGGTCGAAAATTGTGCTTTTTTAGTCTGTTCTTACTTTCGTCATCTATTTCTTTTGTTTCTCGAGGCCTCTCTGCACACCATTTGGTGAGTTGATTGCATGACTCTTGCAATCGCATGGTATGGGTTTATAGTATATTTTTTAGTATAAAATGTGTAGATATATGTAGCGTGTTCATAGGATGATAACACGCTTGTTGAAACTTAACTAGAAAATTTCGGCCTGGTTCTAGCAGAAATTGGTTCAGCACCCACCCACCCAGTTCCCAACTTCAGAGGAACTGAGTATAGGGAAGATAAAGTTCAAAGCTTTCGACTTGGGTGGTCACCTGATAGCTCGTAGAGTCTGGCGGGACTATTACACTAAGGTAAAAGTTCTGCTCTCTTTTTCTCTCGCTCCTGATTCGGGATATCTCTTTAATTGCATGACCATATGGCCGATTCATTCATGAATTCTGTAACAGTTTTTGAATTTTATGCAACATGATGCATGTGGGGCAGATCATCCTACTGAGTAGTCTGATGCTTTTGATTAATCATGTCAAACTTATCACTTCGAACGCTTCATTCTTGTCTGTGGATGTGTTTCTTGACTTTTGAGTTGACAAATAGTCGGATGCGTGGTTCTTAACGTTCAGTTCACTGGTTTTATTTACTGCATTAAGTTTTCAATAGATAACCCTTAAATCGAACCTTTAGTGTACTATGAGATCATGTTTGACCTTGTTGGATTGAGGTGAGGGAATGCTTATGCAATCGCCGCAACTTAGCCGTCGTCCACTTCTGCTTCTATCTTTTATATTCTACGTTGCTTCTAAACAGGGGCTTTATATTGGCCCAAGAAAAACATGGATTTACGGGGACTGATTTTCATTTTCAGTAGTCTGGGTCGGCAAGTGACATGTTTTCATGTTATCTGGTGGTCGGTACGACGGTTTTCTTGCACACTGTTGATTTTTGTTTTCTCCCCCTTTTAGTTCTCTTCGGATGACATTGTATCCTTTGCTAATCCATTTTCAAGATACTGTATATAGCCGGTGTGGCTGACTTGCAGTGTTTATAAGCAGATGTTACTATTTGATCTAATCAACTAGAGTGTTGGCCAGTGTATTATTTGGCACCGGTTTTCCCTTGATGCAAAAATTTCCTTTTTCTGGGATATACTACGATGACGGGGTTCTGCGGTAGGGAAACCCAAGTTTAGCATGATGTGGCCTTTATTGACTGGCCGGCACTCGTTCACACTGGCATTTTTAAACCTCAAACGATCATGTGATATGATTATCGTTTCATATTGTTGCTGCGCATGTATGGGAGCATGTGAAGCGATCACTTTGTCGAAGATGATGAATGCTTTGGAACTTTTATATAGGTTGATGGGGTGGTGTACCTGGTCGACGCTTACGACAAGGATAGATTCGCCGAGTCAAAGAAGGAGCTGGACGCTCTCCTCACGGACGAGTTGCTGGCGAATGTCCCATTCCTCGTCTTGGGAAACAAGATCGACCTCTCTTCCGCCGCGTCAGAGGACGAACTGCGGTACTACTTGGGCCTCACCAACTTCACCACCGGGAAGGGCAATGTCGACCTCGCCGGCACCAACGTCCGCCCTCTCGAGGTCTTCATGTGCAGCATTGTACGCAAGATGGGCTATGGCGAGGGCTTCAGATGGCTCTCTCAGTACATCAAATGAGTATTTCTCTTCCTGGGGTGTCTATTTCGATGTAAGAAGCTGAAACCGGCACGTATAGATACATATATATTACATTTCATTTAGCTTTTGATAGTGGGCTCGCTCTATTTTGGTGGGACATCTCTTTTTGCTCAAGAAGTTATTGTGGTCTTCTCATGGAGCAAAGGCAATTTGCTTTGTGTCTATGAATTTTACTCGCAGAGCTAGAAACCCTTAGCTATTTCACAGACTTGGCTATTTCACTAAGCATGCGCACGATTGCTTCAGAAGCTCTAGACTCATCCCCCGTCCAGGCTTTAAGAGATTGAGACATTCTGGTTAAGCAAAAGCAAAAACAAGATAAGAATCAGGAGTTGGCTGTGGAGCTGAGTTTTCACAGACTCGGCTGGCAATGGCGCTCGGCTAGACTCTGCTGGGCTTTGGTTCGGTCCGGGACGATCCTCAATGAGATCTTTGGGCTCTAAAGAAAAAGTTTGGGTTGAAGAAAGGCTAATAGATAGGTGCTTCTGCTTATATTTGAAGTCATGCCAAGAAAGGTCGTAGCTCACATTAATCGTTTGTTGGAGTCGTTTGGGGGGCAACCATTTGTTTTATAGATCTACTACATCTGGGGAAGAGTTCGGATTGTTCCATTTGTTATACGGAGAATTTAACATTATCAAAAAGTTGTTTTCTAAGAGACATACACTATTCGTGTGATATAGGAAATGTTCAATGACTAGGTCCCATCATCGAAACCTGGTTTCTTAGGCCTAGCCCTTGATTACCCAAGCATGGGCATTGGGGCAAGCCAACCTTGATGGACTCGAGCCTGAGTGTTGGTGAAGTGGGCATAGGAATTGGATACCTAGACATGGCTGGCAGGGATCCAAGCACATGCATTGGAGTCCTCAGTCTGGCCTATGTGGACTTGGGCCCGAATTTGATGGACACCGGCCTAGGCGTAGGATCTGGGCCGGCCCAGTTGGGGAAAAAGAAAAGGGAAATGAAGGAGGGGCTGGGCTAAGACTGGCCCTAGCCTTACCCAGATGCTTTTAAAAAAAAAAAAAATAAAAAAATTAGTTTAGTTTTTAATTTTTTTAATACTAGTAATGCAAAGTTCCTAATGCCTATATTCGATGCAATTTAAAAAAAAAAAAACTATTCGTTTTAATGAAAATTATTTACTTTGTCTTTTACTTCTTCTTTTTTTAGAGACTAATTTATAATTCTCTACGCGATTAAGTCTTAAATAAAAAGGCAAAATTTAGGCGTCAACGCTAATTAGAAATTAAAATAAAGGATTTAAGCAATCGCGAGGAAATTAGAGAGAGAAGATTTGAAAGGACTAAGATATAATGTGGTTTGGCTATAAGTACACTATAATGTGGCTGGCTTTTGTCCCTCCGACAGCAGTTTCAACTAGCATAGCCTAACAAGAAAGGGTACAAGTGAGGTCGTCATGTATTAGATTTAGGTTTAGCAATCGGATAGAAGTTTAGCGCTCGGTGCGGAGTTAACGAGAGAGTTTCGCTCCACCTCTCGATTGCCATTGTTTCGTGCCCGCAAAAGGTTGCGAGGTCGGACAAGATATGAAGAGCCAAGCTTGCATCGATTATACACGCATTCAAGTTATCACCTAATGATCTAGTAGCTATATAACGCATCAATGGCCCCACAATTCATCAAACTATTTTCTGGTAAATGGGCAAATTGATCACGTCTCTATGGTTGGAAAGCGAATTAGCCGGTTCTTGTGTCATGGGTTTATTTTTAGGAGATTTTACCCAAAACCCTATATTTAGCTATAGCAAATCTTTGCCCTTGAACTCTTAATCACTGCACAACACCCTCCTCCACTTTCATTTCGTTATAGCCAGTAACCTCCTTTTCTTAACCGTTGGGACGGTGCAATGTGCATGAGCTTTTAAAGATATACTTTTGTCTAGGTTTCTCAAAGGAAATATCGTTTTTACGCTTCCTTGATCCCAAAAAAAAAAAAAAGAAAGAAAGTAAAGGGAAAAGAGAAAACAACAATTAGACAAATAGGAAAAAGTCTCAATAACAAGAAGGTTGGATAAAAAAAATTAGTTAACCATTATGCATATGTAAGGGTTAATTGATAATATTTCTTTAAAAAAAAAATATTTGAAAGGAAATGGTGGCATTGATTCAGAAAGAAAATGACGAATCAAATCTTATGATATTTTAAATATTAATTACCGTCAATCATTTTTTTTTTTTTTGGAATAGTTAATCAATAAATATATTCAAAATCTTTTTTTTTTTTTTACCTGACCTTTTACTTTTTGTTAGCTGGCGAAGCCTTCTTTCCTTTTCCACTTAACTATGTTTCTTTTCTCTAAAATGTCCGATTAGTTCTATTAATACTTCCGCGAATTTCTAACAGTCTTGACTTGTTTTGCTACCGTCGAGAGTCACTTCTTCCGATATATTGGTTTATTTATTACAACCCTTTTCTTTATTTTTTTTTTCTCCCTTGAAGTCAAAGGCAAACGTGATATTTATTTCAAAAGAAAAAAGAGGGCGAAAGACATGAAAATACACACTACCCCTCACAAGCCGTGTGCATTGCATTTGTAAACCGAGAATGCAACCAAGAGTTAATGGCTATAATAAAATGAAAATTTCATTAAAATAATGCATAGTAGTCGTGCATGTTTATTACCCTAAAGTCAGGAAGAGATATTTTATAGAAAAGAAACATAATTAAGTAGAAAAAGGGGAAAAAAGGCTTCACTGACAAAAAGGTAAATTTCAGATAACAAAAAATGGTTAAATAATGCAAATTGGCAATAATATTTAAAATATCATTAGATTTGGCTCATCATTTTTTTGAGTTTTTTTTTTGTCGTAATTTTTTTTTCAGTTGAAGCTATCATTTCATCTTGATATTTTTTAAAATATTATCAATCATTTTCTACATCAATTAACCCTTTAAAACATACGTAAGGATTCATCAATTTGTGTCATTTGACCTCCTTGTTATTGAGGTTTTTTCCTATTTATTTAATTGGTGTTTTTTGCTTCCATTTTTTAAAATCAACTAAGTGTAAAAACTATATTCCTTTTGAGAAATGAGATGAAAATGTATTTTTTTCCCCTTAAAAGTCATGTGCATTGCACTTTGCTGATGAGAAATAATAGGAAGTTGATAGCTAGGAAGTATCGACACTCTTCGGTAGCCTTTGTGTTGTGTCACATTTTGATACGTGTCCGATACTCTTAGACACTTTTCAACACTCTTTGATACTCAATCAACACGTATTAGAAAATCCAACACTTGGTTAACTCTCCCAACATTTTCTGTCACTCGAGTCCGAAATTTTGACACTCAAGCTTAGAATTTCAACACGTACGGAATCAATTTTAAAAATTGTCAATAAATTATGGGTCAAAATATAAAAATACGTAAAAAATAAAAATAAAAATAAAAAAATAAAGGGGAAAAAAAACCTAATTTTCTCTTTTGACTCTCATTTCTCATGACACATAATTTACTTCCCAATTTTTTTTCTTCTCTTCTAACACGGTCTGACACACTAATCTAGAATATGAATTGCTTATTTTTTCCTTCAAGTTTTATGGATTATTGGAATGGAGTTGAATTTGTCAAATTAAAATAATGAATGATATTAACAAATAGTAAATTAATATTTTTAGTGTAAATTCATTATGAACTGTAGGTTGCAGCTTGCTGGCCATCATCGGTAATGGTTGTGAAGGGAGGTGGAATCGAAAGAGATACACGAGTTCGTGAAAATGAGTAGCGACGGAGGTGGAATTGGTACTTCCTTTGGTGGCACCATTTGTGAAGAAGAAGAATACAGAGACGAAGAAGAAGATAACATAGATGACTAACAGAGAAGAAGGATCAGAGAGAAAGTATAAAGCTTTTGTATTCAATGATTCGAGAGAATTTTCACAAAGAGCATCATACTTTGTTCTCCTTTACAACTCAGTATATATCTTCCAAGCTGGTGACGAAAAGCAACCAACTGCTAAAAGAACTAACAGAAGAAAATAACAGAAAGTATTCAGTTACAACTTAAAACCGAATATCTATTCTTTAATGAGCACGTGTTATTGATGTAAATCATGTCATCTTCATTCCGCTTATCTCTGTCCATAAACGTAGAGCTAAGCTCGTTATCTCCAGGTATGATTGAATCATCAGTAGTAGCATCTGTCACTTCATTTCCCAACTCAGCAAACTGCCTCACTTCCCTTCCCCTGTTTCCATCAGAACTGAACTCTCGAACAGCAGCATGTATATTCAGCTTCGGCTTATATCCTTTAACACCATTTGCCCGTCCAAACCCAATACGGTATTGAGAACTCTCGAATTCCCGAACCAAATACTCGGCCTTCTCGCGGGGGTGACGCCCAATTGGCTTCTGTCCCTCTGACGGCAATTGCAATTGGGTCTTGAGTTCGATTGGATAGCTTTTGACAGGGAAGAGTACCAGTGAGGTCGTCATCCATTAGGTTTAGGATCAGCCTCTTGATCGCCATCCTTTCGTGTTTGCGAAGGGTCACGAGGTCAGAGAAGGTACGAAGAGAGAAGCTTGCCATAGATGATACATGCATTCATGTTATCCTAATGATTTAGTAGCTACATAATGCATCAATTGCCCCACAATTCATCAATATATTTTTCTGGCAAATGGATCATGTCTCTAAGGTTGGAAAGCGAATTAGCCTGTTCTTGTGTCATGGGCTCTTGGTAATGGTTATGCAGGAGATAGCTCCCCCGTTCTTACGGAGCCTTTCCTCTTCTTTCCTTTCTGCCATCTAAGCCACTTCATTTATGAAAGGGACCAAAGGAACCTATTGACTAAAACTCCATTAAAATGAAAAAGAAAGAAAAAAATATTGGGAATCGGTCTTTTCAGTCCGATTCCCGGTTCCTAGGTGGAATCAAACCGGACTGGGAATTGATCACCCCTACCCGGCTTGGCAGCAGAATTGGAGGAAGAAGAGAGAGGGATCAGCTGTAGAGGAACGATGAGGGCGGGGTCATGCTTCTTGTGGTGGTTGGAGCTTGAATTGCTACTGCTTTGGTTAGTGTTGCTTTGGGATTCCATTTGCTTCTATTGCTTGGCAATTCAAACGCAATTCCTCCTCATCGTCATCGTCATTATCATCACCATCATCAAGTACTGGATCGCGAACAGGAACCTTCGCTCCTATTTGTCTAATTGTTATTGCTGTTGTTGTTTTTCCTTTTTTTCCTTTTCTTCCAATTTTTTTTATTACTTCAAGGAAGCGTAAAAATGATATTCCCTTCAAGAAAACTAGACGAAAATATATTTCTATCCATTAAAAGTCATATCATTGGCTATAAAAGAAAGAAAGTGTAGGGGATTATTTTGTAGTCATTAAGAGTGCGTTTGGTAATCATTTTATTCCCAAAAAACAATTTATGTTCAGAAATAATTCTTTTTTATTCTGTTCTTTGAACAAGTTTTTGAGCATTTGAAGGTATTTAGTAACTATCCAAAATTTATATTTCCAAAATAAAAATGCGTTTGTTACAACTCTTAAATTTTTTTGTGATTTAGAATTTCTTTTAATTTTTTAAATACTTTTATTATATCTTATCATTTAATTTTTAAAATAAATTTATTATACAATTTATTTTAGTTTTAATTATTTTATTATATTTTTAAAATTTTATTGTATAATTTTATCATATTTTAATATAATTTTATTATTTTATTATATTTTAATATAAATTTATGTTATAATGTTATTATATATTTTAAAATTTCTTTTAATTTTTAATAATTTTCTTATATTTTTTTAATAATTTTATTATATTTTTGTGATCGGCTAAAGGAAGAAGAAGATAAAAGAAAAGAGAAAAAAAAACATGATTTAGTTTGATTCTAGAGTTGTTTTCGAAAATAAAGAAGCAACTTTTTTTCTAATTCTTTTTTTCTGTTTCAAATTTATTCTTAATAATAAATTTGTTTCCATAAACAAAAATATTACCAAATGGATTTTTTTTTTCGGGGAACCAAAAAATAGAATTAGATCTTGTTTAGCGTTACCAAACATGTCCTAAGAGTTGAAGGGCAAAGATTTTTGTCGCTACATCTCAATCCCATAAAATAATAATTTTTTTCCTTTTTCATCTAAAGAAAGTTTTACTCAGCAAGTTCCATTGACAAATGAAGTGGTCTAGTGGCCTCTATATACTCAACTAAAGGAATCAATGACAAAAACAAGAACGGATTGGGAAGAGAAACTCTCGATCACGATAAGATAAAAAAAACAACTTCGGAACTGCATTTGTCCATCGAAGGGAGTCTCTACGAAGTCAAACGAAAGTACCTCATCCTCATCCTTCCCTGAATTACCCAGCCCCAAGAGCAACATCTTTTCTTCCTCCTGCCACAGACCCGGAGGCGCCAGAGCTCCATAGAACCAATCCACCAGAAACATCGCTCCCTCTTTTTCCCTTTATTTCGACAAAACCCAAGTGAAAATTCCCGGAAATTTCACCCGACGATGAGAAAGAATCAAGAAAGGAGAGAGGCTGAAGCAACTTTAGCCGGAACCAGTTTTGAATTTGTACTCTCCGTTCCGATGCTTGGCGGACAAGCAGAGTTTACCGGCTGCACCGGTGAGAGGGGTGCGCAACCCCGGTTGATTGCACACTGGCGCGTCGGCACAGGGAGTGGGTGACCGGCTATCCACGGTGGATTTCGGGCCTCGTCTACGTGGAAGGTGCTGATTGGGTGGGTCACGTCTGGGGGAAAATGACAAGAAAATGTTGGGTAAGTGAAATAAACCATTTAACGACGGACATGTCTCGTCCGGACCCACATGGAGAATATTCAAAATTATTACAGACCCTCTCTCTCCTCTATCTCTATCTCGATCCAGGCCCACGTTTGCAGCAGAAATCGCTCCCTTTCGTTACGGAGTGGTCAAAAGAAGAAATCGCTCTCTCTCTCTCTTTGGTTAAATATCGCTCCGAAGCTCACGTTTTTTCCTCACCTCCACTCTGCTCTCTCATCCTCCAACGTGACGCCTCTGCCAGTTGCCTTCGCCATCACCGAAGCCGACGCCTCCCAGAACCCCACCGTCGCGTTTTCCCCTCACTCTCCCGACCTCCGCGAAACGGGGCTCTCTGCTCATGAACCGGCCTCTGCTAATTCAGTTTCCAACCTTAGAGATATGATCACCTTGCCATTTACGAGAAAAAAGTTGATGAATTGTCAAGCAATTGATGCATCATAACTACGTAATCATTTGGCGACGACGGGAATGTGAGTATCATCAATGAGAAACTTCCAATTTGCGGATATAGCTTCACTCCTCGTACCTCCTCCGACTTCACAACCTCTGCGGACATCAAAAGGATGGTGATCGCAAGGCGGAGCGAAACTCTCTCGTTCATTCTGGATCGAGCACAAAACTTTCATCTGATCATCAAACCTAACCCTAATGCACGATGACCTCACCCGTACTCTTCACTGTTAGGCTATCCCAATTGAAATTGCCATTGGAGGGACAAGCCAACCGGCTGTCGCCTTTGCAGAAGTTGAGTATTTCGTTTAGGAATTCGGGAGGTCTCAATACCGAGTATTTCTGAATACCGGACCAGGTTTTGACAGGCGGAATATGCCACCGAAGAGAGTACCGATTCCACCTCCATTGCTACTCATTTTCAAGAATTCAGGTACCTCCCTCGAGTCCACCTCTATCACGACTAGGGGTGAACAAGTCTACGTGGGTAGGGTCTAGACTTGGATTCTGTATTCGATCCCGTTATAATCAATTTTCTCTTTTTTTTTTACTCTATATCCGACCCTGTTTGCACTAGACCTTCTACCTGAACCACATTATTTTTTCAATCCGGTTCCATGGTCAATCTTGCTTTCACTGAAACCTATTTTGCAACCATCTGATATCCTATACGGTTTCAAATTTTACATTAATACATGAGAACATTTCAAAGGGAGACTAAGGTCAACACTAAATTTTGGAGTGGCTGAGCGAAGATTCACCAATTGACAAAATAATTAATGGGAACAATCCGTATAATGCACGCTAATGGTGCATTTGCACAAAAGAGCCTAACAAATTCGAGATAAAAAAGATTGGTGAACTTGGGATCCCTATTGACCACCAACCAATGAACCTAGAAATCCATCAAATCATGCACACAAGAGAAGACAAAGATTAGAGCCAAGCAAAACGCCAATTTGGCCTCGAGAAATGGGGAAAAAGCAAAAAATCGAGTGAACGGGAGGGCTACCTCATACTCGAGCTTGTGCTTCTCGGAGTCCTTGAGAGGGACGTAGTACTTGGCGAGGTAGGTCTTGCCCTATTGGTCCTGCAACAGTATGAATCAAATCACAGGAATTTGGCAACAATGAACGCCGTCCGTCAGATAGTGCAAGAGGGAGCAGGCGATGGATGGTGTGACGGTGAGTCGGCAATGGACAGTGTGATGGTGAGCCGACGAGGGGGGGATGCAAGTGAGGAAGAGGAACGACGAAGGAGGAGCGCTGTGCATGTCTGAGAGAGCCGAGAGGAAAAAACACCGTGTGACTACGAAAGTAAGAACATAAATCATGGGAAAAATAGGATTTTGGAACCGGTTCCAAAACCGGTTTGGGAATCGGTTCCCAAGTGGGTAATCACTTAGAACCGGTACCTAGACCGATTCAAACTGGTTCCGAATTTTGTGAACCGATTCTCGGACTAATTTCAATAGGAACCGGTTCCCAACCTTGTTTTCCGGATGGGTCGATCCGATTCCCGAATATATCCGGTCTAGTTGCACACCCCTAATCACAACCATTACCGATGATGGCCAACAAGCACTGCAAGTTGCAACATACAGCGCATCAAATCTTGCCCTACAATTCTCTTCAATCCCCAAAAGCCATCGGAATCACGATTGAAGAGCTATATATTATAGCCCTGATCGAGTATCAAGCTCCAGAAATCTTCCAAGAACGATCACTCCCTTACGCCCACATCAAACGCCTAAAAAATCTCATCAGGCAGCTTCTTTGTCACAAGACTTTCCTCGCAAATTCTCTGTGAATCTTGCTGATAAATTGGAAGCACAAAATGGAAATACGAGCGTACAATTACCAGTCACGCAGTGATCGATCGGTGTTGAGTACAAGAGGCTGGTATTTCTTTTTGCTTGCAACATCTGTATTGTATTTGCAAACTGCTAGATTTATTTCTAGAACATCAACGCGACTACAAAAGAAGTTCATAAGAAGTACGGAAAATGCTCAGTCAAGACATATCCACCCCTACAAAAGGAAATCAACAGAGAAAGATTTGCATAATTCATGCTCAATGAGCAATATTTATGTCGAGAGCTTTCGACCCTCAGAAAGACCATAAATGCCAGCTGTATTATTATAAACTTACAGTCCAGGCAGAGTACTTCATCTGGGGAGCAATGACTGAGTTTCAATACATGTGGAACAAAAGCGAACGATAATGTATTGTCCTCATATAACGAGAACATGTCTATCCAGAAATAACCAACTATGTGCTTACGTTTCCAATATAAATGGAAAGCAATCAGTTGATTCGGTTTCTTTCCGAGAGAAGGAAGAAGTATCGCATCAATACAGCACATTTATTAACCCCATCAAATCTGCTCTGTACTTGATGTATTGCGACATCTACTCGAACCCTTCGTCGTAGCCCATCTTGCGCACGACGCTGCACATAAACACCTCGAGGGGCCTAATAGTCTGATCCCCAAGATTCACTTTCCCTTTGCCAATCATGAAGTCGGTGAGCCCGAGATGATATCGCAGCTCGTCCTCCGAAGCCGCATGCGGGATATCAATCTTGTTCCCGAGCACGAGGAAAGGCACCTTAGCAAGAGCTTCATTTGAAAGCAGGGCATCGAGCTCCCTCTTTGATTCTGCAAACCTCTCCTTGTCGCAGGCGTCCACCACATATATCACTGCATCCACCTAGAGAAGAAAGTGCGGAAGATCAATCTTCCGATATAAATCTAATTTGAAAATGTGTGCCGAAGAGCTGTCCGTTAAATTCGTTAAAATTCGTAAACTAGACGACAAAAGGAGTAGAAAGTCATCGACTCGCCCATCGCCTCCAACCTAAACGAAATGATGGAACAGGAGGGAGCTCGGCGACATGGATGCAGGGGCAAGTGCCATCAATATGAACGAAAGCCTTTTGCCTCTATATATACCTTCTCGAGTTAGAACTGCTATCAACGATCCATCCTTACTAAACAGGGAGCCTTCCCCTCTCGTCCTCAGCAGATAATGTAAACTGTCATCTTCACCCTTACGATCTATAACTAATGTAGTCGACAGTTAACTCCTTTTTCAGCTTTTCATGCGCACATGGTTACATTTTAAGTATAGATTCATGATGGCAACATACTTGACCCCATCAACGCTTTTTAAGATCCTTAAAAGTTCAAGCATTCTATCTGCTGCCTCCATCATCAGTCGTGGTCGCAGATGACCGCCTTTCAACCCCGCAAAGAACTTTCTTTGCCACTGTTAATTTTTTGGTTTAAGAAAAAGTTTTCCCATTTCCAAACTCTGGGGGCAAAAAGCATCCGACTACTCTCAGTGGGATGATCCACCCCACATGCATCATTTTTGCATAACGTATAAAAAACTATTGCAGAATCCGTGAATGAATCAACCAAAGGGAACGCAATTACAGGGGCATCCGAAAACAGGAGCTTTCGGAGGAGAGAAAAAGAGAGGAGCTTTACCTTAGCGTAGTAGTCCGGCCAGACTCTGCGAGCGATCTGGCGACCACCCAAGTCGAAAGCTTTGAACTTTATCTTCCCTACACGCAGTTCCTCTGAAGTCGGGAACTGGGTGGGTTGGTGCTGAACAAAGCGCTGCCAATCACAGAACCATATGAGAATCGTTCAGCTTACTTTCGATAACATTGTATCCTCCTACCAACGCACCATATATATCTATATTGTAGACGAAGAAATATAAGAGAAACCCATACCCCAACAAGCGCAAGAGTCGTGCAATCAACTCACTCTCCGGGGGAAATGAAGAGAGGAGGCCTCAAGGGAAAGGAAAGGAACCAATGACGAAAACAGGAACAGATTGGAAAGAGAAACTCTCAACCACAATAAGAGGAAAAAGCAACTTCGGAATTGTGTATTTCCATCGAAGGGAGTCCTTGAAATTACCTCATCCTTCAGAATGCGAAGCAGGGTGGTCTTCCCTGCATTATCCAGCCCCAAGAACAAAATCTTTGCTTCATTCTGCCGCAGCCCCAGAGGCGCCAGAGCTTCACGGGACCAATCCACCAGAGACATCCCTCCTCTGTTTTTCTTCTTCTTTACAACCGGCAACGAGAAGGAATCAGGGAAGCTGAGAACTTTGGAGGAAGACGCAAGTTTGGGCTGTTGCTTGAAAGAACTTCAGTTTCTACATACATTTGTAATGTCCGTTCGATCGTGTGGGCCCCTGCACACGATCGAACGGACCGCGCGCGCATTCCCTCCATCGATCACAAATTCCATAGTTATGGCCCACCTGTAAAAACAAGATGGGACGACCCTTGGCAAAGTGGCTTAAGATGGGACGACCCTTGGCATAGTAGAAACTGAAGTTCTTTCAAGCTACAGCCCAAACTTGCGTCTTCCTCCAAAGTTCTCAGCTTCCCTGATTCCTTCTCGTTGCCGGTTGTAAAGAAGAAGAAAAACAGAGGAGGGATGTCTCTGGTGGATTGGTCCCGTGAAGCTCTGGCGCCTCTGGGGCTGCGGCCGAAGGAAGCAAAGATTTTGTTCTTGGGGCTAGATAATGCAGGGAAGACCACCCTGCTTCGCATTCTGAAGGATGAGGTAATTTCAAGGACTCCCTTCGATGGAAATACACAATTCCGAAGTTGCTTTTTCCTCTTATTGTGGTTGAGAGTTTCTCTTTCCAATCTGTTCCTGTTTTCGTCATTGGTTCCTTTCCTTTCCCTTGAGGCCTCCTCTCTTCATTTCCCCCGGTGAGTGAGTTGATTGCACGACTCTTGCGCTTGTTGTGGTATGGGTTTCTCTTATATTTCTTCGTCTACAATATAGATATATATGGCGCGTTGGTAGGAGGATACAATGTTATCGAAAGTAAGCTGAACGATTCTCATATGGTTCTGTGATTGGCAGCGCTTTGTTCAGCACCAACCCACCCAGTTCCCGACTTCAGAGGAACTGCGTGTAGGGAAGATAAAGTTCAAAGCTTTCGACTTGGGTGGTCGCCAGATCGCTCGCAGAGTCTGGCCGGACTACTACGCTAAGGTAAAGCTCCTGCTCTTTTTTTCTCTCCTCCGAAAGCTCCTGTTTTCGGATGCCCCTGTAATTGCGTTCCCTTTGGTTGATTCATTCACGGATTCTGCAATAGTTTTTTATACGTTATGCAAAAACGATGCATGTGGGGTGGATCATCCCACTGAGAGTAGTGGGATGCTTTTTGCCTCCAGAGTTTGGAAATGGGAAAACTTTTTCTTAAACCAAAAAATTAACAGCGGCAAAGAGAGTTCTTTGCGGGGTTGAAAGGCGGTCATCTGCGACCACGACTGATGATGGATGCAGCAGATAGAATGCTTGAACTTTTAAGGATCTTAAAAAGCGTTGATGGGGTCAAGTATGTTGCCATCATGAATCTATACTTAAAATGTAACCATGTGCGCATGAAAAAGCTGAAAAAGGAGTTAACTGTCGACTACATTAGTTATAGATCGTAAGGGTGAAGATGACAGTTTACATTATCTGCTGAGGACGAGAGGGGAAGGCTCCCTGTTTAGTAAGGATGGATCGTTGATAGCAGTTCTAACTCGAGAAGGTATATATAGAGGCAAAAGGCTTTCGTTCATATTGATGGCATTGCCCCCTGCATCCATGTCGCCGAGCTCCCTCCTGTTCCATCATTTCGTTTAGGTTGGAGGCGATGGGCGAGTCGATGACTTTCTACTCCTTTTGTCATCTAGTTTACGAATTTAACTCGGACAGCTCTTCGGCACACATTTTCAAATTAGATTTATATCGGAAGATTGATCTTCTGCACTTTCTTCTCTAGGTGGATGCAGTGATATATGTGGTGGACGCCTGCAACAAGGAGAGGTTTGCGGAATCAAAGAGAGAGCTCGATGCCCTGCTTTCAGATGAAGCTCTTGCTAAGGTGCCTTTCCTTGTGCTCGGGAACAAGATCGATATCCCGCATGCGGCTTCGGAGGATGAGCTGCGATATCATCTCGGGCTCACCGACTTCACGACTGGCAAAGGGAAAGTGAATCTTGCGGATCAGACTGTTAGACCCCTCGAGGTGTTCATGTGCAGCGTCGTGCGCAAGATGGGCTACGGTGAAGGGTTCCAGTGGATGTCGCAGTACATCAAGTAGAGAGCAGATTTGATGCGGTACTTCTTTCTCTCAGAAAGAAACCGAATCATGTGATTGCTTTCAGATTGGGAGTTCATGATTTCTAGATTGACATGTTTTCGTTATATGAGGACAACACACTATCATTCGCTTTTGTTCCACATGTTTTGAATTTCAGTCGTTGCTCCCCAAATGAAGTACTCTGCCTGGATTGTAAGCTTATAATAATACAACTGGTGTTTCTGGTGTTTCGGAGGGTCGAAAGCTCTCGACCTATATACCAGTCATTGAGCATGAACCATACAAATATTTCTATGTCGATTTCCTTTTTTAGGGGTACATGTCTCGACCTAGCATCCCAATACTTCTTATGAACTTCTTTTGCTGTCGCGTTCATGTTCTGGAAATAAAGCTAGCAGTTTGCGAGCATAGGTCAGACATTTCAGGCGAAAAGAGATACTGGCCTCTTGTACATTACTCGACACCGATTGATCATCGCATGGTTGGTAATTGTATGCCGGTATATCCATTTCGCGCATCCGATTTATCGGCAAGATTCACAAAGATTATGCGAGGAAAGTCCTGTGACAAAGAAGCCACCTGATAAGATTTTCTGACGTTTGATGTGGGCGTAAGGTAATGTTAGTTCTTGGAAGATTTCTTGAGCTCCATACTCGATCCGGGCTAGACCATGTGGCTCTTCAGTCGCGACGTCCCTTGCTGGCTTCTGGGGATCGAAGAGAATCGCAGGGCCAGAGTTTGCCCAAGAAGCGATTAGAACTTACTGTACGTCGCGGCTTGCTGTGCTTGCTGGCCATCGTCGGTAATAGTCGTGATGGGAGTTTGAATCGAGAGAGATACCCGAGTTCTTGAAAATGAGTAGCGACAGAGATGGCATATCCCGCCCGCCAAAACCCAGTACGGTATTGAGACCTCCTGAGATCCTAAACGAAATACTCGGCCTTCTGCGGAGGCAATGCCCAGCTGGCTTCCGTCCCTCCCACGGCGATTTCAACTGGGTCACCGAGTTCGATTGGATGGCCTGACCGAGAAGAGTGGTCGCCGTGGTTATGGTTTAGGTTTAGCGATCGGATGAAAGTTTTGTGCTTGGTCCGGAATTAACGGGAGACAGTCGCTCCGCCTCTCGATCTCTATCTTTTCGTGTCCGTGAAGGGTTTGCGAGGTCGAACGAGGTATGAGGAGTATATCTGAAGTTTCTCATTGACGATACCCACATTCACGTCATCACCTTTTTCTTCTTTTTTTTTCGGTCATCGCCTAATAATTCACTAGTTATGACGCATCAATTGCCCCACTACTCATCCAACTATTTTCTGGCAAATGGCAAATTCATCATGTCCCTGAGGTTGAAAACGAATTAGCCTATTCGTGTATTAGGGGCTTTTCGATAAAATGAAAGACACAAATAATCCATGAATTTTGGTTTAATATGTAATGTGATTTATGAATTTTAATAATTATGTAATGTCATCCGAAACTTTTAATTTTCGATGTGGTCCTGAACTCTAATTTATTTTTATATAGTTTAGAAATCACATTGAACAAATTAAAAAATTTTGTACACATTGCAAATTAAGCAAAAATTCAGAAATTATTTATGTCATTATGCATTTTCGTAATGATTATGCCAATTCTTACATATAATATGGAGCCTTTCCTTTCCTTTTCTATTCTTTTATTGTTCTTTTTGGTCATCTAGAGTTCTAGACCACTTCATTTGTCAAAGGAACTTGACTACGACTTGATTAAATGAATTTTTTTTTGTATATTTTTTTAGGAGATATGACAAAAAACCTTACGAGCTTTAGCTATGGCAAACCTTTGACCCTCGAAATTTTAACCAATACCCAATACCCTCCTCCATTTCTCATCAACATAGCGTAGTGTGCATGACTTTAAAGAGGTAAAGATATACTTTATTATTGTTTTCTCGAAAGGAAATATCATTTATACATTTAGTTGACGTAAAAAACGGAAGAAAAATAAATTAAAAGCCCTAATTAAATAAATAGAAAAAAAGTCTCAAAAACAAGAAGGCCAAGTGACCAAAATTGATTAATTTTTTATATATTTTTAAAGGGTTAATTGATGTAGAAAATGATTGATAATGTTAAATTAATATATCGAATTTGAATTCGAACAACGATACGTTAGACTGAATTTATCAAAAGAAAATTTTCAGATTAGAATTTCTCCGTTGAAGAGTTTGCCACTAAAAGACAAAAGACGGGCCCATATATTTATTTATTTGTGGGGGACAGAAACGTCTTCTTCTAAGAGAGAGAGGAGCCGCCCTTGCTCAAGCTGCACACGGTGGGGCTCAGGTCAAAGTTGTTGCACACATAAAAATGCCTAAGTTTTCTTAAGCGAGAGAAGAAAAAAAAAAAAGCGCCGCGCAAGAAGCCATACAAGCCGAGAAGTGGCGCAATGAAAAGCAAGCCGCCGTACGAAGCACGGAAGAAAGAGCGCAATTCTTGCTTTTCACCGTACGCGAGCGAGCATATTACTTAGGGCTTGAACATCGGAGATCTGTGCTGTGATTTTATGCGGTAAATTTATGTCTATTTATTTTTAAATATTTTAGATTTGAGCATAAATTTAAGTGTGAAAGACACTCGAATGCATAAGTGATTGTGATTTTGATTTTTCGATTATAGTAAATTATTTATTATCAACTCTTCCTATAGATGTAGGTATTAATATTCGGATCGAATCACGTAAATATTTAATATTTTATTATTTCTCATTTATTTCTTTGGTATTTTCGCATTAACTTGATAAAATATGATGAACCAAATCTACAATGATATTTTAAATATTATTGTCAATTTGCATTATTTAACCATTTAAAATATACAAAAGCCATTTTTTGTTATCTTACCATTAACTTTTTGTCGATGAAGCCCTTTCCTCCCTTTTCTACTTAATTATGCTTTTCTTCCCTAAAATATCTTTATGTTAGTGATAATTACTTCTTCCGATATTTTGGTTAATTTATTGTACTCCTTTTTCCTTATTTTCTCCACAAAAATCGAAGGTAGAGGTTTTTTTGATATAAAAGAATATTAAAATACGCACTTACCTTTGAAAAGTCATGCACATTACGTTTGTACATAAAAAATGTAACAAATGGTTCACTACCGTAATAAAATAAAAATTTAATCACAATGCATTTACCCAATAGTCAGCAGGAGATTTTCCATAATTCTTCTCGATTTTCAAATGATTAATCTATAGATGCGTTAAATATTAAATTGAAAATTTCTTCTTTTCTTTTTTTTTGCAAGTATAAATTGCCCGGAAGTCGAAAAATAGTTAAAAAAAAAAAAAAAAAGAAGCTTCTTAACGACTTTGCCTTTTCGGTGCCAATCAAGGAGCCACACCTTTGTCAAAAAAAAAAAAAAAGCCACACCTCATTCCCTCATCTGGATCCGTCGGATTCGCCGATCACAAAGACGTCCAACGCATCCCGAGCGTACAATCCGTCTCGCTTCCGCAGCCCTCCAATTCCTCCACGTAATCGGACAACTGTCGCACGTTGTCTCCCCGCGTCGCGTCGACCACGCTGTCATCTCATCTTCCCCCCGAGACGCAACCCACGCAATCAACACCTCCCACGTGGACGAGACCGACATCCACCGTGGATAGCCAGTCACCCTCTCCCTCCCGACGCGCCACGTGTGCAGTCAACCGGGGATGCGTACCCCTCTCACCGGTACAGCCGGTAAACTCTGCTTGTGCGCCAAGCTTCGAACGGAGAGTATAAATTCAAAACTGCTTCCGGCTAAAGTTGCTTCAAGCTCTCACCTATCTTGATTCTTTCTCATTGTTGGTTGAGATTTCGGGGAATTATTTGTCGAAAGAAAGGAAAAAAAAAGAGGGAGCGATGTTTCTAGTGGATTGGTTCTATGGAGCTTTGGCGTCTCTGGGTCTATGGCAGAAGGAAGCCAAGATATTGTTCTTGGGACTGGATAATTCAGGAAAGACCACTCTGCTTCGCATGTTGAAGGACGAGGTACGTTCATTTTACTCCCTTCAATGGAAACATACAGTTCTGGAGTTGCTTTTTCTCTGATCGTGGTCTAGCATTGTGCTTTTTTGTCTGTTCTTATTTTGGTCGTTTATTCCTTTTGTTTCTCGAGTCCTCTCTGCACGTCCTTTGGTGAGTTTATTGCATGACTCTTGCGCTTGTGTGGTATGGGTTTATAGTATATTTCTTAGTATACAATGTATAGATATATGTAGCGTGTTCATAGGATGATAACACATTTCCTGGTCCTGTCATTGGCAGAGATTGGTTCAGCACCCACCCACGCAGTTCCCGACATCAGAGGAACTGAGTATAGGGAACATAAAATTCAAAGCTTTCGACTTGGGTGGTCACCAGATCGCTCGTAGGGTCTGGCGGGACTACTACGCTAAGGTAAAGTTCTGCTCTGGACATCTCTTTAATTGCGTGCCATATGTCCGATTCTTTCATGAATTCTGTAACAGTTTTTGAATTTTATGCAACATGATGCATGTGGGGGCAGATCATCCTACTGAGTAGTCTGATGCTTTTGATTAATCATGTTAAACTTGTCACTTCGAATGCTTCATTCTTGTCTGTGGATATGTTTCTTGACTTTTGAGTTGACATATAGTCGGATGCGTGGCTCTTAACTTTCAGTTCACTGATTTTATTTACTGCATTAAGTTTTCAATAGGTAACCTGAAATTGAACCTTTAGTTTACTTTGAGATCAGGTTTGACCTTGTTGGATTGAGGTGAGGGAATGCTTATGCAATCGCCACAACTTGGCCATCGTCCAGTTGTACTTACGTTGCTTCTAAACAGGGACTTTATGTTGGCCCAAAAAAAAAAAAAAGGATTTACGGGGACTGATTTTCATTTTCAGTAGTCTGGGTCGGCAAGTGACATGTTTTCATGTTATCGGGTCGTCGGCACGATGGTTTTCTTGCACACTGTTGATTTTTCCTAGTTCTCTTCGGATAACATTGTGTCCTTTGCTAATCCATTTTCAAGATACTGTATATAGCCGGTGTGGCTGACTTGCCGTGTTTATAAGCAGATGTTACTATTTAATCTAATCAACTAGAAGTGTTGGCCAGTGTATTATTTGGTACTGGTTTTTCCTTGCTGAGAAAATTTCCTTTTCTCTGGGATATACTATGATGACGGGGTGCCGCAATAGGGGAACCGAGTTTTGCTGAAAAATTTTCCTTCATGGATTGGTTGGCACTCGTTCACACTTGGCATTTTAAAACTTCAAACGATCATGTCATATGATTTTTGTTTCATATTGTTTTTGCACATGTATGGGAGCATGTGAAGCAATCACTCTGTCGAAGATGATGAAGGCTTTGGAACTTTTATATAGGTCGATGCGGTAGTGTACCTAGTCGACGCTTACGACAAGGATAGATTGGCCGAGTCAAAGAAGGAGCTGGATGCGCTCCTCATGGACGAGTTGCTGGCGAATGTCCCGTTCCTCGTCTTGGGAAACAAGATCGACTACCCTTCCGCCGTGTCAGAGGACGAACTGCGGTACTACTTGGGCCTTGCGAACTTCACCACCGGGAAGGGCAACGTCAGCCTCGCCAGCACCAACGTCCGCCCTCTCGAGGTCTTCATGTGCAGCATTGTGCGCAAGATGGGCTACGGCGAGGGCTTCAGATGGTTCTCTCAGTACATCAAATGAGTATTTCTCTTCCTGGGGTGTGTATTTCGATGTAAGAAGCTGAAACTGGCGTGTATAGATACATATATATTACATTTCATTTAGCTTTTGATAGTGGGCTCACTCTATTTTGGTGGGACATCTCTTTTTGCTCAAGAAGTTATTGTGGTCTTCTCATGGAGCAAAGGCAATTTGCTTTGTGTCTATGAATTTTACTCGCAGAGCTAGAAACCCTTAGCTATTTCACAGATTTGGCTATTTCACTAAGCATGCGCACGATTGCTTCAGAAGCTCTAGACTCATCCCCGTCCAGGCTTTAAGAGATTGAGACATTCTGGTTAAGCAAAAGCAAAACACAAGATAAGAATCAGGAGTTGGCTGTGGAGCTGAGTTTTCACAGACTCGGCTGGCAATGGCGCTCGGCTAGACTCTGCTGGGCTTTGGTTCGGTCCGGGACGATCCTCAATGAGATCTTTGGGCTCTGAAGAAAAAGTCTGGGTCGAAGAAAGGCTTTAATAGATAGGTCTTCGCTTATATTTCAAGTCATGCCAAGAAAGTTCGTAGTTCACATCAATCGTTTGTTGGAGTCGTTTGGGGGCAACCATTTGTTTTATAGATCTACTACATCTGGGGAAGAGTTCGGATTGTTCCATTTGTTATACGGAGAATTTAACATTATCAAAAAGTTGTTTTCTAAGAGACATACACTATTCGTGTGATATAGGGAATGTTCAATTATTAGGTCCCATCATCGAAACCTGGTTTCTTAGGCCTAGCCCTTGATTACCCAAGCAAGGGCATTGGGGCAAGCCAACCTTGATGGACTCGAGCCTGAGTGTTGGTGAAGTGGGCATAGGAATTGGATACCTAGACATGGCTGGCAGGGATCCCAGCACATGCATTGGAGTCCTCAGTCTGGCCTATGTGGACTTGGGCCCGAATTTGATGGACACCGGCCTAGGCGTAGGATCTGGGCCGGCCCAGTTGGGGAAAAAGAAAAGGGAAATGAAGAGGGGGCTGGGCTAAGACTGGCCCTAGCCTTACCCATATGCTTTTAAAAAAATAAAAAATAAAAAATAAAAAATAGTTTAGTTTTTAATTTTTTTTAATACTAGTAATGCAAAGTTCCTAATGCCTATATTCGATGCAATTTAAAAAAAAAAAAAAAACTATTCATATTTTAATGAAAATTATTAACTTTACTTTTTACTTCTTTTTTTTCTAGAGACAAATTTCTAATTCCCTATGCGATTAAGTCTTAAATAAAAAGGTAAAATTTAGGCGTCAACACTAATTAGAAATTAAAATAATGGATTTAAGCAATCGCGAGGAAATTAGAGAGAGAAGATTTGAAAGGACTAAGATATAATGTGGTTTGGCTATAAGTACACTATAAGGTGGCTGGCTTTTGTCCCACCGACAGCAGTTTCAACTGGTATAGCCTAACAAGAAAGGGTACAAGTGAGGTCGTCATGTATTAGATTTAGGTTTAGCAATCGGATAGAAGTTTAGCGCTCGGTGCGGAGTTAACGAGAGAGTTTCACTCCACCTCTCGATTGCCATTGTTTCGTGCCCGCAAAAGGTTGCGAGGTCGGACAAGATATGAAGAGCCAAGCTTGCATCGATTATACACGCATTCAAGTTATCACCTAATGATCTAGTAATGGCCCCACAATTCATCAAACTATTTTCTAGTAAATGGGCAAATTGATCACGTCTCTATGGTTGGAAAGCGAATTTGCCGGCTCCTGTGTCATGGGCTTTTGGTAATGGTTTTGCAGGATATGTCAACTCCCCTATTCTAACGGAGCCTTTCCTCTTCTTTCCTTTCCTTTTTCTTGTTTTGTTAGGAGATGACCCAAAACCCTATATTTAGCTATAGTAAAAATCACTACACAACATTCCCTTCCACTTTCATTTCGTTATAGCCACTAGCCAGTAACCTCCTTTTCTTAAAGGGTAGAGATATACTTTTGTCTAGTTTTCTCTAAGGGAATATAGTTTTTATGCGTCCTTGATCTAAAAAAATAATAAAGAAAGAAAAGGGAAAAGAGAAAACAACAATTACACAAATAGGAAAAAGTCCCAATAACAACAAGGTTGGATAAAAAAAAAATTGGTCAACCATTATGCATGATTAAGGGTTAATTGATAATATTTCTTGTAAAAAAAGAATATATGAAAAAAAATGATGGCATCGACTCAGAAAGAAAATGACGAGCCGAATCTATAATGATATTTTAAATATTCATTACTGTCAATTATTTTTTTCGGAATAGTTAATCAATAAATATATTCACAATCTTTTTTTTTTTTTTTGGTTACCTGACCTTTTACTTTTTGTTAGCTGGCGAAGCCTCCTTTCCTTTTCCGCTTAACTGTGTTTCTTTTCTCTAAAATGTCCGATTAGTTCTGTAAATACTTCCATGAATTCCTAACAGTCTTTACGTGTTATGCTAGCATGGAGAGTCACTTCTTCCGATATATTGAGTTATTTATCACACCCCTTTTCTTTATATTTTTTTCTCCCGTGAAGTCAAAGGCAAACATGAGATTTATTTCAAAAGAAAAAAGAGAGCGAAAGACATGAAAATACACACTACCCCTCACAAGCCATATGCATTGCATTTATTGTATTTGTAAACCGAGAATGCAACCAAGAGTTAATGGCTATAATAAAATGAAAATTTCAATAAAATAATGCGTAGTAGTCGTGCATGTTTATTACCCTAAAGTCAGGAGGAGATATTTTATAGAAAAGAAACATAATTAAGTAGAAAAAGGGGAAAAAGGCTTCACTGACAAAAAGGTAAATTTCAGATAACAAAAAAATGGTTAAATAATGCAAATTGGCAATAATATTTAAAATTAGATTTGGCTCATCATTTTTTTGAGTTTTTTTGTCGTAATTTTTTTTTTTTCAGTTGAAGCTATCATTTCATCTTGATTTTTTTAAAAATATTATCAATCATTCTACATCAATTAACCCTTTAAAACATACGTAAGGATTCATCAATTTGTGTCATTTGACCTCCTTGTTATTGAGATTTTTTCCTATTTATTTTGATTGGTGTTTTTTGCTTCCATTTTTTTAAAATCAATTAAGTGTAAAAAAGATATTCCTTTCGAGAAAATGAGATGAAAATGTATTTTTTACCCCCTTAAAAGTAATGTGCATTGCACTTTACAAGAGGAAGTGAAGTATTGACACTCTTCGGTAGCCTTTGTGTCATGTCACACATTTTGATACGTGTCCGACACTCTTGGATACTCTTCAACACTCTTTGATACTCGATCAACACGTGTTGAAAATCCAATACTTGGTTAACTCTCCCAACACTTTCCGTTACTCAAGTCCGAAATTCTGACACTCGAGCACAGAATTTCAACACATACAGGGTTAATTTTAAAATTTTTGAATAAATGATGGGTTAAAATATAAAAATATGTAAAAAAAACAATAAAGGGGAAAAAAAACCTAATTTTCTCTTTGGACTCTCATTTCTCATGACACACAATTTTCTTCCCAAGTTTTTTCTTCTCTTCTAACACGGTCTGACACACTAATCTAGAATATGAATTGCTTATTTTTTCCTTCAAGTTTTATGAATTATTGGAATTGAGTTGAATTTGTCAAATTAAAATAATGAATGATATTAACAAATTGTAAATTAATGTTTTTAGTGTAAATTCATTATGGACTGTAGGTTGCAGCTTGCTGTGCTTGCTGGCCATCATCGATAATGGTCGTGATGGAGGTAGAATCAAGTGGTACACGAGTTCTCGAAAATGAGTAGCGACGGATGGGGAATCGGTACTTCCTTTGGTGGCACCATTTGTGAAGAAGAAGAATACAGAGACGAAGAAGAAGATAACATAGATGACTAACAGAGAAGAAGGATCAGAGAGAAAGTATAAAGCTTTTGTATTCAATGATTGGAGAGAATTTTCACAAAGAGCATCATACTTTGTTCTCCTTTACAACTCAGTATATATCTTCCAAGCTGGTGACGAAAAGCAACCAACTGCTAAAAGAACTAACAGAAGAAAATAACAGAAAGTATTCAGTTACAACTTAAAACCGAATATCTATTCTTTAATGAGCACGTGTTATTGATGTAAATCATGTCATCTTCATTCCGCTTATCTCTGTCCATAAACGTAGAGCTAAGCTCGTTATCTCCAGGTATGATTGAATCATCAGTAGTAGCATTTGTCACTTCATTTCCCAACTCAGCAAACTGCCTCACTTCACTTCCCCTGTTTCCATCAGAACTGAACTCTCGAACAGCAGCATGTATATTCAGCTTCGGCTTATATCCTTTAACACCATTTGCCCGTCCAAACCCAATACGGTATTGAGACCTCTCGAATTCCCGAACCAAATACTCGGCCTTCTCGCGGGGGTGACGCTCAATTGGCTTCTGTCCCTCTGATGGCAATTGCAATTGGGTCTTGAGTTCGATTGGATAGCTTGACAGGGAAGAGTACCAGTGAGGTCGTCATCCATTAGGTTTAGGATCAGCCTCTTGATCGCCATCCTTTCGTGTTTGCGAAGGGTCACGAGGTCAGAGAAGGTACGAAGAGAGAAGCTTGCCATAGATGATACATGCATTCATGTTATCCTAATGATTTAGTAGCTACATAATGCATCAATTGCCCCACAATTCATCAATATATTTTCTGGCAAATGGATCATGTCTCTAAGGTTGGAAAGCGAATTAGCCTGTTCTTGTGTCATGGGCTCTTGGTAATGGTTATGCAGGAGATAGCTCCCCGTTCTTACGGAGCCTTTCCTCTTCTTTCCTTTCTGCCATCTAAGCCACTTCATTTATGAAAGGGACCAAAGGAACCTATTGACTAAAACTCCATTAAAATGAAAAAGAAAGAAAAAAAATATTGGGAATCGGTCTTTTCAGTCGATTCCCGGTTCCTAGGTGGAATCAAACCGGACTGGGAATTGATCACCCCTACCCGGCTTGGCAGCAGAATTGGAGGAAGAAGAGAGAGGGATCAGCTGTAGAGGAACGATGAGGGCGGGGTCATGCTTCTTGTGGTGGTTGGAGCTTGAATTGCTACTGCTTTGGTTAGTGTTGCTTTGGGATTCCATTTGCTTCTATTGCTTGGCAATTCAAACGCAATTCCTCCTCATCGTCATCGTCATTATCATCACTATCATCAAGTACTGGATCGCGAACAGGAACCCTCGCTCCTATTTGTCTAATTGTTATTGTTGTTGTTGTTTTTCCTTTTTTCCTTTTCTTCCAATTTTTTTATTACTTCAAGGAAGCGTAAAAATGATATTCCCTTCAAGAAAACTAGACGAAAATATATTTCTATCCATTAAAAGTCATATCATTGGCTATAAAAGAAAGAAAGTGGAGGGGATTATTTTGTAGTCATTAAGAGTGTGTTTGGTAATCATTTTATTCCCAAAAACAATTTATGCTCAGAAATAATTCTTTTTTATTATGTTCTTTGAACAAGTTTTTGAGCATTTGAAGGCGTTTAGTAATCGTCCAAAATTTCTATTTCAAAAATAAAAATGCGTTTGTTACGACTCTTAAAGTTTTTTTGTGATTTAGAATTTCTTTTAATTTTTTAATACTTTTATTATATCTTCTCTTTTAATTTTTAAAATAAATTTATTATACAATTTATTTTAGTTTTAATTATTTTATTATATTTTAAAAATTTTATTGTATAATTTTATCATATTTTAATATTATTATATTTTAATATAATTTTATGTTATAATGTTATTATATATTTTAAAATTTCTTTTAATTTTTAATAATTTTCTTATATTTTTTAAATAATTTTATTATATTTTTGTGATCGGCTAAAGGAAGAAGAAGATAAAAGAAAGAAAAAAAAAAAAAAAGAACATGATTTAGTTTGATTGTAGAGTTGTTTTCGAAAATAAAGAAGCAACTTTTTTTCTAGTTCTTTTTTCTGTTTCAAATTTATTCTTAAGAATAAATTTGTTTCCATAAACAAAAATATTACCAAACGGATTTTTTTTTTTTCGGGGAACAAAAAAATAGAATTAGGTCTTGTTTAGCATGTTACCAAACATGTCCTAAGAATTGAAGGGCAAAGATTTTTGTCGCTACATCTCGATCCTATAAAATAATAATTTTTTCCCTTTTTCATTTAAAGAAAGTTTTACTCAGTAAGTTCCATTGACAAATGAAGTGGTCTAGTGGCCTCTATATACTAAACTAAAGGAATCAATGACAAAAACAAGATCAGATTGGGAAGAGAAACTCTCGACCACGATAAGAGAAAAAAGCAATTTCGGAATTGTGAATGTCCATCGAAGGGAGTCTCAGGTACCTCATCCTTCCCTGAATTACCCAGCCCCAAGAGCAACATCTTTTCTTCCTCCTGCCACAGACCCGGAGGCGCCAGAGCTCCATAGAACCAATCCACCAGAAACATCGCTCCCTCTTTTTTCCCTTTATTTCGACAAAAACCCAAGTGAAAATTCCCGGAAATTTCACCCGACGATGGGAAAGAATCAAGAAAGGCGAGAACCTGAAGCAACTTTAGCCTGAACCAGTTTTGAATTTCTACTCTCCGTTCGGATGCTTGGCGGACAAGCAGAGTTTGCTGGCTGCACCGGTGAGAGGGGTACGCATCCCCGGTTGATTGCACACTGGCGCGTCGGTACAGGGAGTGGGTGACCGGCTATCCACGGTGGATTTCGGGCCTCGTCTACGTGGAAGGTGCTGATTGGGTGGGTCGCGTCTGGGGGAAAATGACGAGAAAACATGCCATGCAAAAAACCATTCAACGACGGACACGTCTCGTCCGGACCCACATGGAAAATATTCAAAATTATTACAGACCCTCTCTCTCCTCTCCTCTCTCTCTCCCCGTTGAAATCGCTCGCTCTCGTTACGGAGTGGTCAAAAGAAGAAATCGCTCTCTCTCTCTTGGTTAAAAATCGCTCCGAAGCTCACGTTTTTTCCTCACCTCCACTCTGCTCTCCCTTTCCTCCGACGTGACGCCTCTGCCAGTTGCCTTCGCCATCACCGAAGCCGACGCCTCCCAGAACCCCGCCGTCGCGTTTTCCCCTCACTCTCCCGACCTCCGCGAAACGGGGCACTCTGCTCATGAACCGGCCTCTGCTAATTCAGTTTCCAACCTTAGAGAGATGATCAACTTGCCATTTACGAGAAAATAGTTGATGAATTGTCAAGCAATTGATGCATCATAACTACGTAATCATTTGGCGACGACGGGAATGTATCATGAATGAGAAACTTCCAATTTGCGGATATAGCTTCACTCCTCGTACCTCCTCCGACTTCGCAACCTCTGCGGACATCAAAAGGATGGTGATCGCAAGGCAGAGCGAAACTCTCTCGTTCATTCTGGATCGAGCACAAAACTTTCATCTGATCATCAAACCTAACCCTAATGCACGATGACCTCACCCGTACTCTTCACTGTTAGGCTATCCCAATTGAAATTGCCATTGGAGGGACAAGCCAACCGGCTGTTGCCTTTGCAGAAGGCTGAGTATTTCGTTTAGGAATTCGGGAGGTCTCAATACCGAGTATTTCTGAATACCGGACCAGGTTTTGACAGGCGGAATATGCCACCGAAGAGAGTACCGATTCCACCTCCATCGCTACTCATTTTCAAGAATTCAGGTACCTCTCTCGAGTCCACCTCCATCACGACTAGGGGTGAACAAATCTAGGATGGGTAGGGTCTAGACTTGGATCCTGTATCTGACCCCGTTATAATCAATTTTCTCTTTTTTTTTTACTCTATATCCGACCTTGTTTGCATTAGACTTTCTACCTAAACCACATTATTTTTTCAGTCCGATTCCATGGTCAATCTTGCTTTCACTGAAACCTATTTTGCAACCATCCGATATCCTATACGGTTTCGAATTTTACATTAATACATGAGAACATTTCAAAGGGAGACTGAGGTCAACACTAAATTTTGGAGTGGCTGAGAGAAGATTCACCAATTGACAAAATAATTAATGGGAACAATCCGTATAATGCACGCTAATGGTGCATTTGCACAAAAGAGCCTAACAAATTCGAGATAAAAAAGATTGAAGATTCCTAACCTCAATAAAATTGGTGAACTTGGGATCCCTATTGACCACCAACCAATGAACCTAGAAATCCATCAAATCATGCACACAAGAGAAGACAAAGATTAGAGCCAAGCAAAACGCCAATTTGGCCTCGAGAAATGGGGAAAAAGCAAAAAATCGAGTGAACGGGAGGGCTACCTCATACTCGAGCTTGTGCTTCTCGGAGTCCTAGAGAGGGACGTAGTACTTGGCGAGGTAGATCTTGTTGGTCCTACAATAGTATGAATCAAATCACAGGAATTTGGCGACAATGAACGTTGTCCGTCAGACAGTGCAAGAGGGAGCCGGCGATGGATGGTGTGACGGTGAGTCAGCAATGGACAGTGCGATTGTGAGTCAACAAGGGAGGGATGCAAGTGAGGAAGAGGAACGACGAAGGAGGAGCGCTGTGCATGTCTGAGAGAGCCGAGAGGAAAAAACACCGTGTGACTACAGAAGTAAGAACATAAATCATGGGAAAAATAGGATTTTGGAACCGGTTCCAAAACCGGTTTGGGAATCGGTTCCCAAGTGGGTAATCACTTAGAACCGGTACCCAGACCAATTCAAACTAGTTCCGAATTTTGTGAACCGATTCTCGAACTAATTTCAATAGGAACCAGTTCCCAACCTTGTTTTCCGGATGGGTCGATCAAATTCCCGAATATATCCAGTCTAGTTGCACACCCCTAATCATGACCATTACCGATGATGGCCAACAAGCACTGCAAGTTGCAACATACAGTCACATCAAATCTTGCCCTACAATTCTCTTCAATCCCCAGAAGCCACCGGACTCACGATTGAAGAGCTATATATTATAGCCCCGATCGAGTATCAAGCTCCAGAAATCTTCCAAGAACGATCACTCCCTTACGCCCACATCAAACGCCTAAAAAATCTTATCAGGCGGCTTCTTTGTCACAAGACTTTCCTTGCAGATAATCTGTGAATCTTGCTGATAAATTGAAAGCACAAAATGGAAATACGGGCGTACAATTACCAGTCACGCAATGATTAATCGGTGTTGAGTAACGTACAAAAGGCTGGTATTTCTTTTTGCTTGCAACATCTGTACTGTATTTGCAAACTGCTAGATTTATTTCTAGAACATCAACGCGACTACAAAAGAAGTTCATAAGAAGTATGGGAAATGCTCGGTCAAGACATATCCACTCCTAAAAAAGGAAATCAACAGAGAAAGATTTGCATAGGTCATGCTTAATGAGCAATATTTAGGTGGAGAGCTTTCGACCCTCAGAAAGACCAGAAATGCTAGCTGTATTATTACAAACTTACAGTCCAGGCAGAGTACTCCATCTGGGGAGCAATGACCGAGTTTCAATACATGCGGAACAAAAGCGAACGATAATATATTGTCCTCATATAACGAGAACATGTCTATCTAGAAATAACCAACTATGTGCTTACGTTTCCAATATAAATGGAAAGCAATCAGTTGATTCGGTTTCTTTCCGAGAGAAGGAAGAAGTACCGCATCAATACAGCACATTTATTAACCCCATCAAATCTGCTCTCTACTTGATGTACTGCGACATCCACTCGAACCCTGTGCGGTAGCCCATCTTGCGCACGATGCTGCACATGAACACCTCGAGGGGCCTAACAGTCAGATCAAGATTCACTTTCCCTTTGCCCGTCGTGAAATCGGTGAGCGCGAGATGATATCGCAGCTCGTCCTCCGAAGCCGCATGCGGGATATCCATCTTGTTCCCGAGCACGAGGAAAGGCACCTTAGCAAGAGCTTCATCTGAAAGCAGGGCATCGAGCTCCCTCTTTGATTCGGCAAACCTCTCCTTGTCGTAGGCGTCCACCACATATATCAGTGCATCCACCTAGAGAAGAAAGTGCGGAAGATCAATCTTCCGATATAAATCTAATTTGAAAATGTGTGCCGAAGAGCTGTCCGAGTTAAATTCGTAAACTAGATGACAAAAGGAGTAGAAAGTCATCGGCTCGCCCATCGCCTCCAACCTAAACGAAATGATGGAACAGGAGGGAGCTCGGCAACATGGATGCAGAGGCAAATGCCATCAATATGAACGAAAGCCCTTTGCCTCTATATGTACCTTCTCGAGTTAGAACTGCTATCAACGATCCATCCTTACTAAACAGAGAGCCTTCCCCTCTGGTCCTCAGCAGATAATGTAAACTGTCATCTTCACCCTTATGATCTATAACTAATGTAGTCGACAGATAACTCCTTTTTCGGCATTTTCATGCGCACATGGTTACATTTTAAGTATAGATTCATGATGCCAACATACTTGACCCCATCAACGCTTTTTAAGATCCTTAAAAGTTCGAAAATTCTATCTGCTGCATCCATCATCGGTCGTTGTCGCAGATGACTGCCTTTCAACCCTGCAAAGAACTCTCTTCGCCGCTATTAGTTTTTTGGTTTAAGAAAAAGTTTTCCCATTTCCAAACTCAGGGTAAAAAGCATCCGACTACTCTCAGTAGGATGATCCACTCCACATGCATCATTTTTGCATGACGTATAAAAAACTACTGCAGAATCCGTGAATGAATCAACCAAAGGGGACGCAATTACAGGGGCATCCGAAAACAGGAGCTTTCGGAGGAGAGAAAAAGAGAGGAGCTTCACCTTAGCATAGTAGTCCGGCCAGACTCTGCGAGCGATCTGGCGACCACCCAAGTCGAAAGCTTTGAAGTTTATCTTCCCTACACGCAGTTCCACTGAATTCGGGAACTGGGTGGGTTGGTGCTGAACCAAGCGCTGCCAATCACAGAACCATATGAGAATTGTTCAGCTTACTTTCGATAACATTGTATCCTCCTACGAACGCGCTATATATATCTACACATTGTGGACGAAGAAATATAAGAGAAACCATACCACAACAAGCGCAAGAGTCGTGCAATCAACTCACTCACCGGGGAAATGAAGAGAGGAGGCCTCAAGGGAAACGAAAGGAATCAATGACGAAAACAGGAACAGATTGGAAAGAGAAACTCTCGACCACGATAAGAGGAAAAAGCAACTTCGGAATTGTGTATTTCCATCGAAGGGAGTCCTTGAAATTACCTCATCCTTCATAATGCGAAGCAGGGTGGTCTTCCCTGCATTATCCAGTCCCAAGAACAAGATCTTCGCTTCCTTCTGCCGCAGCCCCAGAGGCGCCAGAGCTTCATGGGACCAATCCACCAGAGACATCACTCCTCTGTTTTTCTTCTTCTTTACAACCGGCAACGAGAAGGAATCAGGGAAGCTGAGAGCTTTGGAGGAAGACGCAAGTTTGGCTGTAGCTTGAAAGAACTTCCAGTTTCTACATTACAATGTCCGTTCGATCGTGTGGGCCCCTGCGTTTACTGGCCGTAGGATTAAGTAAACTTCATTGATCAATTAAAAATGATTAACTAATCTTCATTGATCAATTAAAAATAATAATTTTTGGCATTTGCCCTGCATCCATGTCGCCGACCTCCCTCCTGTTCCATCATTTCAATTAGGTTGGCGGCGATGGGCGAGTCGATGACTTTCTACTCCTTTTGCTTTTGCAGGGGCAAATGCCAAAGTAGGATTAACTAAGCTTCATTGATCAATTAAAAATGATTAACTAAGCTTCATTGATCAATTAAAAATAATCATTTTTGGCATTTGCCCTGCATCCATGTCACCGAGCTCACTCCTGTTCCATCATTTCGTTTAGGTTGGCGGCGATTGGCAAGTCGATGACTTTCTACTCCTTTTGCTTTTGCAGGGGCAAATGCCAAAGTAGGATTAACTAAGCTTCATTGATCAATTAAAAATGATTAACTAAGCTTCATTGATCAATTAAAAATAATCATTTTTGACATTTGCCCTACATCCATGTCGCCGAGCTCACTCCTGTTCCATCATTTCGTTTAGGTTGGTGGCGATTGGCGAGTCGATGACTTTCTACTCCTTTTGCTTTTGCAGGGGCAAATGCCATTTGGCATTTGCTCGGCAACATGGATGCAGGGCAAATGCCAAAAATGATTATTTTTAATTGATCAATGAAGCTTAGTTAATCATTTTTAATTGATCAATGAAGCTTAGTTAATCCTACTTTGGCATTTGCCCCAGCAAAAGCAAAAGGAGTAGAAAGTCATCGACTCGCCCATCACCGCCAACCTAAACGAAATGATGGAACAGGAGGGTGCTCGGCGACATGGATGCAGGGCAAATGCCAAAAATGATTATTTTTAATTGATCAATGAAGCTTAGTTAATCATTTTAATTGATCAATGAAGCTTAGTTTACATTATCTGCTGAGGAGGAGAGAGGAAGGCCTTCTGTCTAGTAAGATGGATCGTCGACAGCAGTTCTAATTCGAGAAGGTACATATAGAGGCAAAGGGCTTTCCTTCATATCGATGGCATTCGCTCCTGCATCCATGTCGCTGGCCATCATTTCGTTTAGGTTTGGAGGCAATGCGCGAGTTGATGACTCTACTCCTTTTGTCATCTAGTTTACGAATTTAACTCGGACAGCTTCGGCTCACATTTTCAAATGAGATTTATATCGAATGATTGATCTTCCGCACTTTCTTCTCTAGGTGGATGCAGTGGTGTATCTAGTGGACGCCTGCGACAAGAAGAGGTTTGCAGAATCAAAAAGGGAGCTCAATGCCCTGCTTTCAGATAAAGCTCTTGCTAAGGTGCCTTTCCTCGTGCTCGGGAGCAAGATAGATATCCCACATGCAGCTTTGCAGGATGAGCTGCGACATCATCTCGGGCTCACCGACTTCACGACTGGCAAAGGGAAAGTGAATCTTGCAGATCAGACTGTTAGGCCCCTCGAGGTGTTCATGTGCAGCGTTGTGCGCAAAATGGGCTACGGCAAAGGGTTCGAGCGGATGTCGCAGTACATCAAGTATTGATGCAGTTCATGATTTCTGGATTGACATGTTTTCGTTATACGAGGACCATACATTATCGTCTGTTTTTGTTCCACACGTATTGGAACTTAGTTGTTGCTCCGCAAATGAAGTACTATGCCTGGATTTTGAGCTTATGATGATTGAGCTGGTATTTCTAGTCTTTCTGAGGGTCGAATGCTCTCGACTTATATATTGGTCATTGAGCATGAACCATGCAAATCTTTCTCTGTTGATTTCTTTTCTTAGGGTTGATATGCCTTGACCAAGTATCCCGGTACTTTTTATGAACTTTTGCTGTGGCGTTCATGTTCTGGAAATAAATCTAGCAGTTTGCAAATATAGTTTAGATGGCGCACATGAAAAGAGATACTAGCCCCTTGTACGTCACTCGACACCAATTAACCACCACATGACTGATAATTCGGGGCAATGTGCATGACTTTTAAAGAGCAGAAATATATTTTTGTCTCGTTTTTCTTGAAGAGAATATCGTCTTCACGCTTCCTTGATGAAAAAAAATTGGAAGAAAAGGGGAAAAAAGAAAAATAACAACAATTAGACAAATAGGAAAAAGTCTCAATAACAAGAAGGTCGGATAAAAGAATTTGATTAATCGTTATATACATATGTAAAGGGTTCATTAATAATATTTTTTAAAACAAATAATCAAAAGGATGTGGCCACTCAACTGAGAAGGAATATGATGAACCGAATCTATATTGATATTTTGAACATTAATTTTTGGAAATCATTTTTTGCATTGGTTAATCATTGAAGATATTCAAAATCTATATATATATATATATATATATATATATATATATATATATATAGATTTGTTTTGTTATCTGCCCTTTTACTTTATGATTAACGAAGTCTTTTTTTTTCCTTTTCTAGTTAACTACGTTTCTTTTCACTAATATATTAGATTAATTCCATAAATACTTCCGTGAATTCCTAACAATCTTTACTTATTAAGCTATCATCGACAGTCTTTTCTTCTAATATATTAGTCGCGCATGTGTACTACCCACCGCAAAGTCAGGAGGAGATTTGTGTAATTCTCCCCCGTTTTCAAAAAACTAATCTATATTTTGTGAGTGATCAGCATATTAGATTCGCCTTTTGCAAGGATAAAGGTGTGCCCAACTAGCTTTTTGTCTCGCCGGTCAAAGGACCATCCGTTGCCCCCATCTTGATCCGTCCGATTCGCCAACGACAAAACGTCAAATGCATCCTCACCGTACATTCTGACTATTCCCATTTGCTGACAACTTCGACGGACAGGGCTCGACGTCCACCGTGGATAGCCAGTCACCCTCGGGAAAAGCCAGGGGATCCTAGGACCCCTCTTACTGTCACCGGTTTTAGCCGGTAAACAACTTGCCATGATACCGGAACGAAATAGCTGCGCATGATGTCCCAGTTAAATTTTTGGTCTGGTGGAGTTCCGGAGTCGAGCCAAACTTGTTCCTCCTCGCAACTCTCTGCTTTCCTCATCCCTTCTTGTTTTCCGTCGTAAAGAAGAAGAAAAACAAAGGGAGTGATGTCTCCGGTGGATTGGTCTCCGGTGAATTGGTCCTACGGAGCTCTGGCGTCTGTGGGATTGCGGAAGAAGGAACCCAAGATCTTGTTCTTGGGTCTGGACAATGCAGGGAAGACAACTCTGCTTCGCATGCCGAGGGATGAGGTACTTTCGTCTGAATTCGTAGAGACTCCCCTTTGATGCAAATACACAGTTCCAAAGTCGCTTGTTTCTCTTTTCATGATCGAGAGTTTCTCTTTCCAATCTGTTTTTGTTTTCATCATCGATTTCCTTTTTTTCTCGGAACCTCCTTTCTTCATTTCGTATGGTGAGTTGACTGCACGACTCCTGCACTTGTTGTGGTATGGGTTTCTCGTATATTTCTTAGGATATAATGTGTGGATATATGTAGTGCGTTCATGGGAGGATACATGCTTATTCAAAGTGTTGGGGTTGTCGGATTCCCAAAAACCGGATTCGACACTAAATCGAACCCCTAAACTTATGCGGAAGATGAGCCCGGGAAAAACACATGCATCACCGATCCTAAGGCACATCACAGAATTGAACGTACCTTGTTAACCACAGATTAAACACCAATGCCGATATGAGGAAGAGAAACTGATCATGTTCGATCCGATGACGTCAATTTGCCTTGAAGGGAAGATGGGTGTCACCTCTTGCGCACTATTATTTCTTTTGGAAAGTGTTTGAGGGAGAGAGGGAGGAGGAACGTACGTTATGTCAAAAGGTATGTTCCTCCTTCTTTATTTCCCTTTATATACGTTCCCTCCAAAAGAAAACATGTCCCTTCATCATATTCCTTCATCCATAGGCCCCAATCTTGTGGGCCAGGCTTTTAGGCCTAACATGGGCGGACGGGCCAACTTAGGCCCATCACCATAATTAATAAAACCATCATCTCTTACTCGCACATGGTGGGCCGAATAGGATCCTCTTTACCTCTCTTCAACATTCATATCGGTGAATAATCCGTGCGACCAGCATACTTTAAGAGCTCGTTGCTATACATCTGTTAGGAATATATAGCAGCTCATAATGGACATCACACTCTGAGTAGATTTAGTATGTAATACCCTAAATTGATTGATCACATTTATATCTCTCTTGATCTCTTTTAAACATATATATATATATATATATATATATATTGTATTGTATTCACAATTATGATTATCCCAAAGACAGTCATAATTGGTCGACCAGTGAATACAAAACTACAATGTGATTCTCCAAATTCGATCTTCCTCTTTTCTTCAAACTCTCAATTTTAGTTCAGCTTGCTTTTCTAGAAATGTCCCATTAGATCAAATCAACTCATGACCATTGGCAACATCCTAAGCTAGCAAACACTAAATAGAAATCTTGAGAATAAGTAAAAATCATGAGGGCATTAAAAAAAAAAATTGAGGAACTCTTTTCCTCAAGGGTCTCACATGGCATAAAAGTTGAGATCAAACTTTTGCCACTCTTATTGGTCGTCTCATGCATACGTAGTATGAAATACGTATTAGGGTATTAACTCATTTCCCATGGAGCGTATGTCTACACCTACAATACCGTACAGATGATAGTTCAGACATACCTAATGTCTAACTTGAGTTCACATATCTACTCATTCACAAAATTCATCAGAACTCACATATGGCATCATAGACAGATAAAGTAAAATATGTGGGTTATTTTACTTTCGGACATAGTAAATATCATGTCCTCATCTTAATACTTAGTTAAAGCGACATATCTATTTTAAGCTTAAGCTCTCAATTATCACCTAGATAATAAGCTTAAAAACAGTCTCATCTCTATTTATCACACAGTAAATAGAGGCGATTACCCGTGTGAGTGGGCTCATCTTATATCTGTCCGACATACTTTCTCAACTTAAAGTAATACACTGAGCATTAAGATACATAAAGATCAAACAAAGATTCATAGGCATTAATGATGAAAACACATTCATTAAATGTGAACAACTCAGGGAAATTACAATATCCAATACACCAGACTCTACACAATTCTAGAGATTTTACATGACCACAAAATACATCTCTAGGTATTGGCATTATCATAGGATTTGCTACCATTCTATATGTAGATATGTACTGTAAGTTCACATCCTTTCGTGCAACCATATATTTGACAAAATTATATTTGGTATCTATATGTTTGGTCTTGCCATGATATTTTGGATCTTTGGTGTGTGCTATAGTTGCTTGGCTATCATAATTAACTAATAATGGATTTGCAGCTTTCTCAATAACACCTAAATGATCCAAAAAACTCTTAAGCCAAACTCCTTCTAGTATTACTGCTGATAATGCCACGAACTCAGCTTCCATCCACAATGCTATACACGTTTGTTTCTTATTGCTCCAACATATGGTGCCATTATTCAATAAGAAAACAAACCTAGAGATAGATTTCCTTTCATCTAAATCTCCTCCCCAATCAGTATCAGAATAGCCTTCGAGTCGTAGATCATTTCCTTGATAACTCAGCATATAATCAGCAGTTCCCTTTAGATACTTCAGTATTCTCTTAACGGCTTTCCAATGTGCTTGACCTGGATTGGATTAGTATTTACTCACCATTATAACTGCAAAAACATATGTCAGGTCTTGTACACGTCATAGCGTACATCAAACTCCCAATAGCACTAGCATAAGGAACATGTTTCATTTGTTCCTTCTCTTGTGGAATCGTTGAACACAGTCTATGGCTAAATCCTTCACCTTTTGCAATAGGAGAATCAATGGGTTTACAATCTTGCATACGAAATCGTTCAAGAATCTTATTTATAAGAGATAACGATCTCTTCGAACGATCTCTTTGAAAACTTAACTCCAAGAATGTATGCAGCCTCACCCATATCCTTCATCTCAAAGTTGGAAGACAACCAACTTTTGACAGTATTAACAAACTCCATATTGCTTCCGGCAATTAGTATATCATCAACATATAATGATATGATCACAAATTGATCTTTGGATCTTTTGATATATATATATAATGATCTTCATCAATCATTGTAAAATCATATGCCATTATGGCATTATGAAAACGTATATACCATTGTCTTGATGACTGCTTTAGGCCATATATCGATTTCAAAAGTTGACATACCTTATCTTCTTGGCCTTTTGTAATGAAACCAACAGGTTGTTATATATATATATATATATATATATATATATATATATATATATATATATATATATATTTCTTTCTCTAATCCTCCATTGAGGAAAGCAGTCTTTACATCCATTTGATATAATTCAAGATCCATACTAGCCACTATTGCTAGAATAATGCGAATCGAGGTAAATCTCACCACAGGAGAAAATGTTTTTTCATAATCAATTCATTCCTGTTGATTATACCCCTTCGCCACAAGGCGAGCCTTGTGCCTTTCTATCGAGCCATCAGCTTTACGCTTTATTTTAAGAACCCACTTGTTCCCAATAGCTTTGCGTCCCTTTGGAAGATCAACCAGTTCCCAAACTTGGTTTGATTTCAATAACTCAATCTTCTCTTCCATTGCATGAATCCATTTTTCCTTACTAGGGCAATTCAGAGCCTCATTAATATTTCTTGGCTTATCCTCATCTTGTGGGGCAATGATAAAAGTTTCCCCTTCAATGTCAAAACGTCGACGGGGAACACTTTTGCGACTTGTTCGCCGTATGGGAGATTGTACACTTTGCACATCATTCCCCATTACGCTCCCACTAGGATTAGATAATGATGTTGTCGTCTCATCATGTGGTTGTAATTGAGAATGAGTCGAATTCAATTCATTACTTCTCATATTACTCCTACTTGGACGAACTCCATTAATATCATTATCTTGATCCAAGGTTTCAAATAGGGAGTATTCTTCACTTATTTCGCCCTTCTTAGGAAATTTATTCTCTAAGAATGTGACATCACGTGATTCAAATTCAGTTATACTCCCACTTTCCTGCTCACCTATGAACACATACACTTTCGAGTGTTCGGAGTATCTTATGAAAATACTCTTTTTTCCTCTGGGACCCAATTTCCAAATTTGTGAGAGGACTTATGAGTATAGGTAGCACAACCCCATGGCTTAAGAAAACTTAAGTCCGGTTTTCAACTTGTCCATAACTTATATGGAGTGGAAGTAACTGATTTGGAAGGCACTCAGTTAAGTATATAGGCAGCAGTTAATAACGCATCACTCCAAAAAGTGATAGGTAAGTTAGCATGCTTTATCATGGACCTAACCATTTCCAGTAGGGTTCTGTTTCTTCTTTCCGCAACACCATTTTGTTGAGGGGTATATGGAATAGATAACTGTCTTTCTATTCCTTTTTCATCACATAATTTTTTGAACTCATCAGATAAATATTCACGACCTCGATCGGATCTCAATGCTTTTATTTTCTTGTCTAATTGATTTTCTACCAAGTTCATAAACCTTTTGAAACAACTTAATGCTTCAGATTTATGAGAAATCAAATAGACATATCCGAATCGAATATAATCATCTATAAAAGTGATGAAATAAACAGCCCCATACCTTCCTTTCACATTCATTGGACCACAGACGTCGGAATGGATTAAATGCAGAGGAAATTCAGCTCTTTTACCTTTTCCAAATGGTTTCTTTGTCGTTTTCCCTACTAGGCAATGCTCACATATGGACAAATCGACTTTTTCAATGTTGCCCAACAAGTCCTCTTTGGCTAGTCTATTCATACGTTATTGGCCAATATGACCAAGTCTAGCATGCCACACATTCACATCATTATCACATGAATTAGGAGACGTGAGAATGGAATAACAAATATTTGCATTAACATAGTCTATCTAATACAATGAAACCATCCAGAAAATAACCACAACCATAGTAGTTTGTATCAAAATATAAATTTACACCACTATTATGGAAGTTCACATTAAAACCAAACTTAACCAATACTAAAACAGACACTAAATTTCGACGAATCTCCGGAGCATACGACACATCATGTAGGAATAAAGTGCGTCCACCACGCATGTTCAGTTGGCAAGTGCCAATTCCTTTAACTTAAGCTCTTGAGTTATTATCTACATAGATCCACTTAGTTCCAGTCGGAACTCGTCGAAATTCTACGAAGGACTCTCTATCCTTCGCTACATGGTCCGTCGCTCCTGAATCTACAGTCCACAAAGGATTAGACTCAGTCAAGAATACAGAACTTGACACATATGCAAAGTTCCCAATAGTACAAAGGGTGTGTACCTTCCTTGGCTCGTGACAATTGTGGGCATAGTGACCCCTCTGGTCACAGTTGTAACATTTCACCCTTGAGATATTCTTCACATGAGGACGTTTTCCTTTCTTCACACAATGATGTTTTCCTCTCTTTTGTTGGTTAATTCTTGGTTTCTTGCATAAAGGACTTGATCTCTTGCTTTCCCACATATTGAACGAATCAATGCGCTTGCGCTTAGAGCTTGATAACCCTACTGAGCTAAAAGCAACATAGCAAATATCTGTATCCCGCTCAAATGCCTTGTGGCGATCATCTGCTAGCTCAAGGTGGCGCACAACATTCTCAAGATCTTCCATAACATGATTAAGAGCTTTTAGTGCTTCTTGCTTTTCCAGTACATATCAAATTTTCATATTCAATATTTCACTATTCTCGCCGTTCAATTTGTCTTCTTTGTTCAAATTAGCAATTATGTTCTTAGTTGCCGAATCCATCTTATTTGAACATATCAGACATATATGCACGAAATATTAATGCCTATCACTTATGCATCTATTTTGCATAAACTCATCATATTAATTAATAATTTTAAGTAAGGTTTCAGAATTAAAAGGTCACTATGTTTCTAATCATCCTCCAAAAATCCTAACTTAAAACTATCATTAATATAATTGTCCATGCAAAGTAAATTCTATGAAGCTACAAAAACTTTTATGAACTACCCACAACAATTAACAACAACAGAAAACAAATAATATTTGACATCTAATAATGATATAATAATTGTGCTTTCACATAATACAACTAATATATTAGTTGTTTCATCAACAACAATCAGGTAGAAAACATTACATTAGATTTTCACAAAGCACACTTAATAAAGACCAGCCATAACATCTAAAACCAATGCATCATACAACGAATATGAAAAGTTTCTACTTGGTTCAATTTCTTTTTCTTTTCCTCTGTAAAATTTTCAGGCATTCTTGACAGCCACGGAAAAACAGACGGATATCCCTTAGAATTTCTCCTACGCATATTCATTCCTCGCTTAATCGAAGTCATTCCTTGGGTCGCAGTCTTTGTGGCTCCAACCCGATGATATTCATCTACAAATTCCATTACTAACTCCTTATAACTAGTAAATCCTTTAACATCCCATAGGCGATTCAACACTCCTTGCCATTCTAATGGAAGAGTGTTCATGAAGAATCGCACCATATGAGTATCTGGTATGGGATAACCGTTCCAAATGACTTCTTGAATTTTGTTGTTGACCTCTACAACATGATCAATTATGTCATCACTCTCCCATCGATAACCATTCAAATTAGCTATCAATCTTGAAAGCCTTTCCTTTTGTTCATTTGACATTGTGCGCACAGATGCGCGCGGTTTACGGTGATGCATTGTTCCTGCAACAAATGCAGAACAAAAAATGGATTACATATAATCCACGTAGACATAATTAAAAAAAAAAAGAAACAATTTTTTTTTGGGTCAACGGTCGGTCAACAGTCGCGGTCAACGGTCGTCAACGGTCAACCGGGTTGGACGGGTCGGTCGCCGGGTCGGGTTGGGCCGGTCGGACGAATTGACCGGCACATGCGGCCCGCGTGTAGCGTGCGCGGCGCGCCCGCGCACGTGCGTCGCAGGTGCGCGCGTTGGCTCCGCACGCGCGTTGACTCCGCACGCGCGTGCGACGCACGCGCCTGCGTGTGCGAATCGGCACGTGCAACGCACCGTTTCACGCCGGTTGTGCGTAGGGGCGTGTCCGGCGGCGTTCCGCCACCTGTCGCGCTCGTCTCGACGAGACCTTCCATCCAGAGCCATCAGAATTGGATTTCGACTTACAGAAACTCGAAAAAATTGATGAACAGTGCTCGGGTGTTGGGATTTTTCCACCTCGATCGGTGTCGGCCGATTAATTTCACAAAAAAGTAATAAGAAATCATCCAAGAACATGAAAGGGGTCGGGAAAAACATGGAAAAGGATCGGGAAACAAGAACTTGGGCTCTGATACCAATGTTGGGATTGTCGGATTCCCAAAAACCGGATTCGACACTAAATCGAACCCCTAAACTTATGCGGAAGACGAGCCCGGGAAAAACACATGCATCACCGATCCTAAGGCACATCACAGAATTGAACGTACCTTATTAGCCACAGATTAAACACCAATGCCGATATGAGGAAGAGAAACTGATCCCGTTCGATCCGATGACGTCAATTTGCCTTGAAGGGAAGATGGGTATCGCCTCTTGGGCACTGTTATTTCTTTTGGAAAGTGTTTGAGGGAGAGAGGGAGGAGGAACGTACGTTATGCCAAAAGGTACATTCCTCCTTCTTTATTTTCCTTTATATACGTTCCCTCCAAAAGGAAACATGTCCCTTCATCATATTCTTTCATCCATGGGCCCCAATCTTGTGAGCCGAGCTTTTAGGCCCAACATGGGCAGACGGGCCAACTTAGGCCCATCACCATAATTAATAAAACCATCACAAAGTAAGCTGAACGATTCTGATATGCTTCTGCGATGGGCAGAGATTGGTTCTGCACCAACCCACCTAGTTCCCGACTTCAGAGGAGCTGCATATAGGGAAGATAAAGTTCGTCGCCAAATCGCTCGCAGAGCCTGGCCGGACTACTACACTAGGGTAAAGCTCTGCTATGTTTTTCTCTCCTCTGAAAGCTGCTGTTTTCAGATCTGTCGTAATTGCGTGCCCTTTGGTTGATTCATTCACGGATTCTGTAATGATGCATATGGGGTGGATCATCCTAGCGTGAGTAGTTGATGCTTTTTGCTCCTGAGTTTGGAAACGGGAAAATATTTTCTTCAACCGAAAAACTAATAACGGCAAAGAGAGTTATTTGCTGGGTTGAAAGGTGGTCATCCGCACCCGTCCTGACCGACGATGGATGCAGCAGATAGAATGCTTGAACTTTTAAGGATCTTAACAAGCGTTGATGGGGTCAAGTATGTTGCCATCATGAATCTATATTTAAAATGTAACTGTGCGCACGAAAAAGCTGAAAAAGGAGTTGTCTGTCGATTACATTAGTGTGAAGATGACAATTTACATCATCCGCTGAGGAGGAGAGGGGAATGCTCTCTGTTTAGTAAGGATGGATCGTCGATAGCAGTTGTAACTCGAGAAGGTACATATAGAGGCAAAGGGCTTTCCTTCATATCGATGGCATTCGCCCCTGCATCCATGTCGCCGAGCTCCCTCCTGTCCCATCATTTCGTTTAGGTTGGAGGCGATGTGCGAGTTGATGACTTTCTAGTCATTTTGTCAGCTAGTTTACGAATTTAACTCAGACAGCTCTTTGGCACACATTTTCAAATTAGATTTATATCGGAAGATTGATCTTCTGCCCTTTCTTCTCCAGGTGGATGCAGTGATCTATGTGGTGGACGCCTGCGACAAGAAGAGGTTTGCCGAATCAAAGAGGGAGCTCAATGCCCTGCTTTCAGATGAAGCTCTTGCTAAGGTGCCTTTCCTCATGCTCGGGAACAAGATCGATATCCCGCATGCGGCTTCGGAGGATGAGCTGCGATATCATCTCAGGCTCACCGACTTCACAACTGGCAAAGGGAAAGTGAACCTTGCAGATGAGACTGTTAGACCCCTTGAGGTGTTCATGTGTAGCGTCGTGCGCAAGATAGGCTACGGCGAAGGGTTCGAGTGGATGTCGCAGTACATCAAGTAGAGAGTAGATTTGATGCGGTACTTCTTTCTTCTCTCGGAAAGAAACCGAATCAACTGATTGCTTTCCATTTATATTGGAAACGTAAGCACATAGTTGGTGATTTCTGGATAGACATGTCCCCGTTATATGAGGACAATTTATTATGGTTCGCTGTTGTTCCGCATGTATTGAAACTCAGTTATTGCTCCTTAGATGAAGTACTCTGCCTGGACTGTAAGTTTGTAATAATTTAGCTGGCATTTCTGGTCTTTCTGAGGGTCGAAAGCTCTCAACCTAAATATTGCTCATTCAACATGAACTATGCAAATCTTTCTCTGTTGATTTCCTTTTTTAGGGGTGGATATGTCTCGACTTAGCATTTCCCGTACTTCTTATGAAATTCTTTTGTAGTCGCATTGATATTCTAGAAATAAATCTAGCAGTTTGCAAATACAGTACAGATGTTGCAGGCAAAAAGAAATACTGACCTCTTATACGTTACTCAACACTGATTGATCATTTGTACGCCGGTATTTTCATTTTGTGCTTCCGATTTATCAGCAAGATTCATAGAGAATCTGCAAGGAAAGTCTTTTGACAAAGAAGCCGCCTAATGAGATTTTTTGGCGTTTGATGTGGGCGTAAGGGAGTGATCATTCTTGGAAGATTTCTGGAGCTCGATACTCAATTAGGGCTAGACTATGTGGCTCTTCAGTCACGACATCCAGTGGGGGGCTTCTAGGGATCGAAGAGAACCGCAGGGCGAGAGTTTCCCCAGGAAGCGACAAGACGTTACTGTACGTCGCAGCTTGCTGTGCTTGTTGCCCATCATCGGTAATGGTCTTGATGGGAGTTTGAATCGAGAGGGATAGCCGAGTTCTTGAAATTGAGTAGCGACCGAGGTGGGATCGGTACCATCTTCAAGTAGAACATATTCCGCCTGCCAAAGCCTAGTACGTATCGATACCTCCTGAAATCCTAAACAAAATACTCGGTGTTCTGCGGAGGCGACGCCCTGCTGGCTTTTGTCCCTCCGATGGCAATTCAACTGGGATAGCCTGACAGAGAAGAGTACAAGTGAGGTCATCATGCACTAGGTTTGAGTTTTACCAAAATAAAAGTTTCGCGCCGCTTGGTCCAGAGTTAACGAGAGAGTCTCACTCTGCCTCTCTATTTTTATACTTTCGTGTCCGCCAAGGGTCGTCAGGTCGGACAAGATACGAAGAGCGAGGCTTGCCATCAATTATACACCTATTCATGTCATCACCTAATTATTTAGTAGCTGTGTAATGCATCAATTGGCCTGCAATTCATCAAACTATTTTTTTGGTAAATGGTAAATTGATCGTGTCTCTAAGGTTGAAAAGCGGATTACTCTGTTCTCGTGTGATGGGTTTTAGGTAATGGTCATGCGGGAGATGTCACCTCCCCTATTCTTACACGGAGCCTTCCCTCTTACTTTCCTTTTTCTTGTTCTTTTTTCTCACAATTAATAAAAATGTTTTTTTTTTGTTTGTTACTTTTTTTTTTTTGGTCAGTCCTACGCTAATCCTACTCTAATACTCACTCTCAGACTTTTGCCCTGCCTCCTTGTAGGGCGTGAGAGTTGAAACCCACTCCTGAAATGAAATCGTTCCCACCCCAATCCCCCCTGAGAAGGTGGAGATTTGTTTGTTACCTAACCTTTTACTTTTTATTAGCTAGTGAAGCCTTTTTTCCCTTCTCTACTTGATTACGTTTCTTTTCTCTAAAATATTTGATTAGTTCTATGACTACTTCGGCGAATTCCTAACAAACTTATTATGCTACCAATGAGAGTCACTTCTTGCAATATATTAGTTAATTTATTGTACCCTTTTCTTTATTTTTTTTCCTCCCTTGAAGTCAAAGGCGAAGGCAAGATTTATTTCGAAAAAAGAAAGAAAGAAAGAAAGGGAAAGACATGAAAATACACACCACCCCTCACAATTCAAGGGCATTGCATTTGTGAATTGCTACAATAAAATGGAAGCTTCAGTGAAAGAACGCAACGCAGTCGAACGAGCGAGTGTAGTAACCAACATATTAGATTGAAAATCTCTCTCTTTTTTGCGCGTAAAAAGTTGTGTCCGGATGTCAAAACGAGCCTTTGGCCTGCCCCTAAAGGAAGCCGCTCCAGTTCCCCTAATCTTAATCCGTCCGATTCGCCGATCACAAAACGTCAGATGCATCCTTACCGCACAACATTGTGATCCCTCCATTTCCTTCTGCATTTCCACTAATTTGCCATTTCCTCATAATCCCGACTTTCATAGGGACGTCACCCAGTCCCTCTCAACGCGCCACGTGTGGGCTTTGACAGGTGTTGACACCTAAATTTTGGCGATTTGATCGTTTATTTGTTGCATAGAAAATTAGGGGTTAATTTTATCCTTGAAAAAATTGCATAGCATATAGATTTAGGTGCATTTATTTTTTAATTTGTATTTTGTTGCATTTTATTGAACCGGTAGCGGATGGGTTCAAATTAGTTGGTCGAGCCTTTTTTTTTAAGTGATCGGAAATTATCTCGTGAAAAAATAGGAATTTGAAATTTTTGAGATGCAATTGGATTTTTTTTTTTAGAATATCTTTGGATAAGGCAGATGTGTGAAAGGATATTGCAATATATTTTTGCAAGATTTGGATTTAAGGAAAAATTCTATCGTAATCTTGAGCCCTTATCAATATGTGACAAAATTGGTGAAAAAATATTACGGATATGGATTTGAAGAAGAAATTGAGATCCTAATTTTTCACCTATAAAAGAGGATGTGCGTATCTTTTAAAGAGGGGGCCACACATTGAATACCCGGCCAAAAGTGAAACACCATAGCGAGAGGTATCCCATTGAGAAGAAGGAAGAACATCCAGAAGTTTCAAAACCTAGTTCTTCCATCACATCTACCGTCCCTCATCGAGCACCCCGGCCACTTCCTCTTGCCCCAAAGCTGACCTGCACCAGTGAAGATCTAGCGCTAAGACCGGTTCCTGCTATCGCGTCCTCGTTGACACGGAGACCAACGTTCTTGCTCACGGTCAGCAATTCTCGCGCTCATCATGTCCTTTTGGTGCCTCGCAATTGTGCCCGACGGAATGACCGACGGATTCATCCCCTCACGCCTTCATCGATGAAGTTTGCTGACCATCACCCAACAAAGCAATAGCCCACTTCGACAGATAAACACGTGGACGAGCAAGAATTACTTCATTGTGGCCATACAATTGATACACGTTGAGGGGCATCAAGACGATTGAACAGACGGCCACATCGAGTCGGCAAAAGGAGGGGTTAGAGAGCAACATAGACAAAAATCACACACCTCCAATTCTTTCTCACGTCTAGATCTCATTATTTTATTTCGGAGGATGCACACACGTGGGGAGTCTATGTAGAAATCCCCTCCATTCACAGCAACACCTGGAGGATATTCACGTCCCCATCATACATAACACCTTGAAAGAGAAATGCAGGATGTTAAAAAGCGAGCTCCTGCTGTTACCCGACACATTCACCGAGTTCGGACCGAAAGCCCCATGACGCGACCAACGTTGATCGCAACCTCCGTCGCAGCCCAATCCATCACCGAGGACGTTCCTTTCACGGTCTGTGGTTTATTGTTCTGCAGGTTTGGAACATACCGACGAGCGGTTGTTGGCCATGAACCGCCCATCCATCACTCACCAATCGCAAGTTGTAAATTCTGAAGCTGAAATTCGAAATAGGTAAAAGTTTTGTCTATTTTGATTTCCGAAAATTTTGTTTCCTTATTTGATATGTTCGTTGATGCACATAATGAAAATTCTCGATATGCTAAGGTATCCATAGTCTCGACTTACCTTATAAGTTGAGAAATTTTCCCAATTTCATAACGTGCATATGATTGATAGTCCGATTTTCGTGCCCGAAATTTGACTCACAATCGCGCGGAAAAATCGCCAATCCGATCTCACGCGTGAGATTCGATTCGTGATTTTGTTTAAATTTGGCCAACCCGATCGAGATATGGTTTGTCGATTTTTTATTTTTATTTTTATGGATATCGATCTTATCTTGCCTGATTTGCTATCGTGTGGTTTGAGTCGATCTCGTTTTCATAAAAGGAAAGAGAAATCCAAAAAATTTTGAATTAGGATTAGGTTCGTTTTGGAATATCTTTAGTCTTAGGGTTATCTTGCATATTTAGAATTGCAATCTTATTTCAATTTTTTTAAATAAAAATCCAAAAAAATGCATTCATTTATGATGTTAGCTTTTTTTAAATTGCATGTTTAATTATTTGGCAATTTTAATTTCGAATTTCATTAAAGAAAAAGAAAAAAAAATCAGAATTAGGACATTCTTTGCACGTCATTGCATATTAGATATAATTGCATGTTTAATTTTAAGTCTAGATAGATTTTTAGATGGATTGCATGATAGGTTAGTTATTTTTTTAAAATGCATGTTTAGAAGGCATTTAGTTTAGATAGCATTTTACTTAGTTTTCACTTTAGTTAGATTATTTTCTTTAGTGATTTTTAATTATGAATTTTCATTAAAAAAATAGAAATAAAAATCATGTGCACATCATGTAGAATTAGGTTCATGAAATGCACATCATTTAGTGATTACTATATTCATTTAATTATAACTTCCTTGGCATTAGAGTTAGGTCATTTGATTAATTTAGATTGCACATTTAATTATTGCATTTCTTTAGAAATTACCTTTACTTAGGTCATATAGCTTAGGCCATATTGTCATATCATTTCATGTTAGATTAGTAGCATGCATTGCATAAAACATTTTTTTCATTAAACAAGAGAAAATCCTGAAAAAGATTGAATGATTGCGTGTTAATTATAAATCATATCTAGGATTATTGATGTGAATTCTGATCTAACAACGCAGATGCTTTCGTTGCTATGAGGTAAGTCTAGCAATTTATTCATTGCTTTCTTGGGTGTGAAATTGGTGGTTTACGCACCTGCATGAACACCTCACATGTTAGGGAAGTAAATTAAAATCAATTCAAGCTGCCTACAAAACATTTTTTTTTTTTAAATAAAAGAGAAAGGTACCGAAAGGGCGTTAGAGAAATCTAGCGTAACCAAGTTCCCGTACCCAAAGTCTCTGATTCGTAGGAATAAAATGATTCTCCTATTATTTTACTTAGGTGTCTAATCGACTTACCGCAAATTGATTAGTGGCGACTCCTTTTGCATGCTAGATATTTGAACCCAAGTCGCGAGTTGGTATGGGGCTGGAGGCCCTTCAAAATGTTTCTAAGTCCCAGGCTCAAGAATCCATTAAATTAATTTTAGGTGGTGGTGCGACCGAATTTGGTCGCGACAATAGGGATCCAAACGACCCCTCTCAACGCACCACGTGCGGAACTTTGACAGGGATCCTACGACCCCTCGCTCGCAAGCAAGTGGGACTTTGACAGGGACCCTACGAGTACGACACCCCCACCCCGGACAATGGGAATCAATTTTTGCGATATATTAGTTAATTTAATGCACTCCCTTTTCTTTATTTTTTTTCCTTGAAGTTGAAGGCCGAGGCGACATTTATTTTGAAAAACAAAAGGGAAAGACATGAAAATACACACTACCCTCACAAGCCATGTGCATTACATTTGTAAACCGAAGATGTAATCAAGAATTAGAATATGTATGATAACATTTCTCTTCCTAAGAGCAATTTCTGTTTAGAAATATTCCTTGGACGAGTTTTTGAGTAGAAGAATATGTTACATAACTGCATAAAATTTATATTTTCGAATTAGAAAAAGAATAAAAATGTATTTGATAGGGCTATAAAAGTTTCTATTCCCATGTTTTTCTATTTGATTATACTAATGTTGATAGCGACTTAACAATTCATGTTTGGATAAAACTGGACTATTGTAAGGATGTAACTGATCAAGATACATTAAGATAGTATCAGAAAATCCAACTTAAAGATTAGCAAAAGTGGATGGCCGAAAATGATCCAAGATATTTCTTCATGAAAAGAGGGGAATCATGTAGTGCTCTCGGCCCATGCGCTTCCCATCTCTCTACTACCCATCATCATAAGCTTGTCCCCCCACGAGCCAGTCCTTGGCTTTTTCCTTGCGAGATCTAAATTTTTCCTCGCGAGATCCAACTTTGATTGGCCTCTCCTGATTCGTCATGGAAGATGACGAACAAGAGAGAGAGAGAGAGAGAGAGAGAGAGAGAGGCCTCTTTTGATTAGTCATGGAAGATGACAAGGAGAGAGAGAGAGAGTCATTCAATTCGTGATTAGCATATAACTTACCTTCTGTTTGGTCCACTATCATTCGCAATTTGCGATCAGATTAACATGCATGCTTGGATGGTTACTTACTTTTGACAACTGTTGTCCATTTTGCTTTTGGGGTATTAAAAGTGGACTTTAAATAATAATAATAATAATAATAATAATAATAATAATAAGAGAAAAACAACAACAACAATGATGATAATAACAACAACAATAATAATAAAGAAATCTCAAAATGCATGTATGCGTTATTCATCTCAATCATAACCCAAAAACATATCTAAATGCTGCCAATATCTCCTACATCAATATCAGCAAGCATGGCATTCGCGTCGAACATCTTAGCCATCGAAACTCTTATGAGAGACATGTATAAAGACAAGTGCCCACACATGATCCGTAAGAGACATCACAGATCTTTCATCAGGCAACTCCAAATGGCTAAACTAAGTGCATAAGAGAGCGGTAACGGGCATGGATGCGCTCATGGCTTAGAGCACTATTCTTACATGTTAGTTATGATACAATGAAAATTTGAATAAAACAATGCATGGTAGCCACGCATGTGGATACACCTGCGCGTATGCCCAAACGAGGACCTAACAGTCTGATCACCGAAACGAAATGATGATGTGGATTGTGTTAAGAACCTCATAGCACGGCCTACCCGAGCATACTCTGCACAAACATGCTCTGTTGTGGCTTCAACGAAGGAAAGGAATGAAGAAGTTGCTGCTATGACAAAGATCAGAAGAAGTGAAGCACGCAAGGCAGTAAACAAGTTGTTGACCGTACCAGCCACGTATGTGCATGATGTTCAGGATCAATCAACTAGGAAAGCCACGAAGTCGATGATGAAACTTCCAAGTTCCACGTGTTCAACTCTAAGTGGAGATCCTTTGCTGGAGAACTGTTATTCTGTTTTGGCTTGTCTAACAGAATGAGCAACAGTTTTCTCTTCCATTTGTGTTAGTCGGTTTTTCCATTCTATTAGTTAGTTTTCCCTTCTTCGTCAAGTCCATGTAATACAAATAGGAAAACAGAACAAGCCATTAAAGGAGCGAGCTCTCAGATGAACATTTGTGCCTTGAATACAGAAAGAAGAAAGTCCAAAACTCCTTGTTCATTTTCATCGTTCTCTCTTATTTCCATTCTGCTCATCTTCACATGGTATTAGAGCCTACCTGAGAGCACAGATCATCTTTGTTGGCTGTTCCATTCCAGCAACCGATCGCTCGCGAAATCCAATCGAAGATGCCGAAGTCGCAGCAAATTGAAGCCGCTCCTGAGCTTCATTGATCGCATCTCTCTGTTTTGCTCAGTTTGTTGTTCAGAGATCTCGAAGTGCCTTGCACTCGCTTAATCATGCTTTGTCAGATCTGATCATAATTCTTTCTTATTTTGGACAAATTTCTGGGCATTTGAAGGCATTTAGTAATTGCCCAAAATTTTTATTCTCGAAATAGAATGTGTTTTTACGACCCTTAATTTTTTTTTTTTTTGTGATTTAGAATTTCTTTTAATTTTTGAATACTTTTATTATATTTTTCTCTTTTAATTTTTAAAATAAATTTATTATACAATTTATTTTATTTTCAATTATTTATTATTTATTTTAAAATTTTATCATATTTTTAATATAATTTTATTATGTAATTTTATTATACTTTTAAAATGTATCTGAATTTCTTAATAATTTCATTATATAGTTTTATTATATTTTTTAATTATTTTTTAAATTTTATTATATTATTTTATCATATTTTTAATATAATTTTATTATGAAATTTTATTTTTAATAATTTATTATATTTTTAATAATTTATTTTAATTTTTAAATAATTTTATTATATTTGTCTTTTCTACACTCCCCTCCTCCCCCCCCGGCCCCTCTCTTTCAGCGACTCCTCCTTCCCTCCTTTCCCGAAGCCATTTTTACTCTCTTTTTCTCTCTTTATTTTATTTCTTTTTCTTTTCTTTTCCTTTTATTTTCTTCTTCCCCTTTTCTGGTTCCTCTTCTTCTGCACTTCCCCAAACGACGCCTGCAGCTTCCGTCTTTCACCGAAACAGGCTTTCCTCAAATCTCACCCAAAAACAACACCGTCACCGAAACACCACCCTCTGCCGATCATTCCCTCCGACCGACGTCGACTACCGCCGGCTGACTACTTGGCTCGGCTTCCACCGAATTTGGCCGGGCTGACAGAACTCGGCCCCATCGACCGGGCACCTTTCGAGGTAGCCTGATGCCAACATCTTCCAACACCCACCCGTGCCAATACCGTTAACCTTCCCCTTCCTCGAACCGTCCACGACCAACCCACAAAACCAAGGAATATCTGCACGGATCTGGCCTAGACAAAACGTCGAACATCTGGGGTCCGCCCACTAAAAGGCCAACGAAAGCTCGACAGGGAGATCAATCAACAATCCAGGCAGAAACAACAACCAAGAAAAGTCTAGAGACAACAAATCGTAGCGCGCCGGGGTCGGGTCGGAACTCGGGCAAACCGAAGAGCCACGAGCTCCGATCCAGCGAGCTGAAAAACAACGCAAAAGGAGCAAGTTTGTGCGGTCGGGTGACAGGTCCCTACTCGGCTTGACGATGGCGGCCAGCAGGCAGACCCGAGACGGATCGAACCGTGGCCAGCCGCCCTGGCGTCGTCGAGATGAGATCCTCGAGTCGAAGGGGATTGAACTCGAAAGGAGACTAACCGGAAAGATGGATGCCGGGAAGCGCGATCACGGGCGCGGCCAAGCTTCTTTCTTGGCCTCAACTCTCGATTTCTTGCTCTGCTCTCACTCACGACGCCCTCTCTCTCGGGCTCTCTCCTAGTTCGCTTGCTCTCTCTAGCTCCTGGCCGTCTCCTCTCCGAGCGTCCTCTCCTGCCGCTCTCCAACGCTCGCTCTCCTCTCTCCCTTTTAAGCCGTTCAGCGCGCATGGCCTCCTGCGACGCCGGCTGCCACTGCCGGCTTGGCCCCGACCACCAACTCCCGGTCGAGCCTGCCCCTGCCTCCTCTGCCCCTGGCCTCTTGTATGTACAATATACTGGCAAAAAGAAATACTGGCAAATACAGTACAGATGTTACGGAATGGACAATATATTATCGTTCGGTGTTGAGAAACATACAAGAGGCCAGTATTTCTTTTTGCCTGCCACATCTGTACTGTATTTGCAAATTGCTAGATTTATTTCCAGAATATCAACACAACTACAAAAGAAGTTCATAAGAAGTACGGGAAATGCTCGGTCGAGACATATCCACCCCTAAAAAAGGAAATCAACGGAGAAAGATTTGCATAGTTCATACTGAATGAGCAATATTTAGGTCGAGAGCTTTAGACCCTCAGAAAAACCAGAAATGCCAGCTGTATTATTACAAACTTACAGTCCAGGCAGAGTATTCATCTGGGGAGCAATGACTGAGTTTCAATACATGCGGAATAAAAGCGAATGATAATATATTGTACGAGAACATGTCTATCCAGAAATAACCAACTTGATTCGGTTTCTTTCGGTTTCTTTCCAAAAGAAAGAAAGAAGTACTGCATCAATACAGCACATTTATTAACCCATCAAATCTGCTCTCTACTTGATGTACTATGACATCCACTCGAACCCTTCGCCATAGCCCATCTTGCGCACGACGCTGCACATGAACACCTCCAGGGGTCTAACAGTCTGATCCGCAAGATTCACTTTCCCTTTGCCAATCGTGAAGTCGGTGAGCCCGAGATGATATCACAGCTTGTCCTCCGAAGCCGCATGCAGGATATCGATCTTGTTCCCCAGCATGAGGAAAGGCACCTTAGTAAGAGCTTCATCTGAAAGCAGGGCATCGAGCTCCTTCTTTGATTCCGCAAACCTCTCCTTGTCGCAGGCGTCCACCACATATATCACTGCATCCACCTAGAGAAGAAAGTGCGGAAGATCAATCTTCTGATATAAATCTAATTTGAAAATGTGTGTCCAAGAGCTGTCCGAGTTAAATTTGTAAACTAGATGACAAAAGGAGTAGAAAGTCATCGACTCGCCCATCGCCTCCAACCTAAACGAAATGATGGAACAGGAGGGAGCTCCGCGACATGGATGCAAGGCAAATGCCATCAATACGAACGAAAGCCCTTTGCCTCTATATGTACCTTCTCGAGTTAGAACTGCTATCAACGATCCATCCTTACTAAACAGAGAGCCTTCCCCTCTCGTCCTCAGCAGATAACGTGAACTGTCATCTTCACACTAATGTAGTCGACATATAACTCCTTTTTCAGCATTTTCATGCGCACATGGTTACATTTTAAGTATAGATTCATGATGGCAACATACTTGACCCATCAACGCTTTTTAAGATCCTTAAAAGTTCGAGCATTCTATTTGCTGCATCCATCATCGGTCGTGGTCACAGATGACCGCCTTTCAACCCCACAAAGAACTCTCTCCACCGCTATTAGTTTTTCGGTTTAAGAAAAAGTTTTCCCATTTCCAAACTCTGAGGGCAAAAACATCCGACTACTCTCAGTTCACATGCATCATTTTTGCATGACGTATAAAAAACTACTGCAGAATCCGTGAATGAATCAACCAAAGGGGACGCAATTACAGGGGCATCCGAAAACAGGAGCTTTCGAAGAAGAGAGAAAGAGAGGAGCTTCACCTTAGCATAGTAGTCCGGCCAGACTCTGCGAGCGATCTGGCGACCACCCAAGTCGAAACCTCTGAACTTTATCTTCCCTATACTCAATTCCTGTGAAGTCGGGAACTGGGTGGGTTGGTGCAGTACTAATCTCTGCCCATCACAGAACCATATCAGAATCGTTCAGCTTACTTTCGATAAGCATGTATCCTCCTACGAACGCGCTACATATATCTACGCATTGTAGACTAAGAAATATAAGAGAAACCTATACACAACAAGCGCAAGAGAGGAGGCCCCGAGAAATGAAAGGAATCAATGACGAAAACAAGAACAGATTGGGAAGAGAGACTCTCGATCACGATAAGAAAAAAAAAGCAACTTCGGAACTGTGTATTTCCATCGAAGGGAGTCTCTACGAATTCAAACAAAAGTACCTCGTGCTTCAGCGTGCAAAGCAGGGTGGTCTTCCCTGCATTATCCAGTCCCAAGAACAAGATCTTCGCTTCCTTCTGGCGCAGACCCAGAGACGCCAGAGCTCCATAGAACCTATCCACCGGAGACATCACTCCCTTTCTTTTTTTTTTTTTTTTTTTGTTTCTTTACGACCGAAAACGAGAAGAGATGAGCAAAGCAGGGAGCTTGGGAAGAAGAAGCAATAAGCAAGAAGAAAGAGCTCTTGATTGCGGTCTATTTGATTATCAACTTTTCATGAAATGGGCGAATCGACCCGCAAATCGCACAGGACCTCCCCCGATCGGACGGTCACTAACTGCACTTCCAAACGTGGTCATCTTGATCCGTCCACGTGTTGGCGGAATCGGACGGATCCGAAAACAGAGCTATTAAAAACAAAAAGGATGGTGTGTCCAGAGAAGCTCTCTTTTTTGCTCTAGTTTACCCTTAAACTAAAGCTTCATCAGCTGAGCACTCCATAAACTAAAGCTACTTCAGCTGCTGAGCACTCCACAAGTAGAACAAAAAGGCAAGAAGTGATCGACCGAACCATGAAAGAGCACTCCATGAGTGCTCAGCAGCTGAAGTAGCTTTAGTTTATGGAGTGCTCAGCTGATGAAGCTTTAGTTTAAGGGTAAACTAGAACAAAAAAGAGAGCTTCTCTCGACCATCGGCATTGCATGAATGAATCTTGATCCGTCCGATTCGCCACGTGTTGGCGGAATCGGACGGATCCAAAACAGAGCTATTAAAAAAGAGGATGGTGTGTCGAGAGAAGCTCTCTTTTTTGTTCTAGTTTACCCTTAAACTAAAGCTTCGTCAACTGAGCACTCCATAAACTAAAGCTAGTTCAGCAGCTGAGCACTCATGGAGTGCTTTTGCATGGTTCGGTCGATTTCTTCTTGCTTATTTAAACAGCCTCTGCTTGCTTCTTGCTTCTTCCTCCCACGCTCCCTGCTTTCCTTATCCCTTCTCGTTTTCTGTCGAAAAAGAAGGGGAGAAAAAGAGAGAGAGAGGAAGTAATGTATCCGTTTAATGGAGCTCTGGCGTCTCTGGCTCTGTGCCAGAAGGAAGCGAAGATCTTGTTCTTGGGGCTGGATAATGCAGGGAAGACCACCCTGCTTCGCATGCTGAAGCATGAGGTACTTTTGTTTGAATTCGTAGAGACTCCCCTCGATGGAGATACAAAGTTCTGAAGTTGCTTTTTTCTATTATCGTGATCGAGAGTCTTTCTTCCAATCTGTTTTTGTTTTCGTCATTGATTCCTTTCATTTCTCGGGGCCTCCTCTCTTCATTTCGCCTGGTGAGTGAGTTGAGTGCACGACTCTTACGCTTGTTGTGTATGGGTTTCTCTTATATTTCTTAGTCTACAATGCGTAGATATATGTAGTGCGTTCGTAGGAGGATACATGCTTATCGAAAGTAAGCTGAACGATTCTGATATGGTCCTGTGATGGGCAGAGATTGGTTCTACACCAACCCACCCAGTTCCCAACTTCACAGGAATTGAGTATAGGGAATATAAAATTCAGAGCTTTCAACTTGGGTGGTCGCCAGATTGCTCGCAGAGCCTGGCCGGACTACTACGCTAAGGTAAAGCTCTGCTCTTCTTTTTCTCTCCTCTGAAAGCTCATGTTTTCTGATGCCCCGTAATTGCGTGCCCTTTGGTTGATTCATTCACGGATTCTGTAATAGTTTCTAAATGCTAGATAAAAATGATGCATCCTACTGAGAGTAGTCGGATGCATTTCGCCCCTGAGTTTGGAAACGGGAAAACTTTTTCTTCAACCAAAAAACTAATATCGGCGAAGACAGTTCTTTGCTGGGTTGAAAGGCGCCCACCACGACCGATGATGGATGCAGCAGATAGGATGCTTGAACTTTTAAGGATCTTAACAAGCGTTGATGGGGTCAAGTATGTTCCCATCATGAATCTATACTTAAAATGTAACTGTGCGCACGAAAAAGCTGAAAAAGGAGTTGTCTGTCGACTACATTAGTGTGAAGGTGACATCTGCCGAGGAGGAGAGGAGAAGGCTCTCTGTTTAGTAAGGATGGATCGTCGATAGCAGTTCTAACTCGAAAAGGTACACATAGAGGCAAAGGGCTTTCCTTCATATCGATGGCGTTCGCCCCTGCATCCATGTTGCCGAGCTCCCTCCTGTCACATCATTTCGTTTAGGTTGGAGGCGATGTGCGAGTTGATGACTTTCTACTCATTTTGTCACCTAGTTTATGAATTTAACTCGGATAGCTCTTCGACACACATTTTCAAATTAGATTTATATCAGAAGATTGATCTTCCGCACTTTCTTCTCTAGGTGGATGCAGTGATATATGTGGTGGACGCCTGCGACAAGGAGAGGTTTGCGGAATCAAAGAAGGAGCTCGATGCCCTGCTTTCAGATGAAGCTCTTGCTAAGGTGCCTTTCCTCGTGCTCGGGAACAAGATGGATATCCCGCATGCAGCTTCAGAGGACGAGCTGCGATATCATCTCGGGCTCACCGACTTCACGACTGGCAAAGGGAAAGTGAATCTTGCGGATCAGGCTGTTAGGCCCCTCAAGGTGTTCATGTGCAGTGTCGTGCGCAAGATGGGCTATGGCGAAGGGTTCGAGTGAATATCACAGTACATCAAGTAGAGAGCAGATTTGATGGGGTTAATAAATGTGCTGTATTGATGCGGTACTTCTTTCTTCTCTCGGAAAGAAACCGAATCAACTGATTGCTTTCCATTTATATTGGAAACGTAAGCACATAGTTGGTTATTTTTGGATAGACATGTTCTCGTTATATGAGGACAATTTATTATCGTTCGCTTTTGTTCCGCATGTATTGAAACTCAATCATTGCTCCCCAAATGAAGTACTTTGCCTCGACTGTAAGTTTGTAATAATGGCATTTCTAGTCTTTCTGAGGGTCGAAAGCTCTTGACCTAAGCTCTCGACCGAGCATTTCCCGTACTTCTTATGAACTTCTTTTGTAGTCGCGTTGATATTCTGGAAATAAATCTAGCAGTTTGCAAATACAGTACAGATGTTGCAGGCAAAAAGAAATACTGGCCTCTTGTACGTTACTCGACATCGATTGATCACCGCATGACTGGTAATTGTATGCCAGTATTTTCATTTTGCGCTTCCGATTTATCAGCAAGATTCACAGAGAATCTGCGAGGAAAGTCTTGTGACAAAGAAGCCATCTGATGAGATTTTCTGGCGTTTGATGTGGGCGTAAGGTAATGTTAGTTCTTGGAAGATTTTTGGAGCTTGGTACTCGATCAGGGCTAGACTATGTGGCTCTTCAGTCACGACATCCAGTGGCGGCTTCTGGGGATTGAAGAGAACCACAGGGGGAGAGTTTGCCCAGGAAACGATTAGACGTTACTGTACGTCGCAACTTGCTGTGCTTGTTGGCCATCATCGGTAATGGTCTTGATAAAAGTTTGAATCGAGAGGGATAGCCGAGTTCTTGAAAATGATTAGTGACGGAGGTGGAAGCAGTACTTCCTTTGATGGTATATTCCGCCCGCCAAAACCCAGTACGTATCGATACCTCCTGAGATCCTAAACAAAATACTCGGCCTTCTGCGGAGGCGACGCCCGGCTGGCTTTTGTCCCTCCGACGGCAATTTCAACTGGGATAGCCTGACAGAGAAGAGTACAAGTGAGGTCATCATGCACTATGTTTGAGTTTACCAAAATAAAAGTTTCGCCCCGCTTGGTCCAGAATTAACGAGAGAGTCTCACTCTGCCTCTCTATTTTCATCCTTTCGTGTCCGCCAAGGGTCGTCAGGTCGCACAAGATACGAAGAGCGAAGCTTGCCATCAATTATACACATATTCATGTCATCACCTAATTATTTAGTAGCTGTGTAATGCATCAATTGGCCTGCAATTCATCAACCTATTTTTCTGGTAAATGGCAAATTGATCGTGTCTCTAAGGTTGAAAAGGGGATTACTCTGTTCTCGTGTCATGGGCTTTTGGTAATGGTTATGCGGGAGATGTCACCTCCCCTGTTCTTGCACGGAGCCTTCCCTCTTACTTTCCTTTTTCTTCTTCTTTTTTCCCACAATTAATAAAAATGTTTTTTTTTGTTTGTTTGTTACCTGACCTTTTACTTTTTATTAGCTAGCGAAGCCTTTTTTTTTTCCTTCTCTACTTGATTACGTTTCTTTTCTCTAAAATATTTGATTAATTCTATAACTACTTCGGCGGATTCCTAACAAACTTTACTTATTATGCTACCAATGAGAGTCACTTCTTGCAATATATTAGTTAATTTATTGTACCCCTTTTCTTTATTTTTTTTCCTCCCTTGAAGTCAAAGGTGAAGGCAAGATTTATTTCGAAAAAAAAAAAAAAAAAAAAAAAAGAGAGGGAAAGACATGAAAATACACACCGCCCCTCACAAGTCAAGGGCATTGCATTTGTGAACCGCCGGCGTCGACGAGTCGGGTGAGCTCGAGGCTCGCTTGTGGCCGGCTGCCAGCCAAAGAAGAAGAAGAACAAAAAGAAAAAAGAAAATTAAAAATTATATTTAAAAAATTAAAAATTAATTAAAAAATTAATTTTAAAAAATAATTAAAATTCGATTTTTAAAATAATTATTTTTAAAATTATAAAAATTATCCATTAAATTGGTGTTGTATAAAACTATTTTAGCAATACCATTTTTTTTTAATATATATAAGAAATAATCTTTTTAAGTTTAGTTAAGTGGGTTGGGTATGGGTTGAAAAATTTACATTAGGCATAAATGGATCATAAATGGGTTAAATGGGTTAATTTGGATCGGACCATTAATGACTCGACCCAACCCACCCGTTTGACACCTCTACCTACAACTATGACCCCTCGCGTACATTGGGAATCAATTTTTGCGATATATTAGTTAATTTAATGCACTCCATTTTCTTTTCTTTTTTTTCCTTGAAGTCGAAGGCAGAGGCGACATTTATTTTGAAAAACAAAAAGGAAAGACCTAAAAATACAAACTACCCCTCACAAGCCATGTGCATTACATTTGTGAACCGAAGATGTAATCAAGAATTAGAATATGTATGATAACATTTCTGTTCCTAAGAGCAATTTCTGTTCAGAAATATTCCTTGCATGAGTTTTTGAGTAGAAGAACATGTTAAATAATTGCATAAAATTTATATTTTCAGATTAGAAAAAGAACAAAAATGTGCTTGATAGGGCTGTAAAAGTTTCTATTCCCATGTTTTTTATTTGATTATACTAATGTTGGTAGCGACTTAACAATTCATGTTTGGATAAAACTCGACTATTGTAAAGATGTACCTGATCAAGATATATTAAGATAGCCTTAGAAAATCCAACATAATAATTAGCAAAAGTGGATGGCCGAAAATGATCGAGATATTTCTTCATGCAAAGAGAGGAATCATGTAGTGCTCTCAGCCCATGCGCTTCCCATCTCTCTACTCCCCATCATCATAAGCTTATCCCCCACGAGCCAGTCCTCGGCTTTTTCCTCGCGAGATCTAACTTTGATTAGCCTCTCTTGATTAGTCATGGAAGATGACAAGAAGAGAGAGAGAGAGAGTAGCCTCTTTTGATTAGTCATGGAAGATGACAAGAAGAGAGAGAGAGAGAGTAGCCTCTTTTGATTAGTCATGGAAGATGACAAGGAGAGAGGGAGAGAGTGTGTCATTCATTTCGTGATTAACATATAACTTACCCTCTGTTTGGTCCACCATCATTCTCAATTTGCAATCTAATTAACGTGCATGCTTGGATGATTACTTACTTTCGACAACTGCTGTTGATTTTGTTTTGGGGGTTTTAAAAGTGGACTTTAAATAATAATAATAAAGAAATCTCAAAATGCACGTATGCGTTATTCATCTCAATCATAACCCTCAAACATATCTAAATGCTGGCAATATCTCCAATACCAAAGCATGGCATTCGCGCCAAACATCTTAGCCGTCGAGACTCTTACGAGAGACATGTGTCACGGGCCGATCGATTGGGATCGTGACCGTGCGGCGACTCGAGCACTTAGGATCGGATTGGATCGCTGAAGCACCTGAGCCAAGCCTTACTCGATCGAACGCTCACTCGCTCGCTTACCCGGATCGTAGAGAGAGAAAGAATCTAGAGAGAGAAGCTCTGGAAAGAAGATAGCTTTGTATTGCGGAAGTAGTGGATGATTACGAATGAAGGAGGACACCCCTTCTTATAGTCGAGGGCCTCAGATTACAACCATAGATCTAGAACTTAACCGGCGGACGAGATCGCACCGCCTCATCTACCGACACTAATGGCGGCTACTAACCACCGACACTTATGACAACTTATCAACTACTAGCTACCGACATAAATAAGGCTAAGGACTTCTAGAAGCTTCGGGGAGAAGGCTCGTTGGGAATCCGAGCGAGCATAGGAACTTGACCACGGACGAGTCAGGGTCGTACTCGGGGAACCTCTTGAATCGGCCTTCAATCGGCCCGTGACATTCTCCCCCACTCAATAGAGCGACGTCCTCGTCGCTCACAGCTTGACGGGTAGCCTTCTTGGTACGAGCACGGGCTTTGGCACGGGCTCTCTTGTTTCGGTTTTGTTTGGTGCGGACGCTCACGTACGATGGTCCACAACCTTCAATGATGAATTCGGACTTGTCACGCGGCTCTATCTTCGGCTTGGACGGAGCATGCGGCGTGTACTCAACCTCGGGGAAGAGCACTTGAATCGGCATGGCTTGCGTTGGAGTAGGATCCAACTCTACCTTCGGCTTCGCTTCGGCCAACTTGTTTAGTCGCTTCTCGGACTTCAAGTTCTTGTCGATGTGTCGGATCGTGGCGATGATCTTGGTGTTGACCACCCCTTTGATCATGGGAATCGTCGTCGGGTATTTCGGGTCGAGGATCACAAGGCACTTGGTCCTCATGTCGATCATAGATCTCACACTATGGAAGAATTGAATACCAAGGATGAGATCATAATCATTGAGAGGGATTACCTCGAAATCCATCTTGCCCTTCCATTCGCCGATCTTGATATCCACATCCGAAGTCGACCCTACGCCATGGACGCCTTCCGAGTTGACCGGTTTGAACGTCTTCCCAGTTGGTTCCACGCGAAGTTCCAAGGCCTTTGCAACCTCGGTCGACATGAACATGTTCGACGCGCCGGTGTCGACCAAAGCGTAAAGCGTTCGGCCGCCCACTTCGACCTCCACGAAGAACATGTCCGTGTTTGGTGTGATTTCTCCTTTGGACGGTGATCGAGCTCGAACGGAGTTGATTGTCTTCACGCCTCCAAGTCGAATTTGCCGCCTTTCTTCTTTGGGCTCCTCCTCCACCTCTTCAAGGGCTAAGAGGGCGTTGATTCGGCCCCTCTTTGGGCACTTTTGAGTCCAGTGCGGACCTTTACAAATAAAGCAAGGAGAGGGCGGAGGTTGATCGAACTTACTTGCGTAGTCCGTCGGTGGTCGACCCCTTTGGAAGGACGGCTTGGAAGTTCCTTCTCCCCATGTTTTGGCTCGGCCGCCTTGATCATGCGCGCCTCGAGGAGTGCTTCTCACTTCGTCTTTGCAAGGTCGATCCGACCTCCAATCTCTTGCTCGGTTGTTCCTCGGTTCAACCTTGGTGAGGTCGACGAGTGACTCGGCCATGCTTAGCGCACGCGCAAGGCTACTCACGTCCCGCCGCTTCAACTCGAGTTGTGCCCATGGCTTCAATCCATCCATGAACGCTCCGAATGCCTCCTCTTCGCTTAGGTTGCGAATTTGGAGTTTGAGCTCCGTGAATTCCTTCACGTACTCTCGGATCGCACCTCTTTGCTCGAGGCGATGGAGCATGCTACGAGCTTCTTGTTGAGCGAACTCGGGGAAAAAGTAGTCGCGGAACTCCCTCACAAAGTCATCCCACGTGTTCACGGGATCGGCGCCGCGTCTAACCTCGTCGCACCTATTACACCACCAAAGCATGGCCGTATCAGTAAGGAACATCGAAGCGGTTCGTACCTTGATCGGCTCGTCTCGGATGTTGACGGCGCCAAAGTATTGCTCCATGCTCCAAACGAAGTTGTCCACCTCTTGGGCGGATCGGTTGCCTTTGAACTCCTTTGGTTTTGGCACCTCAATTTTGGGCAGCGCTTGAGTAGACACCGCACCATTGGTGATGCTAAGTTTGCATAAGGCGAGCTCGGTCTTGAGCTCTTGGATCTCCGCCTTCATGACTTCGACCTCTTCCCTACACGGGCTTACCTCCTCGATCACTTGGACGCGCTCGTTCAAACCATCGATCGATGCTTCGAGAGCTTCGTCCTTGTCGAACAATGGAGCCGTAGCTTGGTTGATGCCGGTTGTGAAGTCCTCACGGAGCGAGCCCTCAACCTCCATGATCCGGTCTCGCACATCGTCAAGACCTTCCATGAGTTCGAGCACGGCACTCCGGACCTTCCCGAGCTTCTCATCGAACGCAGCTGCAGCATCCACCGAGGTCTCCCTCTTCTTTGATCGGCCGCGAGTAGTCTCCTTGACTTGCACGGCCTCTCCAACTATAGCCGCATCTTGGCTCGACATTCTTTCAAACAGTTGGCGCTCTTCAATCTTCGGAAACGGATCTCTCTTTTGCTCTGATACCACTTGTCACGGGCCGATCGATTGGGATCGTGACCGTGCGGCGACTCGAGCACTTAGGATCGGATTGGATTGCTTTGAAGCACTGAGCCAAGCCTTACTCGATCGAACGCTCACTCGCTCGCTCACCCGGATCGTAGAGAGAAAAGAATCTAGAGAGAGAAGCTCGGAAAGAAGATAGCTTTGTATTGCGGAAGTAGTGGATGATTACGAATGAAGGAGGACACCCCTTCTTATAGTCGAGGGCCTCAGATTACAACCATAGATCTAGAACTTAACCGGCGGACGAGATCGCACCGCCTCATCTACTGACACTAATGGCGGCTACTAACCACCGACACTTATGACAACTTATCAACTACTAGCTACCGACATAAATAAGGCTAAGGACTTCTAGAAGCTTCGGGGAGAAGGCTCGTTGGGAATCCGAGCGAGCATAGGAACTTGACCACGGACGAGTCAGGGTCGTACTCGGGGAACCTCTTGGATCGGCCTTCAATCGGCCCGTGACACATGCATAAAGGCAAGTGCTGACACATAATCCGCAAGAGACAGCACAGGTCTTTCATCAGGCAACTCCAAATGGCTAAACTAAGTGCATAAGAGAGCAGTAACGGGCATGGATGCGCTCATGGCTTAGAGCACTATTCTTACATGTTAGCTATGATAAAATGAAAATTTGAATAAAACAATGCATGGTAGCCGCGCATGTGGATGCGCCTGGCCGTATGCCCAAACAGTCTGATCACCGAAACGAAACGATGACGTGGACTGCCACATCGTTTTCCCAACTTTTTTTCACGATCACCAACCTCGTTGGCGTGGCAGTCGATGAGGAGGCACCATGATTTGACCAATTGGATTGGGTCAGCCAATAAGGTGCGAGTGTTGCAGGGAAAGGCATGCAATTGGTCTCCCCTAAAGACGGCTGTTTCTCCACTTTTGGTCGCTGACACCGTCCCCACTTTTTTGGCTACCTAATAATTGGTCGTAAAAAAACACGCACACATATATATACACATACATATACACATACATATGAAACGTGCCAAAATTTTTAAAAGATCCCTTATAAATTAGGTGACCTGAGTTTCACTTTCAAACATGTATGGGATTGCCCAGGGCATAGTTAAGTGGAATGAGATGCATTCGAAAGTTAAGACCCCCTTAGCCATCATTTCCATTCATCGATACTAGATAAAAGAATAATCCATCATATGATTGCTTGAATATTAGCGTGTAAAGGGGTCGCATCTATTCAAAAAGTCGAATGAGATCACTCAAAATTTTTCTAAATAAGACCATCAGATATATACGTTATTTAATACTTAAATGTTCAAACACATCCTTTCACACATAAGGCCAAATTTTGGGCCTAAAACTAAAATATGAAAAGATATAATAATGTTGGGGTGCATGTTGCAGAGTGAGGAAAGTATTTGCCTTGCCTTGGAACCCACCCTAATGATTTCGATTCCGAGTTTTAGAAACCTAAAACTTATCTTATAAGGTCCTCAAACACAAGTGCATCCATATTAAGATATGTGTTCATGTTTAATGATGACATAATGCAAAGCTCTAACAACTTTGCAAGCAAAATGAATTATCTTTTGATATCACGGTGAAGGGAAATTAAGCTTGGAAAGATGTGAAGTCATGATGCAGAGAATTTATAATTTAATTTTAATTTTTACGTGATATATTTAGCATTTATTATTTAAAGTTTCGTCTCTTTTGTTTTTTTAAACTTAATTTTAGGATTCTTAAGAATTTTAGATAGTATTCTAACATCTTACGTGGTTTGATTTTTACTTTAAATAATGATCTGATTAGATATTTAATTAATCTTTATGATGTAGTATATGTTTTTTTTCCCTCTCTTAAGTGTTATCTAATAGGAGATTTGTATATAGTGAATTGCCATTTTCTAGCATCTATTCGTTTTGTCTTCGCTTGTAATATGGCCTATCCTTTAATGAATCCATGAAAATTGAGAGTTCTTTAGCCAAAAAAAAAAAAAAAAATGAAAATAAAATTGAGAATAAAATGGGTTTGTCATTTAATGATATATCATGTCATCCTCTTGGGTGGGATGACATGATATATCTGCTCTCTAAAATGACATTGTTTCTTTTTTTTTTTTTGTTATCAAGAACAAAAAAAGTAGATTTTTTTTTTTTTATTTCTCATTTCTATTCCAAATCTATTCCCTAATCATTGGATAGGAAAATCAATTGATGTACACAAACAGATTTATGTTTTTTTTTTTTTTTGTGTTTTAGGGAGCAAAGAAACGTAGAAATAGAAATATTACCAAGCAGACCCTTAGCAACTATAATAAAGTAGAAGTTTCAATGAAATAATGCACAGTAATGTAGTCGCGCATGCGTATTACCTACCCTAAAGTCAGAAGGAGATTTGCGTAATTCTCCCCAATTTTCAAAACACTAATCTATATATTTGTGAGCATAGTCGCCGGCATATTAGATCGAAAGTCTCTCGCTTTCTTTGCGCGTATGAAGTTGTGCCCGACCGGTTCCTGTTCCCCTCGTTCTTGATCCGTCCGATTTGCCAACCACATAAACGCCGAAATGCATCCTCACCGTACAACAATTCCGCTCACCCGCGCGATCCCTCCATTTCCATTTCCATCCCTTTGGAAAGTAGTCCTGTGAATAATGAAAAGTGGGATCCTACGGCCAGTAAACTCTATTGGTGCCAACACGATCGAACGGACAGTATGAATTTAGAAACTGAGAGTTCCAGGACCCACCCAAACTTGCTTCTTGCTGAGTAAAAATTTCTTTAAATGAAAATCTTTGCCTTCCAACCCTTAATCACTAACAATACCCCCTCCACTTTCTTCTTGTTATAGCCGGTGACCTCCTTTTCTCAATTGCGAGCACGGTGCAGTGTCTATGACTTTTAAAGGGTAAAAAGACATTTTTGTCTAGTTTTCTTGAAGGGAATATTATTTTTACGCTTCCTTGATGAAAAAAAAAGGGAAAAAAGAAAAACAACAACAACAATTAGATAAATAGGTAAAAGTCTCAATAACAAGAAAGTCGGATAAAAGAATTTGATTAATCGTCATATGCATATGTAAAGGGTTATCTGATAATTTTTTTTAGAAATAATAATCGAAAGGAAATGTGACGTTACTCATGAAGAATACCACGAACCAAATCTATAAAGTGGGACCCTATAATCCAAAGTCGAATCAGAGAGAGGTGAACTTCTCATCGCTTGGAGTCTGCGCTATATAGCAAGAACATTCCTCTTCGTCTTGTGCAGGGAAACCACACCGGAGCAAGGTGGAGAAGGAACAAAATGACGCAGGCCAAAGAAGAGAGAAAAACAAGCAAGGCAGATCTGTTGATGGCCGTAAATTTTTAAATAAAAAAAGGAAAATGATATATTTTATGCGGAAATACTAGTGGGGCCACTCGTGCATGCGTCACTTGCTGATTGGTTAGGATGCGGTATTTCGAGACCATCTAATATTTTCTCCATAAGGCACGACGGTTGTCTGATTACCCGGGACGTTTATGTGGAGGAATTGGAGGGCTGCCGGTGCGAGACGGACTGTACGGTCGGGTTGCGTTTGACGTTTGCGTGATTGGCGAATTGACGGACCAAGATGAGGGGATGAGGTGTGGCTCCTTGATTGGCACTAAGAAGAAAAGGTCATTTAGGAAGCTTTCATACTATTTTTCGACTTCCGAGACACTTTATACTTGTTAAAAAAGTAAAGCAAAGAAGAAATTTTCAATTTAATATACCGATAAATAACGCATGTATAGATTAGTGGTTTGAAAATCGGAAAAAATTATGCAAATCTTCTGCTGACTTTAGGGTAAATGCATTATTTTATTAAATTTTCATTTATTATGTTCGTTAGTCTTCAGTTACATTTTTTATCTACAAATGCAATGTTCATAACTTTTAAGGAGTTAGTGTGTATTTTCATATCCTTTTTATCATAATAAGTCTTTTTTTTGCCTTCAAATTTCAGGAAAAAAAAAGAGGAAAACGGAGTACAATAAATTGCGGAAGAAGTGATTATTAATGATAACATAAAAATAAAGATATTTTATAGAAAAGAAACATAATTAAGTGGAAAAAAGGGAAAAAAAGGCTTCACTTACAAAAAGGTAAATGTCAGATAACGAAAAATGGATTTTGTATATTTTAAATGGTTAAATAATGCAAATTGACAATAATATTTAAAATATCATTAGATTCGGCTCATCATCAATTTTTTTTTTTTTTTTTGAGTTCTTTTTTAGTTGTAATTTTCTTTTAGAAACAAAAACTTTATAACTCTTTGTTGAAAATTTTATACTCGGACGGTCAGGATCATGCCATCTCCGCATCGATGGCACTCATCTCCGATCGGACGGATCAGGATGAACACCACGATCTGCGTTCATAAGTTGAGAATCAAATGGACCGCAATAAAGTGCTCTTTCTTCTTGCTCATTGCTTCTTCTTCCGAGCTTCTGCTTTGCTCATCTCTTCTCGTTTTCGTTCGTAAAGAGAAAAAAAAAAAAAAAAACAGAAAAAAGAGAGAGAGTGATGTCTCCGGTGGATTGGTTCTATGGAGCTCTGGCGTCTCTGGGTCTGCGCCAGAATGAAGCGAAGATCTTGTTCTTGGGACTGGATAATGCAGGGAAGACCACCCTGCTTTGCAAGCTGAAGCACGAGGTACTTTTGTTTGAATTCGTAGAGACTCCCTTCGATGGAAATACACAGTTCCGAAGTTGCTTTTTTCTCTTATCATGATCGAGAGTCTCTCTTCCCAATCTGTTCTCGTTTTCGTCATTGATTCCTTTCATTTCTCGGGGCCTCCTCTCTTGCGCTTGTTGCGTATAGGTTTCTCTTATATTTTCTAGTCTACAATGCGTAGATATATGTAGCGCGTTCGTAGGAGAATACATGCTTATCGAAAGTAAGGATTCTGATATGGTTCTGTGATGGGCAGAGATTGGTACTGTATCAACCCACGCAGTTGCCGACTTCACAGGAATTGAGTATAGGGAAGAAAAAGTTCAGAGCTTTGGCCGGACTACTATGCTGAGGTAAAGCTCTGCTCTTCTTTTTGTCTCCTCTGAGAGCTCCTGTTTTCGGATGCGCCCGTAATTGCCTGCCATTCATTCACGGATTCTGTAATAGTTTCTAAATGCTATGCAAAAATGATGCATGCGGGGTGGATCATCCTATCGAGAGTAGTCGGATGCTTTTTGCCCCTGAGTATGGAAACGGGAAAACTTTTTCTTCAACCGAAAAACTAATACCGGCGAAGAGAGTTCTTTGCCGGGTTGAAAGTGTTGAAGATCACCGCCTCTCTCTCTTCTGGAGTTTTCTAGATCTCTCTCTAGAGTTCTCCATATCTCTCCCTTCTCTAGAATCTTCTAGCAAAATCCATAAGTTGCACCACTTCTAGACTTCTCCATAGAAATCTAGTTGTCAAGCTATAATAAAGTAATACTTCTAGAATAGTGTAGAAAGTCACTTTGCCTCCTATAAATAGGGGTTCTTGCCCCAACTAAGAGTGTGTGAGTAAGAAGTCCAAGGGGGTGTGTGGGTGTGTGTGTGTAGGGGTCTTGAGAGTGTGTTGAGTAGAGTGTGCTATGTATGCACGTGAGTGAGAGAAATTGTGTAGAGTTGTCTGAGCATTGTATATGGTGTGAGAAAATATTGTAATAGTGAAAGTTATATTTTGTAAATTATATTTGTACCACGTTTCCGCAAGACTCAACAATTGGTATCAGAGCAGGTCGTCGGAGACCGCGCAAAGACAGTGGTCGGGAACCATTGTAAGTGAGCAAGGTTGTTGAGGATCGTTGAGCCAAGGAGCGAAGGACGTCGGAGTTCTGCCAGTGCACAATCTGGGATTGTGAAGTCGGTTGGTCCGGGATTAGGCTTACTTGGTATAGTGTGGGGCATTATACTCAAGTCACGATGGCGGATTTCTCGAGTTATGTGAACGGCATGGAGAAGCTCAACAACTTCAATTATAATAATTGGAGTACTCGTATGCAGTATTATTTGCTTGGACAAGATTTATGGGATATCGTTGGCGGGAGCAACACCACACCACCCACGAATGATAGCGAATTAAGAAAATGGAGCATAAAATCAGGTAAGGCTCTTTACGTTCTTGCCGTGACTGTTGATGATGAATTATTGCAACACATAAAGAGTGCGAAGACCCCGAAAGAGGCCTGGGACAACTTGGCGACATTGTTTGCAAGGACAAACGATGCCAAGTTACAATGCCTGGAAAACGAGCTCCTCTCAATCTCGCAACAAAGTATGACGGTAAGTCAATACTTTTCTAAAGTTAAATCTATTTGCGAAGAAATTTCAAAATTAGATCTTGAAAATGCCATCTCTGAGACAAGAATGAGAAGAATAATAATTCACGGGTTAAGGCCGGAGTATAACGGTATTGTTACGGTCACCCGTGGATGGGCAAGTGAGCCAACTATAACTGAGTTGGAAAATATATTGGCCAATCAAGAGGCTTTAGATAAACAAATCCCTAAGGTCACAATTAAAGATGATGAAAGTGCCCTCTTCAGTAATAAAAGAGGGTTCAAGGGCAGAATAGAAATAGAGCAAGTGCAAGGGATGGCAAACCATGGAAAAATCATGGAGATTGGCGGAGGCAACCAGACAAGAAGGGTTATCAGCCAGGGGGAGCTCGTCAAGATCGCGACGACGATGAAGATGAAGACAAGAGCAACAAAAGGCGTAGCAAACGGTGCTACGTTTGTGGCAAGGTAGGACATATTGCCAGATTTTGTTGGTATAGGCGGGAAGAAGGAAATGTCGTCACTTCCTGCAAGGAGATTGAAAGCGAAGAAGAATGGGACTTTCAAGCGCCTGTTGCAGTGAAGGAACGAGAAGAGCTTGCAACCGCTTGTATAATTGAGTTGGATAATTCGACAGGTTCTATCACGACCCCGAATAAGAGCAAGCCAAGGGAGAACTCGAAGAAGCGACTAACAACGCCAACAAGCAGTCATGAAAAGAAACTGCAAGAGATGCAAGAGATGATAAAGAAGCTAAAAGTTGAGAAGGCAAAGATGGAGAATATGTTGAAAAAGAAGGATGAGATGCTAGGACAAAAGGATCAAGAGCTCAAGGCAAAAGAAAGGGAGCTAGAGAAGTTCCGATGTGAGTTCAAGAAGCTGCAGAAGCCTACTATGACGTTCCGAATTAATCATATCAGAAGAGACAACGAACAAATGAAGGAGAAAAATAAAGTTTTCTTTGAGAAAAGGAGGCCATCTACACCCTACATCCCATGGTATAAGGATCGGTGGAATAAGATCAAGGGGAAGAAATTTTATGAGGAAAATGATCAAGAGGGCTACACTAAAGTGCTTCGGATGGGATTGAATCGGTTGAAGCATGAAATGAAAGTCACAAATGAGAGGCTTGATCGAATGAGTTCCAATCTCAAAATTCTTAGAGGAGATATGCTGAATACGAAGATCGAATCGAATGAGAAGAAGGAAAAGGAGACCAAAGGGCAGAATGAATTGGCATTACAAAAATTCAAGAATCACAAAACTCAATGGAAAGTCGCAGCAGGAGAAGCAACTGAAGATGGAGCCATAGAGCCATCCACATCTGAGGAAGCTTCGCAATATGCTGAATGGAGGGAGATAGTTGAAGAGTCCAAAAACAATATCGGCATAGCTACTATATCTAAATTGAGAGAGAGTAGTCGGTGAGGGGGAGTGTTGAAGATCACCGCCTCTCTCTCTTCTGGAGTTCTCTAGATCTCTCTCTAGAGTTCTCCATATCTCTCCCTTCTCTAGAATCTTCTAGCAAAATCCATAAGTTGCACCACTTCTAGACTTCTCCATAGAAATCTAGTTGTCAAGCTATAATAAAGTAATACTTCTAGAATAGTGTAGAAAGTCACTTTGCCTCCTATAAATAGGGATTCTTGCCCCAACTAAGAGTGTGTGAGTAAGAAGTCCAAGGGGGTGTGTGGGTGTGTGTGTAGGGGTCTTGAGAGTGTGTTGAGTAGAGTGTGCTATGTATGCACGTGAGTGAGAGAAATTGTGTAGAGTTGTCTGAGCATTGTATATGGTGTGAGAAAATATTGTAATAGTGAAAGTTATATTTTGTAAATTATATTTGTACCACGTTTCCGCAAGACTCAACAGAAAGGTGGTCATCTGCGCCCACCACGACCGATGATGGATGCAGCAGATAGGATGCTTGAACTTTTAAGGATCTTAACAAGCGTTGATGGGGTCAAGTATGTTGCCATCATGAATCTATACTTAAAATGTAACTGTGCGCACGAAAAAGCTGAAAAGGGAGTTGTCTGTCGACTACATTAGTGTGAAGATGACAGTTTACGTTATCTGCTGAGGAGGAGAGGGGATGGCTCTCTGTTTAGTAAGGATGGATCGTCGATAGCAGTTCTAACTCGAGAAGGTACGTATCGGGGCAAAGGGCTTTCCTTCATATCGATGGCATTCGCCCCTGCATCCATGTCGCCGAGCTCCCATCATTTCGTTTAGGTTGGAGGCGACGCGCGAGTTGATGACTTTCTACTCCTTTTGTCATCTAGTTTACGAATTTAACTCGGACAGCTCTTCGGCACACATTTTCAAATGAGATTTTTGTCGAACGATTGATCTTCCGCACTTTTTTCTCTAGGTGGATGCAGTGGTATATGTGGTCGACGCCTGCGACAAGGAGAGGTTTGCGGAATCAAAGAGGAAGCTCGATGCCCTGCTTTCAGATGAAGCGCTTGCTAGGCTGCCTTTCCTTGTGCTCGGAAACAAGATAGATATCCCGCATGCGGCTTCGGAGGACGAGCTGCGATATCATCTCGGGCTCACCGACTTCACGACTGGCAAAGGGAAAGTGAATCTTGCCGATCAGACCGTTAGGCCCCTTGAGGTCTTCATGTGCAGCGTCGTGCGCAAGATAGGCTATGGTGAAGGGTTCGAGTGGATGTCGCAGTACATCAAGTAGAGAGCAGATTTGACGCGGTACTTCTTTCTCTCAGAAAGAAACCGAATCATGTGATTGTTTTCAGATTGGGAGTTCATGATTTCTGGATTGACATGTTTTCGTTATATGAGGAACACACTATCGCTTGCTTTTGTTCCGCGTGTTTTGAATTCTAGTCGTTGCTCCCCTGAAGTACTCTGCCTGGATTGTAAGCTTATAATAATACAGCTGGTGTTTCTAGTCTTTCTGAGGGTCGAAAGCTCTCGACCTATATACCAGTCATTGAGCATGAACTATACAAATATTTCTATGTCGATTTCCTTTTTTAGGGGACATGTCTTGACCTAGCATCCCAGTACTTCTTATGAACTTCTTTTTGCTGTCGCGTTCATGTTCTGTAAATAAAGCTAGCAGTTTGCGAGCGTAGGTCAGACGTTTTAGGCGAAAAGAGCTACTAGCCTCTTGTACATTACTCGACACCGATTGATCATCGCATGGCTGATAATTGTACGCCGGTATATCCATTTCGCGCATCCGATTTATCAGCAAGATTCACAGAGATTATGCGAGAAAAGTCCTGTGACAAAGAAGCTGCCTGATAAGATTTTCTGGTGTTTGATGTGGGTGTAAGGTAATGTTAGTTCTTGGAAGATTTCTCGAGCTCGATACTCAATCCGGGCTAGACCATGTGGCTCTTCAGTCGCGACGTCCTTTGCTGGCTTCTGGAGATCGAAGAGAATCGCAGGGCCAGAGTTTGCCCAAGAAGCGATTAGAACTTACTGTACGTCGCGGCTTGCTGTGCTTGCTGGCCATCGTCGGTAATATTCGTGATGGGAGTTTGAATCGAGAGAGATACCCGAGTTCTTGAAAATGAGTAGCGACGGAGGTGGAATCGGTACTTCCTTTGATGGCATATTCCGCCCGCCAAAACCCAGTACGGTATCGAGACCTCCCAAGATCCTAAACGAAATACTCGGCCTTCTGCGGAGGCGACCCCCGGCCGGCTTCTGTCCCTCCATCGGCGATTTCAACTGGGTCACCGAGTTCGATTGGATGCCCTGCACCGAGAAGACTACAATTGAGGTCGTCGTGGTTATGGTTTAGGTTTAGCGATCGGATGAAAGCTTTGTGCTTTGTCCGGAATTAACAGGAGACAGTCGCTCCGCCTCTCGATCTCTATCTTTTCGTGTCCGTGAAGGGTTTGCGAGGTCGAACGAGGTATGAGGAGTGAAGTTTCTCATTGACGATACGTCGATACCCACATTCACGTCATCACCTTTTTCTTTTTTCTTCGGTCATCGCCTATAATTCACTAGTTATGATGCATCAATTGCCCCACTACTCATCCAACTATTTTCTGGTAAATGGCAAATTGATCATGGCCCTAAGGTTGAAAACGAATTAGCCTATTCTTGTGTCGAGGGCTTTTCGATAAGAGGAAAGACACAAATAATCTATGAATTTTGATTTAATATGCAATGTGATCTATGAATTTTAATAATTATGTAATGTCATCCGAAACTTTTAATTTTCAATGTAGTCCTGAACTTTTAATTCATTTTCATATAATTCAGAAATCATATTGAACAAATTAAAAATTTATGGATACATGCATATTAAGCCAAAATTCAAAAATTATTTATATCGTTATGCATTTTCGTAATGATTATGCATGTTCTTACATATAATACGGAGCCTTTCCTTTGATTTTCTATTCTTTTGTTGTTCTTTTTGGTCATCTAGACCACTTCATTTGTCAAAGGAACTTGACTACGACTTGATTTTTTTATTTTTTATTTTTGGTCGGTGACTACGACTTGATTAAATGAAATTTTTTTGTATATTTCTTTTAATAGATATGACAAAAAACCTTACGAGCTTTAGCTATGGCTAACCTTTGACCCTCGAAATTTTAACCAATACCCAATACCCTCCTCCATTTCTCATCAACATAGTGTAGAGTGCATGACTTTAAAGAGGTAAAGCTATACCGACCAAAAAAAAAAAGAGGTAAAGCTATACTTTATTCTTGTTTTCTCGAAAGGAAATATCGTTTTTACATTTAGTTGATATAAAAAAACGGAAGAAAAATAAATTAAAAACCCTAATTAAATAAATAGAAAAAAGTCTCAAAAACAAGAAGGCCAAATGACCAAAATTGAATAATCTTTATGTATACTTTAAAGGGTTAATTGATGTAAAAAATGATTGATAATGTTAAATTAGTGTTTCAAATTTAAATTCGTATAAAGATTTGTTAAAACAAATTTATTGAAAAAGATTTTTTCAAATGGATTAGAATTTCTTTGTTGAAGAGTTTGCCACTAAGGTCCTATTTGGTAACCAAGCAAATAGTAAAAATTTCTATTCTTTTGTTTTCGGGAATAATTTTGGAACAAAATCGTGTTTGGTAAAATTTTTGTTCCCAGGAACAAATTTCTATTTTTTTTTTCTTGGAAGTAAATTTAGAACAAAATCAAGAATAAAAAAGAAGTTGATTCTCGTTCCCGTGAACAATTCTAGAATCAAGCCCATATATTTTATTTTTTTTGTTCTTCTTCCCTTTTCTTCTTCTTCATCCACCGCCACGGATCCCGTCTGCCGCCCACCGCTGCCGGTTGCCGACAACCAGTCCAATGAGCTCGCCAGGCTAAGGTGAGGTCCGGTGAGCTCGCCAAAAGCAAGCCCAGCCACCAGCGAGGCTCACCTAAATCTAGCAAGGTCGAGCCCCGCTGGCTGGGCAAGCTTAGCTAAGCCTTGCCTAGCTGCCGGTGAGGCTCAACCAACGAGGGCTAGCCTCGCCGAGGGCTGGCAATGCTCCGGTGAGGTCGCCAGCCCTAGTCTAGCCGGTCGCCGGTCATCTCAAGGCCTGTGACTAGCGACTAGAAGAAGAAGAAGAAGAAGGGAAAGAAAGGAAAAAAAAATGGAAAAAAAGTAATAAAATTATTTAAAAATTAAAAGAAAATAATTTGGTTCTATTTTGAGTACGATACCAAATACAATTCTATTCCAGAATCATAAATTTTATCCAATTACCAAACACGTTTTTTGCTTAGAAATTATTTTCGGGAACAAAGTAAAAATGAATCATTTATGATTAGAAATTGTTCATAGGAATAAAAGCTTTACCAAATGCCCCCTAAAAGACAAAAAACGGGCTCATATATTTATTTATTTGTGGGGGCAGAAACGTCTTCTTCTAAGAGAGAGAAGAGCCGCACTTGCTCAAGCTGCACATGGCGTGGCTCAGGTAAAAGTTGTTTACTTTATGCACACATATAAAAACGCCTAGGTTTTCTTCAGCGAAAAAAAAAAAAAAAAAAAAGCGCCGCGCAAGAAACCACACAAGCTGAGAAGAGAAGTAATGCAATGAAAAGCAAGCCGCCGTACGATGCGTGGAAGAAAGAGCGCAGTTTTTGTTTTTCACCGTACGCGAGCGAGCGTATGTATTGCTTAGGGCTTGAACATCAAAGATTTGTGCTGTGAATTTATGTCTATTTATTTTTAAATATTTTGAATATAAGCTTAAATTTCAGTGGTAGACACTTGATAATAAATTTATTATGAATGATTATAATTTTAATTTTTCGATTATAATGAATTATTTGTTATTAACTCACCGCATAGATATAAATACCAATACTCGAATCAAACCACATAAATCTCTAGTATCATATTATTCCTAATTTATTTCTTTGGTATATTTACATTAACTTAGTAAAATATGATGAACCGAATCCATAATGATATTTTAAATATTGTTGTCAATTTGCATTATTTAAACATTTAAAATTTACAAAAGCTATTTTTTGTTATCTTACCATTAACTTTTGTTAGTGAAGCCTTTTTCTCCCTTTTCTACTTAATTATGTTTCTTTTCCCTAAAATATCTTTATTTTCATGTAGATAATCACTTCTTCTGATATTTTAGTTAATTTATTGTACTCCTTTTTCCTTATTTTCTCCTCGAAGGTAGAGATTTTTTTTATAAAAAAAATGAAAATACGCACTTACCTTTGAAAAGTCATGCACATTACGTTTGTACATAAAAAAATTAACAAATGGTTCATGACAGTAACAAAATAAAAATTTAATAAACAATGCATTTACCCTAAAGTAGCAGGAGATTTTCCATAATTCTTCTCGATTTTCAAACGATTAATCTATAGATGCGTTACTTATCGGTATATTAAATTGAACATTTCTTCTTCGTTTTTTTTTTTGCAAGTATAAATTGCCCGGAAGTCGAAAAATAGTAAAAAAAAAAAAAAAAAAAAGCTTCTTAATGACTTTGCCTCTTTGGTGCCAATCAAGGAGCCACACCTCATCCCCTCATCTGGATCCGTCCGATTCGCCGATCACAAAGACGTCCAACGCATCCCGAGCGTACAATCCGTCTCGCTTCCTCAGCCCTCCAATTGCTCCACGTAATCGGACAACTGTCGCGCGTCGTCTCCCCGCGTCGCGTCGACCACGCTGTCATCTCATCTTGCCCCCGAGACGCAACCCACCCAATCAACACCTCCCACGTGGATTAACCCGACATCCACCGTGGATAGCCAGTCACCCTCTCCCTCCCGACGCGCCACGTGCGCAGTCAACCGGGTATGAGGACCCTGCGCCGGTAAACTGCTTGTGCGCCAAGCTTTCGAACGGAGAGTATAAATTCAAAACTGGTTCCGGCTAAAGTTGCTTCAAGCTCTCACCTATCTTGATTCTTTCTCATTGTCGGTTGAGATTTCGGGGAATTTTCACTTGGGTTTTTTTTTTTTAAAGAAAAGAAAAAAAGAGGGAGCGATGTTTCTAGTGGATTGGTTCTATGGAGCTCTGGCGTCTCTGGGTCTGTGGCAGAAGGAAGCCAAGATATTGTTCTTGGGACTGGATAATTCAGGGAAGACCACTCTGCTTCGCATGTTGAAGGACGAGGTACGTTCGTTTCACTTCGCAGAGATTCCCTTCGATGGAAACATACAGTTCTGGAGTTGCTTTTTCTCTTATCGTGGTCGAAAATTGTGCTTTTTTAGTCTGTTCTTACTTTCGTCATCTATTTCTTTTGTTTCTCGAGGCCTCTCTGCACACCATTTGGTGAGTTGATTGCATGACTCTTGCGATCGCAATGTATGGGTTTATAGTATATTCTTTAGTATACAATGTGTAGATATATGTAGCGCGTTCATAGGATGATAACACGCTTGTTGAAAGTTAACTGGAAAATTTTGGCCTGGTTCTGGCAGAGATTGGTTCAGCACCCACCCACCCAGTTCCCGACTTCAGAAGAACTGAGTATAGGGAAGATAAAGTTCAAAGCTTTCGACTTGGGTGGTCACCAGATCGCTCGTAGAGTCTGGCGGGACTACTACACTAAGGTAAAGTTCTGCTCTCTCTTTCTCTCCTATGAAAGCTCCTGATTCGGGACATCTCTTTAATTGCGTGCCATATGGCCGATTGATTCATGAATTCTGTAACAGTTTTTGAATTTTATGCAACATGATGCATGTGGGGCAGATCATCCTACTGAGTAGTCTGATGCTTTTGATTAATCATGTTAAACTCATCACTTCGAATGCTTCATTCTTGTCTGTGGATGTGTTTCTTGACTTTTGAGTTGACATAGTCAGATGGGTGGCTCTTAACTTTCAGTTCACTGATTTTATTTACTGCATTAAGTTTTCAATAGGTAACCCTGAAATTGAACCTTTAGTTTACTTTGAGATCAGGTTTGACCTTGTTGGATTGAGGTGAGGGAATGCTTATGCAATCGCCGCAACTTGGCCATCGTCCAGTTGTACTTACGTTGCTTATAAACAGGGGCTTTATGTTGGCCCAAAAAAAAAAAAAAAAATTGGATTTACGGGGACTGATTTTCATTTTCAGTAGTTTGGGTCGGCAAGTGACATGTTTTCATGTTATCTGGTCGTCGGTACCGATGGTTTTCTTGCACACTGTTGATTTTTCTTAGTTCTCTTCGGATAACATTGTGTCCTTTGCTAATCCATTTTCAAGATACTGTATATAGCCGGTGTGGCTGACTTGCAGTGTTTATAAGCAGATGTTACTATTTAATCTAATCAACTAGAAGTGTTGGCCAGTGTATTATTTGGTACTGGTTTTTCCTTGCTGAAAAAATTTCCTTTTTTCTGGGATATACTATGATGCCGGGGTTCTGCGATAGGGGAACCAAGTTTTGCTGAAAAAATTTCCTTTATGGATTGGTTGGCACTCGTTCACACTTGGCATTTTTAAACTTCAAACGATCATGTTATATGATTGTTGTTTCATATTGTTGCTGCACATGTATGGGAGCATGTGAAGTAATCACTCCGTCGAAGATGATGAAGGCTTTGGAACTTTTATATAGGTCGATGCGGTAGTGTACCTAGTCGACGCTGATTTGCTGAGTCAAAGAAGGAGCTGGATGCGCTCCTCATGGACGAGTTGCTGGCGAATGTCCCGTTCCTCGTCTTGGGAAACAAGATCGACTACCCTTCCGCCGTGTCAGAGGACGAACTGCGGTACTACTTGGGCCTTGCGAACTTCACCACCGGGAAGGGCAACGTCAGCCTCACCGGCACCAACGTCCGCCCTCTCGAGGTCTTCATGTGCAGCATTGTGCGCAAGATGGGCTATGGCGAGGGCTTCAGATGGCTCTCTCAGTACATCAAATGAGTATTTCTCTTCCTGGGGTGTGTATTTCGATGTAAGAAGCTGAAACTGGCGTGTATAGATAACATATATATTACATTTCATTTAGCTTTTGATAGTAGGCTCGCTCTATTTTGGTGGGACATATCTCTTTTTGCTCAAGAAGTTCTTGTGATCTTCTCATGGAGCAAAGGCAATTTGCTTTGTGTCTATGAATTTTACTCGCAGAGCTAGAAACCCTTAGCTATTTCCACAGACTTGGCTATTTCACTCAGCATGCGCACGAGTGCTTCGGAAGCTCTAGACGCATTCCCTGTCCAGGCTTTAAGAGATTGAGAAACTCTGGTTAAGCAAAAGCAAGAACACGATAAGAATCAGGAGTCGGCTGTGGAGCTGAGTTTACACAGGCCTCTCTATCATCTGCCACCTCCTCGGTTGGCAGTGGCGCTCGGCTAGACTCGGCTGGGCTTTGGTGCGGTCCAGTAGGATCCTCAGTGAGATCTTTGGGCTCCAAACAAAAAGTTCGGGTCGAAGAAAGGCTAATGGATAGGGGCTTCTACTTATATTCGAAGTCATGCCAAGAAAGTTCGTAGTTCATATTAATCCATGGTTGGAGTCGTTTGGGGGCAACCATTTGTTTCAATTCAATCAAATTTGCCGATGACAAGAAGCCATATGATGGCTTTTGATTATCTAGTTTAATTGAATTGAATATTCTTTTTGAAAGGGACATATGTTGACACCAAAAAATGACCAGTTTTGGGTTATTATTGACAAGTATCAAACTTAGTCGATGAGAGTAGAGCTCAGTCAACAATGAATGAAACAACCGGAAGGGAATTGACAACTTGCTAAAGAAGTAATTGACAACACTGAAAGTTATGGTTGAGAGCCTTCATGAAGAGTTGAAACGTTAATTGACAGTCATTGACAATAAGTAATCAACATGAAAATATAATTGTTGTAGTTAAATCTATTGCCACTAATTTAGGATTTTTTTTCAACTTCCGTGAATAAGTATTGTTAAAATTATAGGAGATCGTGTAACTTCTTGTGCATGTGGATCAGGAAATAATTTTTTTATTCAAATTAATTAATTGTTTAATGTAAAATCGTTGGTTACCCCAAGTGTATTCATGGTAAGCAGCTACCAATCAATTAAAGAATTTAACATTTTTTTGTAAATTTATCTTTATCTTTATTTTTGTGTAATTTACATGACTGAATACGATTGTCTCTAACCTCCGTACTTTTAGTTTTCTTATCATTTATTCTTCTATCAAAAACCAAAAAAGGACCTTTCGCAACCTGTGTTGATTCATCCATTTATACTTGAAGGATATTTCATCATATCTGATGAAACAATTGCATAATAGCTTTTTAAATATTTCTCATAATACGACGTTTTTAAATTAGTGTAATAAGCCTAAATTGCAACTTGCGCTTTGCGCGGAAAGACTATAAAAATAAGACAATTTCATTAATATTTGAAAATACAATATTTTAATATTCTATAAAAGTTTATCAATTAAAGCTAGATGTTTTCTATGTATTTCATATACCTCTGCAAGCAATACTTGAAGCAAAGTTGATGCAAGATTTTAGAATGCAATTGGTACGCTGACTACGATTAAAACATAATAGTATAGTATACTGACTACAATTACTTTCCTAAATCACACATTAAATCGCATTTAGAAAATTCATTCATGTTGTAACTCATTATGGAGAGATAATTAAGAAATGGTGGGAATTACATAATTGATTCTGGTCGAAAAGACCGTATGGGAAAGTTCATTAATTACTTAGGTGGTGTCTAAGTGGCAGCTCACTTTGTGGAGAATGTAACAAAATAATTCTTCCAACCAAGAAAAGGCCTCTCTATCTATGTCATCTTAGGTGTTAAGTGCGACCCTTATATTATCTTTGAAAGGGCTAATTGGAAATTAAAAGAACGGATTTAAGCAATCGCGAGGAAATAGAGAAGATTTGAAAGGATTGAGATATAATGTAGTTTGGCTGTTGGCAAGGGCAAGGGGAAAAAGCAGTACACTATAACGTGCATATCCTTTTATGTGTTTAGAAATTGATGTAAAATAAGGACATAACGAGAAAGAAGAAAAATTTGTTTATTAAGCATCCAGTCATTTGACGAAAAATGTGACCTTTTTGAAAAATATTTTTCGATAAATCATTTTTCGGGAAAATGACGATATTTTTTGGTAGTCGGCTAAAACTTGAAAATAAATTAAAAAAATATTTTCTAATGATTGGTATTTGATTTGGTTTTCTGGGAATTACCAAAAAAATCGAATTCTTTTAATTTTTATATTTAAATATTTAAAAATATTATATAATTTTTATAATTTTTAAAAATCGAATTTTATTTTTTCTTTTTAATTAACTTATTTTTCTTTTCCTTTCTCCTTCTTTCTTCTCCCTCCTCCTTCCTTCGCCGGCTGTGTGCCTCGGCGATGGTTGGTAGCTCGACAATCGGCCAAGAAGCAAGTCGGCAAGCTAAGGGCTTGGTCGATCCAGGTGAGCTCGAGCACCACCAAGGCCAGCAAGCTCAAGCTCACTAGATATAGGCAAGCTCAAGCCTCACCGGTGATTGGCTACGGAAGAAAAAATAAAAGGAAAAAAATAAAAATAATTGAAAACTCATTCTTTTTAAATTGTAAAAAAGAAAAAGAAAACATAAAAATTAAAGGAAAATGTGTTTGGTGAAAGTGGGTAAGGTGAAAAGGATATGGATAACGTTTTACCCTTTCTGAAAAGTAGAAGACATTTTTCTCACTATTGAATGTGTTTTTTTTATTAGCGAAAAGTGTTTTCTTTTACTAGTTTATTTTCTATGAAATGAATGCGGAATATCCAATATTGTTTTTCTAGAAGTTGTTTTCTGTGAAATGAACAGAGTCTAAGGCTTCCTTTGTTTTTGCAAAAAATAAATGATTTGAAATTCTTTTCCTAAAAATGATCGCTTGTATTGCTTATAAAATAAATAAACAAAAAATATTCTCATTACTTGCAAAAATGTTTAGACTTAAATTATCGTCGATAATGAAATATTTCCTATTGACTAATTATTTCAAACAATAAAAATGATCATATTTAGGAAAATGATTTTCAAATTATTTATTTTCCGTGAAACAAATACACTCTAAATATACATATCACTTGTACTCCTAGAAAATTATCCAAATAGTCTTAGACCTATTGTATAATGGCCAATCAATCCTAATTTTTTTTTTAAAAAAAAATTGACCAATTTAATTCTAAACCTTTTTGTCTGGATTAGACGCACAAACACAAGAAAATAGAGAGTAAAAGGCAAAACAAATAAAAAATGGCACATAATGTTTATCCTAGTTTACCCTTAACTTAGGGTTACATCCAGCAGAGGATTCTACAATAATTAGCATTTCTCGTATCTCTATTTCAACCCTCAATTACAAGTAAAAGAAATTATATTTAAGTAGTAGTAACTATTTTTTAGCCCGAGCCCAAATTACCAACAAATTACGGCTCAAACTATAAAAGCCCTCTAGTGTCTTCTTGTCAATGCAGAGTATAAACCATACCCCAACACTTGTAACAATTTTTCAATATAGTCTTTTGGGCAAATTTTAATAGAAAATTACCGACGTTGTGGTATAATTAGCCGTGACCCAAAAAAGCAAAAAAAGAAAGAAAAGGAAAAGAAAAAAATTCAAAAACTTAAAAGAGGATTGCAATAATCGTCCTCGTTTGTGCCGCGATGCTCCACTTTAGCGATTTTTGATAATAATAATAAAAAAAACCAAATGGACTGTATTGAAAAATCGTTATAAGGCTTGAACTACATTTGCAATTTCGACAAAAAAAAAATTAGTGTTCTTTTTTGGTCAAAAGTAAACATTTCATTCATATCTTAATATCTACAAATGATACATGAGAGGTTCAAAATAAAGAAAATCCGAAACGGTATAATAGAACAAGAAAGTACAAAACGTAATGATAAACATATTTTCATCCCACAAGAATGGATCCATATCGGCATCACAATAGAACGAACTGCAATCGATCTTCAAATTTCGCATTAGCATGAGTGATTAACACACACCATAACTTAGCATTATCATAAGTGATGAGCGGATACCATGATTTCCTTGCAGCGAAGCGGTTGGTGAGGAGCTCAACTCACACTCTACCCTTAAGGATTTTCATAGACGTGACCCACCAAATTTCTATGTAATCTAGCTCTAAGTAGCAGGAATTCAATTATGGCAGCAGTTATTTCACCTTCCTGCTTTTATCACTCGAATCATCTGCACGAGTATGGCTCACCAGATCAGGGGCGTGCGCGGTCGCATTCGATAGCTCTGCTTGGGAATCTTATTTCCCCGTTAGACATTAGTGTTTATTCGCGACGAGGACGTCCAAACCCTAAAGTAGAATATATAGGGTTTGGTAGATATCAATGTTGATGAATCTGTAGCCCATTAAAAAAAAAAAAAAATAGTGGCAACACAAAAATTGGAGAAAAAAAGAAAGATTTAATGATCTACGACCAAGATTTGCCACTAAAGATTGCATTCATTTGTACTTAACCACAGCATTTTGGACCACCCGAGGCAGCACCTGTTTTGACCCCCCAAAAAAAGGACAGCCACTCATATTGCCTACACTTTAATTATTAAGTTTGGTTATTTTGTTATTGTCTTAAACAAAAAATAGCCAGCTTCCGAGGCCAAAAAAAAGTAGACATGAATAATAGACAATTTCAAACAGCTTTCTTTTTTATTTGGAGTGTAAAAACAGCTTTTTTTGGAAAAATTAACCAATTAGTCATAAACTTATTTTTTGAATGTTAATGCAGTTCTAAACTTTCTAGTGTTGCCAACTCAGTCTGAATCTTTACGCAAAATTTCAATCTAGTCATTTCGATCAATTTCACTGGTAATCGTTGATGTGGCGGTCCAATTATGACCGACTATTCTATATGATACATTGCTATGTTGGCAATTTCCAGTGTGAATTAGTCAAAATGACTTGATTGTTATTTTGCGCAAAAGTTAGGAATAAAATTGGTGAAATTGGAATATTTAGTGTTGAATTGGCATCCATATAATATATTTATAACTAATTGGATAATTTCCCCTCGTTTTTCACATGAACACATTGTTTGAATGACTATGGATAAAACGAGGTTAATTTAAAAAAAATGACATTTTATAGTTCGAGTATTTGTTATTGTAGATCAATGAGGAGAAACTTTGCGCCAAAAGATTTCTCAAATTAAGAACCTACATTTCTTCTTTGCCATCATGAGTGCGAACAAGTCAAGTTCCAACCTTTACCCATGCAGATGGCTGTAAATCAGAGCATTTTTGTGCAATTGAATGAATTTGAATAGGTGACCTTCGGTTTTTGAATTGGAAATCCCTCAACACTTCAATCAATTTTGTCAACTTCAAAAGTTTTCTTTGTCACTGTATCAATTTGAGCCATGAGCATGTTTGCCATTCTTGTGAGCGATGATATCGTAAATCAGTTATAGCTAGCCTCTGTAGCGATTCCATTGGTATCATGAGGGTAATAGCTATATCAACACCTTTGAAACCTTCGTATAATCTTTTAACCATGAGATTTTACACGCGTCTAGTAAAGGGCGATAGCGTTGCTTAGAGTTAAAAAAGAGTGTTAATTTTTTTGAATACTATCGAATGCTACTTCTGTGAGTTCTAACCATTTGGTGTAACTAAACTTTATACTTCATTCGAATGAATTTAAGAATAACTTAATGATATCAGTGTTTCATGTATGTATACGGAAGCAAAAAAATAAATGAATCTAAAAAGCATCTAAGGATGCGATGAACCTACTCAAGTTTAGCCCTAAGCCTTTGATGCAGCTACGTGTAATTAGGCCATGCAGGCCTTATCGTAGCATATGTAGTTTAGCTTTACGATATAGACGTGGTTGGTGATCTTATATTATTTACCTAACCCGATGAAATATAAAAATCATACAATATAAAAAGATAAATATGAGATTCTGTTTGGAGGACAGGGAGTCAATTTCTCCAAATGAATGTAGAATGCATTCAAGAAACAGAGAATGATACAGACAGTTTTGTCGATTTGTCCTCAACTTATGATAAGTAAGGTTTGAAAAATGTCATTAAGGTATAAAGAGCTTACATATTATTTATATATATTGGTCTATCTCAATTCATAAATTTAAACTTTTAAGTTTGATATTCTAACATGATACCAAAATCGGGTTTTGTCCCAGTTTATTTTGCGTATTCGGCTTCCAGTTCGTCAAATCCCACGTGTCGTTATCCGAACTCAGAGTTTATATGCTCTATTTATATAAAAAAATCTTTCTCTACCTATAGGCTTAATCTTGTAGATTGATCATCCAACAGACGGAATACCTCTCATTTACCAAAACCAACAAATATGCCGAAAACCGATGACAGTTGATCCATTGTTTCCTATCTTAATTATATCAATTTTTTTTCTATTATTCAATATAAGATTAATTTAGAAGTGCTCATAAGTGGAACAAAAATGACTTTTGACTTTTTTTTATAACAGACGGGACTGTAGTTTGGTAGTCATGCATGGAAAGAAAGTGGGTAGTTTTGTTTTTTTTTTTTTTTTTTTTTTTTTTTCCTTTTTTTTTTTTTGGTGAAAACAAAAACTGATATTTAATTCGAGCAAGTAGGTATCCCTACAAGAGCTGTTTTATGGGAGTAAGCACCCCTAGACACAACTACATAGATGTAGAAAACTACAATTTCTGTTGTTGCAAGAATAATCTGAACCTTCGGTATATTTCAATAAATTTGGGAGTGCACTACAATAGAGATATATACACTAGTTCGCATGAGCACGCAGCGCTACTTTTGAGGTAATATATCATCTAAAGATGAGACGAACATTGTCATATATAATTATAAATAGGGAAAAAATCATGGAAAACTCTAAACTTTGCCCAAAATGATAGATTTACCCTAAACTATTTTTTTGTGACGTGAAAAACCCCGAACTTTGCCAACTATGACATATTTACCCTTGACTTTTTTTTTTTATATAAAAAACCCTGAACTTCTATCGTGTGACACATTTACCATAAACTAAAGGGCATTTTGGTCTTCTTTTTTTCTTCTCTCTTCTCTTTGCCGGCCATGGCGGAGCCGGCGGAGGGAAGTTGGTGTCGGGCGAGGGCTGCCCTCACCGGCAGGAGAAAGCTAGCGTCGGGCGAGGGTCCCCCTGCTTGGGCTAGCTAGGGCTGCCCTCAACGGCGTCGGGCAAGGGCACCCCTCGCTCGACGCAAGCGAGGACAACCCTCGTTGGTGTCGAGCGAGAGCGAGGGCCCCTCGTCGGCGTTGGGCGGGGCCGTCGGCGAGGGCCGTCCTCGCTTGACACAAGTGAGGGCGGCCCTCACCTGTGTCGGGTGAGGGTCTGGCAAGGGGTGTCCTCGCCGGCGTTGGGCCAACCTAGTTGAGGGCTACCCTCGCTCGACGCTGGTGAGGGCGCCCTAGCCAGCCCAAGCGAGGGCAGCCCGATGCTAACGAGGGCAGCCCACGCCAGACGCCAGCTTCCCTCCGCCATGGCCGACGGAGGGAAGAAGAAGAAAAAATGAAAAAAAAAAATGAAAAATGAAAAACAGAAAAAATAAGACAAAAATGCCATTGATGGAGTAAATGTGTCATAGTTTGAAAAGTTTAGGGTTCTTCACATCACCAAAAAAAAAAAAGTTTGGGATAAATCTGTCACTTTAGGGTAAAGTTTAGGATTTTTCGTGGTTTTTTCCCTTATAAATATTGAAAAGTTGCGTAATGAGGATAATGTCCTAAATATTTTTGTTGTCGCACGGATATTTTAGGGCGATGTTGATGGTTGAGAAAAGCGAGACAAAAAAAGAAATTCTTGTAATTAGGATCGACTACTAAGAAAATCACCGAAAACATTACATAAGGGAATGAAATTTGCATACTAAGGATCAATTGGTAGTTAAGAGGAATGTGACAGCAATTCGTAGGGATGTTTGGAAAAGTCAAATTTGTCCCTATGTGGGATAACAGTACAAATGACCCATGAACCTTAACTTAATGTATAATATGGTCCATGAACTTTTAATTTAATGTATAATATCGTTCATGCACTTTTAACTTGTTTAATGCGGTCCTTAAACTTTTGGTATATATTCAATTTAGTCCCTAAACTGTATAAAAATGTTCAATACTATCATTCTATTAATTCAAACTCAAATAATATTGAATATTTTCATACAGTTCATAAACTAAATTGAACATGTTTCAAAAGTCCAGCAAACATATTGAACAAAATTAAAAGTTTAAGGATGACATTGCAAAAAGTTGTGTGATTTACCCTTTGAATGAGACAATGCTTTAGGAGGGTATCACTGGGAATATGAAAATATGGACGTAGAGATTTTTCATGCACAGGCCTCTTTGCCTATTTAGGCAAGTGCGCAGCGTCTTGCACCAAAATCAGAGTGAGGGTGATATTGATACAGACGTCCTGGAAGAGAGAGGCGATGGCGAGAGACATAGACGATCTGCCGAAGAACGAGGCGAACTTCTTGGCTCTCACGCCGATATGGTTCCTGGAGCGGGCTGCAACGGTTCACCCAAACCGGCTATCCCTGATCCACGGCTCGGTCACCTTCACTTGGCTCCAAACTTACCAGCGATGTCTCCGGTTGGCCTCCGCTCTCTCCAGGCGCTCCATCGGCGCTGGTAGCACGGTGCGCTATCTCTTTCTCTGAAATACTCGTCTGTCTACATTTCCCACTTTTCTGGCTATGATGGTGAGAGATGGTTCTAATGCCAGGAGCTCCTGTTTCTTTCGGCTTTAATTCGATAAGGAAGGTCATGTGTACATATTTTATGTAATTGCGTCTACCATTCTCATGAATCGCGATTTCTTTACTGGTTTTCAAGACTCTTTGATCGATACGAGTACAATGGAGGATCAGATTCTCATTTGTTTGGTGATGATTGGTTGACTTTGGCGATATAAATCCGTAGGGACTCACTTGGAACGTTTGAATCATGCGAAGTCCTTGTGCGTTGCTTGTTATACTATCCATTATCGTTTCAGGCGTCCATCGTGATTCTCTCTCCTTTCTTCTATGCTTGCTGCTCATTTTTTGCCTGTGTGGGTGGCGCTGTGCAGGTTGCAGTGATTGCGCCGAATGTGCCTGCCATGTACGAAGTTCATTTCGGAGTTCCCATGGCAGGAGCTGTCATAAATTGTGTTAATATACGTCTAAATGCGCCGACGATTGCATTTCTTCTCGAGCATTCATCTTCTGCCGTGGTAATGGTGGACCAAGAATCCTTTCCGTTGGCTGAGGAAGCTCTGCAGATAATAGCGGAGAAGAGTGAGGAAGACTATAAGCCTCCACTTCTGATCGTCATAGCCGATGAAAGCTGTGACCGTGGAAAACTCGAACACGCTTTGGCAAAAGGGGCAATTGAGTACGAGGAATTTTTGGAAACCGGCGATCCGGAATTTGCCTGGACACCACCGGAAGATGAGTGGCAGAGCATTAGCCTTGGCTATACTTCCGGCACGACCGCCAGTCCGAAGGGAGTGGTATTAAGCCATCGAGGCGCCTACCTGATGTGCATACATTGCCCTCTCGTCTGGGGGATGAATGAAGGAGCCATTTACTTGTGGACTTTGCCCATGTTTCACTGTGATGGTTGGTGTTTCACCTGGTCACTGGCAGCTCTTTGTGGAACCAGCATATGCCTTAGACAGGTGAAGCTCCAAGGTTCAGAAATTGCTACTATTTCCGCAAATTTGGTAGACAATTTGCTGCCTGAAGTAAATAAATAGCATACACATAAGTGAAATGTTTCATCCGGGTTTATCGAGGATTATTTCCTTTTAAGTGCCGCGGTTTTCACAAAAAGAAACCCTAATAAGGTATCAAATATCTCGAATGTCATACAGATTAATTGTTGTGTCAACTCTAGCTTATTTATGCCCAAGTCATTATCCATGTACTTCATCGATCAGTTACGGAAGGTTAAATCTTGTAGTTTGTTTGGATCAAATAAGATAATTCTGTCCTCAGATGCGTATTTGAGCCCTAGTCATAGGGACAGATCTAGAAATTTACACATAGTTTAGGATGGATTGTGTAATATATAAACAAACTTCTTGTTTCTTGCTTTCTTGACGGGGACAAACCTTGTTTTCATGTCTTCTTGTCTTCCTCAGGTAACAGCGAAGGCAGTTTACTCGGCTATCGCCGAACATGGAGTGACTCACTTCTGCGCTGCGCCCGTGGTTTTGAACACCATCGTCAATGCGGCACCTGAAGAAACCATTCTCCCTCTCCCTCACACCGTCCACGTAATGACCGCCGGTGCCGCCCGCCCCTTCCGTTCTTTTAGCGATGTCCCAAAAGGCTTCCGGTCACGCACGTATATGGCCTCTCGGAAATATCCGGTCCTTCCACGATCTGCACATGGAAGCCCGAGTGGGATTCGCTGCCGCCGGAACATCAAGCCCGCCTCCATGCACGCCAGGGCGTTCGTGGCACAGCGCTCGAGGGTCTCGATGTCGTGGGCACTCGAGACATGAAACCTGTCCCCTCCGATGGTAACACCATCGGAGAGATCGTGATGCGGGGCAACACGGTCATGAAAGGCTACTTAAACAACCCGAGAGCCAATGAGGAGGCCTTTGCCGGGGGGTGGTTCCACACCGGGGATCTCGGCGTGAAACATCCCGACGGATACATCGAAATCAAGGACAGGTTAAAGGACATCATCATCTCCGGAGGCGAAAACATAAGTAGCGTGGAGATCGAGAATACGCTATACACTCATCCGGCGATTCTGGAGGCGTCCGTGGTGGCGAGGCCCGATAGCCGATGGGGGGAGTCTCCTTGCGCGTGGGTGACGCTTAAGCCGGGAGTGGATGCGTCCAACGAGCGGCAGTTAGCGGAAGACATAATGAAGTACTGCCGGGAGAAGATGCCGGGTTATTGGATCCCCAAGTCCGTCGTCTTCGGGCCGTTGCCAAAGACGGCGACGGGGAAGATACAGAAGCACTTGCTGAGGGCCAAGGCGAAGGAAATGGAACCTGTCAACCACGTCAAGTCGTGATTGGCACCATGGTTGAGATGGGTCTGACAAATCAAAAGGTTAAAATAACCGTTAACATGCGAAGCTGATCAAGACACCAATGTTGCAATGACGGGCCGAGGAGTTGGCGGTCTACTCTAACTGGCTTTAAACAAAACTAGACCTCTATCTATTTTGTACTCTTGACGAATAAAATCTAAATAAAAAAATTACTTGCAGTTGGTCAAGATTATTAAGTTTGAAATTAAATAAAATTTGACCAAATGAGTATTGTGACATCCTAGATTTTTCGATTCTACCTTCAATTAAATTAATTGGGACTTTCATCGACGTGCCTATAGGGCTGTTCTCAGAGATAATCACTCTCGAGATAACTAGACTATCTAAGAAAGTCAGTAAGGGATCCTAATGCAATGGACTTGAGAATTCGACTAGGAATCGGCTACTCAACTGTGCTCATCTATAGTTGTCATTACGACACAGTTAAAAAAAACGATCAGAGATCAAACATAGGTCGATTCAATAAAGATGTGTAGGTAAACGTGGGTGATTCCACTAAATTACAAAATTCTCGTCGACCGGCACTAGACTGATTTTTTTGTTGTTTTGGTACCTTGTGTCTGTATTTGTATCCTCGAGATTTTCACGACAACCGAGAGTTGCTAATGTGTCGAATGGGTTCATGGTGGCTCGAAGAAAATCAACCACGGGTCATTTGCACAAAAAATTTCTGAAAGTTACTCAGTAGCCTAGGTCACACTAAAATCGCACCAGATTGAAATTAATCGCTAATTTGAATCCATTTTTAGAAATTGAAAGTTTTGTCATGTCACGAGTCATTTTAGGAACGTCGACTCAATCTCCGAAGATTTTTCTGCAAACCGAGACTTTTTGGGAAAAAGTCGAGGTAGAGCCGTTTTCTACCGGAAAAATCAGATGACCGTTTTTTATCGTGAAATTGGGATGTAAGTAGGTTCAATTAGTGAGAAAAAATACCAATTTGATCAATGGTATGACGGTTGAATTTATATAGGCCGAATTGAGTTGATTCAAGAAGCATTAAAGTTCAATTTGTGCCAAATGCAACCAAATTCGTATGCCCCTCATGGGCACAACTTGTGGACCATCTCAAGCTTCTAGAAGGGGCATGTTGGTTTGGAAAATGAGCTGAGGAGGCTAGCTGCCTTGGTGAGGCCATTTCAAGGGGTCAAAAGGGACAAGAAGATAGAGGAATACCAAGTGGTGGTTCCCCTTAGCCAAAATCGGTTCCCCTCATTCCTCTTCCTCCCCCCTTAAGTCGATCAACTCCTTTCCAACGCCCTTGAAGTTCAACCAACCAAAGAAACCGGACCAGCAAGCCGTCGCTAGCCCCGTCGCAACCACCGCACGCCACCGCCTCGCCGCTCGTTGCTCCCGTGCGCTAGCCTACCCGTCATGCCTCACCGCCGTTCCAGCAACATCGTCTTGCCCAACCCACGCTCCCAGCAACGCTCCAGACTAGCACGGGCAGCCGCTGGAGCTCCTACAACCGCCGTATGCCACCGCCCTTGCCCGCCTAGGTCGTTGCAGCCCTCCCTCACTGTTTCCGAGCAAACTGCAGCCACCGACCACCCTTTTCAGCCATTGATCAGAACTCAAACCAGTGGGTATTCCAATCGCCGTCAAGCCCGTTTTCAAGGCTTTCCCGACCTCGGAAGGCATTCTTGCTTTGGAGTGTCTCGAGCCTCGCCACATCCCCATCGTTTTGATCTGACCAGATCATTAAACAAGTGAGTTTAACTCACTAATCCGTGCTTAGTAGGTTAATGATGCTTAAGGTTTGTTTAGTTTAGACTAAGTATGGATTATGTGGATAGTTAGAATATATTAGCAATTTAATTAATTATTTATGCATATTAGGTGGTTAGAGTAGTGTAATTAGAGCCTAGACAAGCTCTAGTATTTATCTAGAGTGGTTCGGTGACATCTAGTATTTATCTAGAGTGGTTCGGGAATTTTGCGAGCCCGTCTAAGCTTTTAATTAGGCTTTACGGGCCTAAGTTTTATTTATTGTTAATAATATTTTCCGTAACTATTTAATTATTTATTTATTTTCTGAAAATTAGATCTAGATAGTCGGCGATCGGAATTTTGTGCTGATTGCATTGGTGTGATCTGTTTATTTAATTGAGTTCTAATTTATGTTGATTGTTAGTGAATTGGCATTTTGGGAATTTATTCCTAAAATTATTTAATTTCAGTAATTAATTAGAAAATCACCGGGCGTTGATTTATAGCCCCAAAAATATTTTTTGGACTGTTAAAATTGGTAAGATTTTTAAGTGGCGGAAAATTGTATTTTTGTTAAGGCCGACCATGTACCTACATACGATTATTTTTATCGAGTATGATAAAAATGATGAAAATGACAGATGGTGAGGATGGTATACTATATCAACTTACGAGCTTTGATATGTCAGTTTTGGATGAGCAGTATACCTAGCAGTTTCTGGTGAGCACTGTGTGTATACTATATCAGTCTGCGGGCGATATGTCAGCTTTGGATGAGCAGTATACTCTGTTGTCAGCTTCTGGTAACCCATATATAACTTATCAGCTTTAGGACAGCTATAATATCTATCTTTAGCTTAGGTGAGCAGTCCTTGGTGTTATCGGACTAAATAGATAGTATTGATTGAGACGACCGGGAAATGGTCTCGACGACATAGAATCGACTAAGTCGATTGATTGATGTTTCGATCTGATTAGTTGAAATGATTTGATAGTTATTTGAAATGTATTGAATAGTAGGAAGGAACTGAGGCCTAGGTAAGCCCTCTGACTCGTGGTTGTACTTAGGTAGCGCTTATGGCATATTTTCTTCCTAGTCGAGTCTTAGAGGGTTGAACTCGCTGAGACGTCGTCTCACCCCGTTGTGGGATAATATTTCAAGTCCATAGATGGCAGCTTCTCCCGAGCATTCTAGACAACTGAAGAAAATCACAGAACATAAGTACCATATTCCCATCCATGGGCATCCCGAGGGACTGGAGTACAAACTGGTGAAGTCCATAGTCTGGGTTGATGCGGGTCTACCCAAAAAGGTACCCCATCAATACAGGGCATGGTATCGCCTATATCGTAATGGACGGAGGGACGGCCCTATACCGGAATCTGAGATACCTCTATATGTGATGGTGGTTGTTTTTGGAAATGGCACTGCAGACCCTAGTGGAGGTTCGGTGGTAGACCTGGTGGACCATGAGCTTGAAGATTTGGGATCTCATGTGTACTCAGTAGTAGGCTCTAGCTGGAGTGTGGAGGGAGATGATGAGAAGGATGAGGACCCATAGTTGTTTGGACACCCCACCCATGTTCTACAGACTTTGCTTTATAAACTGGTTTTGTGTAGGATCTAACTTTTATATTTCAGATTGTAATATATACAATATGGTTTGCATTATATATATATATATATATATATATATATATAAGTGTATTGTTGGTTTGAAAAATTATAGCCCTACTTTCCTATCATAGTGTTTGTTGTCTGTGGATTAATTATATGCTTTCGCATGCGTATTAAAATGAATAGGTTGGCGATGTGTCCTGGGACGTCACTATTTAATCAATCGTAGAGGGATAGGCACGCGCTCAGAGGATCGGGGCGTGATAGGTATAGGCATCCAACGGAAATTTTTTGAGACTTCAAGGTCTATAACAAGAAATTGCTAGACAGAATTCGCCCATATTCCCTCCAAAGCAATCTTTGAGATGTGTGGGTAAATGTGGGTGATTCCACTAAATTACAAAATTCTCGTCGACCGACACTAGATTGATTTTCTGTCGTTTTGGTACCTTGTGTCTGTATTTGTATCCTCGAGATTTTCACAATAACCGAGAGTCGCTAATGTGTCGAATGAGTTCATGATGGCTCGAAGAAAATCGACAACGGGTCATTTACACCAAAAAATTCTTAATGTTACTCAGTAGCCTAAGTCACGCTAAAATCGCACCAGATTGAAATGAATCACGAATTTGAATTCGGTTTAGAAATTAAAAGTTCTGTCATGTCACGAGTCATTTTAGGAACGTCGACTTAGTCTCCGAAGATTTTTCTGCAAACCGAGACTTTTTGAGGAAAAGTCGAGGTAGGGTCGTTTTCAACCGGAAAAATGAGAGGACCGTTTTTTATCGCGAAATTGAGATGCAAGTAGGTTTGATTGGTGAGAAAAACTACCAATTTGATCAATGGTATAACGGTTGGATTTATGCAAGCCGAATTGAGTTGATTCAAGAAGTATTAAAGTCCAATTTGTACCAAATGCAACCAAATTCGTATGCCCCTCATGGGCACAACTTGTGGACCATCTCAAGCTTCTAGAAGGGGCATGTTGGTTTGGAAAATAAGCTGAGGAGGCTAGCTGCCTTGATAAGGTCATTTCAAGAAGTCAAAGGCGACAAGAAGATAGAGGAATACCAAGTGATGGTCCCCCTTAGCCAAAACCGGTTCCCCTCCTTCCTCTTCCTCCCCCTTTAAGTCGACCAGCTCCTTTCCAACGCCCTTGAAGTTTAGCCAACCAAAGAAATCGGACCAGCAAGTCGTCGCCAGCCCCATCGCAGCCACCGCACGCCACCACCTCGCCGCTCACTGCCCCCACGCACTCGCCAGCCTGTCGCGCCTCACCGCCTTTCCAGCAGCGTCATCTGGCCCAGCCCGCGCTCCCAGCAATGCTCCAGACTAGCACGGGTAGCCGCCGAAGCTCCTACAGTCGCCATATGCCACCACCCTTGCCTGCCTTTGGTCGCTGCAGCCCTCCCTCACCGTTTCCGAGCAAACCACAACCACCGGCCACTCTTTTCAACCTCTTATCAGAACCCGAACCAGTGGGTATTCCAGCCACTATTGGGCCCGTTTTCAAGGCTTTCCCGACCCCAAAAGGCATTCTCACTTTGGAGTGTCTCGAGCCTCACCGTGTCCCCATCGTTTTGATCCGGTCGTATCATTAAACAAGTGAGTTTAACTCACTAATCCTTGCTTAATAGATTAATGACGCTTTTGGTGTTTAATTTAGACTAAGTATGGATTAAGTTGCTAGTTAGAATAGATTAGCAATTTAATTATTTGTTGATACATGTTAAGTGATTAGAGTAGTGTAATTAGAGCCTAAACAAGCTCTAGTATTTATCCAGAGTAGTTCGGAAATTTTTCGAGTCCGTCTCGCCTTTTAATTAGGCTTTACGGGCCTAAGTTCTATTTATTGGCATTTAATAATTATTTTTCGTAATTATTTAATTATTTATTTATTTTCCGTAGCCGGGAATTTTGTGCTGATTGCATTGGTGTGATCTGTTTATTTAATTAAGTTCTAATTTATACTTATTGTTAGTGAATTGAATTTTGGGAAGTTATTCCTAAAATTATTTAATTTCAGTAATTAATTAGAAAACCATTAGGCTTGTCGCCAAAATGGATTTGTGGACTTCTAGTGAGCCATATATAACTTATTTTTATCGAGCTTAAAAATGGTGAAAATGAGAGCTATAATATATCTATCTTTAGCTTAGGGTGAGTAGTCCTTGGTGTGATCGGACTAGATAGATAGTATTGATTGAGACGTGACGGACTAGATAGATAGTATTGATTGAGACGACTGGAAAATGGTCTCGATGACATGGAATTGACTAAGTCGATTGATCGATATTTCGATCTGATTGGTTGAAGTAATTGGATAGTTATTTGAACTATATTGAATTGCAGGAAGGAACTGAGGCCCAAATAAGCCCTCTGACTCGTGGTTGTGCTTAGGTAGCCCTTAGGATATATTTTCTTCCTAGTTAGGTCTTAGTGGGTTGAACTCGCTGAGACGTCGTCTCACCCCGTTGTGGGATAACATTTCAAGTCCATAGATGGCAGCTCCTCCCGAGCATTTTGGACAACCGAAGAAAATCACAGAACAAAAGTACCATATTTCGATCCATGGGCATCCCGAGGGACTGGAGTACAAACTGGTGAAGTCCATAGTCTGGGTTAATGCGAGTCTACCCAAAAAGGTACCCCATCAATACAAGGCATGGTATCGCCTGTATCGTAATGGATGGAGAAAGGGCCCCATACCGGAATCTGAGATACCTCTGTACGTGATGGAGGTTACTTTTGGAAAGGTCACTGCAGACCTTAAAGGAGGTTTGGTGGTAGACCCGATGGACCATGAGCTTGAAGATTTGGGATCTCTTATGTACTCAGCAGTAGGCTCCAGCTGGAGTGTGGACGGAGATCATGGGGAGGATGAGGACCCGTAGTTGTTTGGACACCCCACCCCTATTTTGCAGACTTTGCTTTATAAACTGGTTTTGTGTAGGACCTGACTTTTATATTTCAAATTGTAATATATACAATATGGTTTGCTTTGTATATATAAGTGTATTATTGGTTTGAAAAATTATAGCCATACTTTCCTATCCCATTGTTTGTTGTATGGGGATTAATTATATGCTTTTGCATGCGTATTAAAATGAATAGGTCGGAGAAGTGTCTTGGGACGTCGCTATTTAATCGACCGCAAAGGGATGGGCACATGCTCGAAAGATCGAGGCATGACATCCGCGTTTAAGTGTTATCAGAGTGTGGTTTAGGAATTGGAGTGATAAGATGCGATGGTTCATGGGATAGTAGTAGGAATGGTCTTTAAATTCATGCTAGTGCATGTTTGTGATAGTTGTTTGGTAGAATTGCTTGCTTATGTGGATCGCTTAGCTTCTAATTCAGTGTGGAATTGGAAGCATGTTTCTTTAAAGAACCCTCAGCTGAGCGATCAGGAGCAAGAGGACTCATAGCAAGAGATCTGTCAAGGTCGTAACTCGAGGTAGGATACCGACAAGGGTTGGTACGTGAGGAGATCGAGGTAAGGGGCCAACAAAGACTAGCGCCAGTGGGGAAGCACCACCTCCTGTTGGTGCTGAGGTTGCAACCCCTAGTAATCCAGGAACCATTGGGATCACGCGAGCTCTAGATGCTATAAGAGAGATGTTGGGGCAGCAAGCCCAAAATCAAGATGTCGCCTTCACCGCCGCTGTTGCAAACGCTGCTACTGCCGCTACTAATGTTGTTGCGGCCGTGGTACTTGTGAGGTCCCACCAGGGAACGTTAGAACCGGAAGACCGATTCATAAACTGGTGCAACAATTTTTGAAATTGAATCCACCGAAGTTTACTAGGGCAAGAGACCCCGAAGTTACCGCTCTGTGGATCCAAGGACTCGAAAAGACCTTTGCACTACTGATGTGCATTGAGATTGAAAAGGTCATTCTTGCAACCTACCAGCTGGGGGAAGTTGCAAATACTTGGTGGAGAACCACCCAAGGAACGATATTTCCAGAAGGTGTAGCCCTTGAGTGGAACGCCTTCATTGAATCCTTCAACAATAAATACTTTTCTGAGACTGCCAGAGAAGTGAAGATGGCAGACTTTCAAAGTCTTCGCCAGGGCTCCATGACTGTAGATCAATATGAAGTGAAGTTCGTTGAACCATCGCAATACGCTTCTAAACTAGTTGAGAATCCAGCAAATCAAGTGAGAAGATTCAGAGACGGATTCAGGCCGGACTTGAGGAGTACCCTGATTTCGCTGAATCTGAGAAATTACAATGACATGTACGAGAGGGCCCAGATGACCGAGAGGGATCAGAATGAAAGAGTCGCCACATCTGGATCGCGGTTTGGATCGAGTAGAGAAAGGATCCGACATGGGAAGATGCCCATGGTCAGAGGAAGATTTCAAGTTCCGCCCATCAGGAAGGGTAGAATTGGTAAGTCTGGACCGAGTCAAGGTGGTACATGTCGCATCGGTGGAATGCGACCAACCGGGTCACATAGCCAGAGATTGTTCTAGGTGACCAAGAGGACAACCGCAATTACCGTTGCCGCCACCGCTGGGACATATTAGAGGGTATGTGCCACAGAATGCATCACAAGGAGGACAACTTAGACACCTAGCTCAGGGAACGGTGTATGCCATCACTCGAGGACAGGCAGAGGATGCGCCTAATGTGATCATAGGTATGGTTTCGTTAAACGACCATCCTGCTTATGCTTTATTCGATCCAGAAGACACTCATTCCTTTATTGTTGAGCAATATGTTAAATTGATAGGATTAAGTCCTGTATTATTGGAGTCAGTGATTAGCATATCTACACCATTGAAGGATAAGGTGTCAGCTACTTTGGGTTGTTCTGGTTGCAAGTTAGCAATTGGTGAGCGAGAAGGGAAACTAGACTTGTTAGTCCTAGCCATGTATGACTTTGATTTGATAATTGGCATGAATTGGCTCACCAAGCAAAGCGATTCAGTTTGACCCGCTAGAGGGTGAGAGCTTCGAGTTTGTCGAGAATCGAGGAGGACCCTCGATTGCCTTAATCTCGCCGCCGGAAGCAACCCGGCTATTAGATAAGGGTTGTCAAAGCTACCTAGCAACTGTCGTGGACACGACAATTGAGGAGCTGAAGATGGAAGACATCATAGTGGTGCAAGAATTTCCAAACGTATTCCCAAAGGAATTGCCAGGATTACCGCTAGAAAGAGAGATCGAGTTTGTGATTGAACTAGCACCTGAGACAGAGCCAATCTCTAAGACTCCTTACCGGATGGCGTTATCTGAGTTGAAAGAACTGAAGGTGCAGATGCATAAGTTATTGGATAAGGGATTCATACGTCCTAGTGCATCACCTTGGGGAGCACCAGTTCTATTCGTAAAGAAAAAGATGGTTCATTGTGCTTGTGCATCAACTATCATCAACTCAATCAGATGACGATTAAGAACAAGTATCCACTCCCGAGGTTCAATGACTTGTTCGATCAGTTGCAAGGAGCGTCGATATTTTCAAAAATCGACTTTAGGACCGGATATCATCAGCTAAGGATCGGGAAGGAGAACATTCCAAAGTCAGTATTTTGTACTCGATATGGTCATTATGAGTTTACTGTAATGCCGTTCGAGTTGACAAATTCTCCAACTGCCTTCATGGATCTGATGAACCGAGTGTTCAAGGAATATTTAGATTAGTTTGTGATCGTGTTCATTGATGATATTCTGGTGTATTCGAGAAGTGATGAAGAGCATGAGAGTCATTTGAGATTGGTACTGCAGACTCTGAGAGTTCATCAGTTGTACGCCAAGTTCAGCAAGTGCGAGTTTTGGTTGACTCGTGTTACTTTCCTAGGTCACGTGATTTCAGGCGAAGGAATCTCCGTGGACCCGAGCAAGATTGAAGCCATGATCAACTGGCCAAGACCGACTATCGTTATAGAGATCATAAGTTTTCTGGGTTTGACAAGTTATTATAGAAGATTCGTAGAAGGGTTCTCAGCATTAGCGTCGCCATTGACAAGACTCTTGAATAAAGAAGAAAATTTTGTGTGGACAAACAAGTGCGAGCATAGTTTCCAAGAGCTGAAGAAGAAACTGATTACCACACCTGTGCTGACCATTCCATCTAGTCCTGGAGGATACGAGATCTATAGTGATGCGTCGTTCAAAGATTGGGTTGCATGCTGATACAACATGGCAGGTTGTTGCATACGTCTCTCGCCAGTTAAGGCCTCATGAATTGAACTACTCGATGCATGACTTAGAACTCGCGGCAATTATTTTTGCCCTGAAGATTTGGAGACATTATTTGAAATATTCCATATCTTCACTGACCATCAAAGTCTCAAGTACTTATTCTCTCAGAATGAGTTGAATATGAGACAACGACGTTGGATAGAACTGCTAAAAGACTACGACTGTGATATTCTATATCACCCCAGAAAAGTGAATAAGGTCATCGACGCTTTGAGTCGAAAGTCTTCAGTTGCTCATATACTAATTATGGAGTGAAATCTAATCGAGAGAGCTCGAGATTCGGTATTCAAGTTTAAGGTAGGCCACCTTTCGAATCTTAAGGCCACCCTCAAAATTGAACCGGATGTCTAGATCAGAATCAAATTACTCCAACTAATAAACTCGAATATTCAAAAGATTCTGCAGGAGGACTCAGATAAAAGGAAGGCTGACTTTCAGATTTCTAGTGACAAAAATTGAGATTCCGAGGACGCTTAGTTGTACCTAACGATGTAGAGCTTAAAGAGGATATTTTATCAGAAGCACATCGTAACAGTTAAAGTATTCATCCTAGCAGTACAAAAATATATCAGAATATGTGTTAACACTATTGGTGGTCTGGTATGAAGGCAGACATCTCCAAGCATGTCGCCAAGTGTTTGACGTGTCAGCAAGTAAAGGCTCAACATTTCAAGCTGGGAGGACTTTTGCAACCTCTCGAAATTCCAGAGTGGAAGTGGGAGCACATCACGATGGATTTCATGACCGGTCTACCGAGGAGTCAAAGAGGAAATGATTCCATTTGGGTAGTAGTTGACATATTGACAAAGTCGGCTCACTTCATTGCAATTCGAAATGACCTTAGTTTGGATAGGCATGCCGAGTTGTTCGTGCATCAAATAGTTCGACTGCATGGTGTACCGGTGACGATAACTTCGGATCGAGACCCGAGATTTATAGCTGCATTCTGGAAGAGTTTGCAAAGTGCTTTAGGTATGAAGCTGTGGTATAGTACGGCTTATCATCCTTAGGCGAATGGCCAGTTTGAGAGGACAATTTAAACCCTCGAAAACATGATGCGTGCTTGTGTGATGGATTTAAAAGGAAGTTGGGAAGAACAGCTTCACCTGGTGGAATTTGCCTACAACAACAGTTATCAGCAAAGCATTCAAATGGCTCCTTTTGAAGCATTGTATGGCAGAGTGTGCAGGACATATGAGTTCGAGGTACGTAGGTCCATTTGAAATTCTAGAGAGAATTGGGACCCTAGCGTATCGTCTAGCATTACCGTCGAGACTCGCGCAAGTGCATGACGTCTTTCACGTGTCAATGTTGAGGAAGTACGAGCCTGACTTGACCCACGTGCTTAATTTTGAAGAATTGAACGTGGATAACCGAGTGTCATACGTTGAAAGCTCGATTCAGATTGTGAATAGGAAAGAGCAAGTTATGTGTACAAAGACCATCCCATTGGTCAAAAGTGGTTTGGCAACACTGCAGCATTGAAAGAGCAACCTGGGAGACTGAAGAGTCGATGAAATAGTTGTACCCCCACCTTTTATTTTAAAGCGTTGTAATGGTTTAAATTTCGTGGACAAAATTTTTATAGGAGAAGAAGAGTTATGACATCCTAGATTTTTCAATTCTGCTTTCAATTAAATTAATTGGGCCTTTCATCGACGCGCCTATAGGGTTATTCTCAGAGCTAATCACTCTTGAAATAACTAAACTATCTGGGAAAGTCACTAAGGGATTTTAATATAATAGACTTAAGAATTTGAACATGAATCGGCTACTCAATTGTTCTCATCTATAGAGGTCATTATGACACAGTTAAAAAAATCGATCAGAGATCAGAGATAAGTCGATTCGATAGAGATGTGTGGCTAAACGTGGGTGATTCCACTAAATTATAAAATTCTCGTCGATCAACATTAGACTGATTTTTTTGTCATTTTGGTACCATGTGTCAGTATTTGAATCCTCGAGATTTTCATGATAACCGAGAGTCGCTAATGTGTTGAATGGGTTCATGGTAGCTCGAAGAAAATTGACCACAGGTCATTTGCAACAAAAATTTCTGAAAGTTACCTGGTAACCTAGGTTACGTAAAAATCGCGCCAGATTGAAATTAACCGCGAATTTGAATCCGATTTCAGAAATTGAAAGTTCTGTCATGTCACGAGTCATTTTAGGAACATCCACTTAGTCTCCGAAGATTTTTCTGCAAACCTCGACTTTTTTGGGAAAAAGTCGAAAAAAGTCGAGGTAGGACCGTTTTCAACCGGAAAAATCAGATGACCGTTTTTTATCGTGAAATTGGAATGCAAGTAGGTTCAATTGGTGAGGGAAAATAACAATTTGATTGATGGTATGACGGTTGGATTTATAGAGGCCAAATTGAGTTATTGAAGAAGCATTAAAGTCCAATTTGTGCCAAACGCAACCAAATTCGTATACCCTTCATAGGCACAACTTGTAGACCATCTCAAGCTTCTAAAAGGGGCATGTTGGTCTGGAAAATGAGCTGAGGAGGCCAACTACCTTGGTGGGGCCATTTCAAGGGGTCAAAGGGGATAAGAAGATAGAGGAAGACCAAGTGGTGGTCCCCCTTAGCCAAAACCGGTTCCCCTCCTTCCTCTTCCTCCCCCCTTCAATCGACTAGCTCTTTTCCAATGCCCTTGAAGTTCAGCCAACCAAAGAAACCGGACCAGCAAGCCGTTCACAGCCACCGCACGCCATCGCCTCATTGCTTGGTACCCCTGTGCGCTCGCCAGCGCGTTGCGCCTCATCGCCGTTCCAGCAGCATCATCTCTCCTAGCCCGCACTCCCAGCAATGCTCCAGACCAGCACGGGCAGCCACCAGAGCTCCTACAGCCGTCGTATGCCACCGCCCTTGCCCACCTAGGCCGCTACAGCCCTCCCTCACCGTTTCCGAGCAAACCGCAGCCACCAGCCACCCTCTTCAGCCGCTGATCAGAACCCAAACCAGTGGGTATTCCAGCCGCTGTCGGGCCCGTTTTCAAGGCTTTCCCGACCCTGAAAGGCATTCCCACTTTGGAGTGTCTCGAGCCTCGCCGCATCCCCATCGTTTTGATCCGATCGGATCATTAAACAAGTGAGTTTAACTCACTAATCCTCACTTAGTATGTTAATGACGCTTAAGGGTTGTTTAGTTTAGAATAAGTATGGATTAGGTGGATAGTTAGAGTAGATTAGCAATTTAATTAATTATTGATGCATGTTAGGTGATTGGAGTAGTGTAATTAGAGCATAGACAAGCTCTAGTATTTATCTAGAATGGTTCGGGAATTTTTCGGACTCATCTCGGCTTTCAATTAGGCTTTACAAGCCTAAGTTCTATTTATTGGCATTTAATAATTATTTTTCATAATTATTTAATTATTTTTCGGAAATTAAACCGAGATAGCTGGCGATCAGAATTTTTTGCTGATTGCATTGGTGTGATTTGTTTATTTAATTGAATTCTAATTTGTGCCGATTGTAAGTGAATTGGGATTTTGGGAATTTATTCCTAAAATTATTTAATTTCAGTAAGTAATTGAAAAATCACCGGGTATCGATTTATAGCGCCAAAAAATGGATATGTAGACTGTTAAAATTGGTGGGATTTTCAAGTGGCGGGAAATTGTATTTTGACTAAGGCCGACCGTATACCCACACACAATTATTTTTATCGAGTATGATAAAAATGGTGAAAATGACAGATGACCAGGATGGTATACTATATCAACCTATGGTTTCTGATATGTTAGCTTTGGGTGAGCAGTATACCTAGCAGCTTCTGGTGAGCACTATGTGTATACTATATCAGCATGCGGGCGATATGTCAGCTTTGGGTGAGCAGTATACTCTGTTGTCAGATTCTGGTGAACCATATATAACTTATCAACTTTGGGAGAGCTATAGTATCTATCTTCAGCTTAGGGTGAGCAATCCTTGGTGTGATCGGACTAGATAGATAGTATTGATTGAGACGATCGGAAAATGGTCTCGATGACATGGAATCGACTAAGTCCATTGATCGATGTTTCGATCTGATTGGTTGAAGTGATTGGATAGTTATTTGAACTATATTGAATTGTAGGAAGGAACTAAGGCTTAGGTAAGCCCTTTAACTCGTGGTTATGCATAGCTAGCCCTTAGGGCGTATTTTCTTCCTAGTCAGATCTTAGGGGGTTGAACTCGCTGAGATGTCGTCTCACCCCGTTGTGGGATAACATTTCGGGTCCATAGATGACAGCTCCTCACGAGCATTTTGGGCAATCGAAGAAGATCACAGAACAGAAGTATCATATTCCGATCTATGGGCATCTTGAGGGACTGGAGTACGAACTGGTGAAGTCCATAGTCTTGGTTGATGCCAGTCCACCCAAAAAGGTACCCCATCAATACAGGGCGTGGTGTCGCCTGTATCGTAATGGACAGATAGATGGCCCATACCGGAATCTGAGATACCTCTATATGTGATGGAGGTTGCTTTTGGAATGGGCACTGCAAACCCTAGAGGAGGTTCGTGTGTACTCAGCAGTAGGCTCCAGCTGGAGTATGGAGGGAGATGACAGCGAGGATGAGGACCCGTAGTTATTTGGACACCCCACCCCTATTCTGCAGACTTTGCTTTATAAACTAGTTTTGTGTAGGACTTGACTTTTATATTTCAGATAATAATATATACAATATGGTTTGTTTTGTAAATATAAGTGTATTGTTGATTTGAAAAATTATAGCCCTGCTTTCCTATCCCATTGTTTCTTGTCTTGGGATTAATTATATGCTTCCGCATACGTATTAAAATGAATGGGTCGGCAATACGTCCTGGGACGTCGCTATTTAATCATCGCAGAGGGAAGGGCACGTGCTCGGAGGATCGGGGCGTGACAGGTATAGGCATCCAACGGAAATCTTTTGAGACTTCATGGTCTATTACAAGAAATTGCTAGACAGAATTCGCCCATATTCCCTCCAAAGCAATCTTTGAGTACATTATAGATTTCTGGAGGGTGGATACCATATTCAAAAGCTGGCATCATAATAATTAGTTCTTTCATACACTCTATAAGCATACTTGATTTGAGATGGATTTAGATGATTTTCAGCAGAAAATATTGATGGGAATTTCCAAAGTTAGGCTATATGCATAAATGTGAGATTCGTTAGGTAGCTAATGAATGAATAGGCACAAAAAATCGAGAGAAGGATGAATCGGCTGTTTAAGGAAACTCAAAACTTTTTCACTAATAAGCGTTGGACAGAGCATGGAACGTGCATCTGTGCCATAGAAAGATCTTGCTTATGCATGGATAGTTTTGTTGTATCGATAGAATACAAAGGAGTTTAAGGGATAAAAGAAATGCAGAGCACGTAATTTATAGAAGTTCAGTCTTTCCACTTCGCTTATCCACTCTCTTATCCCTAACAGTTCAACTTTGAGGCCGGAATCAACTATGTAATTTCTGAGATGTTAAACCATCTTCTACTTAATACTCTACTTCTACGAATGCAAACCATCCACGCTAGACTTAACGCTCCCTTCTCTAATTACAAATACTCAGACTTCTACAGAGAAACACAATCAGTTTTACACAGCTTCTACAGAGAATTACTCCTCATGCGTTGATCTTATAGCTGTGATATCTCAAAATGACAAATGAAAATTCAAACCTCACTAGAAGCCGTCGAATCTGCCATCAATAGTCACAAAATACCACTCTGCAAATCTATAAAGAAAGTTTCCCAAATTGTTCTAATCTTCTCTAACTCACTATTTGTGGATTTGAACGCCTAAAATAAGCTATAAAACACCGAATTTGAATTCAGATCCAACCGATAAATTATTGATTTTTTTTTCCTAGATAGTAGAGGCTCCTAGTAGAAACACTACTCTTCCTGTAGCGTAAACATCTTCTTTGTTTAGGTCCATCTTAGTTTCTACATACCCACTCTGTGATCCTTCTACATTTACCTTCAAGTATATTGACGTCCTTATGTTATGTGGATTGTGTAGCTCTTCCTTGGTCCATTCAATACTTGTCGACAATCACACGTCCTCTAGTCCGTTCACCATTTGCAAATTCCAATCATTGATTGATGTCTTCATATCCTCTAGTCCCTTCACCTTGCATTGGTCCATCCAGACTATATGACAAATCACACATCCTCTAATTCGTTCACCATCCACAGAGCCCGCTGAGTATCAACATGTCACTCGTGCAATACAATGTTCAACATTTGCAAGGTCTCTCTAGTCATGTACATATGACTCTGTCTATACAGAGATAGTATCCCATAGGCACTCAAATACATATGTCAATGTACTTCGAATATTTTATCATTCTTAAAACACAATAGGGACTTTTCCTTGATGGTAGTCATAATACGTCGAATTTCGATTACTAACAAACTCTTCATAATATTTTCTTCACTTTTCTTGTATTGAGATCACATAGGAATGCTTTGGTTCCATGAAAAGAAACGAACTATTCATAGTATTTTCTTCACTCTTCTTGTATTGAGATCCCACGGGAATGCTTTGGTTCCGTGAAAAGAGGACAATATATCTGAAAGTTTGCTTTATACATAATATGGATATAGATAGATCGATAAATAGAATAATAATAATTCATAAATTTTTATTTTTCTTCAATTTGCAAAAGTAAGATCTGATGATTGAAATACTCACTTACCAAGAAAGGAGCAGCAATAAATCTCCTCTTCTCCTAGAATCCCAACAGCATCTAAGGATGCGAAGAACCTACTCAAGTTTAGCCCTAAGCCTCCGATGCAGCTACGGTGTAATTAGCCATGCAGGCCTTATCCTAGCATACGTAGGTTAGCTTTATGATATAGACGTGGTTGGTGATCTTGTATTATTTACCTAACCCGATGAAATGTAGAATCAAACATATGAAAAGATAAATATGAAATTCTCTTTAGAGAACAGGGAGTCAATTTCTTCAAATGAATGTAAAATGCATTCGAGAAACAGAGAATGATATAGACAATTTTGTTGAGTTTTCCTCAACTTATGGTAAGTAAGGTTTAAAAAATGTCGTTCAAGTTAAAGAGCTCATATGTTATTTATATATATGTGGTCTCTCTCGACTTATATAATTTAAGCTTTTGAATTTGACATTTTAAAATGGTATCAGAATCGAATTTTGTCCTAGTTTATTTCACGTATTCAGCTTCTAGTTCATCAAATCCCACATGTTGTTCTCCTAACTCGAGGTTTAATGCTCTATCTGTATATCAAATCTTTCTCTACCTATAGACTTAAGCTTGTAGATTGATCATCCCAATAAAAAAAAATACCTCTCATTACCAAAAAATATCATAAATGTTAATCCATTGTTTCCTTAATGTACTCCTGAAAAATTGATCAATTATTAATTGTGGGTGCCTTAAGCTGTTCTAATTGGGAGAGGGAATCTTAATTTTAGACCTGACGACCCAAAATTGGAACTAAGGAATGAACAGCTTTTGTGACTCAACTTCTCTTCATTCATAAAATATTTGATGGGTTGAAGTTTAGAGAAATTGCGGCTCAAGCACGGGCTATGCATGTGCATATAGTGGAGGTGGTTGTGCATAGAAAACACGTAGGTAAGCGGGTAGTTACTCTTATTGCATATTGCAAAGGCAATTTTAGAAAGTTAAAAGGATGAAAATGAGATGAAAAGAGATGGGTTCGGGCTCAGATTTCATTCATTTGGTGGAAAATAAATAATTTAAAAAATATATTCTTTAAAAAATAAATAATTTAAAAATATATTCTTTAAAACGATCGCACGTATAACTTATAAAAATGAATGAACAAAAAATATTTTCACCATCTATGAAAAAATCTAGATATAAATTATTGTCGGTAATGAAAACCATTTCTTTCGATTATTTTCATAAACATATTTTCTAAATTATTCATTATCCGCAAAACAAACGTGAACTTAATTCCTATCTTAATTATATCAATTTTTTTTATTTTTCTATTATTCAATATAAGATTAATTTAGAAGTGCTCATAAGTGGAACAAAAATGACTTTTGACTTTTTTTTTTTATAACAGACGGGACTGTAGTTTGGTAGTCATGCATGGAAAGAAAGTGGGTAGTTTTTGTTTTTTTGTTTTTTTTTTTTTTTTTTTTTTTTTTGGTGAAAACAAAAACTGATATTTAATTCGAGCAAGTAGGTATCCCTACAAGAGCTGTTTTATGGGAGTAAGCACCCCTAGACACAACTACATAGATGTAGAAAACTACAATTTCTGTTGTTGCAAGAATAATCTGAACCTTCGGTATATTTCAATAAATTTGGGAGTGCACTACAATAGAGAAATATACACTAGTTCGCATGAGCACGCACAGCTACTTTTGAGGTAATATATCATCTAAAGATGAGACGAACATTGTCATATATTATTATAAATATTGAAAAATTGCGTAATGAGGATAATGTCCTAAATATTTTTGTTGTCACAAGGATATTTTAGGGCGATGTTGATGGTTGAGAAAAGCAAGACAAAAAAAAGAAATTCTTGTAATTAGGATCGACTACTAAGAAAATCACCGAAAACATTACATAGGGGAATGAAATTTGCATACTAAGGATCAAGTGGTAGTTAAGAGGAATGTGACAGCAATTTGTTGGGATGTTTGGAAAAGTCAAATTTGTCCATGTGTGGAATAATAATACAAAAGGCTCATGAACCTTCACATAATGTATAATATGGTTCATGAACTTTAACTTAACGTATAATATTGTTCATGCACTTTAAACTTGTTTAATGCGGTCCTTAAACTTTTGGTATATATTCAATTTAGTCCCTAAGTTATATGAAAATGTTCATTACTGTCATTCTATTAATTCAAATTCAAAAATAATATTGAATATTTTCATACAGTTCATGAACTAAATTGAACATATACTAAAAATCCAACAAACATATTGAACAAAATTAAAAGTTTAAGGATGACGTTGCGGAAAGTTGTGTTATTTACCCTTTGAATGAGACAATGCTTTAGGAGGGTATCACTGGGAATATGAAAATATGGACGTAGAGATTTTTCATGCACAGAGGCCTATTTAAGCAAGTGCACGGCGTCTTGCACCAAAATCAGAGTGAGGGTGATATTGATACAGACGTCCTGGAAGAGAGAGGCGATGGCGAGAGACATAGACGATCTGCCGAAGAACGAGGCGAACTTCTCGGCTCTCACGCCGATATGGTTCCTGGAGCGGGCTGCCACGGTTCACCCGAACCGGCTATCCCTGATCCACGGCTCGGTCACCTTCACTTGGCTCCAAACTTACCAGCGATGTCTCCCGTTGGCCTCCGCTCTCTCCAGGCGCTCCATCGGCGCTGGTAGCACGGTGCGCCATCTCTTTCTCTGAAATACTCGTCTGTCTACATTTCCCACTTTTCTGGCTATGATGGTGAGAGATGGTTCTAATGCCAGGAGCTCCTGTTTCTTTCGGCTTTAATTCGATAAGGAAGGTCATGTGTACATATTTTATGTAATTGCGTCTACCATTCTCATGAATCGTGATTTCTTTACTGGTTTTCAAGACTCTTTGATCGATACGAGTACAATGGAGGATCAGATTCTCATTTGTTTGGTGATAATTGGTTGACTTTGGCGATATAAATCCGTAGGGACTCACTTGGAACGTTTGAATCATGCGAAGTCCTTGTGCGTTGCTTGTTATACTATCCATTATCGTTTCAGGCGTCCATCGTGATTCTCTCTCCTTTCTTCTATGCTTGCTGCTCATTTTTTCCTGTGTGGGTGGCGCTGTGCAGGTTGCAGTGATTGCGCCGAATGTGCCTGCCATGTACGAAGTTCATTTCGGAGTTCCCATGGCAGGAGCTGTCATAAATTGTGTTAATATACGTCTAAATGCGCCGACGATTGCATTTCTTCTCGAGCATTCATCTTCTGCCGTGGTAATGGTGGACCAAGAATCCTTTCCGTTGGCTGAGGAAGCTCTGCAGATAATAGCGGAGAAGAGTGAGGAAGACTATAAGCCTCCACTTCTGATCGTCATAGCCGATGAAAGCTGTGACCGTGGAAAACTCGAACACGCTTTGGCAAAAGGGGCAATTGAGTACGAGGAATTTTTGGAAACCAGCGATCCGGAATTTGCCTGGACACCACCGGAAGATGAGTGGCAGAGCATTAGCCTTGGCTATACTTCCGGCACGACCGCCAGTCCGAAGGGAGTGGTATTAAGCCATCGAGGCGCCTACCTGATGTGCATACATTGCCCTCTCGTCTGGGGGATGAATGAAGGAGCCATTTACTTGTGGACTTTGCCCATGTTTCACTGTGATGGTTGGTGTTTCACCTGGTCACTGGCAGCTTTTTTTGGAACCAGCATATGCCTTAGACAGGTGAAGCTCCAAGGTTCAGAAATTGCTACTATTTCCGCAAATTTGGTAGACAATTTGCTGCCTGAAGTAAATAACATAGCATACACATAAGTGAAATGTTTCATCCGGGATTATCGAGGATCATTTCCTTTTAAGTGTCGCGGTTTTCACAAAAAGAAACCCTAATAAGGTATCAAATATCTCGAATGTCATACAGATTGATTGTTGTGTCAACTCTAGCTTATTTATGCCCAAGTCATTATCCATGTACTTCATCGATCTGTTACGGAAGGTTAAATCTTGTAGTTTGTTTGGATCAAATAAGATAATTCTGTCCTCAGATGCGTATTTGAGCCCTAGTCATAGGGACAGATCTAGAAATTTACACATAGTTTAGGATGGATTGTGCAATATATAAACAAACTTCTTGTTTCTTGCTTTCTTCACGGAGACAAACCTTGTTTTCATGTCTTCTTGTCTTCCTCAGGTCACAGGGAAGGCAGTTTACTCGGCTATCGCCGAACATGGAGTGACTCACTTCTGCGCTGCGCCCGTGGTTTTGAACACCATCGTCAATGCGGCACCTGAAGAAACCATTCTCCCTCTCCCTCACACCGTCCACGTAATGACCGCCGGTGCCGCCCCGCCCCCTTCCGTTCTTTTAGCGATGTCCCAAAAAGGCTTCCGGGTCACGCACGTATATGGCCTCTCGGAAATATCCGGTCCTTCCACGATCTGCGCATGGAAGCCCGAGTGGGATTCACTGCCGCCGGAACATCAAGCCCGCCTCCATGCACGCCAGGGCGTTCGTGGCACAATGCTCGAAGGTCTCGATGTCGTGACCACTCGAGACATGAAACCTGTCCCCGCCGATGGTAAGACCATCGGAGAGATCGTGATGCGGGGCAACACGGTCATGAAAGGCTACTTAAAGAACCCCAGAGCCAATGAGGAGGCCTTTGCCGGGGGGTGGTTCCACACTGGGGATCTCGGCGTGAAACATCCCAACGGATACATCGAAATCAAGGACAGGTTAAAGGACATCATCATCTCCGGAGGCGAAAGGACATCATCATCTCCGGAGGCGAAAACATAAGTAGCGTGGAGATCGAGAATACGCTATACACTCATCCGGCGATTCTCGGAGGCATCCGTGGTGGCGAGGCCCGATAGCCAATGGGGGGAGTCTCCTTGCGCGTGGGTGACACTTAAGCCGGGAGTGGATGCGTCCAACGAGCGGCAGTTAGCGGAAGACATAATGAAGTACTGCCGGGAGAAGATGCCGGGTTATTGGATCCCCAAGTCCGTCGTCTTCGGGCCCTTGCCGAAGACAGCGACGGGGAAGATACAAAAGCACTTGCTGAGGGCCAAGGCGAAGGAAATGGAACCTGTCAGCCACGTCAAGTCGTGATAGGCACCATGGTTGAGATGGGTCTGACAAATCAAAAGGTTAAAATAACCGTTAACATGCGAAGCTGATCAAGACACCAATGTTGCAATGACGGGCTAAGGAGTTGGCAGTCTACTCTAACTGGCTTTAAACAGAACTAGACCTCTATCTATTTTGTACTCTTGACAAATAAAATCTAAATAAAAAAATTACTTGCAGTTGGTCAAGATTATTAAGTTTGAAATTAAATAAAATTTGACCAAATGAGTATTGTGACATCCTAGATTTTTTTTATTATACTTTCAATTAAATTAATCGGGACTTTCATCGACGTGCCTATAAGGTTATTCTCAGAGATGATCACTCTCGAGATAACTAGACTATCTAGGAAAGTTAGTAAGGGATCCTAATGCAATAGACTTGAGAATTTAACTAGGAATCGACTACTCAACCGTGCTCATCTATAGTTGTCATTACGACACAGTTAAAAAAATCAATCAAAGATCAGACATAGGTCGATTCGATAAAGATGTGTGGGTAAATGTGGGTGATTCCACTAAATTACAAAATTCTCGTCGACCAGCACTAGACTGATTTTTCTGTCGTTTTAGTACCCTGTGTCCGTATTTGTATCCTCGAGATTTTCACGACAACCGAGAGTCACTAATGTGTCGAATAGGTTCATGGTGGCTCGAAGAAAATCAACCACGGGTCATTTGCACCAAAAATTTCTGAAAGTTACTCAGTAGTCTAGGTCACGCTAAAATCACACCAGATTGAAATTAACCGCGAATTTGAATCCGGTTTTAGAAATTGAAAGCTTTGTCATGTCACGAGTCATTTTAGGAATATCAACTCAGTCTCTGAAGATTTTTCTGCAAATCGAGACTTTTTGGGAAAAAGTTGAGGTGGGCCGTTTTCTATCGGAAAAATTAGAGGACTGTTTTTTATCGCGAAATTGGGATGTAAGTAGTTTCAATTGGTGAGAAAAAATACAAATTTGATCAATGGTATGACGGTTGAATTTATAGAGGCCGAATTGAGTTGATTCAAGAAGCATTAAAGTCCAATTTGTGCCAAATGCAACCAAATTCGTATGCCCCTCATGGGCACAACTTGTGGACCATTTCAAGCTTCTAGAAGGGGCATGTTGGTTTGGAAAATGAGCTGAGGAGGCTAGCTGCCTTGGTGAGGCCATTTCAAGGGGTCAAAGGGGACAAGAAGATAGAGGAATACCAAGTGGTGGTCCCCCTTAGCCAAAACCGATTCCTCTCCTTCCTCTTCCTCCCCCCTTAAGTCAACCAACTCCTTTCCAACACCCTTGAAGTTCAGCCAACCAAGGAAACCGGACCAGCAAGCCGTCACTAGCCCTATCGTAGCCACTGCACGCCACCGCCTTGCCGCTCGCTGCCCCCGCGCGTTCGCTTGCCCATCATGCCTCACCGTCGTTCCAGCAGCGTCATCTCGCCCAACCCGCGCTCCCAATAACTCTCCAGACCAGCACGGGTAGCCGCTAGAGCTCCTACAGCCGCCGTATGTCACCGCCCTTGCCCGCCTAGGCCGTTGCAACCCTCCCTCACCATTTCCAAGCAAACCGCAGCCACCGGCCACCTTTTTTGACCATTGATCAGAACCCGAACCAATGGGTATTCCAGTCGCCGTCGGGCCCGTTTTCAAGGCTTTCCCGACCCCGGAAGGTATTCTCGCTTTGGAGTGTCTCGAGCCTCGTCACGTCCCCATCGTTTTGATCCGACCAGATCATTAAACAAGTGAGTTTAACTCACTAATCCTCGCTTAGTAGGTTAATGACGCTTAAGGATTATTTAGTTTAGACTAAGTATGGATTATGTGAATAGTTAGAATAGATTAGCAATTTAATTAATTATTGATGCATGTTAGGTGATTAGAGTAGTGTAATTAGAGTCTAGACAAGCTCTATTATTTATCTAGAGTGGTTCAGGAATTTTCCGAGCCCGTCTCAGCTTTTAATTAGGCTTTACGGGCCTAAGTTTTATTTATTGTCATTTAATAATATTTTTCGTAATTATTTAATTATTTATTTTTCGGAAATTAGACCAGATAGCCGGTGATCAGAATTTTGTACTGATTGCATTGGTGTAATCTGTTTATTTAATTAAGTTCTAATTTATGTTGATTGTTAGTGAATTAGGATTTTGGGAATTTATTCCTAAAATTATTTAATTTCAGTAATTAATTAGAAAATCACCGGGCGTCGATTTATAGCCCCAAAAATGGATTTGTGGACTGTTAAAATTGGTAAGATTTTCAAGTGGCGGAAAATTGTATTTTGTTTAAAGCCGACCGTGTACCTACACACGATTATTTTTATCGAGTATGATAAAAATGGTGAAAATGACAGATGGTTAGGATGGTATACTATATCAACTTACGGGCTTTGATATGTCAGCTTTGGGTGAGCAGTATACCTAGCAGCTTCTGGTGAGCACTGTGTGTATACTATATCACCCCGGGGCGATATGTCGCCTTTGGATGAGCAAGTATACTGCTGTCGCCTTCGGTAACCCATATATAACTTATCGCTTTAGGAGAGCTATAATATCTATCTTCAGCTTAGGGTGAGCAATCCTTGGTGTGATCGAACTAAATAGATAATATTAATTGAGACGACCGGGAAATGGTCTCAATGACATAGAATCGACTAAGTTGATTAATTGATGTTTCGATCTGATTGGTTGAAATGATTTGATAGTTATTTGAAATGTATTGAACTGCAGGAAGGAACTGAGGCCCAGGTAAGCCCTCTAACTCGTGGTTGTGCTTAGGTAGCTCTTATGGCGTATTTTCTTCCTAGTCGAGTCTTAGAGGGTTGAACTCACCGAGACGTCATCTCACCCCGTTGTGAGATAACATTTCAAGTCCATAGATGGCAGCTTCTCCCGAGCATTTTGGACAACCGAAGAAAATCACAGCACAAAAGTACCATATTCCGATCCATGGGCATCCCGAGGGACTGGAGTATGAACTGGTAAAGTCTATAGTCCGGGTTGATGCGGGTCTACCCAAAAAGGTACCCCATCAATACAAGGCATGGTATTGCCTATATCGTAATGGACGGAGGGAGGGCCCCATACCGGAATCTGAGACACCTCTGTATGTGATGGAGGTTGTTTTTGGAAAGGGCACTGCAAACCCCAGTGGAGGTTCAGTGGTAGACCCGGTAGACCATGAGCTTGAAGATTTGGGATCTCCTATGTACTCAGTAGTAGGCTCCAGCTGGAGTGTGGAGGGAGATGACGGGGAGGATGAGGACCCGTAGTTGTTTGGACACCCCACCCCTATTCTGCAGACTTTGCTTTATAAACTGGTTCTGTGTAGGACCTGACTTTTACATTTCAGATTGTAATATATACAATATGGTTTGCTTTGTATATATAAGTGTATTGTTGGTTTGAAAAATTATAGCTCTACTTTCCTATCACAGTGTTTGTTGTCTGTGGATTAATTATATGCTTTCGCATGCATATTAAAATGAATGGGTCGGCGATACATCCTGAGACGTCGCTATTTAATCGACCGTAGAGTGATGGGCACACGCTCAGAGGATCGGGGCGTGACAGGTATAGGCATCCAATGGAAATTTTTTGAGACTTCAAGGTCTATAACAAGAAATTGCTAGACAGAATTCGCCCATATTCCCTCCAAAGCAATCTTTGAGATGTGTGGGTAAATGTGAGTGATTCCACTAAATTACAAAATTTTCGTCGACCGGCACTAAACTGATTTTCTGTCGTTTTAGTACCCTGTGTCTATATTTGTATCCTCGAGATTTTCACAACAACAGAGAGTCGATAATGTGTTGAATGGGTTCATGGTGGCTCGAAGAAAATCGACCACAGGTCATTTACACCAAAAAATTCTTAATGTTACTCGGTAGCCTAGGCCACACTAAAATCGCACCAGATTGAAATTAACCACGAATTTGAATCCGGTTTTAGAAATTAAAAGTTCTGTCATGTCACGAGTCATTTTAGGAACGTCAACTCAGTCTCCGAAGATTTTTCTGCAAACCGAGACTTTTTGAGAAAAAGTCGAGGTAGGGTCATTTTCAACCGGAAAAATCAGAGGACCGTTTTTTATCACGAAATTGAGATGCAAGTAGGTTTGATTAGTGAGGAAAAATACCAATTTGATTGATGGTATAACGGTTGGATTTATGCAAGCCGAATTGAGTTGATTCAAGAAGCATTAAAGTCCAATTTGTGCCAAATGCAACCAAATTCGTATGCCCCTCATGGGCACAACTTTTGGACCATCTCAAGCTTCTAGAAGGGGCATGTTGGTTTGGAAAATAAGATGAGGAGGCTAGCTGCCTTAATAAGGCCATTTCAAGAAGTCAAAGGGGACAAGAAGATAGAGGAATACCAAGTGATGGTCCCCCTTAGCCAAAACCGGTTCCCCTCCTTCCTTATCCCCCCTTTAAGTCAACCAGCTCCTTTCCAACACCCTTGAAGTTCAACCAACCAAAGAAATTGGACCAACAAGCCGTCGCCAGCCCCGTCGCAGCCACCGCACGCCATCGCCTCGCCGCTCACTACCCCCATCGCACTCGCCAGCCCGTCGCACCTCACCGTCGTTCCAGCAGCGTCGTATTGCCCAGCCCGTGCTCCAAGAATGCTCTAGACTAGCACGAGCAGCCGCCGAAGCTCCTACAGTCGCCGTATGCTACCACCCTTGCTCGCCTAGGCCGCTGCAGCCCTCCCTCACCGTTTCCGAGCAAACCATAACCACCGGCCACTCTTTTCAGCCGCTGATTAGAACCTGAACCAATGGGTATTCCAACCGTTGTCAGGCCCGTTTTCAAGGCTTTCCCGACCCTAAAAGACATTCTCACTTCGGAGTGTCTCGAGCCTCGCCGTTTTGCCATCGTTTTGATCCGATCGTATCATTAAACAAGTGAGTTTAACTCACTAATCCTTTCTTAATAGGTTAATGACGCTTAAGGGTTGTTTAATTTAGACTAAGTGTGGATTAGGTGGATAGTTAGAATAGATTGGCAATTTAATTAATTGTTGATACATGTTAAGTGGTTAGAGTAGTGTAATTAGAGCCTAGACAAGCTATAGTATTTATCTAGAGTGGTTCGGGAATTTTTCGAGCCCGTCTCGGCTTTTAATTAGGCTTTACGGGCCTAAGTTCTATTTATTGGCATTTAATAATTATTTTCCGTAATTATTTAATTTTTTATTTATTTTCCGGAAATAAGACCATGATAGTCGGCGATCAGAATTTTGTGCTGATTGCATTGGTGTGATCTGTTTATTTAATTAAGTTCTAATTTGTACTTATTGTTAGTGAATTGGAATTTTGGGAATTTATTCCTAAAATTATTTAATTTCAATAATTAATTAGAAAACCACCGAGCGTCGGTTTATAGCGCCAAAAATGGATTTGTGGACTGTCAAAATTGGTAGGATTTTCAAGTGGCAAAAAATTGTATTTTTGCTAAGGCCGATCATGTACCCACACACGATTATTTTTATCGAGTATGATAAAAATGGTGAAAATGACAGATGGTCAGAATGATATACTATATCAATCTATGGGCTCTAATATGTCAGCTTTGGGTGAGCAGTATACCTAGCAGCTTTTGGTGAGCACTGTGTATACTATATCAGCCTGCGGGCGATATGTCTGCTTTAGGTGAGCAATATACTCTGTTGTCAACTTCTGGTGAGCCATATATAACTTATCAGCTTTGGGAGAGCTATAGTATCTATCTTCTGCTTAGGGTGAGTAGTCCTTGGTGTGATCGAAATAGATAGATAGTATTTATTGTGACGACTGGAAAATGGTCTCGATGACATGGAATCGACTAAGTCAATTGATCGATATTTCAATTTGATTGGTTGAAGTAATTGGATAGTTATTTGAACTGTATTGAATTGCAGGAAGGAACTGAGACCCAAATAAGCCCTCTGACTCGTGGTTGTGCTTAGGTAGCCCTTAGGGCGTATTTTCTTCCTAGTCAGGTCTTAATAGGTTGAACTCGCTGAGACGTCGTCTCACCCCGCTAAGGGATAACATTTTAAGTCCATAGATGGCAGCTCCTCCCAAGCATTTTGAACAACCGAAGAAAATCACAGAACAAAAGTACCATATTTCGATCCATGGGCATCCCGAGGGACTGGAGTACGAACTGGTGAAGTCCATAGTCTGAGTTAATGCGGGTCTACCCAAAAAAGTACCCCATCAATACTGGGCATGGTATCACATGTATCGTAATGGATGGAGGGAGGGCCCCATACTGGAATCTGAGATACATTTGTATGTGATGGAGGTTACTTTTGGAAAAGTCACTGCAGACCTTAAAGGAGGTTTGGTGGTAGACCCGATGGACCATGAGCTTGAAGATTTGGGATCTCTTGTGTACTCAGCAGTAGGCTCCAGCTGGAGTGTGGAGGGAGATGACGAGGAGGATGAGGACCCGTAGTTGTTTGGACACCCCACCCCTGTTCTGCATACTTTGCTTTATAACTGGTTTTGTGTAGGACCTGACTTTTATATTTCAAATTGTAATATATACAATATGGTTTGCTTTGTATATATAAGTGTATTATTAGTTTGAAAAATTATAGCCCTACTTTCCTATCCCATTATTTGTTGTATGGGAATTAATTATATGCTTTCGCATGCGTATTAAAATGAATAGGTCAGAGATGTGTCCTGGGACGTGGCTATTTAATCGACCGCAAAGAGATGGGCACGCGCTCGGAGGATCGGGGCGTGACATCCCCGTTTAAGTGTTATCAGAGCGTGGTTTAGGAATTGGAGTGATAAGATACGATGGTTCATGGGATAGTAGTAGGAATGGTCTTTAAATTCATGCTAGTGCATGTCTATGATAGTTGTTTGGTAGAATTACTTGCTTGTGTGGATAGCTCAGCTTCTAATTTAGTGTGGAATTGGAAGCAGGTTTCTTTAAAGAACCTTCAGCATGAGCAATCAAGAGCAGAGGACTCCTAGCAAGAGATCTGCCAGGGTCGTAACTCGAGGTAGGATGCCGACAAGGGTCGGTACCTGAGGAGGTCGAGGTAAGGGACCAACACAGACTAGCGCCAGTGGCGAAGCACCACCTCTTATTGGTGCTGAGGTTGTGGCCCCTAGTAATCCAAGAACCATTAGGATCACGTAGACTCTAGATGCTCTAAGAGAGATGTTGGGGCAGTAGGCCCAAAATAAAGCTGCCGCCTTCACCGCCGCTGTTGCAAATGCCGCTACTGCCGCTGCTAATGTTGTTGCTGCCGCGGTACTTGCTGAGGTCCCACCAGGGAACGTTAGCATCGGAAGACCGATTCATAAACTGGTGGAACAGCTTTTGAAATTGAATCCACCGAAGTTTACTAGGGCAGGAGACCCCGAAGTTACCGCTCTGTGGATCCAAGGACTGGAGAAGACCTTTGCACTACTGATGTGCACTGAGACTGAAAAGGTCATTCTTGCAACCTACCAGCTGGAGGAAGTTGCAAATACTTGGTGGAGAACCACCCAAGGAACGATATTTCCAAAAGGTGTAGCCCTTGAGTGGAACGCCTTCATTGAATCCTTCAACAATAAATACTTTTCTGAGACTGCCAGAGAAGTGAAGATGGCAGAGTTTCAGCATCTTCGCCAGGGCTCCATGACTGTAGATCAATATGAGGTGAAGTTCGCTGAACTATCACAATACGCTTCTAAACTAGTTGAGAATCCAGCAAATCGAGTGAGAAGATTCGGAGACGGATTCAGACCAGACTTGAGGAGTACCCTGATTTCGCTGAATCTGAGAAATTACAATGACATGTACAAGAGGGCCCAGATGACCGAGAGGGATCGGAATGAAAGAGCCGCCGCATCTGGATCGCAGTTTGGATCGAGTAGGGAAGGGATCCGACATGGGAAGATGCCCATGGTCGGAGGAAGATTTCAAGTTCCACCCATCAGGAAGGGTAGAATTGGAAAGTCTGGACCGAGTCAAGGTGGTACGTGTCGCATCTGTGGAATGCGACATGGTACAGCTCCATGCCCTCGAAGACCGGGCGTCTATTTTGAATGTGACCAACCGGGTCACATAGGCAGAGATTATTCTAGGTGACCAAGAGGTCAACCGCAATTACCGCCGCTGCCACCGCTAGGACAGATTAGAGGGTATGTGCCACAGAATGCATCACAAGGAAGACAACTTAGACACCTAGTTTAGGGAACGGTGTATGCCATCACTCGAGGTCAGGTAGAGGATGCGCCTGATGTAATCATAGGTATGGTTTCGTTAAACGACCATCCTGCTTATGCTTTATTCGATCCAAGAGACACTCATTCCTTTGTTGTCGAGCAGTATGTTAAACTAATAGGATTAAGTCATGTATTATTGGAGTCAGTGGTTAGCATATCTACACCATTGAAGGATAAGGTGTTAGCTGCTTTGGGTTGTTCTGGTTGCAAGTTAGCAATTGGTGAGCAAGAGAGGAAAATAGACTTGTTAGTTCTAGCCATGTATGACTTTGATTTGATAATTGGCATAGACTGGCTCACCAAACAATGAGCTAAGATGGACTACTATCGCAAAGCGATTCAGTTTGACCCGCTAGAGGGTGAGAGCTTCAAGTTTGTCGAGAATCGAGGAGGACCCTTGATTACCTTGATCTTGCCGCCGGAAGCAACCCGACTGTTAGACGAGGGTTGTCAAAGTTACCTAGCAACTGTCGTGGACACGACAATTGAGGAGCTGAAGATGGAAGACATCACAGTGGTGTAAAAATTTCCAGACATATTCCCGAAGGAATTGCCAGGATTACCGCTAGAGAGAGAGATCGAGTTTATGATTGAACTAGCACCTGAGACAGAGCCTGTCACGCCCCAATCCTCGAACGCGTGCACATCCCTCACCTGGTCGATTAAAAGCGACATCCCAAGACGCATCGCTGACCCTGTTCATTTTATATCCCCAGATAATAAAACAATGTGATAGAAAAGTAGGGCCATACTTTCATATTAAAACTCATAACCAAACTTTTATATACAACACAAAACAATATAGTTCACAACCCTTCGGGACTTCTTAATCCACTCTATACACACCAAAACCGGATTCACAAAAGAGGATGAGATCTCAATCCTCATTCGGGTCATACTCAAGATCATTCGGATCCTCCTCCTCTTCTCCTTCTTCCTCCTCATCAGCTTCTTCTTCGGCTTCAGATGCCAGCTCATCTTCAGGCATCTTCTCAACTGCTCCCCAATCTTCATCCTCCTCCGGTCCATCCACCTCCTGCTGCGCCATTCCACCGATATCTTCATGCCCATTATTCTCCTCAATCGAAGGTACGGGAGTGTGAGCCTCGGCCTCCTGTTGCGGGTCTCTCGGATCTACTACCGATCCATCCAGGTGATCGGCGATTCCTTCTCCGAGCGCATCTTCCAATATGTTATAAGGCACCTCCTCTTCTGGTATGGGACCCTCTCTACGTCCATCAAAACACTCCCGATATCATGATCGATATCTGTAGGGCCTCAGGGCTTCTACCCCCACGTCAACCCAGACGATCAACTGAAACAGCACGTACTCTAACCCTTCCGGGTGGGGGTGGATGTGAAAATGGGTCTCTAACTCCAAGATCTGCTCAGGAATGCCATAATGCATGCGAGGACAAGGAGGTGGAGGTGTTGCCATTCTAGGGGCCTGAAATGTTGTCCCACAACCGGGATGAGACTACGTCTCAGGAAGTTCTACCCCACTAAGACTCAATTAGGGAACCAAAACACTACTCGGTTGCCTAAGCACAGCACGAGTCAGAGGATTTACCTTGGCCTCAGATCCAACCTGCAATTCAAGGTTATACACAACGCTTCATAAATCACGACGGACAATCAATCAAATCATTGAATCAATCGAACTAGTCGATTACATGTCAGACAGACCAATCTAGGTCATTGATTCCACACCATAAAACCTCTCATAGGGCATTCAGTCACAGAGCCACATCAATGCTCTTGGGTGTCAAGTTCGCTAAGATGACTTATCCACTAGACAATTGTGTGCGTTTTTTAAGGCGCCGTTTTTGCCAATGACATCCTTAGTCACCGAACCACACATGCCTATAACCATGTGCTCAATAAACAATTGTGTGTGTTCTTTAATGCGTCGTTTTTACCAGTGATGTCCTTAATCACCGAACCACACATGCCTATGACAATGTGTTTAATAGACAATTGTATGCGTTCTTTAAGGCGCCGTTTTCGCCAGTGATGTTCTTAATCACTGAACCGTACATGCCTATAACAATATGAGTACTAGACCGATGCGTGCGTTCTTTAAGGCGTCGTTTCGCCAGTGACGTCCTTAGTCACCGAACCACGTAGGTCCATACACCGTGCCTAATCGGTCCAAACCCAAAGTACTTCTGATTCATTCTCACCATTCTACTCACCTTACAACTCAACAAAGCATTATAAATGCAAATTAAGCATACTCGGCCAACTACTAGACAATAATTCAATCTCAAACAAATTAGGGTAAAACCCTAAAATATCACAATTTATTTAATTCCATGCAACGTAGAGCTCAAATAAATAAACGGACTGTTTAGCTCAAAATAAAGCCCGATTCACGGTCATCAGCATAATATTCCGGTCACCAACCATACCAGTTGAATTTTCGAAAATTAATAAATTAATTAATTTAATTCCGAAAATTAATATTTAAATGCCAAAAATTCCACTTAGGCCCGAATTGTCAAATTGAAGCCCGATAAAGGGTCGGAAAAATCCCGAGCTACCCTCAATAAATAGTAGACCATGTCTACTTGCTAATTACACATTCAATTTGTCTAAATCGCATCTCAATCGACTAATAAACACTAATCTAACAAACTCGAATATTCAAAAGATTCTACAGGAGAACTCAGATAAAAGGAAGGCTGACTTTCAGATTTCTGGTGACAAAAAATTGAGATTCCGAGGACGTTTAGTTGTACCTAACGATGTAGAGCTTAAAGGGGATATTTTATCAGAAGTACATCGTAGCGATTCTGACATTCATCCTGGCAGTACAAAAATATAACAGAATCTGTGTTAACACTATTGGTGGTCTGGTATGAAGGTAGACATCTCTAAGCATGTCGCCAAGTGTTTAACGTGTCAGCAAGTAAAGGCTCAACATTTCAAGCCAAGAGGACTTCTGCAACCTCTCGAAATTCCAGAGTGGAAGTGGGAGCACATCACGATGGATTTCATGACCGGTCTACAGAGGAGTCAAAGAGGAAATGATTCCATTTGGGTAGTAATCGACAGATTGACAAAGTCAGCTCACTTCATTGCAGTTCAAAATGACCTTAGTTTGGATAGGCACGCCGAGTTGTTCGTGCGTCAAATAGTTCGACTGCATGGAGTCGATGACGATAACTTCGGATCAAGACCCAAGATTTATAGCTGCATTCTGGAAGAGTTTGCAAAGTGCTTTAGGTACGAAGCTGCGGTATAGTACGGCTTATCATCCTCAGACGGATGGCCAGTCTGAGAGGACAATTTAAACCCTCGAAAACATGGTGCATGCTTGTGTGATGGATTTAAAAGGAAGTTGGGAAGAACAGCTTCACCTGGTGGAATTTGCCTACAACAACAGTTTTCAGCAGAGCATTCAAATGGCTCCTTTTGAAGCATTATATGGCAGAGTGTGCATGACACCAATATGTTGGGATGAAGTTGGGGAAAGAAAAATCACAGGCCCAGAGTTGGTTCAAAAGTCAGTGGATGCCGTTGTAGTAGTCAGAGGCAAATTAAAGACCGCTCAGAGCATACAGAAAGTTACGTAGATAAGCGCCGGAGACCATTGAAATTCCAAGTTGGTGATCACGTTTTTCTTAAGGTATCACCAATGAGGGGAACTTCGCGCTTTGGTAAGAAAGGAAAACTGAGTCCAAGGTACGTAGGTCCATTTGAAATTCTAGAGAGAATCGGGACCCTAGCGTATCGTCTTGCATTGCCACCGAGACTGGCGCAAGTGCACGACGTCTTTCACGTGTCAATGTTGAGAAAGTATGAGCCTAACCTGACCCATGTGCTTAATTTTGAAGAATTGAACGTGGATGACCAAGTGTCATATGTTGAAAGCCCAGTTCAAATTGTGAATAGGAAAGAGCAAGTTCTGTGTACAAAGAACATCCCATTGGTCAAAAGTGGTTTGGCAACACCACGGCATTGAAAGAGCAACCTCGGAGACTGAAGAGTCGATGAAACAGTTGTACCCCCACCTTTTTGTTTAAAGCATTGTAATGGTTTAAATTTCGTTGACAAAATTTTTAGAAGAGAAGAAGAGTTATGACATCCTGGATTTTTCAATTCTGCTTTCAATTAAATTAATTGGGCCTTTCATCGACGCGCCTATAGGGCTATTCTCAGAACTAATCACTCTTGAAATAACTAAACTATCTGGGAATGTCAGTAAGGGATTTTAATATAATAGACTTGAGAATTTGAACATGAATCGGCTACTCGATCGTGCTCATCTATAGAGGTCATTATGACACAATTAAAAAAATCGATCAGAGATCAGAGATAAGTTGGTTCGATAGAGATGTGTGGCTAAACGTGGGTGATTTCACTAAATTACAAAATTCTTGTCGATCAACATTAGACTAATTTTTTTTGTCATTTTGGTACCATGTGTTCGTATTTGAATTCTCGAGATTTTTACGACAACCGAAAGTCGCTAATGTGTTGAATGGGTTCATGGTGGCTTAAAGAAAATCGACCACAGGTCATTTGCACCAAAAATTTCTGAAAGTTACCCGGTAACCTAGGTTACGTAAAAATCGTGCCAAATTGAAATTAACCGCGAATTTGAATCCGATTTCAGAAATTGAAAATTCTGTCATGTCACGAGTCATTTTAGGAACATCGACTCAATCTCCGAAGATTTTTCTGTAAACCAAGACTTTTTTGGGAAAAAGTCGAGGTAGGACCGTTTTTAACTGGAAAAATCAGAGGACCGTTTTTTATCGCGAAATTGGAATGCAAGTTGGTTCAATTGGTGAGGAAAAATACCAATTTGATTGATGGTATGACGGTTGGATTTATAGAGGCCAAATTGAGTTATTGAAGAAGCATTAAAGTCCAATTTGTGCCAAATGCAACCAAATTCGTATACCCCTCATGGGCACAACTTGTAGACCATCTCAAGCTTCTAGAAGGTGCATGTTGGTCTGGAAAATGAGCTGAGGAGGCCAGCTGCCTTGGTGGGGCTATTTCGAGGGGTCAAAGGGGACAAGAAGATGGAGGAAGACCAAGTGGTGGTCCCCCTTCGCCAAAACCGATTCCCCTCCTTCCTCTTCCTACCCCCTTCAATCGACTAGCTCTTTTCCAATGCCCTTGAAGTTCAGCCAACCAAAGAAACCGGACCAGCAAGCCGTCACCAGCCCCGTCGCAGCCATCGCACGCCACCGCCTCGTTGCTCGCTGCCCCCGCGCGCTCGCCAGCCCGTTGCGCCTCACCGCCGTTCCAGCAACGTCATCTCGCCTAGCCCGCACTCCTAGCAACGCTCCAAACCAGCATGGGCAGCCACTGGAGCTTCTACAGCCGTCGTATGCCACCGCCCTTGCCCGCCTAGGCCGCTACAGCCCTCCCTCACCATTTCCGAGCAAACCACAGCCACCAGCCACCCTCTTCAGCCGTTGATTAGAACCCGAACCAGTGGGTATTCCAGCCGCTGTCGGGCCAGTTTTCAAGGCTTTCCCGACCCTGAAAGGCATTCCCACTTTGGAGTGTCTTGAGCCTCACCGCATCCCCGTCATTTTGATCCGACCGGATCATTAAACAAGTGAGTTTAACTCACTAATCCTCACTTAATAGGTTAATAACGCTTAAGGGTTGTTTAGTTTAAAATAAGTATGGATTAGGTGGATAGTTATAATAGATTAGCAATTTAATTAATTATTGACGCATGTTAGGTGATTAGAGTAGTGTAATTAGAGCCTAGACAAGCTCTAGTATTTATCTAGAGTGGTTCGAGAATTTTCCAGACCCGCTCAGCTTTTAATTAGGCTTTACAAGCCTAAGTTCTATTTATTGGCATTTAATAATTATTTTCCGTAATTATTTAATTATTTTTCGGAAATTAAACCGAGATAGCTGGCGATAGGAATTTTGTGCTGATTGCATTGGTGTGATCTGTTTATTTAATTGAATTCTAATTTGTGCTGATTGTAAGTGAATTGAGATTTTGGGAATTTATTCCTAAAATTATTTAATTTCAGTAAGTAATTGGAAAATCACCGGGTATCGGTTTATAGCGCCAAAAAATGGATCTGCAGACTGTTAAAATTGGTGGGATTTTCAAGTGGCGGGAAATTGTATTTTGACTAAGGTCGACCGTGTACCCATACACGACTATTTTTATCGAGTATGATAAAAATGGTGAAAATGACAGAAGACCGGGATGGTATACTATATCAACTTATGATTTCTGATATGTTAGCTTTGGGTGAGCAGTATACCTAGTAGCTTTGGGTGAGAAGTATACCTAGCAGTTTCTGGTGAGCACTATATATATACTATATCAGCTTGCGGGCGATATGTCAAATTTGGGTGAGCAGTATACTCTGTTGTCAAATTCTGGTTAATCATATATAACTTATCAGCTTTGGGAGAGCTATAGTATCTATCTTCAGCTTAGGGTGAGCTATCCTTGGTGTGATCGAACTAGATAGATAGTATTGATTGAGACGACCGGAAAATGGTATCGATGACATGGAATCGACTAAGTCGATTGATCAATGTTTCAATCTGATTGGTTGAAGTGATTGGATAGTTATCTAAACAGTATTGAATTGCAGGAAGGAACTGAGCCCTAGGTGATGTGAATCGTTGCGGAAGGATCGTTCTACGAAGGCCCAGATGGTGCAAATTGCAAACCTCGACCTCCAATCAAACCTGTGATTGGCAACCTCGGTATGAACGTGACTTGTTGACGAACGCATGTCAACCAACCAACTTTATAGACGCCACGAGCGAAAGAATTCGCTATCTCGCTCGATAAGTTGAATCGACCGTCACAAGGGAACCTTGATTAGGTCAAGTCCTCAAAAGAACAGTAGAAGAGAATCTCTCAACTTTTTCCTAAAAAATAAAATATATCCGTCCCAAAGAAATTTGGCAAATCCTTTATATAGGCTTTCTAGCCACCACACAAACCCTAAAACCAACCCTAGAGATATAATGCATCATATTCTAGAATATTCCTAAACAATAAGATGTGTGTGTGTGTGTGTGTGTGTGTGTGTGTGTGTGTGTGTGTGTGTGTGTCTGTGTGTGACTTGGTCAAATATTTGGTGACCAGATAATCAAATTGCGCCAAGATTTCCAAGATTCTTCAAGATTTGATCAAAGGTCATCTCCACGCCAAAGATCACGAACCATGACGCCAACAGCTTGCCTAAATTGCTTGGCCCGCGCTCGAGTAATCGAACCAGTAGGAATAGACAATGGGTCCCTAGCACCTCCTCCTCGATATGGCTCGATGTCCACATCACTAGGTAAGCCCTCTAACTCGTGGTTATGCTTAGCTAGCCCTTAAGGCGTATTTTCTTCCTAGTCAGGTCTTAGGAAGTTGAACTTGCTGAGATGTCGTCTCACCCTGTTGTGGGATAACATTTCGGGTCTATAGATGACAGCTCCTCCCGAGCATTTTGGACAATCGAAGAAGATCACAGGACAGGAGCACCATATTCCGATCTATGGGCATCTTGAGGGACTGGAGTACGAATTGGTGAAGTCTATAGTCTTGGTTGATGCGAGTCTACCCAAAAAGGTACCCCATCAATACAGGGTGTGGTGTCGCCTGTATCATAATAGATAGATAGATGGCCCATACCGGAATCTGAGATACCTCTATATGTGATGTAGGTTGCTTTTGGAAATGGCACTACAGACCCTAGAGAAGGTTCGGTGGTAGACTTGATGGACCCTAAGCTTAAAGATCTGAGATCTCCTGTGTACTTCGCAGTAGGCTCCAGCTGGAGTATGGAGGGAGATGACGGCGAGGATGAGGACCCGTAGTTATTTGGACACCCCACCCCTATTTTGCAGACTTTGCTTTATAAACTAGTTTTGTGTAGGACCTGACTTTTATATTTCAGATAATAATATATACAATATGGTTTGCTTTGTATATATAAGTGTATTGTTGATTTGAAAAATTATAGCCCTACTTTCATATCCCATTGTTTCTTGTCTTGGGATTAATTATATGCTTCCGCATGCGTATTAAACTGAATGGTTCGGCGATACGTCCTGAGACGTCGCTATTTAATTGATCGCAGAGGGATGGGCACGTGTTCGGAGGATCGAGGCGTGACAAGTATAGGCATCCAACGGAAATCTTTTGAGACTTCAAGGTCTATTACAAGAAATTGCTAGACAGAATTCGCCCATATTCCCTCCAAAGCAATGAGTACATTATAGATTTCTAGAGGGTGGATACCATATTCAAAAGCTGGCATTATAATAATTAGTTCTTTCATACACGCTATAAGCATACTTGATTTGAGATGGATTTAGATGATTTTCAGCAGAAAATATTGATGGGAATTTCCAAAGTTAGGCTATATGCACAAATGTGAGATTCGTTAGGTAGCTAATGAATGAATAGGCAAAAAAAATCGAGAGAATGATGAATCGGCTGTTTAAGGAAACTCAAAACTTTTTCACTCATAAGCGTTGGACAGAGCTGGAACGTGCATCTGTGCCATAGAAAGATCTTGCTTATGCATGGATAGTTTTGTTGTATCGATAGAATATAAAGGAGTTTAAGGGATAAAAGAAATGCAGAGCACGTAATTTATAGAAGTTCAGTCTTTCCACTTCGCTTATCCACTCTCTTATCCCTAACAGTTCAACTTTGAGGCCGGAATCCACCATGTAATTTTTGAGATGTTAAAGCATCTTCTACTTAATTCTCTGCTTCTACGAATGCAAACTATCCACGCTAGACTTAACGCTCCCTTCTCTAATTACAAATACTCAGACTTCTACAGAGAAACACGATCAGTTTTACACAGCTTCTACAGAGAATTACTCCTCATGCGTTGATCTTATAGCTGTGATATCTCAAAATGACAATTGAAAATTCAAACCTCACTAGAAGCCGTCGAATCTGCCATCAATAGTCACAAAATACCACTCTGCAAATCTATAAAGAAAGTTTCCCAAATTGTTCTAATCTTCTCTAACTCACTATTTGTGGATTTGAACACCTAAAATAAGCTATAAAACACCGAATTTGAATTCAGATCGAATAGATAAAATTATTGATTTTTTTTCCTAGATAGTAGAGGCTCCTAGTAGAATCACTACTCTTCCTGTAGCGTAAACATCTTCTTTATTTAGGTCCATCTAAGTTTCTACATACCCACTCCGTGCTCCTTCTACATTTACCTTCAAGTATATTGACGTCCTTATGTTATGTAGATTGTGTAGCTCTTCCTTGGTCCATTCAATACTTGTCGACAATCACACGTCCTCTAGTCCGTTCACCATTTGCAAATTCCAATCATTGATTGACGTCTTCATGTCCTCTAGTCCCTTCACCTTGCATTGGTCCATCCAGACTATTTGACAAATCACACATCCTCTAATTCGTTCACCATCCACAAAGCCTGCTGAGTATCAACATGTCACTCGTGCAATACAATGTTCAACGTTTGCAAGGTCTCTCTAGTCATATACATATGACTCTGTCTATACAGAGATAGTATCCCATAGACACTCAAATACATATGTCAGTGTACTTCGAATATTTTATCATTCTTAAAACACATTAGGGACTTTTCCTTGATGGTAGTCATAATACATCGAATTTCGATTACTAACTAACTATTCATAATATTTTCTTCACTCTTCTTATATTGAGATCGCATAGGAATGCTTTGGTTCCATGAAAAGAGGACAATATATCTGAAAGTTTGCTTTATACATAATATGGATATAGATGGATCGATAAATAGAATAATAATAATAATAATAATTCATAAATTTTTATTTTTCTTCAATTTGCAAAAGTAGGATCTGATAATTGAAATACTCACTTACCAACAAAGGATGCAGCAATAAATCTCCTCTCTTCTAGGATGACCAGAACACAAAAGAATCACGAGACTGCTATTGCTAGAAAATGTAGTGAACTTATAATTTTATATAAATAGAAAGATAGAGAAGACGACAATGGCATGTGAAAAATATCGAAATAATTGTTTCTTTTTCTCTTTCTTTCTGGTGATGGAAATAGTTCATGGTCATTATCACATGAGTCATTTCGGCCACCAGTCGTTTGAGTTGTCCAGCTGGCATTCCTGATAACCCTATCTCGACTGCCAATGGCGGATTTGAATTGCTAGATGTTTGCTCTCTATTTTCATCTCTATTCGAAGATTTCACGGTTGGAATAAGGGTGGAGAGCATATAAGTTATGGCCAGAAGAATGAGGTAATCTCATTTTAAAAGACTCTAAATTTGAAGTGGAAGTGGCCTTTGGTACTGCTTCTTCCTCTTTTGAAATAATTATCTAAAAAATTTAAACTTATAAAACGGTCAATTTAGTCCTAAAATTTTTAATTATATTAATTTAGTCCTAGATCTTTTGATGATTTACTAATGTAGTCATTTTGATCAATTTTGGTCAACAATCGCTAATGTGGACACCGGTCATCTTATGTGATATGACTAGCACCGAAGTGAATAGTTTTCTTTGCATTTTATTAATTTTTATGAATCTTTTTATAATTTTTTGAATTTTTTTTCCTTCTTTTCCTTCCTTTTTCCTCCGCTAGTCATCACACCTTAGTGATGGCCAGTGACCAGCCAACCGGCCATAGGTGAGTGTTAAAGAAGGGGAAAGAAAAAGAAAAGGAAAAAAAAAGAAAAATATTAAAAATTCAGAAAAAATTAAAAAAAGTCCATGTCAATGTTGGTTGTGCACATAGAATAGGTGTCCATTTAGCAAATCGTCAAAAATTTAAAACTAAGGTACTATTTATTTCTCAAAAAATAAATGATTTAAAAATTATTTTTTTCTAATAGTGATTGCTTGTATTACTCACAAAATGAATTAACAAGACAAATTTTATTGACTACTAAAATTTTAAACATGAATGTTATCGATAATGAAAATATTTTTCATTAATTAATTATTTCAAGAAATATTACAAATGATATTTAGGAAAATATTTTCCAAAATATTCATTTTTCATAAAATAAACAGCGTATAAATTGGCCAAATTAAAATGTTTTAGACTAAATTAGCATCCATACATTACTTTAGGATATGTTTGGTAATTTTGCCTCCCCTTTCAAATATAATTTGTAAAATTCTGACTTATTGCTACATCATGTCCCTAATAAAAACTAACATTATAAATTTGAGGAAAAATTATCAAAAAAGCCATAACCTTATTACACTTGTGCCGGTTCAATAATAAACTTTTTAATTTAGGCAATATAGTCATATACCTTTTAACAATGTGCCAATGTAGTCCATCTAGCCAAAATTGATGACGTGGATCTTAGCCGTCCTACATGGCATAATCAATGGTGAAGTACAAATTTTTATTAATTTTTTTATTTTCCTTTTTTATGAGTTAATACCACAAAAAAATCTCAAATCAGTATACATGTGACAAATTTACTATATTAATTTTCGTTAAATTTTACTATCAAATTACTGAGTTAAATAACACGTGATAGTTAACAAATGTATCAGTTTAGGGTTTTACCCTTCGTTTATTATAGGTATATCAGTTTGTGATTTTTCGTGACATTAATACAATTTAACATAAACTAAAGAAAGGTAAATTTATTGCAAATGTATTCATTTGAGATTTTTGGTGGTCAAATAATTAGTTTATGATAAATTTGTTAGAAGTGTACCAAATTTAGGATTTTGAGTGGTAAAAAAATGTGTTTAAAGTAAATTTGTTAGAGGAGTATCAATTTGAGATTTTTCATGACATTAACACCATTTTTATTGTTAAGGGCTTGTAGAGGGCTACCACTATTGACCGAGGCCCATCGACCCCTGCTAACCATTAGACGACGATTGGCAAGCACTTGCTTGGCTATAATTGCAAGTTGCAAGCCCTTGCTAGCTATTAAGCAAGGGTTTGCAAGGCTCATAGCTATCACCAACCATGTCCAAGGTGGTAAGCCCTTGTCGGCCAGTGAGTAAGGATAACAATCCTCGCCTAATGATCGACAACCCCTTGCCAGCCCTTAACAATAAGCAAAGAAAATATAAGAAAAAAATTAGAAAAATTCAAAAAAATTCCACGTTAATATTAGGCATACTATATAAGACAACCAATGTACACATTATCAATTTTCAATAAAAAAAAATGATTAGATAGACCATATTGGCAAATTATTAAAAAAAATATTCTAAATTGACCAAATTTAAATGTTTAGGGTATGTTTGGTAACCATCCCAACAGTGTCAGATTCTGATTTTTTGTTCCCAAAATCAGTTTGGGACGAGAATCGCATTTGATAAAATTTTTGTTCCCGTGAACAAATTTGTTTCCCGCAATCGCCGACAGAATCAAGAATAAAAAAACGTTGATTCTTGTTCCGGGAACAAAATTGAGAATCAAAACTCTTCTTCTTCTCTTTTCTTCTTCTTCATGGACCGCCATCTCGCAACCGCCGCCTGCCGCCGCCCGCCGCCGTCTGTCGCCGCCAGTCACCGCCGCCGCCCGCCGCCTTCCAACGTCACCCGCCACCTTCCAACGCCACCACCGGTCGCCGGCGACTGATCCGATGAGCTCGCCGGAGGCAAGCCTAGCCACCGGCGAGGCTCGCCCAACCTCGCTGATGGCCAGGCAAGCCTCGCCCAGCTACCGGCGAGGCCGAGTCAACGAGGGTTGGCCTCGCTGAGGGCCGGCAACCGGCCTGAAGAAGAATTAGAATAGGAGAAAAAAAAAAGAAAAAAAAAAGAAAAAAGGGAAAAAAATTATAAAAATTATTTAAAAATTAAAATAAATTGATTTGGAACATAATCAATGAACACGGTACCAAACGCAATTCTATTCCAGAATCAGAAATTTTGTACGGTTACCAAACGCGTTCTTTTACTCAAAATCAGTTCCTGGGAACATAATCAAAAATAATCATTTCTAATCAGAATTTGTTCTCGGGAACAGAATCGTTACCAAACGTGCCCTTATAACTAAATTGACACAATGTAATAGGTTTACGATTTTTTTGGTGATTTTTTTATAAATTAGATCATATTAAAACCTTCCCTCTACAATAAAAAAGAATCAATCTATTTAAAATGAATTTTTTATCGACAAAAGTACAGATAAAGATGCTTGGGATCTGTTAGGTTGGACCCATTACCGGGGACGCCGAATCCTTTTGAACCCAAATGAACCGGCCTTTTTTTCAAAAACACGGGTCGGTGCAGAACCTTGTTTTTTGAGCTCATGATTTACTCTACTGTTCACCTCATATGAAAAGCAGAGCAAAAGGAATTAGACTTTTGGTTCAAGACAAATTGATTTTGGATTCCCAATTTTGATGAGACCCACATGACCCGTGGATAAGAAAATGAATTTGCAATCCTACTCTATTTGGAAATTTAAAATATTAGATTTCTGATCTTGTTAAAGTTTTATGTGGCTTCCATGAGTGAACCCATAGATTCGTAACAAATAATTTAAACCACAAACACCGTGGGCAAAAGACAGGTGTACTTAAAAAAAAAGGTTATATTACAAAACCTTATATAATAGAAATCCATGATGCACGAAATTTATTAGATCCATCGGCATTTTGAGGAATATTTTACGGCGATCACATCGAAAGATCGACACAATGTATATAAGACCTAATAAGCTGAATTATTATTATAAAGCTTTTTTTTTCCTTGATTGGTTCAAGACATTTGAATGTTAAATCGCACGCTCATCTATCAGCTCAAACTTATCGAATAATTGATAGTTGTGCCGCAAAAGGCCCATATTTTTTCATAAGCTATTGTCCATCTTATGATACATAAGGCATATTAATATAGCATTGGACCTAGCTTACAAATTCCATGCTCTTTTGAGAATATTTTTAAAAAATAATAGCATTGTCGCACCACGAAATGATTTTGTATTTCTATTTTAAGCAAGTCAAATGAGACGTGAGCTATAATTTGAAAGAGTAATCTATACAAGAAATTATCTCTTGCCGGTGCCCAATTAATATACATTTGTCCCTTTTGATACCCATGTGCTTTCATGGTGAATGTGATTTTCACCTAACGCCAATTTGGACTCTTTTAATAATGGATGCGCATTCCATATGTCATTAGACATAAAGGAAGCAGCAATTTTCACGTCAGTTCAAAAGATTAAAGCCTACATAAATGACAAGACATAATGTATTGTAGCTACATTTTTTGGAGGTCATTTTTATAGGAGGGTTCAAATTCCTAAATTACCCCTGTACACTACTCATGCACCTAAGGAGTATGCTCATTCAACACGCCTCTTACTTGTGGCTGTCCAACTCTTAATTTGTACCCTCTTTTCTTTCCAGAGTCGCCCGAATTGATGCCAGGTCAGCATTTCTATCTCATTTTTTTTTTCTTTTTTCAATTCAGGAGCACAACACACTCTATGGGCCTGTTTAGCAACTTACCAAACAATGCTTATTTTTGTTCTTTTGTTCCCATGAATAGATTGGAATAGAATTGCGTTTGGTAAAATTTTTGTTCTCGAAAACAAAATTATATATATTTTTTTTTTTTTTCCAAAAGTAGATTTGGAACAGAATCGAGAAATAGAAAAAGATTGATTCTTTGTTTCCGAGAATAATTCTAGAATCAAATTAACCTATTTTTTTCTTTTTCCTCTTCTTTTTCTTATTCTTCTTCCCTCTCTCTTGTTCTTCAAGTGTTGCCGTCACCGTCGTCCGCCGCCCACCGCCACCGGCCACCAGCGAGCTTGTCAATGGCCAGGCAGCCTCGCTCAAGCCTCCCCTGGCCACTGGTGAGTCTCACCCAAATGCCGATGGTCGGCAAACGTTGAAGAAGAAGAAGAGAAAGAAAGAAAAAAGTAATGAAATTATTTTTAAAAAAATGATTTGAATTAGAGATTTTCAGAACTATACCAAACGCAATTCTATTTCATGAATTAAAATTTTGAACAGTTACCAAACAGCTTAAAACTCGGGACAGAAGTGTTACCAAATATGCCACATTTAGCCACCCGCAAAGTAATAAAGGTGACTGCCAATAAATTCGAGCCTTTGACTAAGAGCACGACGATCATGAGCAGATGATCATCATGAGCCGTTTTATCTTATTAATTAATTAATAACTAATTATTACTATTATCGATGTGAGATTCGTGTGGAGTTTTCTACTTTCTTACATTAAGAAATTCGTGTGGAGTTCTGGTCGGGGACCGTTCACTTCTCTCCATCATCTCGATAAATACGCAGCAAGAGCGCATGGACTGAACCAGTCTCCGACTCGCCACCGCACTTCTAGAGAGAGAGAGAGACAGAGAGAGAGAGAGGAGGAGGAGCGATGGCGAGGGACATCGACGACCTGCCGAAGAACGCGGCCAACTATACGGCCCTGACGCCGCTGTGGTTCCTCGACCGGGCCGCCACGGTCCACCCGGACCGGCGGTCGCTCGTCCACGGCGCCGTCGCCTTCACCTGGCGCCAGACCTACCGGCGGTGCCGCCGCCTGGCCTCCGCCCTCTCCCGGCGCTCCGTCGGCCTCGGCAGCACGGTACGGCTACCTCGTGCTCTGCTACACTCGCGCGCTCTGTTTTTTTTTTCCTCGTTTCCGGCGATGAAACGACGACAGTGAAGTAGTTCGGCTTCTGGATGTGTAGACAGTCGAGTGTTGCGAACTCAGGTTGGTGAGCAATAATGAGATTGGAGGACGAGATGCTTGTCCTTTCGCTTTCGGGCAACCGTACGAGGACGCTTTAGCCTCGTGCATTTCGTTTTTAGTTCGACGAGGAATCGGCTGATGAATCAATCCTGTATCGGCGGCCTTGTTCGCGTGTTCCGAGTCTTCGATTTCCCTCTGATTCGAATGCTGATGTGAGGTTCTCTTGATTTGATGCGAGGGCCGATGGAGAATTGGATGCTCATTTCTTGAGCGATGATGATTGGTTGACTTTGGTGTTGGTCATGTGATCCGCAGGGACCGCCGTTCTCTTTTTGAAAAGACTGCGAAGGTTTCAATAAACGCGAAGTCGATGTTTGAGCTAAGGTGGTAGTTGAGTACTGGGAAATGGGAAACTGATGGTTTTAAATCTGCGATGTGGAGATTTTGAACAGTGAATCGGAGGTGAACCGAGCTAGATGCGTAGAATTGAAGTATTGGGTCTTGTTTATGAAGAAAGTAGGGATTTTTATTAGGTTGGATGGTTCAGATTGCCAACTTGAATACATGAAGTTTTCACGGCAGCAATTTTGCCGAATGTTAACTTATCATTTCTTTGTGATGAAGCAGGACATTGTTGGGATGTGATCAAGTTTTGATTCTCACCAATTGATAGTTAGAAATTTGTTCAGAATCTGCTTTGCTCGTTATACTTTCTATCATAATAGTGGGCGTACATTATGATTCTTTGTGTCTTCTTCTATGCTTGCTGCTCATTTTTTCGATGTACTGTGCAGGTCGCAGTGATTGCGCCGAATGTCCCTGCCTTATTTGAAGCTCATTTTGGAGTTCCAATGGCTGGAGCTGTAGTAAATTGTGTCAATATACGTCTGAATGCACCGACGGTTGCTTTTCTTCTTGGCCATTCATCTTCTGCAGTCATAATGGTGGACCAAGAGTTCTTCCCTTTGGCTGAGGAAGCTCTGAAAATATTAGCAGAAAAGAGTGATAAAAATTATAAGCCTCCACTTCTGATCGTTATAGCTGATGAAAACTGTGACCCAAGAACACTTAAGTATGCTCTAGGAAAAGGGGCAATTGAATATGAGAATTTTTTGGAAACTGGAGATCCAGAGTTTGCTTGGAAACCACCGGAAGATGAGTGGCAGAGTATTGCTCTCGGTTATACATCTGGTACGACTGCCAGTCCCAAGGGAGTCGTATTGAGCCATCGAGGAGCATATCTCATGTCTGTAAGTGGCCCTCTTGTCTGGGGGATGAATGAAGGAGCCATTTACTTGTGGACTTTGCCTATGTTTCATTGTAATGGTTGGTGTTTCACCTGGTCACTAGCAGCTCTCTGTGGAACCAGCATATGCCTTAGACAGGTAATCTTTATGTTTCAGAAAATGCTGTTTTTCCACAAATTCAGTAAACAATTTTTGCTGCCTTAATGTTGTTTAAAGCATAATGGAAGGAATTGTTTCATTTGTGTTTATTACAAGGACAATTTGTTCTAACTAGTCTAGCTTTTTAAAACCCTTCTAGTAGGTTGCCAACTATACATGCCTATTGCTTGGTCATGGTTGTTATTACAGTTGATATATGCTAGGGCCATTTGATCAGACGTGGATGGTAAGTTTAGTAGATTTTTAAGGACTGAACTAGAGAAAATTTTCTTAAAGTTTGTGGGGAATTATGTGAAATTAGCTATGAGAAATTGAAACTTGCTAATATCTTTCAGAGAACCAATTGGGGTAATGGCCCCCTGTTGTCACACATTTTTCTGTTAGTGCTTCTTTATCCACAAGCTCATTCCTTGTCATGATTTTGAAATCTTAGTTATGGATAGATAGTAGCTTTCTGAAACTCAAAAGTTCAGCTCAAAAAGTGTGAATTTTCAACTTTCTCTACCTCAATACCCACTTTAAGCAAGTTACCAAATATGCAAATGTGTGAATAAATGCCTATACTCTGTTAGACATCAAAACTTCTAGCTTGCTTAACTGAGAAGCCTTTTGTTATGCCTTTTCTCGCCCTCAGGTAACAGCTAAGGCAGTCTATTCGGCTATCGCCAAATATGGCGTGACTCACTTCTGCGCTGCTCCTGTGGTTTTGAACACAATAGTCAATGCCGCACCTGAAGAAACCATACTCCCTCTCCCTCACACCGTTCATGTAATGACAGCTGGTGCCGCCCCACCCCCTTCTGTTCTCTTTGGAATGTCCCAAAAAGGCTTCCGTGTTACGCACACATATGGGCTCTCTGAAACTTATGGTCCTTCCACGATCTGTGCCTGGAAGCCCGAGTGGGATTCGCTGCCTCCAGAACAGCAAGCCCGCCTCAATGCACGCCAAGGCGTTCGTTACACAGCTCTAGAAGGTCTTGATGTGGTGAGCACTCAAGACATGAAACCAGTTCCTGCTGATGGTAAAACCGTAGGAGAGATAGTGATGCGGGGCAACGGTATGATGAAAGGCTACTTAAAGAACCCAAAAGCGAACGAGGAGACTTTTGCAGGGGGATGGTTCCATTCTGGTGATCTTGGTGTGAAACATCCGGATGGATATATTGAAATCAAGGACAGGTCAAAGGACATCATCATCTCCGGAGGCGAAAACATAAGCAGCGTAGAGGTCGAGAATATTTTATACTCGCATCCAGCGATTTTAGAGGTATCTGTGGTTGCAAGGCCTGATGTCCGATGGGGAGAGTCTCCTTGTGCATTTGTGACACCGAAGCCAGGAGTGGATAAATCTGATGAGCGCCGACTGGCGGAGGATATAATGAAGTTTTGCCGGGAGAAAATGCCGGCTTATTGGGTTCCAAAGTCTGTCGTCTTCGGGCCGTTGCCTAAAACGGCTACGGGCAAGATACAGAAACATGTGCTGAGGGCCAAGGCGAAGGAAATGGGACCTGTCAAGTACAGTAAATTATGAGTGCACCGGGGTCGAGCTGGTTTAGTCTCTTCTCCTTGTTAGTACTATGAAGCCAGGAGTACTTTGCATGTAATCTTTAATAATGGTACACCTTCCTACTTTTCTTGAGAAAACTATTAATCTTCCTGATGATACCGTTACATTTGGACCCTTGTCGGAGCTAATTTCAGGCCGCAAGGCCTGACTTTGCAAGAGGGCATAATTGGGCCTTCGAGATGGCTACTTTGCTGGGCTCCTCACGTCTCAAGGAAGGCGCAACGAGTCGGTGGGTTGGGTTTTGCTTACCTCCTCTTTCATCAAATCAATGGATAAGCCTTGGCCAGAAAATGATAAACCAGATGAATAAACATTGTCTAGACGAAAGGGAACGATGCTCATTAGTCTTGCTGGCTACCAATCGGGCGTCGATACTTGGATTGAAGCCTACGGGGTGTAGACTTTCGTGAAGCTTACGGAGGGAAACCGAGCAAGAGCGAGGGCGAGAGAGAGACATCAGCAAAGGCCGAACGGGTCGGTTTTTGAATCCGTGGGTTGACCACACTTTAGTCTCCATCAACTTTCGAGCTTTTCTTTATCACCATCAATACATGCAACAAAGTGGAAAGGGGTTTTGAGTGTTTCTGAAGCAACTCGCGATCTGCACCGATCAATTTCAAATGAGATCTGTCGTAATTATAAAACGTTGACCAGCACTCCCCTTGAGGTCACTAGCTTACCCATTCAATCTCTCTCTCTCTCTCTCTCTCTCCCTCCATCTCTCCAAGACACCCTCTTCATCTAACGTTATTTCGTCAAAGGTGAAACGTTGAGAACGGTCGGGAGGGTGGAAAGACATCATCATTGCGAGTTTCGCACAAAACGACGGCTCCCACTTGCCCAAATTCGGGCCGAACTCTCCATGCTTTCTCCAGGCCAATCATCGAGATCTCACCGCATCTTCCTCCCACGAGGGACAAAGCGCACGCCCGCGCTCGTCCGGTTCTTGACGTTTTCCGAGAAACGCGCCCTCGACTTCTCACGGACGACCCCAAAGATTTAGAGGGAAGGACGGTGGGGATGAGAGGAAGGGGGGGCTGTCGGTAAGGGGATGATGAGCACATGATCGCTCGGTACGGCGTGGCCTCGCCATGGACCGGCTTTGATGGCGATGTCCGAACAGCCTAAGCCCCCCAAATTATATAAAAATCACTCTAATCTTCTCCGAAAAATCAGAATAAAAGATGACAGAGAATTAGATCTAGGCAAACTGAAATTCCCAAGGGTTCCTACACTTCACCTTCGCCCCAACCACCATGTGACCAAACCCCCCACGCCCCCATTGATTAATTTTTTTTGTTGATTAAAATTAATTAATATGCCAAGTTAGTTAGATTTTCGCTTCCAAGTTTACTCTTTTCCATCCGATTTCTATCTCACCTTCCACATATATATCCCCCATATTCTTGTCTCACCTCCTCACTCCATCCTCCCTCCCTCTTCGATTCCTCTCTTTCTCTCTCCGTCTCTCTCTCTCTACCCCCAACTTTTCATCTGTTTCTGTGGGAAACTTCTGCGTTGCTTTTCCTTGCATCTCTCACTTTTCTCTTCCGCAAGGTAATCTCTCTCCCTCTCTCTGTACTTCTGCTGGGGTTCGGCCTTTTATAAATCGAGCTAATGCCCTCTGCCCATCTCATTTCTCACCCTGTTCCTTGGCTCCATTGTGTTGTCAGTACTTGCAAATCTCTCTCTTTCTCTTGAGGGGCAAAGAGGGTATTAAGGTTTTTGTACTTTCGTTTCTGTTTCCTACGCAATTCCTTTGTTTTACCATGTCTCTGCGACTGAGACTGAGCAATGACCACCTACTGTCTGCAGCAGCGAGACATGGCGGACAGCCGCAGAGGAGAGGGCTACGGTTCTGCCCAAGAACACGAGGTACGCCCCCCGTTTCTCGATTTCCTTCAATGAGGTAGGTAGACTGGCAAGCGCCGGCCCTCTTTGCCCATTACCATAATCTTCATTGCTTGAAGAGAGAGAGAGAGAGAGAGAGAGAGAGATTTGGCATGATATGTGTCGACCATTGAATTTAGCGGTTCTGATTAGGTGGGCTCGGAGGATGAGTCGTAAGTCCGAGCAACCGATTCGAAAATGACTTATCATTACATAGATGATTCATCCATTTTCTTTATACTGTTTGCACCGTGTAATATCAACATCTTGAAACATTAACAGTTTGTCGTTGGCATCACTAAATTTCGCTAAGAAGATATGTCTACTCATTAAATTCATCGTTAGCGACCGAAGAAATAATTATTTTTTGGGTTCGTTTTATAGTTTGCAAATTTCCCAATTGAAATGTCTTAAAATTGACTAGAAGATAAATGTACTTCTTTCATTTCGTTGGGAAAATTTATCTAGCAAAAAGGAAAATAATAAATCGCAAAATGCCCCAAGATATTTAGGAAGGTCAGATTCCGGGATGCTTTTACTCCTTGGGGCCTTCCTGGGATTCTTCTTTCTAGCATCATTATTACCAGAATTATTACCTTGATTTCATCGGAAGCTTAGGATGTTAATCGAACGGTTTAGTCAAGGTGATTCCCGCATCTAACGGCTGCAAAACGGACACGTAACGTAAAGTTGGTTCCACGTACGTCCGATGTACGTATATCCCCATGATAGTGTCGGTAGGCGCCAGATTATGCCAATTCCACATTCTCACGTAATTAAAAGGGAAAATTAAAAAGCCCAACACACAGCAATAGTTGCAAAAAAAATAATAATAAATAATAAAGGGAGAAGACTAGAGACGGTTGACGTTGTAATTTTTAATATCTAATTTTGGCACAACTTACTTAAATTTTTTATAATTCGAGCCTAATCATCAACTTATATACATATAATATCAAACGTGAATTATTTACACGCAACAATATTAGGGTGTGCGAAAGATTTTAACATAAATTGATTTCTTGATTTTTATTTCGAAACGAAAGTTAAAAATTTAACTTTTGATTTCTTCTTCAAATCTATTTACGGAATGAAATTTGCTTAAAAATAAAAAAATCAAATTACTTCTAAGCAGTTTAAACATTGCCCAAACCTATTCCTAAAACGAAACGAAGAAATAGAGAAGTAAAAATTTTATCATGCGCGCCCTTAATTACTTTAAAAGAAAACGACTACTTTTTGCGCCGTTTTATCTTCCACTTTGCTTTTGCTTTTCCTTTATTAAGGAATAGTGAACGCTCTAGAGCTAATCCAGCTTTTTCGTGGCTACTAATTCCACGCCGGGATCGAAATCCCGATTGACGAAAATCAATGTGAATAGAATTTCTTGTCGTCAACGATGGAAGAGATTCGTGACGAAACCTTTCGTCGTGTTTGAATTCGTCTTTGATTTATCCATGATAGGATGCCTCGTCGGAGAAGAAGTACGGGGGACTCGTGCCCAAGAAGAAGCCCTTGATTACAAAGGCAAGGCATCATTAACTCAAGAATTCTTGATCAATTCACTTAATCTTGAATTAACTACGACATAATCATGTGGGTGCAGGACCATGGAAGAGCCTTCTTTGATTCAGCAGACTGGGCATTGGGCAAGGTAAACAATATATCACATGTTTAATAAATTGTCATCATACTAATTAAATCCTAATTTCATCATGAATGATTTTGGTGGCAGCAAGGAGCCGTCGTGAATCAAGAATCCACAGAGCCGGCGGAGACATTGCGTCCAAAATTACAGGTCAGTTTTTCGAACCAGCACATCATCATCCGCATGCTAGATCGCATTCTCGAGATTTCCCGTGTTATTGTTGTTATTGTTGTTGCTGCTGCTGTTAAAAGAAATTCGAGGAATTGGCATGAATCAAGAAGTTATTGTGCAGAGAACACCGCACCAGCGGCTCCCCCCTCGAAGACCCACTTGCACGTCGGGTCGAGATGGTCCGGTGAGTCATCCAAAACCCAGATCGTGTAAGGAAGTATTCACCACTTTGGTACTAAAACGTGTCGCTAATAATTTTTTTTTCCCGTGCTAATTTTGCAGGCCGAATGAAATTTCCGGGTTCCCGAGGAGAGAAGAAATGGCATCACGAGCTTTTCTCTTGTTGATTGTATGTACATTGAAACTAGATAAACATGTTTAGGTGGCCATGGAAAGAAGTGGAAGCTCGGTTGAGCTGTTTATGCTGACTTCTCTTTTCTTCTTTTTTTCTTTTTTTCTTATGCTCGTGTATGTACAGGCGAAAGAGAGAGATTCTTAGGAATAAAAGGATGTTATAAGTGCCATAACTATCGCGGGATGCTCATTTTCTTTAATTTCATAATTTTTTAAACAATCATTTACATGCACAATTTTTAGAAAAATGATCGCTTTAAGCGGCTTACCGACCAAAAAAAAAAAGACGGCTTCGGTATTGGAAAAATTGAAAATAGAAGAATCTCTTACTGTTGAAATCTATGTCAAACTTGGATGAGGAATTAAATTGGGCTTGGTCATGGACTTTGTTTGGATCCACTACATTTTGGGCCTTATTGATGAAGCTATGAGAATATGTAGAAAGAACCAGGAGCTGCTAATGCTGCGGCAACCTCGTCATGTTGTTGCTACTTTTGTTTTCAGAATATATCAAGGGCTTTCTTAGCCTCAAAAATAATAATAATAATAATAAAGAGAGAAAAAATAATATAAAGAATAAGTATATAAAAATGAAGTAGAAAAACTTAGATTTCAAATGAACAAATTCAAACTTAAAAATGATCTTTTTAATTTCGAAGAATAAGGGGCAAGAATATTATATGAGAAAGATCTCTTCTTATTATGATAAGATTGTGATTAGATCCGCTGATGTTTAGCAAAAAGAAGAATCTGTAAAACTTATAACTCTACCAAAAAAAAAAAAAAAAAAAGAAGAACACACTATGCCAAGAGACAGAGCCCTCATCGTCCACCAAGGCCTGCCTTGTATCGGTTAACGATTCATCTTCCGTAAAACATATTATAATTATGTTCAATGTGCAAGTAATAATAAAATTGGGCTTGGTCAATAAAAGAGTGATTTCATATTGTTGTCAAATACTATTATAAGTATATTCTTCATTTTATTTGACTAATTACTAGCTTGTCAAATTGTCTCACTTTTCCATAATTAGTTTTAATGGGAAAATTACCAAAAAAAAATCTAAAGTTATTGCGTTTGTGCTAATTCAATCGTAACATTTTCAATTTGGTCAATTTACTTTTAAACCTCTTGATGATTTGTTAATTTAATCATTTACCTTTTGATTATGCCAGTTTAGTTTTAATTATTTTAACGATTTGCCAATTAAATTTGCTAGAAATCACTAATGTCGCTATTTAGTCAATGTTGATCATCTTACATGGTATAATTTGAGCTAACATGGATAATTTTTAAAAATTTTTTTTTTTTTTTTTTTTTTTTTTTTTTGGTTCCAACTCTTCACCAACAACCCTCACTTAGTTTAGGAGAAGGCATCATAGCCCTCACAAGCCACATGCAAGGGCATCAGCCCTTGCCTAGATCCAGGCAAGGGCCTCCATGCCCTCATTGACCACAGGCAGGGGGCATGATTCCCTCACCCATATTACGTGGAGGAAAAAAAAAATTAAAAAAATGCAAAAAATTATCAATGTCAATACCATTTATGTCATATAGGATGGATTGCATTGACTAAATCGTCATGTAAGTAACTTACGGCCAAATTGGCCAAAATGATTAAATTGGTAAATCATCAAAATATTTAAGACTAAATTGGTAAATATTTAAAATGTTTAGGACTAAATTTGTCAAATTGAAATGTTTAAGACTGAATTGGCATAAAAGCAATAGGTTTAGAAATTTTTTGATAATTTCCCCAAGTTTTAATATATGTATGCATATATGTGGACCATTACCCTTTTCAAAGGTTGTTGGGTTCGTTTCCTATCGATTTAAATAGGGCTTCATACTTATTTTTGGTTTTTAACTTATCTTTTTTCCCTTTTCAATTTTTTCTATTACTTTACCAAAAAAGTAATTTCCTTTTCACAAAAGCTATTTTTCCTCTATTCAATGTTTTCAATTATCTGATAGTCAAATTTTAATTTTTTTATGTTTTCTAATGTATCATTTATCGTGAAATCTATTTTATCTTTCTTATCAACGGAGCGGGATATTTTCAACAAAAACTAATGTAAATATTTGAAAAAGGATACAGATTGTTAATGTAACAAAAATTAATCATACGATATACATATGTTATTTTCCTAATTTTTCTAGCAAAGAATTTCAACACATGCATTCTTTAATTAAAGATAAATGAATATCAATCTTCGAAAATGATCGTATCAAATGTGGCTCACTTTTTAAACGTCTATTCACAGTTTCTCACTTTACTTGTAGATCAATTTCTCAAATTGATCTTTCATACCTTACCTGGGAGCACACGATAGAAGTTCGATACCTTTACTCGAACCACCTATATGCTCAAAAACCTCCATTCATCCCCGATCTCTTTCTCTAAAGACGAAGGCCACCATTGGGATCACGTTGCACCACAACGCGACAACGCTCACCTGCCTGGAAACTGGGCTAGGAGTGGACCACCAATCAACTAGCACACTCAAGAAGATCACTAAGAAGGAGTTCAAGTCTAAACCCATCAATATATCCAGTTAGACCCACGTTCACTCAAAAGCTTAATCTATTAAAAATTAGTTAACCAAGATATATTGATTGCTTTACATCATACCAATTTTTTGATGTGAGATTTTTTTAACACAACTCACACGTATTTTTTAATATCTCACGTTACGAGGTTATGTTGTCTTCAAACCAAGCTAAACCAAACCATTTTACTTTGGACTCTGTATTAGCAACAATACTTCTCATATGTCGGAGTGGAACATTATGTAAAAACTAAAAACGATGGTCGAAAGATGGTATATCTTTTTTGCTCGCTTTGATTAAATTTTCCTCATTCAGAAAGGAACTTGTTTTTTTTTTCTAAAGAGAACCAATAGAATCGAGGACCTTTTTATCATATATAGTCCCAATGATTCTTGAAAGCTTACTCAAAGTGGGTGCGATACGTTTCATATTTTCTACTAATATCATCTCACGTCGGTTTTTTATAAATTTTAGCATTGCTTTATCAGTTTTACATTAACTTATTTTTTTTTTGTCGGTCCTACTCTATTCCTATTCTAATGCTCACTCTCAGACTTTTACTCTGCCTCTTTGCAAGGCGTGGGAGTCGAAACCCACCCTTGAAACTACAGCGTCCCCACCCCAACCCCCCTGAGAATGTGGGGATTCGAACCCCCCACCTCCCCCTTCCAAATTAGAAGGATGGCCACTGGAGCAAACCCCAGTGGTTGTTTTACATTAACTTAACTACAAAAAGAATGAGGCTTGACCTTCTATAAATCTTTACTTAATTTACCTTTTACCCAATTCACTTGGATTATAGCTCAGCTCATTTAAATCCTCCGCTGAGCGGTTAATGTGCAATAAAAGCATTGTTGTGCAAGAACCAGCTGGTCTTTTCATGGCAACATGCATGCACCATCTCATTCTCTCCACCTATGTATTAATGTGATGTAATTCAATCCTCTTCTGAGAATGACACTGACATGTAAGAATATATCCACTGTCGAAATATATCTCGAACTAAATGCCACAGACAAAAAATAAATAATAAATAAAAATGAAAAGGGGAGGAGCCTTAGGACAACCTTCACATGCTCTTGGGACTTTTTCGGTGATCAATAAATTCATGGGTCACTTTTGCACTCTTTCGGGTGACCAGAACCCACTTTTGATCTCTAGAAAGACACAAAAAATAGACTCCAAACTATGGTGCAAGTGCTTGTTTAGTGGACTTTCTCCATGCATGATAAGAAGGAAGAAGCTGATCGGTATTAATCGATCCAGGGAGAGGAGGAGGGATTGATTTTGTCCATGGAGACTCAGTTCTTGATAAGGACCTGGATTCTATGATACCATTAGAAGTTGGCCATCTGATATTCACTAGTCTGATGAAATGGGGATTATTCATTAGTTTGTGCATCCCCAATCCACCTTGAGAACACTTCATCTCGGGTTTTAAGAATGTCAATAATTATAGTGCTTTCGCCAGCTGAAGATAAGGGTTTACATGGGGGGTTGAGGTATGATATCATGGTGCTTAATGACTTGGTTATTCACAGTTTAGGCTTGTAGCAGGAGTTGATTCGCCTGCAATTCCTTGCACACACGCATATATGTAATATGCTTTTCTTATATATTGAAAGAAAGATTCACAAAGAAGAATTAAGAAACCTGGATAAGCCATTTTCGCCTTTATTACTTGAGGGAAGGACTCATGCAGATCTCTCCCTAGGCAGATGGGGAAGATAAAGCCAGTGACATTGACTTAATCTTGTGAGTGAGACGAAGGCTTGAAAATTTGCTCTTAGGGCATACATAAATTCTTGCCCCATGCAATCTCTTTAATATCCACAGCCACAACACCTCCACAAATCCTTAAAAGCAGAGAGTCTTGCAGAAGGGGATTTAACTGGGAGGGAACAAAAAGAATGTGGGAGGGAGCGTCAAAACATGGGATCTTGAAGAAGCCCATCACCCCTTTGCATTCATCATTATCTTTATACCGCCAACCAAGATTTTGGGGTTATATCCTGTTCACTGCTTTCACATTTAGGATTTATTCTGTCAACTATCACGGGAGATTCCAGTAAGTTTTTCTATTTGCATATATAATTGTAAGATGTATCATTTTTCCCACAACCACAGCACCTTCACAAATTCTTAAAAGCAGAGAGTCCTGCAGAAGGGGATTTAACTGGGAGGGAACAAAAAGAATGTGGGAGGGAACGTCAAAACATGGGATCTTGAAGAAGCCCATCACCCCTTTGCATTCATCATTATCTTCATACAGCCAACCAATATTTGGGGTTTATCCATTTCATGCTTTCACATTTAGGATTTATTCTGTCTACTACCACGGGAGATTCCAGCAAGTTTTTCTATTTGCATATATAGTTGTAAGATGTATCATTTTTCCCAAGAGAATTATAATAGTGACAAAAGTTGTATATGGTGTTTACTTTAATGCCAAAAGTTTTCGTCGGATCATTTAAACAAAAAAATAAATAAATAAAAGAAAAAAAAAAAATAAAATTATTATTATTTTTAAAAAAAAATAATCTCATCAGTGCTGACAGTACCATGTAAAACCACTAGCATTTATGTCAACGATTTCCAGTTTAAATTAGTCGGATGACTCAATTAACAAAATATGAAAAATTTTAAAATTTTTTGAGTAATTTTCTCACGAGGTATGCCTAATCTATCTCCAACTCTCAAAACCAATAGAGATGACTGGATGTGCCTTGTCCTTGTGGACTAAACAAGTCATGTAGAACTATGTGATGTGGCTTATGTACACTTAAAACGTAAATAAGAGTATCATCATTTTTGTATTTTCTTTCTTTTTGAGCCTATGTCATTCAAAGACTGTGTCGGAGATTAGTACAATAGACGTGACCTGTCTTACTAATTTTAGTCTTGCAAACCCAACTACAATAAGGATCACATGTCATGTTGGATTGGAAATTTTCTACATCACATTAGGATCTCTCATGCATTACTCGATTAAATCATATTATGATGAGAAAGTGACTTTTCCCTTAAGTAATCTTCATAACTTCCTCCAACTTTCAAGGACATATATTGGTGACAAAAATTGAAGCACGTATGTGTACATTCAATGGTACATATGAAGCTGAAAAAGCTATTGGAACTATAAATTGGTGGCTTTAGCACCTTACATATATAGCTCTCTCTCTCTCTCCTTCTCTGAATTAGGCACAGTTTGCTAGCTTCAAAGAGCACCAAAACATTACACTCACCCATATATAGAGAGAGGGGGTGTGTGTGTGTGAAGAGTGTGTAGAGAGAGAGAGAGATGGGAAGAGCTCCATGTTGTGAGAAAGTGGGGTTGAAGAGGGGGAGATGGACAGCAGAAGAAGACGAAATCTTGACCAACTACATTCAAGCCCATGGTGAAGGCTCTTGGAGATCTCTCCCCAAGAATGCAGGTACTGTCATCTGATGAGAATGTTACAGGGTTTTTTTTCGATTTCTTGGTTGAATTACCATACATGGTTCCCACAACGTCGTTAATTCATCTTAGAGCTTAAGCTTATGAAGGTGTTCTGCAAAACCCTTGTAATTTAGGTTTACTGCGGTGTGGCAAGAGTTGCAGACTGAGATGGATCAACTACTTGAGGTCTGACTTGAAAAGGGGGAACATCACTGCTGAAGAAGAAAAACTCATCGTACAATTGCATGGCACTTTGGGTAATCGGTGAGCATTCTCTAAACTACCATCTTTCTTCGTTCATAATTGATTCTAGGGGTTTTCATGGAGTTCATGGGATCAAATCCGGTAATATTGGATGGTGAATTCAATTCTACCACAGTTCTGCTACTCCATAGTCTCCATTACATTTTATGTTCCAGAAAGGATGTTATGTGGTTGAACTCTTGAAGCTGTATTTTCCGAAAATGATATGGGGGGGCCAACATCAGTCCATTTTCGTTAAAACCAAGGTATTGCAAGTTGCAACATGAGGCACTTGGATGGGATTGCTAATAATGAAGTTAGTTGAGGCGCAAAAGTTGAATATGTGTTTCCACTGCTTCCTTTCAAGTCATCTTCAAGTTTCGATTGTCCTTTTCTAAAGATGATCGGCTTCGACGTGGGTCAATTCTCATCCTAAAATTGGGAACCGAACTGAAAATGATCAATTTCCAATCTGTGGAATCAAGAACCGACCATATTCATCATGGAACTGAAAATTAGGATATCTCAAGAAACAGTGATATTATTTATTTATTTTTATGATTTTTGCTATAAATTTTTATTATAAAAAAAAAAAAAAAAACATATACTCTCAGCCAATTAGATCTGGTTTGGTTAGTTAGTATGGTTTCTCCCCAGAAATCGAACTAGACCAATTCCCATACGAACCACCCAAATACGACCGATCTGATTCTCAAGTGACCGGAACCGATACACGCCCTTATCACTTTTTATCATTTTTCATAAAAAGTGATCGTTTTTTTTGCGGGGGTCCGATAAACATGTTTTCGGCTTACTTCCTTTCAGGCTTATATTCTGCAACTTTCACGTTAACCATCATCTTCCCCATTTTTGCTCTTTTTTTTTTTTCTAGTTTTTATTTATAGGGTTGCCCCATGTAGAGTAGTTTTGACTTTTATCTTATCTCGCCCCGCTTGTAAAATATTAGATGTTGAATGGGACCACAACAGATCTTGATCGCTTTCGGGCCCAAAAATCAGGTAAAGCATTCAAGAGCAATCTTGGCATGAACTTGCTTTTTGTAAGCCGCCTTTCATGGTCATAACCATATCGTGATAGCCCTAGAGGTGAAAATAATCCTATGGTCTACATGACTAAAGTTATAATTTCTTGTTTATGCACGATGTAGGACCATCGGAGTTAAATTGCATTCTAGCTAGACAGAACTTGTAATTCTTGAGAGCTTCTATCACATGGCATAGATTAGGTGATCCTTGGCCTTCGTCGCTAGATTAGCCAAAAAAGAAGAAGCTAGATCGTCTACTTAGGTTGAGTAATTAAGCGGCTAAAGCTTTGTGTTTATGAATATGGCTTTAATTCGAGGCAGAGCTCGATAATGCGAGGTTGTTTCTTCTCTCACATGAAGGACAATTTTCATTTATCTTCATCAATGGAGATTCCCAGTTCAGATCTTCTAATGCTCATGCTTCTAAGTTTGAATGCTAATGAATCTCGGAAATTAATATTACTATCTGACCATCTTGGCATGCTTACTGTCACCTTCAGCTCCATGTCCCGACTTCAATTCTTGAACGAGATAGATTTCTAAAGCGTTGGGCGATCCTATGCCCGTCTCTCGCTAGTTTTTAACCGTGATCGAGTTAAGGGGAAAATAATTCAGGTTGATAATGTAGGTGGTCTCTAATAGCCGGGCACTTGCCGGGGCGGACCGATAATGAGATCAAGAACTACTGGAACTCCCATTTGAGCCGGAAAATTTACGTCGCACGGCCGTCCACATCAGCAAGGACCGAGCCCTCGTTACCTACCCCCATGAATGCCGTCAAGATAGCTGGCACAGGCAAGAGGAGAGGAAGGACAAGCAGGTCAAGCATGAGAAAGAGCAGCTTCACATCAATGCCACCGGAGAGGCCCAACCACAGTACTGTCCCTAAAAGTGAGAAAGGCAAAGAAGCACAAGCAGCCATTAAAGGGCAAGTTGGGGGAAGCCAAGTCATGAGCTCAGAGCCCTCATGGGTCCCAAACAAGAAGACAGCAGCCCAGGAGGGCAACAAGGATGTTGTTCATGGCTCTCGTATCGACACGGACACTGGCCTCAATAATGAAGTAGCGGCAGAGACCGAGGGGCTTTTCTTGGGACCATGTGAGTGGGTAGACAGGGAAATAATGAGACTTAATTGTGTTCTGCAGATTGAGGATGCTGGTGCTCTGAAATTGGAGGGTGAGAATGGGGTGGTGGGTCGCTATGAGGAGAGCGAGAACGAGGTCGCGGTGACGGAGAAGTTGATGCCGGTAACGGAGGAGACAGAGAGCAGCATTTGGAGCTCGAAATCGAATGCCGAGAGCAGTACCGGGGAGTGGTACGTTTCCTCTTCGTCAATGAACAACAATAAGTACAATAACGACTCAGGGTTCGATGAATGGTTCGATTGGGATTGGGCAAGCGGAGTCGGTTGTGGCAGTAATCAGTGGGAAAATGAAGATAAAACGTTGTCCTGGTTATGTGACAGCGGCAACGGTGAAGCAGAAAATGCCAGTGATGGTACCGCAGTGATGAAAAGCGAGACAATTATGTGACAAGGCTTTGCTACTGAAAAGGTTTCCAGGATTTCACTTCAAGGTCAAGAATGTTTACGAGGTTCATCACCGTGATAATTTAGAAATTTGCTAGGCGATCACTCCGAAAGTCTGATTCCTAACGTGTTACTTGTCAAATAACGAAACTGATCATACATTCTAATTTCGTCTATCTATTCCAGATTAGGATGATGCATAGGAAATGAAGTTGCAATCTCCGGATGCAGAGGAAATGATTTTAAGTGTTTGAAATTGTATGGTTTGAGTAATTCCCCCTGCCAACACTAACGACTTTATCTTTAAGGCACCTTTAATGAAGCTTAATTGCGGAAAAAAGCGTCTATTAAGTCCAACCAATTGGCTAGTGAAGCATACCATGCAGCTATTTCTGCTTTGAGACCTTAGTCGTGTATCATTCTTCTTTTAGTCTCAATGCCTTCCACCATGCGCATCTATTTCTGCTTAGCGCTTTCCGTTTGCGGCAGTGATTTGCCTGGTCACTCTAAGAGATCCTACTTGAACCATTGCAGAAACACCACGTCAAGAACACGAACAAAAGTAGGAGGGGTGTCCTCTTTTCACAGCAGAAGCAAGATGCTCGACAGCAATAATTTTAAAAAATCTGACACACAAACAGTTCTAACGACAGAACATCGTGGTTGAGGTACAAGGATGGCTTGTGCATCATAAAACCGAAGCATCAGACCAGACAACCTCACGCCTTTGAAATCAGGGGTTCCTTTCATGGGAACCAATAATAAATCAGATAAAATTCCGAGCTGAATGGTCGCGGGAGAATGCAGAGGTTCTTTCCCAGTGGCTGCTTCTGTCTCTTTGAGGGCAAACAGTAGCAGTGCCATGAACAGGGTTCTTCAGAAGTTGTCAAAAATGAGAAGCTCACTGCCAGTATTAACACAGGGAGAGTGAACTAAAAGATCATAAGCCAGGCCTCATTGCAGAACATCAGCAATTACTTGGTCTATCAAGGAACTGAGTATATCACCCTCAATCTCTAGCCCCATTACGAAAACCTCAGCTTCAAAGTCCCATTTCCCATTTGGAGTGCTCATATCCTTGTCCACAAGATCGTCCACCATAGAGTCCCCCGAGCCTCTCCAACCCAGAATCTCTTTACACACATCTTCAGCTAGCCGTTCATTCCTCACCATTGCCAAGCCTTTAGACCATTTTCTGCATCCACCGCCTACACAACGCCTACATCTTGAATCCATACATTCGCTGACGCAATCAAACAGTACCTTTCTTGTCAGCCTGGAATCAGTGGCATCATCACTTTCCATAAAGCCCTTCCGAGTTTCCAACTGTTCAAAGAGATGTGGGTTTATGATCTCACGAGCTCGACCCAAAGCAAAGTCTCTAAACATTAACTCTACATTACACAGAATCTCCTTCACATATTCTAGTTCCCAATCATTTGAAGCTGAAAAGCCTGTAGAGATTTCAACAGTCGCATGCCTCCTCGCAACTGTTCTTCCCGTTGACAGAGAAGAAGCCGAATCCGACAAGTCTATATCGGCTTCACTTGAATGTGATTTTCTGGAAAAGCCCAACCCTAGAATTTCTGCAGCTTGAGAAGATGGCTGCCTGGTCCCTGATGTTAGATGCCATTTGGTTCATGTTATTTACAATTCGTAAATGGAGAATAGACAATGTATGGCGAGTTGTTCATTAGGATGAGATTTTATTACCTTCCACATAAGTACTGTCCATGCTGTCAGAAGATAAGCAACTTTCAGCAGAGAAAGACGGTTCAAGGACAGAGACGGGGCTAGGATGCCTGTAGTCAAGTAATTGCTTTGCTTTTGTAGCAAGGTCCTCTTTCTCAACAACTCCCTGGAAATTATACAATATATGTTGTTAGCACCAGACATAACAAATGCTACCAAGAATTGCCTTACAGATGGAGATTTTGGCATATCATCTGCATCCAAAATGTTCAAAAAGACACTTGGTGCAGATCCAGATTGCTAACAGCACACATATGACACCCTGACCTAGGGCCTTTTTCATAAAGGGATCTCTACTTTTTTCTTCTTCATTAGAGCTAAGATATCTCTACTTTGAAAAACAAAAAGAAGCCTCTTCTTGTCTGTCAATTAAAACAAGGTTGTATTCGCCGTTGATATATACCTCATTATTGATCAAAAGTACTACACAGACGGTTCAGCGAGTACTCTCTATCAAGACATACTAGAATATTGCAGTCATATAAATGAAGCAAATAACTGCAACTGAATTGCTGCAGGTCATCCACTTAGAATTAAGAAGTGATATATGCCAAGCATCCAGGTACAGACAAAAGATGTTTAAATTACTTGTGTCTTTGAACCCTTTAAAATAAATTTACTATAGAGTTGCATTTTCAGAGAATTCTGAAGATGTTCCATTATTGGAAATATAGCACAGATAAGCATGTACCTGAAGATCGTGGTTAAGTCTGCATGGAAGTTGATTAGTGGCAAAAAGATCATTCTGGTACTCACTGCCTATTCTACTGCTGAAGAGCCCACCTTGGTCACTCTTGTCACATGACCTCAGTACTGAGCAAACTGCATTTTGTGGGGGTGCTGAATCTTGAAAGGTTGATGCCGAACTAGAAGGTGAATCTACAATGGTAGAATCTTGTGAAGATGACCCAATCTCGAAAGATAGCTCCCGCAACTTCTGCTCCAGAAGTTTGCTTAGAGCATCACTGCCTACCATGTTATAACCCTGAGGTGTTAATTTCGTACTGTCTGACTGGGAGAAGATCCTCCCACCCAGATAATCTGAGTTTTTCTGTTTAGTCTGGCCCAAGGACTCAGAGCCACCCATAGATCGTGCCAATGGCGCCGTGAAAGTAAAAGAAATGACATCCATTCCATTCTTTCTACTTTCTTCAGCCCAGTTGGAAGGCAAATGTAGAGTTGGCTGCGATTGGACCGCCTTCCTGTTTTTGTCTATGGACGCATCATGTACCGCACGAGTTTTCTCAAAATGAACTTCCCCATCTATTGACCTTTTTTTCCTTGGGAAGTACTTTGTATTAGATTGTGAATTGTCCTTTTCGCTGCCAATCACATCCAACTTCCTTGATCCAGCTTTGGAGCTTCCAACCAATTTACAAGCTGTCTTTTGCCGTCCAGAAGAATCCCCTGATGACGCTCTTTTACCTTGTGAATTCTGCACAAGGACTTTGAGGGAAGCCTTTCTTTATCTGATAAGCAATTCTGTTTCTGATTATTCTGCCTTAGAATTCCAGAGGCGCTATGCAGAGGAGATTTCTTCTGGGAATTCTTCTGTGTACGTGCTTGGCTTCTGAAGGGCTGGCTTAACTTATTATCGCTGAGTTCCTGCTGGCGTACTTGACTTCTGTCAACTGAAGATAACCCTTCTCTGCGTTGAACATTAACTTTTGCTTGGATTGCAAGTGAAACAGACTTCCCTTTACTCTTAGAACTGGAAGAAGCTTCTTCTTTGTCAGGAGGACCTCGGTAAGATGATGCGTCTACTCCATTCCAGCTTTTGTTGAGAGAATGTCCTTTAAGAAACCTGGCAGCATTTGACTCAACTGGCCCTTTGAGGAACTTCAGCATGTGTGAATGTTCTCTGAGAAACATCAACTTTCTCTTTCAGATCTCGCACTTTAAGTGGTACCGAAGACTCATCTATCAGAGATAATTTTTTCGCAATCTCTTCATTCTCTTTGGCATGCCTAATTTTCATATAACCAGAAGAGGAATCAAGTGTTCGCATTTTACTCTTCATGGTTAATTGAGCCCTGGGTTCAGCGGAACCAAAAATGGGCGTCTTGCCTTTCATTGATTGAGGCCCAGGCTCAAGAATTTTGGCAGCAGCTTCCATTATGTGAGCAGCATCCCTGCTTGGAACAAATCCAGGGCTCTTGATAGGAGACAAAAGCCTGTGTTGGGTAATTGGTATAGATTTAGCTGACTTTGGCGGCAAAACTTCTGTCTGGAACTTCTCGATCGGCCTACTTACAATCCTCTGAGTCTGTGGTGGCTTTGACTCCATATTTCTCCGGACGGGACCCTCTATTTTGTTTGCTAGATTTTCAGAATACATCATCTGATAGTTGGGAGGAAAGTCGAGATTTCTCCCGTAACGTTGGGAATCGTGGAGAGATTGAGTGTCAAAAAATGGGGAGGAGTATGGTTCTGAAGAATTAGTTGGCATCGAGTCTAATCCCATAAGCCTGGCTACTACATTGGGAGCCTTGCTTCCATATCCTTCGTCATCAGTAACTGATGAAGCACAACTATAGTCACTATACCCTTTTACACTAGACGCCATCCCAGTTTCATCCTCATCTACCTGCAAATACAAATGACATTTAAAATGTTTGAGTTTATATCATATCATAAATCAAGTAAATAGACGGAATATGATGATGTCAAAGCTGTATATCCACCAGGAAGACGCGTGTCATAGGCAAATTCCCTTCCCTTCGCTTTCCCTGCTTTGTATTGTGCTCTGTGTAAAGAGACAGTAAAAAGGGAAGTTGTGATCAGTAATGAGAAATGAGAACACAACTAGAAACTATGAATAGACAAATACACAAATATCCTAATACCCGGTATCTGCACAAAGGAGCAAATCCATACCTGGCAGCTCGGACCTGCTCGAGAATAATTTCTTACGAGATTTGGCTTTCCAGTCAAAGAGCTGAAAGAAACCTCCTACATAACCTCCACCTTTTTGACCATCTTTATCAATACCCATTTTTGCGGATCAAGACTGCAAAAGAATCATGAAGTGAAACTTCTATGGACTACCAAGATCCATCCATGGAACGATCAAAGCAAATGCTACTCTTTCCATCACTCAAAATGCAGTTTCAAAGTAAAAGCCTTAGCAATCAGCATAGATCACAAAATGTAGCAGTGAGAATGTCGATGTAAATGTAAATGTCTAATGATCTAACCAAAACTCTGACAACAACATTTCCGAGATTTAACTTTCGTGCACTCCTGTGAATATTCACCTCATAAGTGACAACTCCAACATTCCACACAAGAAGGATCATGTTATCTATGTTTTGCCTATTAACCACTAAACTTCTAGCTGCAGGAATCAATTTCTGAACTTGCAGGAGACAAACGAAACATGGATGCACAGGATCTGAACTTCCAGTAGACTAACAATTACAGGGCGAGACTCACAATTCAAATTTTATTTTTTTTCCACTTTCCCAAAATGCCCAACAGAAAGGTCACTGAAATACCGAAACAGGAAGCACAATAAGCTCAAAGGGAGGAAAAGCCAATGCGGCATCCCTCCTTAAGCAAATCAATAGAATCAGCACACAGATCCTTAATCAGACGCCACGACGAAAAAGGAGGACCCAGAACGACAACAAGCTCAAAAGGAAGCAACAAAATAGCCCATCCATCTCCAAAGCAAATCGACTCAAGAATCGCAAGCGGAGACTCGATCAGAACATGAAAAAGCACCGGACGATCACCGAAACAACCAAGAAAAGGAGGACCCAGAATTCTCGTGCATTCACCGTAATAGTACTCACGGTTTTTCAGCTACGACGGGGCGAGATCAGCTGGTTTCCAGGCAGAGCACGTTCATCTCCAGGCGAAAACCGCAATTCGAAATTTTTTTTTTTTCCACTTTCCCAAAATGCCCAACAGAAAGGTTATCGAAATACCGAAACAAGAAGCACAATAAGCTCCAAGGGAGGAAAAGCCAACGCACCATCCCTCTCCAAGCAAATCAACCCAATAGAATCAGCAAACAGGTACTTAATCAGACGCCGCGACGAACGACAACGAAATAACCCCTCTCCAAAGCAAATCGATTCAAGAATCGCAATCGGAGACTCGATCGGAACACGAAAAAGCACGGGACGATCACCGAAACATCAAGAAAAGGAGGACCCAGAATTCTCGTGCATTCACTGTAATAGTACTCACGGTTTTCCAGCGACGGCGGGGCGAGATCAGCTGGTTTCCGGGCAGGGCACGTTCATCTCCCGGCGAGGGAGCGTGGGGAAGAAGAAGTAAATGAGGGGAAGCCGCGAAGACGATCTCCAAGGCCGGACGGACGGACGCAAGAAAGAGAGAGAAAGGTAGAGAGAGAAAGAGAGAAGTGAATGCTGCGTTGCAGAGAGATGTTTTAGAGAGAGAGAGGGGGCTATCTTGGTCTTCTTGCTCAGTTCAAAAGCATTTAATGGTGGGGAAGAGAGAGAGAGAGAGACAAGAGAGAGAGTATAATGACAATATTTAAAAAAGGTGGCGTTTGTAACGTCTCTTTTTTTGGGTTCTGAGGGGGAGGAGGAGGGATGGAGAATTCAAATTCCGAACGGGGAGAGGAGTGGCATTTCCCGACATGCGGGGTCTGTCGTAGGTTTCGATAACGTCACCGCGGACGGTACGCTCCGGTCCGGACAGTCGCTCCGGGCCGTCGAAGCGTGGGCTATCTCGTGATTTAAGGTAGGCCCACCATTTTAATAGGGCCTAGTTCACGACATCCGCCCGGAAGTTTAGACGTTTGGTGGAGATTATCCGGATGCATACGGTGAATTTGGAGAAAGATTATGGGGAAATGAATTTTTCTTTTTTTTTGGAAGTGTATATAGTGCTTGGTAAAGTTTGATTAAAGATTGCTTTGGAGATCAACTTTGGTTTGATGTTGTTTGGAAATAAAAATTACGATCATCGAGGACTTTAGTCATGTATTTTAAATAAATATAAGATAACCAAAAAGACCAAATCAATCACTTGAGGTCGATTAGGGCTTCAAATTAAGCATGAGTGTCATGTGACCCTTCGTTGGCATTAGGGGTGAGCACATTGGACTGCCTAAATCAGGACTGACTGGACTGACCAATTTGGTTCAATTCCTAGAGACATCGGTCCGATTCTTGGTTCAAGGGGAACCGAACCAAACTGGACCACTTTTTTAAAATATATATATATTTTAAATTTCTTAAAATAGCAATAAACTCTAAAATAGTAACAACTCTAGTATTTTTTTTTTTATATAATTTTTTTGGCTAAGTAATTGGTTCCATGAAACCAGATTGGACTAGTCAATCCGGTCTCTAGTCCCAAAAACTAGAATCCAATCCGATTCTCAATTCCTATGTGAGATCGAACCAGACCAAAACCGATCACCCCTAGCCGGAGTCACGCATGTCTCGGTGACCTTAAATTATCTAGATCTTACATTGACCCTACAGATCTGGCATAATTGCAGCAACTGTCAACCCTTGGCAATTGTTCCTCGACAACTATATGCACAACTTTTGAGAGATTGCCTATGACAAAGCTATAGGTCCCGTGGAGGGGGTGTTAAAATGTTCAAACTACTCGACTAATTATTTGGATTTTAAGTGAGAGTAGGATGAGAAATATATATCCTCCGTTATTTAGTGAGTTGCAATAATAAAGTTATACCAAAGGTAGAGTCACAAGAACAAAAGGTAGAGACATGTATGCATCCCCACCTAACAGGCACCATAGGCCATTACTTAGGGGACCACCTCTTAGTTTCCTAACCTTTTACTCTTGAATCTGGACGTTAGAATCTCATATTTTCTTATCCGCAGGTTCCACAAAGTAGCAAGTGGAGAGCTTACTTAGAACCATACCATTTGACCGAGTTAACAACAAAGTTCTTAATTAGAAGAAGTCATTCTAGGGAAAGAAGAAAGATGACTTAGAAAGCCATGAGATATCACAATACAAGTTTATTTAGGGAAGGCCAGTCTGTCTCCTCAATACACAATACATTGCCTTATATAGACATGAGCTACATCGAACATCATGAGGCATCTAAAGGACACGAGGACAAGTCCCTCTAATGATGCTACAAACGAAAATCACAGAGTACAAAAGATGCTTAAAGCATTACAAACAAAGCACACTCCACGCCAAGCCTGCTAAAGCACGTGGTAAAGCATACAAAGCACGCTCCATATCTAGTACAAGCCTACTAAAGCACGTGGTACAGTACAAAACATACAAAGCACACTCCACACTTAGTACACTAGCAAAGCACACCACCCTATCTTATTACTAAATCCCTCTTTAGTGTTGTCTGCTGAGCTATCCGAGCTATCTTCATCTTTTGCTTTGCGAAAGGCACGAATAAAGCTATCAATCTCCTATTGTGACAAAAGCTTATCAATAACTAGGTCGTGAGAGATTTTTGATGAAGATGGACCATCTATTTCATATCATGTCCATTATTTGCTATGATGCGCATCAGTGTAAATGAACTTAAAAATGCACAAAGAAGATGATATGAATCTTTTTCAATTCATTGCTAAAGAAACCACAAATGTATGGATAGAGATAACTTTAGCAAAGGAGCTCATTGCAGCAATCCAAAATGAATTCGTGACAAGAAATGTAAACGAGTTATAGCAACATTGATGGGCTAAATCTATAAGCAAATGATGTATACAGTAAGAGAGAGGACCCATGATTATTCAGCTTCTCGATTTCAAGAAATATAATGCTTTGACTCTCTTGCCCATATCATATTTATTTACATTTTTTTTTATTATACCTTTCTATTTTATTCCTTTCCATCATTTTCAAAATTTTGTAATTTTAATTTTTTTTCTTTTTTTTTCTTCCCTTCTTCCTCTAGTTGATCATTAGGTCTCAACGACTGGCTAGAGGCGAGGGCGAGTGAGGTCAACCCATCGACTTTGGGCGAGGCTAGGTCAAGCTCACCCAATGACAACAAGGTCAAACAAGACTCACCCTTACCTATGGCCGGTAGAAGCGAACTTCGCCAAAGGCCAGCAAGGTCAGCATCGCCCAAATTGGGCAAGTGGAGCCATAGTATTGTAAAATTGCAATGATGACGTCTTTCCTTCGACCGTTCTTAACGTTTCACCCTATGACAAAGTCAGATGAAAAGAGGGTGTTTTAGAGAGATAGAGAGAAAGAGAGAGAGAGAGAGAGATTGAATGGGTAAGCAAGTGACCTCAAGGGGCGTGCTGGTCAACGTTTTATGATTAGGGCAGACCCCATTTAATTTTGACCGGTGGAGATCGCGAGTTCCTTTCAAGTACACCCAACTTCTTCTACTTTGTGCAAATGTGGATGGTGATAAAGAAAAGCTCGAAAGTCGATGGAGACTATATTATAGTCAACATAACGGATTCATATACCGACCCGTTTGGCCTTTGCTGACGTCTCCTCTCGCTCTCTCCTGCTCAGTTTCTTTCCCTCCACGAGGCTTAAAAGATAATCTTTGTGCATACATGGTTATGAGAAAGTCTACAAGGTAATCGAGTAGATAATATCGAAGTGTCGACACCCGACTGGTAGCCGGCAAGACAAATAAGCATTCTTTCGTCTAGACGATGTTTATTCACCTGTCTATCATTTTCTGGCTAAGGCTTATCCATTGACTTGATGAGAGAGGTGGGAAGGCAAAACCCAACCCCATCTCCAGGGAAAACGACATGGACTTGTACACTAGTTCACCTTCCTTGAAAGTCGGCCATCTCTAAGGCCCAGTTCTACCCTTTTGCAAAGTCAGGCTTAGCTACCTGAAATTAGCTCCGACAATATTCCAAATCCAACAGTATCATCAGGAAAATGAATAGTTTTTTCTCAAGAAAAGTAGGTAGGAAGCTGTTCCGTTATTAAAGATTCACATGCAAAGCAGGCTTCAAAGTGCTAACGAAGAAGTGACTAAAACCAGCTCGACCATGGTGTACTCATAATTTACTGTACTTGACAGGTCCCATTTCCTTTGCCTTGGCCCTCAGCACATGCTTCTGTATCTTCCCCGTAGCTGTTTTCGGCAACGGCCCGAAGACGACTGACTTTGGAACCCAATAAGCCGGCAGTTTCTCCCGGCTGAACTTCATTATATCCTCTGCCAGTCGCCGCTCATCGGATTTATCCACTCCCGGCTTCAGTGTCACAAAGGCACAAGGAGACTCCCCCCATCGGACATCAGGCCTGGCAACCACAGATACCTCTAAAATCGCTGGATGCATGTATAGAGCATTCTCGACCTCTACACTGCTTATGTTTTCGCCTCCGGAGATGATGATGTCCTTTGACCTGTCCTTGATTTCAATGTATCCGTCAGGATGTTTCACACCAAGATCTCCAGAATGGTACCATCCCCCTGCAAAAGACTCCTCGTTGGCTTTTGGGTTCTTCAAGTAGCCTTTCATCACGACGTTGCCCCGCATCACTATCTCTCCTACGGTTTTACCGTCAGCAGGAACGGGCTTCATGTCTTGAGTGCTCACAACTTCAAGACCTTCCAGAGCTGTGTAACGAACGCCCTGGCGTGAATTGAGGCGGGCTTGCTCATCTGGAGGCAGTGAATCCCACTCGGGCTTCCATGCACAGATGGTGGAAGGACCATACGTTTCAGAGAGCCCATATGTGTGTGCAACACGAAAGCCTTTTTGGGACATTCCAAAGAGAACAGAAGGGGGTGGGGCGGCACCAGCGGTCATTACATGAACTGTGTGAGGGAGAGGGAGTATGGTGTCTTCAGGCGCGGCATTGACTATTGTGTTCAAAACCACTGGTGCAGCGCAGAAGTGAGTCACGCCATATTTGGCGATAGCCGAATAGACTGCCTTAGCTGTTACCTGAGGGCGAGAAAAGACACGACAAAAAAGGTTTCTCTGTTAAGCAAGCTAGAAGTTTTGATGTCTAACAGAGTAGAGGCATTTACTCACACATCAGCACATTCAGCAACCAAGCTAAACTAGTCAGAACAGATAGTCCTTGTAATAAACACAAATGAAACAATTCCTTCCATTATGCTTTATAAGACATTATTAGGCAGCAAAGAATTGTCCACCAAATTTGTAGAAAAACAGCACTTTCTGAACCTTAAAGATTACCTGTCTAAGGCATATGCTGGTTCCACAAAAGGCTGCCAGTCCCCAGGTGAAACACCAACCATTACAATGAAACATAGGCAAAGTCCACAAGTAAACGGCTCCTTCATTCATCCCCCAGACTAGAGGAGCACTTATAGACATGAGATATGCTCCTCGATGGTGTAATACAACTCCCTTCGGACTGGCAGTCGTACCCGAAGTATAACCGAGAGCGATACTCTGCCACTCATCTTCCGGTGGTTGCCAAGCAAACTCCGGATCTCCGGTTTCCAAAAACTTCTCATATTCAATTGCCCCTTTTCCTAAAGCATGCTTAAGTGTTCTTGGGTCACAGCTTTCATCCGCTATTACAATCAGAAGTGGAGGCTTATAATTTTTATCACTCTTCTCCGCTACTATTTTCAGAGCTTCCTCAGCCAAGGGGAAGAACTCTTGGTCCACCATTACGACTTCAGAAGATGAATGGCCGAGGAGAAAAGCAACCGCTGCTGCATTCAGGCGTATATTGACAGAATTTACGACAGCTCCAGCCATCGGAACCCCAAAATGAGCTTCAAATAAGGCAGGAACATTTGGCGCAATCACCGCAACCTGCACAGCGACATCGAGCAGCAAGGATTGAAGAAGAGACACAAAGAATCACGTTGCACGCCCGAATTATGATGGAAAGTACAACAAGCAAAGTGGATTTCGAACAAATTTCAAACCATCGGTGAGAAACAAAACTCAATCGCATCCGGACAATGTCCCGCATCACCACAAAGAAATGAAAACTTAACATTCGGCAAAATTGTGCCGTGAAAAACTTCACATATTCAAGTTGGCAATCTGAACCATCTAACCTAATAAAAATCCCTACTCTTCTTCGTAAGCGAGATCCAATACTTCAATTCTACGTATCTAGCTCGGTTCAGGTCCAATTTCGCGGTTCAAAATCTCCACATCGCGGATATAAAATCATCAGTTTCCCGTTTCCCAGGACTCAGCTTCCATCTGAGCTCAAACAGCGACTTAGCATTTATTCAAACCCTAGGAGTCCTTTTCAAAAAGAGAAAAACAGTCCCTACGGATCACATCACCATTACTAAAGAAATTCGCATCCGATTCTCCACCGGCACACGCATCAGACCAGGAGAACGTGATGCCAGTACTCGAATCAGGGGAATCGAAGACTCGGACCGCACGAACACCGCCGATACAGGACATGTAACTCGATCCCTCGTCGGATCCAAAAAGGAAATAAACAAAACACAAGCGTCCTCATAACTGCTTACCAACCTCTAGGAGCTCGCGACACTCGACTGCCTACATACCCAGAAGCCGAACTACTCGCTTTCGTCGTCATCATCATCGCCAGAATCATGGAAATGGAAAAGAACAAAAAAAAAAAAACAGAGCACGAGATAACCGTACAGGACAAGTATCTCTGTTCCCGATCTCATAGCTGCTCACCACCCTCTAGGAGCTCGCAATACTCTGCTGTCTACATACCCAGAAGCCGAACTACTCACTTTCGTCATCGTCATCATCGCCAGAAACGTGGAAATGAAAAACAGAGAGAAAAACAGAGCACGCGAGTACACAGCGGAGAACGAGACAAACGCACCGTGTTGCCGAGGCCGATGGATCGCCTGGACAGGGCGGAGGCCAGCCGGCGGCACCGCTGGTAGGTCTGGCGCCAGGTGAAGGTGACGGAGCCGTGGACGAGCGACCGCCGGCCCGGGTGGACCGTCGCGGCCCGGTCGAGGAACCACAGCGGCGTCAGGGCCATGTAGTTGGCCGCGTTCTTCGGCAGATCGTCGATGTCCCTCGCCATCTCTCTCTCTCTCTCTCTCTCTCTCTCTCTCTCTGCAAGGTGTTGAGTGGAGACACTGCTGCACGAACGCGATGGAGGTTGATGATGCGCTTACGCTCCTTATTTATAGGCAGAACTTTCCGGGAGATGGAGAGAAATGGAACAGGACAGTGATTTTTTTAATGTAAGAAAAGGTAAAATTCCACGATGATTTCACGTGAATGAATTAAAATAGAATATAATAGAATAAAACAAAACAGCTCACGACGATACTAAAAAAATTTTTAAAAAAAAAAAAAAAAAAAGATAACGACTCTTAGAATTAGTCAGCTGCTCACAAATTGCGGCAGTGCTATCTGTACATGTCAAAGGCTTGAAATTATCCGACCCGCAAGGCTTGGAGGCACCTTTGTTGCCTTTTGGACAGGTAAATATTTTGTGCTGTGTTCCTGAAATGGTAAAGAGTTAAAAAGGAAAATGAGATGGATAAAGATGGATATGATGACGCGGCGGATAATTTTTATCCACCCTTTTAATAGTAAAAAGACAAAACAAGCATCAATCTTTTAATTGCAATTTAAAGTGATGGCTCACTCCTCTCTTTTTTTTATATTTATCTTTTTTTCTATTCAGGACATTATATTCTTTTAACGTTTTACATGCTTCGTGTAATATTATATTTCCAATAGTAAGGAAAACTAAAACATTCTTTCATATAGTAAAACATTGAAAAGTTTTTTGTTCATCATTGATTGTAAGAACAAATATTCTTTTAACAAATTATCTATTTTTTAACAAAACATTGATAAGATGGACAAAAAATAGATAAGTTGTTAAAAGAAAAACATTTTACTTTTTTTGTCCATCTTATCTCAAAAAAAGCGGAGAACGAATGTTTTACTTATCTATTTTTTGTCCATCTTATCTCAAAAACTCACTTTTTTTGTTAACTTTTTATTTTTTTAATATCATTTGTCTAAATAGATGTCAAGTCTATTTATTAACGATATTGACAAATTTATATTTTTTCTTTAGTATATTGGCAAGATACTATTACATGAAACATGTAATATATAAGAGGATTATCTAAGAATACACTAAAAACATTATGTATGATGAGGCATCTTGACATTTTTCATAAATAGTTCATGGATGATATTAGACATTAATTTTTGTCAATTCAAATAATGATATTTCCATTTCACTAGCATTTTCCAAAAAAAAAAAAATATTTTATGTAATGTTTAGATCTAATTAAATTTGGTCTTCTAAAGTGTCACGTTGGAGAATGTCATGTGATATTTTTTATGGAAAATCTTCAAAGGGGGTTTTTCTCTTCATGCAATCATCCTGTTTATTTTAAATAAAATCGATAAGAAGCAGTTTGATGATTATATATAAAGTCAATGTGTTAAAAAGTTACCTATTTCAAATTTGTTCTACATTCTACTTGACAAATAATCCATAAATTTGCTCAACCGCGTAAAAAAGAGCAAGGTTTCTTGGAAATTTCTCTATTCAACAAAATGAACTTTTATGGAAGTAATGTAATATATATGCGAAATTCTTAATTACAGTACTTAGATGTATAGAAAAACTAAAAAATAAATAAAGTAAATAAATTTGGGTCCACCAATTTAAATTGCAATCGAATGATCAAGACATTTGTGAAAGGCGGATGAATATAATTATATAAGGGTGGAAGTAGCGAAACTCATTTTTTCTATGAAAATAGCAAATGGAAAAAGGAAAGAGAGTACAAATAAGAGTTGGACAGAGGACGTGTTGAATGAACCTACAATTTAGGCAGGGGTAATTTAAGAATTCGAATCCTTTTACAGAAATGACCTTAAAAAATGTAAATACGATACAATATGTCTTGTCGTTTATGTAGAGAATAATCTTTTGAATTGACATGCAGATTGTTGATTCGTTATTGTCTAAAAACATATATGGATGGTGCATCTAACCGGAAAATAGTCCAAATGGCGTTAGGTAAATTTGAAATTCACCATGACGGCACACAGGAATCAAAAGGGACAAATTTATATCAATCATGCACCAACGAGAAATGGACGTGCTATGGAGTAGGGGCACTTAAAAAAGAGTCCAATAATTGAAGCCATCAAGTGCAAATAGTTTCTTGTCAATATCACTCATTTGAATAATAGCTCACGTGTTATTTGACTCGCTTAAAATGGAAAAATACAATATCATTGTGCTGTACAACACTGCCATTGCTCTATAAAATCTTCCCAAAAGAGCATGATGGTTGTAAGCAAGGTCCAGCGCTTCATTACCACGCCCTATAAATCGCAGGACAGACAATAGCTTATGAAATCTTGTGGGTCTTTCATGGACCTCCGTCAATTGTTTGATAAATTCAAGCCGATAGATGAACACACGATTTAACATTTAAATGTCTTGAACCAATAAAACAAAAAAGCTTTTTACAATAATAATTTAGTTTTCTTAATAGGTTTTGTATATACCACGTTGATCCTTCAATGCGATCGCCATAAAAAGTTTCTTGAGATGCCGATGAATCTAATATATTTTCTTCACCATGTATATATATTATTTTTATTAAGTTTTGTAATCAACTTTTTTAGGTACATGCGTATTTTGCCCACATTGATTGTGTTTAAATTATTTGTTACGAATGTTTGGGTTTACTCCAAAAAAATGAGAAATTTAATATTTCTAACTTCAGATAGAGTCGGAATACAAATTGATTTTGTCATCCTAAGGGGAAAATTATAGAATGGTAATCCAAAATCAATTCGTCTTCCACGAGGTTCCGGAGAGATCCAGATTTTACAAAAAGGCCGCCGTCCCCGGTAATGGGAACCGGACAGATCCCAAGCTTTTATTTATTTATGATTTTGTCGAGCAATTCATTTTAAATAGATTTTTTTTTTTTTTTGTAGAGCGAAGATCTAATATGATCTAATAAAAAATGTCAATTTTTGTCGATGAAATCAAGGGCCGTCAAATGGGTGTGTCAAGTCAGGTTTGGATTGGATAGAAAATGATTCAACTCAAATCAACCTATTTAACTCATTTTAACTAATCTATATAAATTATAAATTTAACGACTCATATCCGACCCAACTTATACCTAGCTCATTTATTAAAATACTTTCATATTTAATTTAATCTAACTTATGAAAATCCATAACCACCTAGAGGAAGTCAAATTTAGGCGTGCACCGTCAACTAGCAACGCCATAATCATTAGAAAAGGAATTTTTGACGTATGTTCATCACTGACGATGATTATTTCACTTAATAGATATGTTCTTATGGAACAAGCGTGTGCTTAATAGGGGTGATCAATTTTCGGTCCGATTTGGTCCCATCTAGAAATTCGGAACTAGACCGAGAGGACCTGTTCCCAATTTTTGAGATCGGGGACCTAATCGGCTATCCTAGAATTAAGAACCGGTCACTTAGCAATTTCACATAAAAAAAATTCAGTAGCCTAGACAATAACTTTACTAATAATTTAAGCAAGCAACAGATCAGCAATACACCATGGGCCTTTGCTCTCCACAAAACACACATCTGTAACTCATTTTCAAGCGATAAGTCCTAATTGAGTCTGGAACTGAATTAACAAAAGTGCAATACTTCTTTAACTCAAAACTACAATACTTAATCTCAAAATTAAATGGTAAGAACAGTTTCCTCAATCTCCAAGATTCCAACAACCCCTTCTCGATTTTCAGTCACACAGTTTCCTTTTTGTCACCAAGGTAGAATATTGGTCAGCTAGAAAAGGAACGCGAGCTGGATGTAGCTTAAGGAGATCAAGTTTTGAGTCCTCGTCTACAGTCTAGGCCAAACAAAGAAGATGTGACTCAACAGGCTGAGGCGTGAGAGGCAAGAGAGAAAGAGTTGTGGGGGAGGTTGGGGATTCAAATCCCCACCTTCTCGCGAGGATTGAGTGTCGAGATTTCATTTCAAACCAAACGCACTCATCAACTCTCTTTGGATCCTCTTTTGGCCTCTCTGCTCAAGATATGGCGACCTTGTCCAAGGGCCACACTATTGACTCCTGTAATTATAAACTAGGAAGGACTAACACTTTTTGAAAGTAGTTATGTCATGTCGAACACTTGGACAAGTATCCAACATGCTCCGACACATGACCAATAGTTATTGAAAAACCGAGAAATGATCAGTTCTTTCGACATGAGAGCTTAGAATTTCGACATGCAATTCTAATAAATACATGATCAATTTAAATTTTTTTTAATAAACGAGAAATCAAAATGTAAATATGTAAAAAAATAATAAAAGGGGAATGGCTTCTTGTTATATTTAATGTGAAAATTGGATTTTTTTAGACTCATTGTTAAATATTAAATTTAATAGTGGAATATGGATTACTTGTTTTTTCTCCAAATTTAATGGATTATTAGGATGGAATATAGTTGAATTTGTCAAATTAAAATAATAAATGATATTAACAAATGATTGATTAAAATTTTTCGCGTAAATTCATTATAGGCTCTCTTATTATTTATTTATTTATGAATTTAAATCAAATTATACAAAAATATATATTTAACATATAATGTGCCTCAATATATCGAAATTTTCTATATTTTGATAAATGATGTATCAGCGTATCATGTTATATTGTATGTGGCGTATCGATACTAGTCTTACTTAGGCTGTAAGGAGTTCACACAGAGGATCAAGGCCATGATGAAGATGAGCAATATTTGGGGTCAAGGCCAAATATCTCACATGATGCATATTATGGGAACCTCGAGAAGAGGCTAGGATTGCTCACTAGTGACCAGGTGTTGATCAATGATTAAAACTTTGATTAAATGTGCAATGTTACCTCTGAATTTTTAATTTATTGAATTTTCCTCGATGGGCATTATAACCTTATAAAATAATTGACCTAAAATTCCAATTAGTTGTGGTTCTTTTGTTTACAATATAAGAGAGGTCTTATGAACAATCACTCAAGCATATATACGAAGATGACTTCAAATTTATGAAAACACTGTTCTTTAAGTTGATGAATTTAATAAAAAAATTTCGAATGACTATTTTCATTTCTTTGAAAAGTGAAATCTCAGTGAATCATACCAAATGCCATCGTAATGTCTGAAATAAAGTAAATTTTAAGAACTAGCGAAGGGACATCAATTTGTGAATAGAGAATTTCAAAAAGAAAAAAAAAAGAACTTAAGTTATAAATTCTCCAATGTTGATAAATTTTCAAATAAATAATAACTTCAATGAGTTTTTTTTTTTTTTGTGGGAAATTTTTTGTGTTTCGGAAATAAAAAAATAGATATTTATTCTTCAGTGATACTCTCAGTCGCAAATAATAAGTAATTTCTGGAAAAAAAAAGTTCGTAAATTTTTTACACCAGAAGTAATTTCTGATATATAGAGAACTAAATGAAGTAATCACACAAAATATTGCTTTTTTTTTATAATTAAATTTTGATTAATATGTGTATTCGACGATTCGTTCCCTCCAGTTGACATAAAACCCTAAACCCGGCCGCCCATCCTTCAAGCTTCACAGCCCCACCGCCGTCTGCCGCTACCTCCCGTCGCCGCCGGCCGTCCTTCCGTCGGTCGCGCACTCGCGGCAGCTACCGCCGGCGAGAGGCTGCAGCTCAGCCCCATCTCGAGGGCGATCGGTGTCCTTGGAGCGGTCGTTTTCCTGGTCTTTGTCTAGGTACTGATCTTTGTCTAGGTACATCGTTGATCTCTGGGTTCTTCGTTCGAATAGTTGCTGCATTTTGTTTTGATTGTGGTTCGTTTCTGCTGATCTGGTTGCTGCATGCGAAACTGATTGTGGTTAGTTTTCCGCTGATTTGGTTGTTGCTGGCGATTATTTTGTGTTTTTGACGTTTCATTCCTGGACCTGCATTATGTCACTGCCCTTTCTCTGAAATTCATGCCAAGAAATGTTCAGGGCAGTCCTTCTGAGAGCTGGATTATGCGCGTAGAAGAGAATTGTAGATTTTGAAGTCAACACGTAGTCGAGAGTTAGGTATTTGGAAACTCAGAGCGATTTGGGGAAGTTTGGGTACAGATTTCGCTGTGGTTATCAGTGGGATGATCTGAATTATGCAGGTGGCATAACATTCCCCATGACAGAACTCTGCTAAGCAGTAATATTCGGTTCTTTTGTTGAGCTCGGTGTGAGTCTAACACGGTGAATGAATAATTAGATTTGAGATCACTAAACTGCCAATGGGTTGTCTTTCACTGGCCTGAAATTATCGTTGTCACTCAATGTGGCTCGAATTTGGGTCATTGGACTTTTGTCCATCAGATCTCCCTAGGATATTTTGCTCGTGATGGTGGCAATTTAACATGAGCACATTTGGGAAATTCTAGACTCCAGAAAAATTTGTAACGATACTTTCCGTTATCAACAGGCAGGGAGTGAACAATCAGGACTCCAACTTGGATCGAATTGATCTTTGCTGTTATCATCTTCTTGTCGGGTAAGGTACCTGACAAAAATTGTTGTCTGATATGTCGGATGATATTCCATTGCGAATGGTTGTCTAGCTTTGGGCCTATCGGAGATGGAGATGGATCGTGGGCCGTCGGATCGATCCGCTTGCTGCCGTATGCGCGGGGCCCCACGTGGCGGTTTCTACGGCTGGCGTAACCGCTAAGACAAAGGGGGCTGTGATTTTAGAGAGATGGAGAGAATGATGGTGGGGGTGGGTGCGGTCGGGTCAATATGACACGTGGCGGCTCGGCAGCTCGCCGCGGCGCCGGGTCCCGGAGGTTGTCCATGAGCCGAGCTGACGAGAGCTGGCGTGGAAAAAGTTCGTTGCTTTTCCATCCGCACGCCGCCGGTCGCCGAGCGTTGGGTTCTTGATCGGAAGAAGCGTGGGCGGCGGCATCTATAAAAACGAGCGAAATGCGAAAAATCAAAAGGGAAATTGGATACAATAAATTAAGGAAATCGTGATTTCGATCCAACGCACGATAGATACCCGACCTCCGCCTCTCCTCAGCTCATACTCTCCTCGCCATCTCGACTCATCTTTCCTTCTGCTTCGTCCGATTTAGGGTTTGCTAAATGACACAATGGGACGGATCTTTGACAGATTCTGAGGTACCGACCCGCCAACTCTCTCTCTCTCTCTCTCTCTCTCCGATTTCGACAAATTTCATTCCATTTTGGGCTGATTTCGGGTTTGATTTTGCTTCCAAGTCCTTTGTGTGTCGTCCGTCCATGTGGCGAGTTCAATTTGGTGATTGTGCTGTTCTTGTCTGGTCTTAGGTTTCCTACAGTGGGTATTCGTTGTGTTTAGGTTCCGACCGTCCAATCATCGTGCGACTTCTGCGAATTCTGGTCAATCCATTCACTGCCTTTTTCCCCCTCTCGTAATTTATTGTGGAGTTATCGGCGGGCATTCAATGTGGGTTTTGCGTTGGGGACAATCGGATTGGGGCGTTGGAGGCATTGGTGGCAAGCTCTGGCGGTTTTTTTGAGGGTTGAATTTCATCCGGAAGCGCGAGTGATGTTGGATTTCAGGAGGAGGGGGGGTGTTTGGAATGAATTAGGGTTAGGGTTTTGGGGTAGCTGGCTTTCAGGGCGGGGACAAGGTCTGTGGGGGAGTTGTGTGTGAGATGGATGAGAACAATACCGAGCTTGAGGAGGGAGAAGCTTGCTATGACCACGCCGGGGACGCTGGCAAGGATGGCAACATCGACCCTGATTCGGGTCATTTCAGTCTTTTAATCATATCAAATGTGGATACTCATAGTATACACTTTATCTAATGCGTCTTTGTTTCTGATATCAATATTTGCATTAGAGTTTTCTGGCACCTTCAACTCATGTCAGAATCTTTTACTATAGAAATTACTGGATTATCCATCCAATAATGTGTTTGTCTTCAGAAAAATCTTTGTGTCCGCCTTTATTGCTTTCACATGTAATGTTTCAGCTCTCTGAATCTCTCTATGGCTTCAGAGGATGTTTGGGAAGCAGTCTGAAGCAGAAGCTATCAAGAGCCAAGTCAGAGAAGCAATGCAGTATAGTTCTTTCCATATGAGAAGATAATGACTAATTAGGTACTCAAATGCATTCTCTTTCTTATCTCTTTTCTATCAACTAGGTGTATTGAGTGGTTACTAACAGGAATTCTTGTTTCCAATTTGCATGAGAAAACCAGATTTGTTATTCTTTACAAGTTAGATTACCTTTTACTTGGAATTCATCAGAATTGCCTGATGAAGAAGAGGCAAGTGGAAGCCCCCAAAAATAATAAATAAAATAAAACCCAAAAACCCAACCCAACCTAGGGTTCGCTTCGGGTCTTATGTGTTTTGGGTCGGGTTGGGTTCGAGAGCACATGACCCTAATGATTTGGGTCAGGTCGGGTACCATAATAACTCAACCCGACCCATCCCATTGACCCCTTTGTTCTCTGTGTATATTTCATAGGTTTATCTATTATGGATAACCTAGACATGAACTAAGGCTTGATTTGTTTCATCAAAAATGAATAATTTATTAAAAACGTTTTCATTATCAACAGCAATTTATGTCTAAACATTTCATAGACGATGAAATTTTTTTCATTCATTTATTTTTGTAAGCCGTATAAACAATTATTTTTAGATAAATGTTTTCCAAAGTATTCATTTTCCACAAAACAAATGGAGTTTAAGTCTAGGTCATAGAAAACTTGAGAGTCATTTTATGCTTTGAGAAAGAACAACTCCATTTTGTGATTTTTTGACTAATTAGCACCACATATGTTGTTTTCCAATTCTGAATAATGAATGGTGTTGGGGATTAACGTTAAACATCATTATGAATTGTTACGGTGTACCAAAGAAAGCAACTAATCGCTTTTTCCTAATTGGAATTGTATTTGAAGCTTTAATGAGCGATTTTGAAAAATGACAAAGCCAAGAAAACTTGTTCACCATTCTCTTTTTTGGCCATAATTGTTGCCATGCTGCAGATAGGTGCTTCGATTCTGCTTTCTGACTTTAAAATTTGATGTGAGAATATCACTCTGTAAACAAAGGACTCTATAGAACCGCTTCTTTCCGCTCCTTCTATTGAGTACATAATACCAATTTAGCCTCATCAGCAAGTTCTTCTCCTCTTATTATTATCTTTTGTGAACAGACTCAGTAGGAAGTAATTGATGTGACATTTGCATTATTATTAGCTAGACAGAAAGGGGCAGAAAAGTGGAACCATCAAGTGAATTGCATTTATCTTTCGCTTTATGATTTAGAGCTCAGCAGATTTGGCCACTACAAGTCTCCACGAGGTGGCTTGTTTGGATATAAAAATGCCATGCATCTTGTGTGTCGTTTATCTTTACTTTAATAAAAAAGTGGAGCTTCTAAATGCTTTCCATGTTCTTTTCTTTAATAGTATGAAATCTAATTCTTTCCTTGTCAACATGAATGAAGTTGGTGTAAACAGAAGCCTCATCTTGGGAAATGCAGACTGGGGTTCCACTAAACGAAGCACGTACAGAAGCCTCATCTCGGGAAATGCAGACTGGGGTCCCACTAAACAAAGCACATAACTTTCAAGTTCGGAAACTAGAGGTCTCTGACAATAGCAAAGGGTTTGTAGAGCTATTGCAGCAACTGACAGTTTGTGATGCTATCTCTGATGAAAATTTCGAAGAGCGGTTCCAAGAGCTCAGGTCATTCGGCGATGACCATGTGATTTGCGTGATTGAGGATACTACCTGTGGAAAGATCATTGCCACTGGAAGTGTGTTCATTGAGAAGAAGTTCGTAAGGAACTGTGGTAAGGCTGGGCATATTGAAGATGTGGTCGTTGATCGTGATTATAGGGGGATGCAGTTAGGGAAGAAGGTTCTTTCTTTTCTCACTGATCATGCCCGATCTGTGGGTTGCTATAAGGTGATTCTTGACTGCAGCAATGAGAATAAAGCATTCTATGAGAACTGTGGCTTCAAACAGAAGGAAATTCAGATGGTAAAGTATTTCATCTAAGAAGTTAACCAAATTATTCAGTTATAAGAAGCAATTCATGTCTAACCCCATTTTAAGTTCTCTTTTCTCAAATAACTTCCCTAAGTTTCGATTGAGATGAGTAAGTTCAACAGGCTTATGTATCATGATAATTCAACAGCCAAACTTGCACTGTGAATTTGGATACTTTTGTGCTTTATTTAATTTCATCTGTTCGTTGATACAACCGTACTTTTTGTGATGCTATTGTTGGATTGAATTCTAACGAATACTTTGTGAATTTGTAAGAAACTCTTTATTTTTTATTTATTAAATAAAATATAAATTAGCGATCTATTAGTGCCGTCACTACCGTGTCAGCAGAATTTAGCTTAGACCAGAAACTTACCCATTGTGGTCAAAATGTGAGTCGTGAGTCAGGATGAAGAATTAGAACGGCAGAAGTATATAGAAGCGGAGATACATTACAAAGCCTGACTAGCTTTCCCACCAATTAAACTTGATGTTGCTTGAAGTGTGTTTCATTCGGATGGTCAAATATGTCATCCGATCGCTATTTTGCTGGCAAGCCTAATCTTCATTTTCTCAGGACAAGTATTATTTCAATCTTTCAACTTGTTTCTATTTAAAAAAAAAAAAAAAATTGTTTCTACTTATGTACATTGTTCAGTCGAATCTTAATTTGGACAATGCAGTCCACTTGTCATTGACATATTTGATTTGGCTAACACGACTACTGACAAAACTTTTCATCTCGGTCCCACCGCCTCAGCCCCTCAATGGCCACCTGGAAACGTCCTTTTCAGTTTTCTACAACCTTCTGGTCAAGACCTTAAAAGTGGGAGCAATTATGCTCACTCAACTGATCTCCTGTTTGGCAAAAAAAAAAAAAAAAAAAAACTGATCTCCTGTTTGGCCGAAAAAGAAAAGAAAAAAAGAACTTATCCCTTGGCTCCCACTGGTTTCCCCGTCCCCGATGGAATTATTCGCTACAACCGGCGAAAGTAAAGAAGAAGCAAGTTCTCCACAATTGTCAAAAACCCGTATTTGAACCGAATAAAACTGTTGCAACGCATCTGCCATATTTTCCCAATCTAGTTAAATTGATTCAAAGATCACAATGCAAAATGGTAATGGATCTTCTTTAACTCCTTCAAGTTCGAAGGGCAAAGAATTGGGTGCTGCACGTAAAGATGTATTTCTTTATTGATGTTATTAATTTGTACTTGGGCACACCACCAGACACTAACAGCATTTTCTTTTTGTCCTCTCTATAACACACGATCAGAGCATATGGTGGGAAGCACCAATAGACGGGCTACACTTAGCGAACAACAGCTAATTCTTGGCCAATTTAAAATATTTTTGAAGCCTCGGTCCCGGTGGATAATTCACATTAGAGCATTGAAATGCTCAAGTTCACACTTCTTGATTGCAGAGAGAGGGGGGGCGGGTTGTGGAGGGTGAAGAGAAGATTAGTATTAGACTTCCAAAACGACCTTCATTTTCTCTTTTTTGGCTTCTCACCTCATGCTTTACAAAGTCTTTAAAAAAAAAAACCGATCAGGTTAAATTTACAATAGGCCTATTCATCAACTTGTCATTGCTCCATGCAGCATATGGAGTATTCCCTCTCTAAGAACAAAAATTCCTGGAAAAAACCAAAGACGCCATCGGCAAATTTAAGTAACTGGAACAATCCCACAAGAGTTGGCAAAATGAATATTAGTGCTTTTTGTAAGGAAAGTAGTGAAAAGATTAGAGAGTAAAACTCAAAACTCCATTTTCGACACGATAAAGGTGTATGATCGAGATGTCCTCTGTTCACAGGGTGCAGTATTAGAAATATCAGAGACAGTTTAAACCGAAGAGAACCCGGATGACTTGAGTGAATCGTTGTCATGCCAATAAAATTTACGTGCAACAAAGTCAGGAGTTGCAGGATGAGAAAAACACTCTCAGCAATGACAGGTTAGGCCCACTATACCTGGTATCCGACGATACAGGAAGACCCAATATCCCGTATCAAGTACTAGTATCAAAATTACCTGCGATTGTTGCTGACTAAACAGATGAAGGAGCCCTGTTTCGGGTGAAGTGATCAGTTCAATCAGATCATCATGGCTTTCGGGAGGGCCACCAGACTCCATGATCGACACCAAGACCTTCATTGCATGGAGAATGGTCCAATAAATTGAAAGACAAATGAGATACTCCGTGCATCCATTTTGGTGTGTGTACTGGAAATGTCATAAAAAAAAGAAAAAAGAAAGGGGATTTCTTCTTTGGGGACAAAACACCACCTGCATGCATCGCAGAACGACTTCTGGTAGACAACACCTACGACACAGGCCCCGGATAACATACGATGCTGGGCCTTCCAAAGAACCATCTTTATTTGAATACCAAGCATCTAATCGGGAGATTTCCATAGTGACTCCAATCTGAAATCGAGCAAGCTCACCTGCAGTAAACAGTCATCACTCATCAGACTACGAAAATAAGTCGGCGCATCTGAAAATCTGGACCAAACTGTGTAGACTGAACTGATTTTCAGTTTTTCAAAGATTGGACTGGTTTTGGGTTAAATTTCAACCTTTCTTCACATGAATTATGCCTAAGACAGTATTAGAGCACTTATTTCTATACTTTACAGGAGCTTACCAAACAAAAGCTAAGAGAAAAAAGATACTGAGTATTCCTAGCATGACATCTACAATTAGATTAAAGAAAGTGTAAGCCACTCTTTTGTCATTGGATCAGGAAACCAAATTACACCATATAAGCCATCTGGTGTAATTCTATATAGTTTTCCTGAGGTCTTTCATTCTACTACGTTTTCCTAAATTTTCTCTTTCTGCAACAGCAAGTTCATCAAATCGCTCCACCTGTTATGCAACATAATCAAGTGGCTCCACTTTTCAATATAATTATTAAAGATAACTTTTGCCTTCCTTCACTTTCTGGTGTCCACAAATCTTTAAAAATAAAAACAGCTTCACTGACTCTCTTCAAGCAAATTCCATGACAATCAACCCCTTTCCTAAATGAGGAAACTCTAGACCCAAGCATCTTTAAAACATTGGATGAGTTTGCAACAATGCAACCACTCATTTGAAAACTTCAAGCTGGTCAAATGACTTGTGATCACCTGTGAAGTTACTCATTGTCCTCAAAATCATTCTAACCAGAGAGGAGGGAGGGTAAACCAAAATCATTTAACCCCTTAACCAAAATGAACTGATTATTTAGTCAAATCATATGTCTACCCTATGTTTGGTTCTCGGTTTTATGATTTTCTGGAGTATACAATTTCATATGTAAAGAGTAGAAATCATCTAATGCAGGTAGGGAGAGAGGAAGAAGCTCAGGGTGATTAAAGTTCCTGTTATCACAGATTGAATTGATTGGTTGGGAGGAAAGTCTGCAAACTGGAATGATTGACTCATCAGGGTTTTTGGTAGAAAACTGAACCGAACCAGTTCGTTGACACCCCTATGTAGCATGTTAGGAGTAAGTTTCACTACCAAGTTCCCAATTTCTTTCGACAAGTGATCTAATCATAAAAATAAACAAACAAAGAGCAATTACAGAATCAAGGAAGAAAGCATTACGTGACAATTAAAGCTCATTTTATCAATGAGATTAATGTATCTGCCTATCGCATACCCAAAAGAGTTCAATCAAAGAGGTCGATCCTTAGCGTTTCTCTCTGAGCTGAATTTAAAATGCATAATGCCATCATTGAGTTTCAATAAAAGATACAAATGACTATCAAAAGATGAAAATAGAAGGCCTTCCTATAACGGAATCCTAATTTAAACAACACAATGCTAAACAAGTTGACGGGTTGTCCTGCCTCTTCACTCCAATTAAGATTAATTATCAAAAAGAAGAGTGTGAAAGTTTTTACCTTTTACATCCTCCCTGCTCTCTCCTAGTGGTCTACCCCCATAAAATTGTTTGTGTTGTTCATCATAAATATCAACAGTTATCCGATTACTTCTTCTCATATGACAAAAAATGCAGAGCATCAAATTTGTGAGCAACCACACAATGTGGATCAGAGATAGACTAATTGTGGATACAGTAATCACGCCAGGCTATTTCTTAGCTTTCTTCTACTAGACTTTGCTGCACTTATATACTTTAACAGAACAAGGCCAACAGTACTTCAGTGACTGCCATTTATCAAACTAATTACAGCTGACAACACTCCCTATTCTCCTATTAATTGTCCATACTTGGGAACCAATGACATAATGAACTGTTAAGACTGAACCCATATCATAGGTAAAGGTAGTTTCCACGTATAAAATCCAAGCCACATGCTGCCAGACGACCAGGAAGAGTTATGATATTAGTGGACAAATGAAGAGGAAACTATGCTAGGTAAGGGACATGATTACTTAAAGCAGACATTCGAAGACAGCCAGGTAACATCGTTTAGGTAGACCTACAGACATAACTTAAAAGAAAATGGCATCGTGATTCGTTGTTTCATTGTCAGTAATATCAAGCAATAGGCCATAAGGAAAAAAGCAGAGCAATTATCATTAGTTCTGATTCACTAATGCAGTTAACAGCAATAGATTCGATGTAGAAGGAAGACCAAGCTTCTGATAAACTTTGATTTTTGGCTTGCCCAGCACCAACTCTTCGATATATTTCTTGCTGGAAGTATCCCTGATCCCAAGTTACTCTTGAATTACTCAATCATCCAAAACATCTTGACCCTGCTTTTTCCACACATCTAAGTGTTGATCTTGAAAATACCTCAAGAACTAACTAGTTCTATATTTAAAAAGAAATATTGTGAACTTCCAAGGGGAAATTTTGCATAAGAATACACGAATCTCTCATCAGTAAGGAGAAGGAAACGGCAGGAAATTTTTTTGTCCACTTTTGAGATTGAATAATCATTCCTAGCTTCACGTCAAATTCCGTAAGCACATAACTGACATAAATAAGGCATGTGAGGAACTGAAGAGAAATTTGATGAAAACAGACCATCGTACCATCAATTGTTGATCTAACACCACTTCCTCACTCACTGAAGAGTAAAGTGCGCTCATCAGTGTAGCACAAATTGTGGCATCTGGACACATGCATTCACCAGATGGAAGGCAGAGCATTGCAGATGCGTGCAACTCAAGGAAAATAGGTTCCACTGCCTCATACACGTTTTCTTCACGAGAAGTCAACCAAGGATGTTCTTTCCCTGCAGACAAATTGGGAAGTTCAAAGAATCAAACACAAATCAACTGTCTTAAATTGTGTCTGCATTTTGCATAAAGCATAATTACAGTAGCTGAACCCACTTACTAAGTAATAATGAACGTGCTGACTGTAGGGCTTCTCTAGCTGCAGCAGAAGCTCTTTCCTTCTCCTCCGGCGAGAGTTCTACTGCAGAAACTTCTGCATTCTCTTGTTCGATTTTAAGCCATTTCCGATAAGTTGCATCACATGAGTAGTACTCACTCTGACAAATAAATGATACATAACCATCATAAGGAATATATCGATGGAACAAAAATCTATGAATCATGCCTACAAAACTTACCCAGTCTTCAAATGCACTTAAATCCTCCGAGATGTCATAATTCTCAAGAGCCCCTAGATTCTCCAACAGCTGCTTCAGAGGTTCAGCAAGGAAGCTAAGTAACTTATGAGCACCTATGGGCATTGCAGGCACTCTCCACAGGGAAATCAAAGCGAATTCCCTGAATAATATATTGCTACAAAAGAAAAAGAAAAATTAAACAAGAGTACCAAGAAACAGGAGAAATGAGACAATGATGAATAAGCCAAGCAACTGTGGTGACAATTCAAGTAAGACAGAAGGGTTCAACAGATGAATATAGAAAAAAGAGGAAATGTAAACGATGAAACAGTGCGCGGAAATATCTAAAATATAAAAGGAAAGAAAACAAGAACATTTGATTTAAAGTTGCAAATACAACAAAATGTAAGTGATGAAAATCAAGCTATACTAACTTTTGATCATCGTGTACATAAGAACAAAGAAAAACCAGAAGGCTCAAAAGGATATTACCTATGCATTAGAGCACGAAGCAGCAGCTTGACACTAACAACCTCAACGTCTGTAATGGTGGATGGTGGTGTGAAGCAGAGCCACTGAATGACCATAGTCCTTTGAAGGCTTTGAAGGCGATGCTGCTCAGCAACGTCCAATGTATTATCATACTTTCTAACTTTGGTTTCTCTTGAACTTAACAGAACCCTATTCAAGTCAAAGCTCATCAACTTTCCAGTTATCAGCATAGAACCAGAAAGCAGCAGAATGAAATTAGTACCTCTCAATTATTTCTTCGAAACTTCCCTTTGAATCATTGCTAGGAGAAAAAGGCAAGTACTCTATAGCAGAAAGGAAGATCTTATACTTCACATGTACGCTGCACGAAAATAAAGGAAATCAACCTCATAAACACGAAAACCGAAGCAGCTGACAAGCATATGAATATGGTCATCTTCGCACTCAGCAATGTACAACTGATGGAAGGACACTGCAATGGCATGAAGGAAGTGATCATTAAAGCATACTCTCTACAATTATTATGCCATTTAGGAGAATAAACTATGGTCTTCTCTACAGCATAGATGGTGATCCCTCAAACACCATGGCTCGTGAAATTTGTCCCCAGGATTGTCACATTTGGAATTATCAGGGAAATGTAAATCTAAGCATCTTATGCTAGCATGTGATAGGGGACCCACTTCCACCTAAAGTTATTAAGTGCTAACCAGAGTATGCTACATCCTTCCAACCTTATGTGGGACCCATATATGTATGTAAGAAGAGATTTTTTTTTTTTTTTTTGTGTTGGCGGGGGGGTGGGGGAGGAATTCAATGTGAGAGGAGAGAGTATACCCCTAAAGCACCGACTAATTTCTCCAGTTCAACAGAGACTATCCATGCATGATAAGGACCAGATCTTAATTCAGTATGTAATTTTGCATGTTCAGGACATCTTCAAAGTTTCTATGTTTCCTCAAGTGCTGCTTTTATTCAAATGATATGTTTGACCTAATTTAAGTTCTACTTAAATTTTAGAATGCAAATACAAAATGTGGGATATTCTCACATTTGAAGGTGGTGAATTGAACAATCAAACCAACAGAAGTAAATTCTACTGACAATATGATGGTCTTTAAAAGATTGCCGCACAAAACCACGCAAACAAAAAGAGAGATGAGAGAAGAAAGATTCAAAACAATTCTACATCTACAGACCTGCTGTTCACCCTAAGTTCCATCATGTGGGCAAAGAGGTCAATGCATCGGTGGCGGGCAAGCTGAGAAGCATAGATCCCAACCAATTCCTCATGCTGTTTTGAGAACAGAAACATCACATACCTGAAATTGAACCCCGAACAGGCAAATGAATCATAGAATTGTTGCCTCCCATAACTTCACAAGACAGCGATCGGTGCAAACTTCAAAATCATTGAAGAATTAGAAGGACGCTACAAAAACTAGACAACCATGCTAAAAAGATGAGGGATCTTCTAACATTGCAGAACTTTTGTAGAGCCTATGCAGCTAGAAATACAGGATGGCCATATAGGTAATAGGTCAGTAGATACCTTCATGTCCTGAATAAAGAACAAAATGAAAATGTCTGGCTGGCATTACTTAACTTTGAGAAGGGAGAATATGTTTTCCAACTCTACAAGTGATTAGTCACGACTCACAACAAAGTGCTAATAGAACAAGTAGCAGATAGTGTTTTAGCAAGCACCTACAGGTTATAATCAATTGCAAATCATCGAATGAGCAACATATGATTACTAACTAACCCATTATGATACATGCCGACTGGTTCATTATGAAGGAGCATATTAGGCCCCAGATTTGCCTACATGAAGCATTAGACCAACAGCAAAGAAATTACATAAATTCAGGGCTTATTAACAACCAGCGCTATAGACCATTAAAAAAAAAACACAACCTACAGAATTTGAAGTCCATATACTTTGTCAATCCATTGAAAAACAGAGTTACTTAATCCAAGAAAAAGACTCACATGTGAAGAATGAAATCACCAGCTGTCATAATCTTCTCCTTGAAGGCATCCTTAACTTCATCGGCAAGCAGATATCTTAGCACAAGTACTAAATGAGCTCCAAACCTAATCATCTGAGGATCCCCATGTGGCCTGAAAGAAGGAGACGCCTTAAGGAATCTTTCAGAGTAATTTGCTTCTCAGAACCCAGACATGGAGAGAGAGAGAGAGAGAGGAAATTTCATTACAACTCCTCTGTCAAATCACACTCAAACCAAAAGAATAGAGAATAATGTTTCCAAATGTGTTTCTTCACTCAAATCACTGTACAGCAATGTCTTCAAAGCAATGATGTGGCTAGTAAAAGATTTGACAAGCTAAACTTGCATTCTATAGGACAACATTAAAATTGTCTGCAGTGAAAGCATGTTTTTCGCAAGTTTTTCTTTATAGGCAATGAAGGATTTTAATTTATTCAAGTAAATCAGAAATGGATATAATAGGAAAGAAATTTAAACCAGATAAGATCCAGCAATTGGGGTATATTCCCTTCCATAAGTTTCATCTGTGAAAGCAAGTCATGCCAAGCTCAAATGAAGTAATAAACATTAAAATTATCACTGGAAGATCTAATTGAACTCTTAGTCAAATAATGTATGTTTCATGTTGTGTGGACAAATTGTCCAAAAGGATAAAAGTTACCCACTTTAACTGTAACAGATTGTGTACCTTTGTACAAGAGAGAAAAATGAATGGAAATGCTATGATGATATAATTTTCACAGTCGATGCAGTAAAGAAGCAATTATGCGCTTCATTCATGTGTCCATGACCATAATTAAGCCAAAGTGATTGTCCTGCCAAGATACTCACCTCAATTTGCCTTTGCTGCTCTTTGCATCCTCGCATAACGGCCTCATGTACAGCATCACTAAATTAGGCCGAAAGTGAGGTTCATATATTGAAAGAAATGATACTAACTTCCCAAGAAATTGAGTCTTGTTTAGTACGCCGAGTGAAGTTTCTGAAGAAGAGCAGAAAGATGTCGTGGCTGCTGGTTAAGAACTTGCAGGGGCCAATTTTCAGGCCCCGATGAAGACTGAGCTGTGCCCTCAATTTGTTCAGGACTGCCATCAACCTCATCTCCATAACTCTTTGAATGAGTCATTCCACCAGGCTGCAAACGAGCAAGTTCCATGTCCACCAGAACATCAAGCCAGGACTTGGCCATTGCCCAGCAAGCAGAGTGTCATTGTGGTGGGCATACATCAGCCTTTCATGTGATTATTATTTCTGTTTATGATAAATGTACTATAATAAACGAAAGAAGGTAGCCTATTCATGTATATAAGATGCACATAATAGACAATGCTAAGCAAGGCTGAAAGAATAGAAAAACTGGAAAAACCCCACCGTGGGTGGTGACCGGAGTGATTTATCTGCTTGAAACGTTGTGAGGAGTGCAGGATCAGCGACACCGTGACAATTGAGCTGTCGGACGACGTCGATGGGCGGCGGCAAGCGGCAATCGGCGGCGAATCAGATTCGTGGAAGGGTGGATGGAAACGAAGAGGGAGAGTAATCGTGTCCCCGTAATAGGCTGGGTTCATATGGGTTGATAAATGGGTGCATATTAGACCATTTAAGACCCATCTATTTCAATCTCTTTATTTTTAGGTGCTTTGATGCATTAACGATCTATTTAAATAAATATGGGTTCATAAATGGGTTGTGTACCCATTTTGATACCCTAGTTTATATGGGTTGATAAATAAGTCTTAAATGGATGTAAATTAGACTCATTTAAGACCTATTTATTTCAGTCTCTTTATTTTTAGAATCTATCATGGGTGCGACTCATTTAAACAAATATAGTTCATAAATAAATGGGTTGCGTACCACCACCGTCTGCGGTGGCATCGCTGGCTCGAGCTCTCTCCCTCTCATGAAATGGAAGAGTTCAAATCCCAGAGGCGTCGCTAGGATTCCTACGCGTGACGTCAGGGTGGTGGGTCATTTGCTAGCGTCATTTCAGGATTTGCTCGCCGACCGTCGGCTGTATAAAATAAATAAATAAATGGGGTGCATACTCATTTTGACACATCTACGACTCTGGTTGATAAGCCCGGCCACTCGTCCTCCAAGCTCCACTAAGGGCGTGTTTGGTAACGATTCTATTCCCGGAAACAAATTCTGATCAGAAATGATTATTTTTTATTCTGTTCTCGGAAACTGATTCTAAGTAAAAGAATGCATTTGGTAACTGTACAAAATTTTTTATTCTGGAATATAATTGCGTTTGGTACCGTATTCATTGATTTTATTCCAAATCAATTTATTTTAATTTTTAAATAATTTTTATAATTTTTTTCCTTTTTTCTTTTTTTTTTTCCTTTTTTCCTTTTTTTTTTTCTTTTTTCTCCTATTCTAATTCTTCTTCAAGCCGGCCCTCGTCGGCTCAGCCTCGCTAACAGTTGGGCGAGGCCCGCCTGGCCACCGGCGGGGTTGGGCGAGCCTCGCTGGTGGCTAGGCTTGCCTTCGGCGAGCTCGCCAGATTAGTCGTCGGCGACCGACGACGTCGGACGATGGCGGGCGGTGGCGGCGAACGGCAGTAGGCGGCAGCGACCAGCAGCGGACGGCGGCGGCGATGAAGAAGAAGAAAAGAGAAAAAGAAAAGTTTTGATTTTCAATTTTATTCCCAGAACAAAAATCAACTTTTTTTTTTATTCTTAATTCTTGTCCCAAACTGATTCTGGGAACAAATTTGTTTCCAGGAACAAAAATTTTACCAAATGCGATTTTTTGTTCCAAACTGATTTTGAGAACAAAAAATTAAAATCTGGCACTGTTGGGATGGTTACCAAACATGCTTTAATAAGGTCTTTCTTTCTGGGTTGCGCGCCTGGAGAGCAGCTTCCTTCGTTTCGTCTCTGCTAAATTTCCTTTCTTATCTTAGCGGACATAAAATGGCCCTAATCCGGTGCTCTCGTTAATGGGCTTGAGAGTTGGGCTATGAGTTATATGGGCTTTTCACGCTTCCTCTCTCTCTCTCTCTCTTGGCCCAACTCCTTTTGCGTTAAGCGTTGTTGATTGTTGAACGAGGACGCCCCGCCGTTGCGAGGGTTTTTGTTGATAAACCCAGCCGAGTCACCCCCACCGAGGCGACGATTCGACGACGGTCGGAGCGCCAAAGCAATCTCCGCAGCTTCTCTTCCAGTTTCTTTGCTCTCCGGAGTCGACATTCCTGAGTAATTCTCTGTCTCTTGTTGTTGTTCTTCTTCTTCTTCGCTTTCGAGTCTTGAGATTTTTGTCGGTCGATTATGCTCGTGTTGCGTTTTCTTTTTTTCCTTTTAAAGTTTGGATTTTGATTTTCTAATTGGTAAAAACAATGGGATTGTCGTAATGGGTTTGAAGAGATCTTCAAATGTTGTACGTTGTAACACGTGACGTGTTTCTTTGTTGGGTTTGGATCCGTATACAGATTTTTGCCCTGGACTTTGTTTTAATGTTCCTTCTAACTCATTTAATAAGTTAAATGATGCTAAATATTCTGGGGAGAAATGGGAGGGAAGAACAGGGAGCTGGATGGGTAATGGGTAATGCTCTTGGTTCAAGCTCACTGTGGTTGTGGATTGAACGAGGGCTTAATTTGGGTGTTGGTTGCAGGATCGATAGTGAGTTCGAAAGATGGTGAGGCCTTTTGGAGTCAAACGGGGGAACAAAAAGCGGAAGGAGAAGTACGATGAGCATATTGAGGAAGGGGAACAGGAGCAAGAACCACAGCCGAAGCAACTAAAAACGGATGATGTATCGAGAGAAGAAGAGGCGGGAAATCAGGAGAAGCGATCGGAAGAAGCAGAGGATGATGTGGTTCATCAACTCGAAGGCATACCGCTTGGACCGGTCCAGAGTCAAGGCTCCAAGAGTGTCGGGGTTACCTTTGTTCTCGAGAGGGCTTCATTAGAAGTCGCTAAAGTTGGAAAGGTCTTTCCCTGCTCGAATCTTAGTGCATTGGTTTTGAACTTAGGCTGCCAATCATCTGTCTTTCTTATTTTCCCCCTTCTCCATCAGTTTTATCCATTGTACAGTTCATCTGTTTGTCAGAACCGTGACTCGTGACTTTGATGCTTACAGATCAACTTAATCTTCACTTGCACAATGTAAAATTTTTGCTTTAAAAGAAGCAATTTCCATTGCAGTGGTATGAGAGATCTGTGATTTTCTGATACTTATTGGTTTTTGATACGGTTATACATATGGAATAAAAGTGTATGTCTGTATCCTTGTCTTTCTCGGTTGTCTTCTTGCTTCTCATTAAACTAAGCGACTTAGTTACATTTGCAGACCTATCAGATCTTGAATTCAGATGATCATACCAACTTTTTGAAGAGGAATGGTAGAAATCCAGCTGATTATAGACCCGACATCGTTCACCAGGTTTGCGAACTTCACTGCTGTAGATTTTGTGCTTTTCTTGAAGACTTACAGACAAAGTTTTACTGAAGGACTGTATTTTTGCATTCTTGGTTTCATAGTCCCTAAATTCGAGTGCTCCCTATTACTAGTTTATTTGATAGCTCACGATAGCTTAACTAGTCATATGATCTTTACTTTTATGACCTACCATGGAAACTGTTGGCCATGGAAACTGTTGGTCATGGTTCTATAAGGAATTCTCAAGTGGTGACATAGAGATAGGTTTTGATGCCGATTCATGGGCAAATGGCATCTCAATCAGCAGATACATTTAGTAAACAACCAAATTAACATTTGACTGTGTTTTTTTTTTTTTTTTTTAACGTGTCAATAGTTGGCTTTCTGTTGTGTCTGCTTATTGCACCAATTCACTTAACTCTTGACTTTGCTTTCAGGCTCTTTTATCGATCCTAGACAGCCCACTTAATAAGGCTGGAAAGGTTCGTGCTGTCTATGTGAGGACTGAAAAGGGTGTGCTCTTTGAAGTCAAGCCTCATGTCCGTATCCCCAGGACATACAAGCGCTTCGCAGGCATAATGTGTACGTACATATTGTTTTTACCTAATAGCATGTCGACTGTTATCAGCCAATTCTTTTTAAGGCATTTTTTAATAATTTTTTGTCTTCACAGTGCAATTACTGCAAAAATTGAGTATAACAGCCGCTGGCAAGCGTGAGAAACTTTTACGGGTGATCAAAAACCCTGTGACACAATATCTTCCTGTCAATGCCAGAAGAATTGGTAAGAACTGGGTATCATCCCCTTCCTCCCCCCCAAAAAAAAAAAAAAAAAAAAAAAAAAAAAGCAAGTCAAATGTTGAGTGAATTAAACAAATCTGTTGCTTTCTTTCTGTATCTCAGGATTTTCTCACAGCTCAGAAAAGGTGGTTGAAATGCAGGACTATGTGGCTGCTATCGGTGATGATACCCCTCTAGTGTTTGTGGTGAGTTTGTATTAGTTTGTGTAACAATATATTATATCTTTCAGCAGAATGCCTTACAGTATTCACATTCAGGTTGGTGCAATGGCCCATGGGAAAATTGAAACGGAGTATACGGATGATTTTATTTCAAGTGAGTAGATCATATTTTTTATCCGTCTGTCAAATTTAGCGAGAAATTCTAATTGTTTCCTAGTATCATATCATGTTGGGTTAGCAGTATGGTACAAGATCGCTTCACTGCGGTGATTTTTGTCAAAGATTAAACCCTTGTTGATTGTTACTGCCATTTGCTGGTGCATTGACAATTTACTTCCCCTTAAAATGGTCACTGCCCTTGCTAAAGGTGAAAGTCAGATTACCAGTTACTGGGGATATTGCAAAATAGTTTTTCATCCTTCAGTTTTTAAACCTATAGTTTGCATCCTTTAGTTTCTCTTTCCTGGACTCCCATATTTCCCAAAAAAAGAAAATTACATGTTGCATCTTTTACTGTATAGAATTTTGTAAACGGTGTGGATCATAGGCTTTATGGATATTTTAGAAGTAGAGGATGCAAAATGTAGAATAAGGGGAAGTCGGGGATGCTTTTGTTTTGTTCCATTTTTTTCTTTTTAGAAAAGATTTTTCTTATTTCAAAATATGCAGAGAAATTGTATTGCTTGATTGACAGTGTGATGACGCTGTCTTTCTTCAGCAACATATCTTTGCTGCAATTGATGTTATCTATACGAGTCTTGCCATCTTTTGCTTATTGCATATCTTACTTTGCCTCGTGCTTTGTAACAGTTTCCAACTATCCACTGAGTGCTGCCTGTTGTATCAACATAATTTGCGATGCCGTGCGGAAGCATTTGAAATTTATTTAACCCACTTGGACAATAGCTCTCACGGGACAGGTGAACCAATCTCTCCATTTATTCTTGGTCTTATCTGTAGTCCAAGCTAAATGTTGTGATTATATGCACGAGACTTCGCCATCCAGCTTGTTATACTCTGCTCGCTTTGCAAAGTCCCTTAAGTGCTGATAAGGTATTCCTGTGTCAGGTGCTATGGGTATTTATGCAAGACTGAGATCTAATATTGGTGGAGGATTTACAAAGATCCAAGGGGTGAAAAACAGAGTTGAAGGTGTTGCAGAGGGAAAGAACTTTGTCAAGAGAGGAATTAATTTGATGTGGTCATGTGAGATCCACCTGGTTTGAAGGTGTAGGCACACACATAGCGCACATGCGCCTGGCGTGTCCGGTCAATCTAAATCTGTGTCCGCCCACTTGGATTTTTTTTGGTAGTGCTGTTAGTTAATGGCTCATCATCAGATCATAGAACTTCTCTATAAGTTTAGCCCTTGTATAATTTCAATGACCAAAGAGTTCACAAAAGGAAAAAAGGCTTGTTATTGTACTGTGACTATCATATCAGCTTCTTTAGTATCAATGAATTGATTGATGATGATCCCGAGGGATTACCTAGTTCATGTACAGGGCAAAGCTCGGCCGTGCGAGTCGCCCTGGACGAGGAGTACGAGAGAAAAGCTGCCTTATATTCTATTCAGAGTGATGATTGAGATACAGAATATAACTTGTTTCTGCTGCAAAATCGAACCTTGAAACCTTAATCAAAATTTTCCAGCCTAACGAGAACCCCCTTGACATGAATAAACCGTTTTCATCCCGAATCGGATTCATCAATGTCCGATTCTTGTTTGTTGTTGCTTGAAAATGTACAAGAGAGGAGAGAAAGAAATTGCAAAGGGAACCGCCATAAGAAAATGATGAAGAGGTGCTCATTCGCGACCGGGCATTCATGCATTTGCGGAACAGCATTAGCTGTAGAATCGATCAATTCTTGCTAGTGACCATGCACGATTTCGGAGTACTTGTTCTTGATCCATCGAAGGCTGCTCCTTATCGAAGCCTTGATCTTCCCCTCCGCGCCATACGCCTTGTACCTAACCACTCTTTTCCGCCTCTTAGATTCGGCGTCGCTGAGACCCCACGACCACGATGAAGACGAAGCTTTATCCCTCGCATTGCTGCCCTGGTTCCACGGCGAACTCGATGGGGCGACCCCGCTCGGTCGAGGCAGATCTGTCCCCGCATGCCACTGCGTCTGGGTGGTGTGCATCCGGGTGGTGATGTCTCCGCTACCAAAGCCATGGCTCTCGAGCTTCTGGTCTGTCTCGACGGCTCGAAACCTCGATGCGAAGTCATCCATGATCTTGGAAGAGAGGAAGGAGATGGGGAAACGGGGTTGGATTGGGACGGGGCCTTCAAGGGGAAGCTGGGGAGAGAATATAAATGGGCATGGAGAGGAAGGCGTTCTAGCCCAGAAGAGAGGTGTTGAACATGTACGTCGTGCTTTCCTGCTTTCGGACCAGAGGGCGATAATTCAATAGAAAATTGTCTGACCTTAACTTGAGGAGGAGGACGTGAAGACCTTAAACAACAGCTAAAGATTGCGCAGCGTTGAACTGGACATATCTCGAGAGCTGTCTGATCTCGAAAATCTTGTGCAAAAACGTGCTTTTGGGCCCCCTCGCGAGGCTGGTCGTTTCCCGTTTATTCCATTTTGCACGCTGAAACATACGGTCGTCGCAGATTCAGACATGAGAAAAGCGGGTACCGTCAGGAGAAAAAGAGGAGAAAAATGTGCAGAGCCACGAGTTCCTCCTGCATTCTAGATGCTGTCCCTTACCCATTTTCGTGCCCGTGTCGTATGATTGGACGGTCGACAACGTATCGACATATCGAGGACTCCAAGAGAATCTTGGCTTGGAATGTGAAATCAAAATGGAGGGCGGGTCTCGAAAGCACTCTCGAGGCCGAGGGTGACGCCGACGGCATATCTCCGATTGGAGTGATTTCACTGTCTTTGATGACTTCCCTCAGTAGGACCAAGCTGCTAAAGGCGCTAATCATGTCATGCTCTGTAATCATCCATTCAAAAGACAGCAGATTTGCAACCGATCTGCATGTTTTCATATGAAACATTTTAAGATCAATCCACAAAATGTGTGCTCATTTCATATAATTGAACGGTCGACGACATGTCGACATATCACGCGATATTTATATTCATGAAGGATTTCAAGAGAATCCCGGCTTGGAATGTGAATTCAAAATGGAGGGCGGGGTCTCGAAAGCACTCACCGCCGACGATATGTCTTTGCATTTTCGAGTCTGAACGGTTTGAGCACTTTGATCACTTTCCTCAGTAGGACCAAGCAATTAAAGGTGCCAATCATGTCATGATCTGCAATCATCCATTCAAAAGACAGCAGATTTGCAACCGATCTGCGTCTTTTCGCATGGATTTTTCTAAGATCAATCCCCAAAATGCACTTTGAGCTTTAAGGAAAAGAACCAAAGCGAGGGCGAAAAGCAAAGAGAATTTGACACGTGTCGACCGGGGAGCGGTGGTAAACTTTGTGCCTTCAACTTAAAAAATCAGGATTACTTGGATCGATTCGTAAAGCAAGAATGTGGAACCGTGAACAGAAGTTGTCCGCTCACCTTTGAGGGAATACTTAACACTAAAGCTCCGAACTCCAGGAATCTCTGACCTTTAAGCAACCTTTGCCCCAAGCAATTCCCCCTTCTCTTCTCGTTCCCACCTCTCTTTCCATTTATACAAGCTCCGAAAGGATGATTTCGCTCTTCTTCTCGATCAGTGTCGTGCGCATTTCGCGCGGCTTCGTGACCCGAGAATGCCTCGAGGAAAGGCAGTCACGCATGCCGACCTCGCGCCGAGGCGAGGGAGGACCCACCTGGGTAGCAAGGCGGGCGCCGCCCTCGTGGTGTTGACCATCCTGTGCGGCCTGTTCAGCTTCATTCTCTGCCTAGTCGCCGAAGCTACACGTTCGCAGGTAGTTCTCCTGGAAATTCTGTTCATTCATGTTGAATGGTAAATAGCACTAGAAAGGGCAAAGCCACTCGGTTGTTCTTATATTCTTTTCCTAACTTTAGTATCTCTTTCAAATTCGACGCAATGAACAATGTTAGTTTGTATGACTATTTCAGTTTGAGCCGGACCGTTTCGAAGGTTACGGCACATTTGACTTGAGATCGGAAAAATTCCGTCAAGTGATGTCGGTTATCGTGTTGCAGGTGACTTGGCAATCCAATCCTAATAGCAGTGAAGATGGAGGGGCCGGCAACTACGAATGCGTGTACAGCGGGAGCGGGAAGATGCCGCTGTTGGCGGCGGGGAGCGCGTTCCTGATATTGGCGATGGCCATCGTGGTCGAGCACACCTACCTGTTGGTCGCCGTCAGCAAATTGCCGCCTTCTTCGCCGGCTTTTGCTGCCAGGACCCTCTCATGGCATGCGGCGTTCTTCTTTGTCTCCACCTGGTAAGCAATCACTCTTACCTGCTGTCATCTCTCTGGTCTCTCTCTCTCTCTCCCTTTCGATTTTGTGTTCCTATCGGAGATCCATCGGCGCTTCGTGTCTTGATCGTGAGGTCAGCCGTGCCGTGATCATATGGCCTCTCCGACCAAGCAATTGTAGGGCCAGGAGTCCTGCATATGCGCCGGGATGCCATTTTGCTTGCTTGGTATGCCATCTGCAATGCGAGCCGTCGCAATCCATCTCCTATAAATTTACAACTTGTCTTTCAAGTAACATCTAGCCATATCAACTATTGAGCATTTCATGTGTTAAATTCTAATCTTACAGAAAACTTATCGAAGCATAAGGAAAACAGGAACCGTGTGAACTTTCCTGGATTGAATTTCGACTATTTATAGGGAATAGAACTGAACCAAAGAGATCGCGATTAAATCAAATTGACTATTGCGAAAGAATTATCGAGACGTGAACTATGTCGTTCCGAATCTGGAATGAAACCACCATGCCTGTTACTGATGTAACGCAAAAGCTAGGATGATCATGAAAGTTTGTTTTTCTTTCTTTGGGCCTTTGCAGGATTTCTTTTGCAGTTGGGGAGATTCTACTGCTGATTGGGCTGAGCGTCGAGTCGGGCCACCTCAGGAACTGGGCCAAGCCGAGGCCCAGCTGCCTCGTCATCCGAGAGGGCCTCTTCTGCGCCGCCGGCGTCTTCGCCTTGGCCACGGTCTTCCTGGCCGCGGGCCTATACCTGACCGCCCTACGCGCCGAGAAGGCCTTCCGAGAGCAAGAGATCGCGAGGCAGGAGATGCTCGAGGCCTCGGTGCTGTACGCATCCCCACCTCGGTCGCCGCCGCCCCGCATCACGGCCGTCGATCGCGAGGCCCCCGCGACCGGGGGTGCTCACCAGGGCCAGCAAGATCCCGCTCTTGGGTTCCATTCAGTCTTCAGCAAGTTCTCTGATGTGGTGTGAGCCAAAGTGGCAAATCCCTTTGGGCTTGGGAGTCAGTTTTTATTGGGCTAAAGTTCTAGGAAAGATACAAGTCAGGAATTTTCCTTTCTCTGTGAGTGAAAATGTGAGAGGCTTCATTAAAGTCTGTGAATATTCAACTTTTTTTTTTTTTTAAACTTGTCCAATAATTTATGCAAATAACATTCATCTTTTTCAAGTTTAATAAGCAGTCTGAAGGATTTTATTGAGCTAACAAAAGTTAAACTCAGCAGCTACGAGATACAAATAATGAAAATTAAAAATATCCTAAATACGCCCATTAACTATAAATCGATTTTTCAAGGCACTGATGGTACATAACACGAGAACGATCGGTATATTTTTTAATTGGTTAACAAAATCCATGTGAATAATTTAAGTTCTGAAGGATGACAAGGGGAAAAAGGACCAAGGAACCAGCTGGTGTCTCTTCAATCGAAGCATTGATTCTAGCAACCCAAAAAAAAAAGGTATAATATTAATATGGCTCGTTCATCTGTCTTTGTGCCTCGGGTCGGGCTCGGATTTCGAAATGGGCCGTCGGGTTCGGATCCCCCTTTTTTGGGGTCGGGCGGGTAGTGAGCGGCGGATGGATGGACGGACGGATGGACGGATGGGAAGTTGATGATGCTGCGGAGAAAGGGGCAGCAGAGAGACGTTGCTGTCATCGGATTGTGGGCAGAGCAGAGCAGCCTTTCTTCCTCCTCTCCTTGTTTGGCCTCCCCTGATCTTGCCGCTTTAAAACGAGCAGAAGAAGGGCCAGACCATTTCCTCCTCGTTTGCTTCCTATACCTCCCTTTGTGGTCCCTTTTAGTGTAACATCCCGACCCTACTGTGTAATATTGTCCGCTTTGGATCACCCACCCTGACGCGGACGAACCGCCATCCTAACCACGGTCTTTTCCCTCACGACTTTAAAACGCGTTACACAGATTAGATGGATCAAAGCCTTATAAGCTAACCAAGACCTCCCTCCCTAGGCGATATGGGACAAGAGAAGAGAGGGATCCCTTCCTTGCGCACATCCAAGGACCATGGCTCGGGCTGTCACATTTAGGATCCTGGGTGCTTGAGGTCCCCCGATTCCATGTTCACTCAACCCCAATTCAGGCTCGCGCTTCCTTGCTTGATGCCCGCATTCGAATCACCGCAACCGCATGCTCCTTTGAGGCTACCCCGAACGTTCCATTTGATTACGCCTTTGAGAATCCCGTTAGTTGGTTCGAATTTTCAGCTCGAAAAACTAGAGGTCTTTTGTCCATCTCTAAGACGAAGCTGTTCGCACGGACGAAAGGCATTTTGTGAGTCTCGTCAACTATTTCATGGCCTTTAGACAATTGAGTCATTGTATCCACCCCTGAGTTATTGAAAAGAGAAGAATACTGCGTTTGGTTCAGCATTTGTAAGGAGTTTTGAATGCTGAAAGTCTAAAGCTATTTGGGAAAATGTAATTGTGTTTGGTAAAAATTTTTTGCAAATGAACTTTGAGTTGAATGTGCGTTTGGTAAAAAAAAACTTTCGCAATGAGCTTTAATGGGTATAAAATGTGTGTGTATATATATATATATATGTCGTTTTTTTTAAAATTGAACTAAACCCTTCGTCGTACCGGCGAAGGGCTGCCTCCTTTTTCAATTAAAAATAATAATTAAGGGCAAAATCGGAAATACGAAAAATTAGTGAGAATAGTTTTGGAAGGGAAAAAATAATTTAAGCATTCTTAAGGTAAGTTGAAAGCCAAAGCAGGCTTCAAAGTTGAACCAAACGCACCCGGGTCCTTTGTTAAAATCTTTGGGTTGGGGCTATTCGTACAAACCTTTAGACAATCAGGTCATTGCATCTATGCCCCTAAGTTTTCATAAAGATAAAAGTTAGAGGTCTTTCATTCAAATGTCTAGGTCGGGGCTGTTCATATAAACCAAAGGCATTTCATGAGACTCGCCGATTATTTCATAGCCTTTAGATAACCGGGTCATTGCATCCATGTCCCTAAGTTAATGAAAAGGGAAATTCCCATACGATAAGTGAATTAATGAATGGTTACGATAGTGGCAATCGGTGAAAGTGGATTCATGTACCAATTAAGTTTTGAAAATCTTTTTTCTTATTTAAGGAGAAGGGACATCGGAGTTTTAGATTTTATGCATTGCTCTTCAATCAAACAATAGAAAGTACCGCTAACAGGTTGGTGGATCAATTTAAGCTTGTCAAATCCAGAAAAAATGAAAAAGAAAGTACTAACAACAATCTTGTCAAATGTCGATGAAAAAGAAAACTATTTTTTTCGTGCAAAAAAAAAAAAAAAAAAAAAAAAAAAGGAACAAAGTCTTGTAAATCTATCTATGTCGTTTATTGAAGTCACCTCAATATATAGTGTTCTCCGAGGTCATAATTCGTCATGAAAGTACTAGATCGTGTTATAGATAAGACGTATAACACTATTGATGAGAGAGAGATAGACAACCTTAGCAACGAATTATGCCATAACAAGATCCTTTTTTTCATGCAACTACATTAAGGAATAAGTAGTTATAGACTTGGAACCTATGACTTAACTGTCAAAATAAATTCTTAATTTTTTTGAAACCCGAAACCTATCATGCATTTTTTGAAATTTGGAACTTACTCTATCACATATTCTAAAATTTACTAGGAACTGGCCAATTTCCTTTTTTTTTTTTTTTTCTTTTTTATTTAAGCCTAATTTGTCATTTGTTGTTTTACTTAATTTTCTAGACTTTTTAAGTGTCACAACCAAACAAGGTCTTAGTGGCTAATTCTAGTTCTTGATAGTCCATAACTTTGTTTTGGCTTCAACATATCAATTCAAGTTTAAGTAGCAAAATAATACTTGCAAAGAGGGGAGAGTCATCTCAAGTTTTACCCATGTTCTACTTAAAATCTAAAATCTAATCTTCATAACAAGTTTCTTATTTTTTGGAATCTATAATCTACTATGTATGGCATACATCTAGAATCGGACCCATGGGAACTGTTGGTAGTTTGTTTGTAAAAAAAACGAAGAGGTACTTTGTCCCACATCAAAAATATGTAAGTGTACATGTGGACGAGATTTGCATTAACCAACAATTGTTATTTTTTAATTGAAAAATTGGATTTATTTTTATCAAAATTAACCATTGTGTCATTTTGAAACAACGCGACTATTCAGAATGAGTAACTGTTATTTTTTATTTTTATATTTATTTAATTTGGAATTTTATTATTTATTTCAATAGTTATCTTAGAGTTTGTACCTGTTTAGAGATAACTTCTCAATTCTTGGAAAGTTGTGTATGTTTAGATATAACTTATTATTTTTCTATAAATTATTGAACATGTCTATTTAATTATAACTTTCTTCTTCCATTTTTGTTTTCTTTTGAAAGAATATATAGTCATTGCTTCTAATTGTTTTCAGACTCTGAAGAAATACTATAATTGCTGTCTAGTATTCTCATTGTAAGACTTTGTTGTATCATTGAGGAAATTTGCGGATGATCATTAGTAACATTATGAAGGCAAAAAAATCTTTAAAGAACCCATCCCACGATGGACGCGCTGGTTCGCGCCCTGCCTCCTCATCCGATAGGGGAGGGGTTCAAAACTCCGCACCCCCATTGCGCGACTTAAGTGGCTGTTGACTGTACGATTGTTCGAGGGCATAAAAAAAAAAATCTTTAAAAAAAGTGATATCACGCCTCAAAATTTTACTTGATTGCTCTAAAGATTCGACTACATCGTCCTATTCAATTCGAAGCCATATTTTCCCAATAGAAACATGTTTGATTCTATGATTTCAAGTTCTATCTTTGATACCATGTTCACTCCTAATTGCATAGGTTTTTTCTTCTTCTTTTTTGATAAGTAAATGTTGAGTGGACAACTAACACTAGCATTCCTTCGAGTGTCGTGATAAGTTCCCAACCCTTTACATAATACTCGATTTAAGCCGTAACTATTTAATATCACTCACTATTCGATGGTTCACGTTTAGTAAAGCTCGTCACTGTCTCTATGGGAGATATGAAGTAATTCAAATAGAGCGATACGAGTCGTTACGAGAGGCTCGTTTACAATGTGAAGCAAACTCGTGATCTCATAAAAGACAAACCTGTCCCTATTTTTTTCTTTGGACCCATCCCTTTTCAAAGCAAGAAGAAGAAAGAAGGAGATGGATCGATCGATTCATGAAAGATGCGAAAATCGAAAGGAAGGCGGTGGCGGTGGTTTGGCGCGCGCCTTCCCTTTCCATTTTTCCTTTCCGCCCATTTGTTTTCCCACCTGCTCTTTCCCTCCCTCCCGTGGGGGGTTTGGCGGGTGGCAATCTCGGTGAAACGGTTCGAAAACCGGGGCGTTTCCGTCATTTCATCGGTGTGAAAGCTAGGGTTTTTCGATTTTTAAGGATAAAATTTGCATCCGCCTGCGGCTCGTGTCGGTTTTGTTTCAATTTTTGCCTCTCTCGCTCGATTCTCACTCTCTCTCTCGCTAGCTCGCCCGCTCGCTGCGCGCTTGTCTGCTCCATTTTCCAGCTCCCCTCAAGATCATCACTGCCCTCTCCCTCATTCTGGGTTCGATTCGGTTCTAGCTCCTTCTTGTCTTCTTGGGTTCAGTAGATCTCGCTGCAAGATCGGTTCTTGGTCCCCGATCCCGACGCCCGACGCTCGGGGGTCGTCTTGTTTGCCCGTTCGCTAGGGTTCTCGGTGCTTCGCCGGCCTCGGGGAGCTGCTAGATCTTGCTGGGTATCGACGCAAATGCCGGATCCGGGCGAAAAGGTTAGTGGGTCGGAGTGATCGCGGCTTCTTGCGAGCTCAGCTGGTGTCGTGTCGTCGAGATCTTGGGATTCTTGAACGTTGTTTAGGCAGCTGACGGTCGCTCGATTCGGGTTCGGGCTGGTTGTTGTTGTTGTTGCAGGGATCGACGGATTGTTCCGACGGAGCCTCGGCGGCGGAGGGGAAGAAGACCTGCGCCGACTGCGGGACCTCCAAGACGCCGCTCTGGCGCGGCGGCCCGGCTGGCCCGAAGGTAAGCTCGATCGGTCGGTCCCTATCGCTCGATCGCCGTTCCAGGTTTTCCGACTCGGCTCTCTGATCGATCTGTGCTTCGTTCTTGCAGTCTCTGTGCAATGCGTGCGGGATCAGGAGCCGGAAGAAGAGGCGGGCCGTGATCGGCCTGAACAAGGTCGGGGTGGAGATCAAGAAGGCGAAGCGCAGCAGCAGCGGCGGCAACGGCGGGTCCTTGAAGCGGCGGGTCTTGGCCTGGGGGAGGGAGGTGTTGATGCAGAGACTGAGCGACGACAGGCAGAGGACGAAGCTCGGGGAGGTCGAGCAGGCCGCCGTGCTCCTCATGGCCCTGTCGTACGGCTCCGTCTACGCCTAGATTTCCATCAAGATTTTAGGAATAAGGCGAGAGAAAGCAGAAAGCTACTCAAGATTCGATCTTTCTTCTAGGGTTTTCCTTCTTTTCTTCTTCCTTCTCTTCTCTTCTTCCGGGTGTCCGTCAGAAATTTGTAGGTGCTGGGTGGAAAATGTCTGTCCTTTGTAATCTTTGATTTTAGATCTGCTGATGATTGACTAACTGTTCTTGAGTTCTTGGGAGTAGTAGTAGATGGGGTTGGTTTGAGGTGTAACATGTAGTAGTAGCAGAGGCAAAAAAGTATTCTGTAATGTGCTAACAATTTTTAATATCGATGTTCCTACATTTAATTCTATTTGTCATGAGCTCTTCCTTGCTGCGGAAAGATTCAAGGTTCAGATTCAGTCAAGCCAGCGCAGCTTGGTTTTTCAAGCTTGCTGGTCTGGTCTTGTTTTCCATTAATTTAGATGATGGTAATGATGGATTGATCGAAAACGTGGGGAGAGGCTGTCGGGATCAGACAATTTTTGGAAGAGAGTTATGTGTGTGTTCTTGACCACTTGCTTGGCTTGGAAAAAGATAAGGAAAGGGTGGAATTAGGGCCTCACTTTGCGGCACATAACAAGACAAGAACGACATATTACCATACCATACGAAGACATTAATAATGCTTCTGATGGCGTTGTTGTCCCTTTTAGCTCGCACGCGCCGGAATATATCAGGCGGTAGTGATGACCACGGCAAATTTATTCTCGAAAAGTTCGAGTGAACATGTGAGATTCTCGGTCAAAATGACATGCTAATGGCAACAAAGGATCTCGGTTTTTTTATTTTTCTCTTTTTGTCAATTAGTGATAAGCTAGTAGCATGTCCCAGTGAACATGTGAGATTAGCAAAAGGTAAGGCTGTCTGATCTCTCTTTTCGGTGAATTTAATTTTTTTTTTTTTTATCGGTTCTATGCTAATCCTACTCTAACACTCATTTTTAGACTTGTCTTTGCTGTTCCTTACAGGCGTGGGAGTCGAAACCTCACTCCTAAATGAAATTGTCCACCCCAATCCTCTCGAAGGTGGGGATTTGAACTCCCAACTTTCGATTTCCAAGATAAAGGGTGGCGGCACAACCTGGTTTGGTTCGGTGAATCCAATTTAGAAGGTCTAGATGGATTTTACTTTCCTTGGAAGTATATCATCAAACATGCTTCATTTATTTTTAACAAGTGATATTAATTCACATGCTTGAGAGATAAAGCAGTGAAGTGCGTACAGAAAGTTCATAGCACACCATGAGATTAGCGAGCTAAAGTGAACATCTTTTGGGGTCGGCATGCGTTGGTAGAAAAGTAAGGAAGTTGACCCTGCCCATCTTTTTCAATGGGAAAGTTATGGAAAGACGAGGTTATAGTGGCATGCTCGTATTATTACCATTTAAAAATTAAAACATACGCTTGATGCTCCATGATCTGAAAAAATTATTTTTCTAAAAAGAGTCACTTGTATCGCTTGAATTATTTTAAACTATTTTCATGAAAGATGAAAATACTTTTCGTTTATTTATTTTTATAAGCAATACTAGCCATTATTTATAAGAAAATGTTTTCGAATCATTTAATTTCTGTTGTGAGATGCCGTGCTCCGGCCATTGGATAATGAGCAGGTTATCTCGCATTTGTAAGCGAAAGGAGGTGAATCTTGTCAAGGGGCTAGGATTTGGACCTTGTGCTTGATGCGGAGAACAAAGTGAGTGTTGAGGCACTCGACTCTCCGATCATCGAGCGAGCGACTCTCCGATACTTAAATCGGTATGAACAAATGGAGAAATTAAGTCTGAGAATGGAAGGTTTTTGGAATATACCTTCGAATCTAGTTTGATAGCCGTCAGTGCGTACATGAATTGTTGCGTTAGTTTCTGTTCATTCATTGACTTTTACATATGGCCAACATATCACATGCGCATGACTCTTGTTTCACTTTCCTTTTCTGTTCCTTTTTTTTTTAATTATTATTGGGGGGTATTTTTAGTTTCATTTGGCATAATTTGCACTAAAATTCATGCACATGCAAAATCGCTCGACTTTACAGCCTACAGTTGCAATATTAAAGGATCTAGTTTTCACTAAATTTAAAAAAAAAAATACATAATCAATTATAAATTCACTGTATAAATGTCAATCCGATTTTAAACTTTTCAATTTTGTCAATTTAATCCAAAATTTTTGTCCAAAATATTAATGTAATCCTTTTTGTCAATTTCTTATTGGAAATTGCTAACGTGATAACGTGTCATTTAGGATGACTGACATGGCAATAGTGATTTTAAGTGAGAATTGACAAAAGAACTACGTTGAAATTTCTCATAAAAAATAAAAATAAGATCGGCAAAATTAAAAATTTAGGACTTAATCAACATCCACACAATAGGTTTATGGATGATTTGATAACTTTTAAACTTGAAATTCATGCAAGGGAGCGCTTATTCTATAAAGACGGATCTATTTTAAATTGATTCACTTTTCAGATTTAATTGTTTCGTGGGATTTGTATCTTTGTCTTGAAAATGTGTTCCCTCTCTTTTATATGAAATCAAAATTCTCTTTTCAACAACAACAAAAAAAATACTTGAAATTCGTGTAAAACATGTGGAAATCGAATTGCATCCTCGTTCAAAACAATCATTAAATCGGGCCAAAAATAGTATTCGACGAGGACGACATAACTCGTGTTATTTATTCAATGCCGTTGATGACTTTATGGTCGAGTGAATTTCTACTTTACGAAGATTTTGCTTTTTGCTCTTGTGGGAGTGATGGGATCATGTGGACAAAAGAGACATGGCACGAGTACGACCTGCGAAAACGAGCCATGGAGACACGAATGCATGTGTACTTTGCGACTGTTGCTTAGTAAATGCTGCAAAAAATGTCAACGGCATGGCCTGGCTTTTGTTCTTTCCAGCTGGATATATTTTAAGCTTAGATTTGTCCCATTTTTCTCATTAAATTAAAGCAGTTAACAGGAAATCGACCCTTTAATCAATGGCTAAAGCTTTTTAGAGAAGGTGATGTCGATAAGATCGCATGTTAATGGGTCGGGATCTGCACGTTTTGTCGACAATCTCCTGCGATATGATATGTCGGGCTTTTGTTGCGTTCTCCTAATCTTTCGATACTAAATAATAATACACTCAAGAGTCGTCTAAATTGATCGATCACGTGATGTTGATGCTCCTGGGGCCATGTTCGCATCCAGCTTTGACGAGGATGACGCCAAAAGGAAACATGTTCTCTTTGTTTCGATCGATTCCCAATGGAGGAGCTAACTCTAAATTATTATGTCTCATAATAAGTATATGAAAACGCTGCAAAATCAAAATATGATTAAAAAAAATTCATGACTTTTCAAGACGGTTTTTCAAGAAAAGAGTCAACTTTTGATTAATCTGTTATACCCTATTATATATACATCTACGTAAGGGCTTCGAATATGTCCTTTTGGTTCTAACCTTAAATGTGAGAACATTCCGTGGAATATTGATGCATCGTTGCACGCTTAGATCATTATCTCTATGGCTAAAAATACAGTCGATCTCCAATCCAATTTGACAGTGAAGATTGATAAGAAAACACGCGTATATCTCCATTTTACCCGAAAAAAAATACTCTAAAATGCCCTTTATACATTTCCGTACTGCCTTCAATTATGTTTTAAACTACTCGAGGGAAGTTCTAGGAAGCTTCAAGGCTCGCCCATTATCTTGGATAATTTCTCGCAACGTTTTGCCCTGAAAACCTCTGGAACGCTTCGTAAGTCGTCTGAACAATTTCAAGAAAATTGACAAGGCAGCAAAACGAGACAAAGAGCAAACTATATTTCACAGCAAAATTTTCCATCATTCACTTATTCAAACAACACAGCAAATAAACTACCGACATTCCACCTTAGTGAGAACGGCAAAGGAACAAGCAGGTGAGCATCCCTGGAAAAACCCATCTTTGTGTGTCTCTTTCTCCTAAACTTCTAGCCAAAATTTAGGTTTCCTAGGTAAGAGAAGTGATAAATTAGTGATCAGGTCTGGGACTTCCAAGCCTTGGCCATCTTCTTGCCAAGATACCTAACAGCATTGAGACCACCAGCCGTCAGGAGACCCGACACAGCCTGCCTTGCACTTGACATCATCACGGTCCGCCGGAGAACCTTCTGCATGCATTTTGCCGCCTCTTCTCTCGAGCTGATCATAACATCACACACCACTCGACCTGCAAAGAGAATGCACATAAATTTCAGGCTTGGTTTTCAAACTTTTTCCAGAGGCAGTAACTCCTTCCTTCATTAATTTGTGTCCGTGCTGTCTTCAAGCTACATGCCATGATTGCACTAAAAAATGACAAGCCCATTTTAAGGTTTTGGGTGATTAGTAGAAATATCATAATAGAATATGAAAGTCGCATCATTTGACTATTAAAACTGTCCTTAGTCAAAGTGGTTATGTGGTTATTTGTCCATATTGAAAACCATGGAACCGACCTGCCCAACACTCACCACTACATCCCACCCATCGATATGAGAATTTAACAGTGTACCTGACTCAGCAATCCTTTTCTGCTCTCCTAGCTTCATTCCCATGCGATTTCTCATTGCTTGTGGTAGCAAGGAAACAAGCGAAGAGGTGGTGGATAAATCTATATTCTGATCAAAAGAGGAGTGTTCTGTGGGATCAGTTACACTGCAGAGTGATTCAGCCCTCATATCTCAATTGATTAAAATAAAAAAGCGGCCTCAAATGTTGCTTCTTCTAAGATTGATAACTTTTAATATATGTACCTTAGCAAGAAAAACTTCAAGTACATAAAAATCGATGTTCCATCTATGTTGCAGACAATCAGAACACATAAATTAACAACGACAGATGAAGGATAGTTACAAAGTCTTTTTGGGAAATCAGTGCATGAAGAACCTCTAATTTCAGAAGTACAATACATCTGGGTACTGTATGATCGTCCAAGGCAAGAAGCTGAGCAAAAGAAAATGGTCCAAAAATGGAGTTTTCACTTTTCAGTGATCAAAAACAGTTCTTGAAAAAAAAATACCAAAAACAGACATGGGTTACCTGTCTGCACTGCTACAATCTAATATCATTAGTACTCCACAAGAAAAATGAAAGCCAAAGAAAGTCGAGAAATGAAACAACGGTAGATGAAAAAGTATCAGAAAAGTACAACGTGGTTAAAGAAAAAGAGATAACATATCCTACTTCATTTAGCCAAAAAAAAAAAAAAAAGAAAAGAAAAGAAAAGGCTGTGAAAGAAAGTCAGCTGCAACATGAATGTAAACTGATTCCAGACCTAGAAGAAAGGAGCATCAAATTGCTCCAAAGGCCAAATGCATTTTGCCACCTTCATCTGACTATGACAGCAGATACAACGAGGGAATCTTTGCTTGTGGTCACAGCCGAGCATCACTCCAACTAGAACTCTCCGTGTCTCTCAAACAACACAAACACCAAATACCGACTTTGGCCTATAAATTATAATACATAATTAGTGGGTGTGTGATTTTGTTTTTGGCTTTTATGCTTAACTTCTAAAGTTAGAAGTGTCGCCTTTTTAATTCAAACACCTAAACTCTTTACAAACATATCAAAATCAGCATCTTAAGGCACCCCAAAAGGCTTCACAGTTTTTTACTAAATTAAGAATGTTGATTAATTTTGGCCGGAGATTTAAATGTGGCTCATAGCATGGCTTTTCCGGCCCTTATATACACGTGCAAACAGAAGACAGGAGAGATGCATTACAAAGGACAGGAGAGGATAAGCTTCGACAGTGTGAACATTTAGTCACTAACTTGTACATCACATAAATGTAGGATATAACTGCAATCATTTTACTTATCAACATTGATTGTCTTCCCTCCAGGATAGACAATCATTGAGATTTCAGTTTGATATGAGTAAACAACTGAAACTGATTAAGACAGTAAAAGCAATCACACCTGAAATATATTTGCTTTATGACCGCTGCATGATGAGAATCTTATCATATTTTTTGTCTCATATTCCTCAAGAAATGGCTTGTACATAGACTGAAAGAGACTGAATTGGCCTTGTACAATCTTCCTCACCTGAAGCACATCATATAAATAAACAACTAAGGCTCACAAACAGTGAATAAAAGAACCAGGAAATGGCCAATCCTCAATAAAAGTATAGATGTACCTCAAAAGTTTAATAATCGGCAAACTAGCCCATCAAAAGTTTCAAATTTTACAAATTTAAAAAGGAACCAAGTATCCACTAAGGGTTGTGCTATACATGAGCAGAAGATATAATGAATAAACGTTAAACATAAAATTTCATAAGTGTGCTACTGTCAAACTGTAGTCTATGAAGAATTGCAATAATGCAAATGTTTGCTACTTAAATATTGGGAACTAAGCCTCCATAGGCCAAGAAAGTGCCATTTTAGTGGCAAGTCTTTGGTGAAAGTCAATTAATTTCAGGTTGCACCAATCAATGCAATGTACATTCATGTGCTCTGGTGAATTAGTCTCACCAATTCAACTGCTTCCCATGTTATACCTCAAACTAGGATATGTCCTTCTCTTAATAAAACAGAGACAAGTGTTCCCAATATTTGATCTATAAGAATGCTTTACCTTATTCCTATCCTCTGCAAAAAGCATACGTAGGTCGCCTGTGTATGACAGACTGCATATCTTAGCATAAAGGTCTTCCTGTGAAAAAATCAAATGTAAAGAAATGGACATTGAATTACGAAAAGTTGATAAAGAATGACAAGGAACTGAACCTCACAAAATTCATGCGGCAAGAGGAGAAGAGCAGCTGAGACTGCAGCTCTCAGATTAGAAGAATTGGCATTTTCATGTCCAAGTTATCAAGCAGTATGTGAACCTGCAAGATTTACCAAGTGCAATAAGAAACTAAATTAAACAAACTAGGTCAATGAGTCAGAAAAAAGTAATTTTCAGTCAAGAAGAAACTTAAAACTGACAGTCAAACCAAGTCCACAGCAACAGTAACAACAACAACCAGCATTATACCACTGATGAGACTCACCCATGTGGATATTATTGCACCCTTGAAACCCCTTTTTGTGTCAAATCTTTAGTAAGCATTAAATGAATCTCTTTTCATTGTATTTTCCCACATCTTTTAGACCTTCTCTACTTGTTTTCAATAAGTTCACATAATAAACAAATAAAAGAGATCAAAACCAGCTATTACATTCACCAATTGCAGGTATTCCTCTTTTTCTTTAGGACAAGGAACTAGAAATACAGCACAAAGGTAGTCATTGCAAAAATCAGAAAAAAACATTCTACTTTTGTCAAATTATGAAAATTGTATTAAAGTTTCAATTCTCCATGTGAATTCAAAAGAACAGCAATCATGTTAAAACCATGTTTAAAGTGTCCTAATCACCAAGGTGACCTGATAATAATGAATATAAATTACAATATTTTACCCACTTCAATCAATACCTCAACTACTTTTTTCGATAAATCCAACATATTGATGTCTTCTCTTAGGCATTATAATGTATAATTAGCTCAAAAGCTTCATCAGAAAAATTTGTGACCAGTTACAAAACTAAGTAAAAAAGCCACAGTTAAATGCACTGTATGCTGCAACACAAAGACTTCCTTATTGACGGAGGAAGCATCAAGAAAACGAGGCAAGCTAGACTGATTGAATGACTCAATTTACATACACCCGGTGCTCTCACAACATTATTAATCGATTACGCCATTCCAATCATTTAGCAAAACGCTTTACTTTGTGCCTTGCGATTCTAACATTGATTCTTCTTAATGAAGTTCACTTAAGATTTTATCCAACTCACAATAGAAAAGACTCAGGAGAACAAAAAAATGTTCAGTGAATCACAATAGGTTCAATGTTGTAGTTGTCTATGCTCCAGAGTTTATGTGTCTTCCCAATTGACTTCAAGAGTTTAGGGTCCGGGGTGAAGTTTGCACCTAATTCAGGCAGCAACCACCAAAACGTGACTTATTACTTCTACAAGAATAAGCAAGCATCTCCTTCGAAGGTGTGTTCACCTTCATCAATACTTTCTCACAAATATTTCCATGCTACCAAATAAAATGATAAAACCTATTAAAGCAAAAAGAAACTTTTTTTTTTCTGGGTACAGTATTAAATGTTGAATTATTGCAGGGACCTTTCCTTAACAGAACTACTTTCTCTTAGTACCATTAGCCTTCCTTTTCATAATCTCGCCCATCACAAAAATGAACTAAATGATGTGGCGGACCATTGAGTGCTTGAATGGGCTCACTACCCTAAATAAACACTTGGTTTTGCCACATCATTTAATAAAAGCATTCGGTATCTTATTCATTGTATCTATAGCATTACTCTACAAAAATAAAGAAAAGAAATTTTTAAGAAAAGACAATTCAATAATGGCAGCAAATGATTATCTATAAATGGGATAAATGCCCATGCATCCTCAACTTAATGCATTAAAAAAAGCAACTTCCAAACTCATTCCTACATTGTTTCTGACGAAAGAGTTCATGAAGGAACGGATTCTGACTCCATCTCAACAAAACATGAAGAGGAAATAATATCATAAGAATCAGCAGAATGGCAGGTAAAGGAAACAAATGCATCGGCAAAAGACAAAAACATACAGGTTTTTGCAGTCTACCACTCAAGTAGAATCTGTCCCACCTGAGCACATCCTGTAGCAGGTCATGCATCCGAACAACTCCATACTTGAGCATCTAATCAAAAGTACCTAAACGTGAGGCACTACACAATCATTGATATGATAAACATGAACAAATGTTAAAGCTCGCTATGCTAAACATAAGCATCTGTAGTGAAAGAATCAGGGGTATTTAGGCTCCATAGTTAGCAGTACCTTATCATTCCAAGTAACAAAAGGGTTGAAATGAACCCCAACACCAATTTCATCTGCAATCTCAGTAATCTGACAAAACAAACAAGACTTATTCAGTAAAACCTGTTATTTTGTGCTTGCAAGCAATCAAGCATTAGAGAGAGAGAGATACCAGTTTTGCCCCACCAACATGGACCATCCAGGAAGCATAGTGATCTCGATTCCGTTTGAGATTCTAAGACATGCCAAGAGAACTGAAACTATCAACAATTCAGATAATCTTCCACGTACTAAAGAAAATGTAGAACACATTGCACCCTCAACTGAACCTCAGAATGCCACTGCAAAGGATCTGATACTCCAACAATGTAATCCACCATGGATGACTGAAAATTCAAATTCACGCGCAAATGTAAAAAGACTACTCGCATTTCTTTGAAACCAAACACTGGGGACAGCAAAACGGATAACCGCGAAAAAGAGAAACCTTGTCCCGATTGTTAGGATGAAGAGTCGATCCGTAGACACAGGAAAACTCCACCGGCGGGAGCACTTTTAGAAAGCCGGCGAGCTCGTCTCTTTTCACTTCCTCAGCACTCGTCATCGCACGCGAATCCTCACTCTAGACAATGCAGGCCAAACCATACGGTCTAGGGAGAACGAATTTCTGGATAATTCAAGCCAAAGCGTGAAGCTTTAGGGACATTCTTCAAATGGGTCGATCTCGAAATGCCTTGCAAGCGCGCGCCGATGGTGCCCCCGGGTTTAGGGACGGGCGGCGCCGGGGCGGAGGGACTTGCGCGGGGGCAACGGCGTCCCGCGAAGCGCCGCCCCGACGCGGGCGGAAATCTCAGCAAAGAGAGAGAGAGAGAGAGAGAGAGAGAGAGAGAGAGGGGAAGCGGCGTCTTGGAAAGCTGCAAAAACGCGAAGGACGACGAGAGGCGCGGCGGAACCGGAGAGGCGGAGGTCCCAACCACGACGGCGGCGGAGGGGTCTGCGCGGGTCGTCGCGTCGCCGCGTGTCGCCGGCCGAAGGTGGTGGCAGGCGTCGGCGTGGAGCCGCCGCGAGACGGAAGCGAGTCCGAAGAAAGAGCGGCTGCGAGCGGCGGCGCTGGACGGAGCGACGATCGAGCGGCGATTCTCGAGGTCGAGCTCTCTGCTCGGCGGCGATCCGTTGACGAAACAGGGAAGAAGCACGGAATAGATTAATGGGCTTGGGCCTCTGTTTTCTTTTGGAATAAGATGGGAGTACATCTAGATCCAAATTCCTAAAGTCTATATACCTTAAATTTTGCTTTTTCAGCAAATGGTCGAGATGATCATCTAGTTATTTAAATTGTTTTTACTAAGATTGATTAAATAAATTTCCTGCATTATTTTTCTAAGATCCTTTCATTTATTCACCCCAATTACCTTCTTTTCTTTTCTTTTTTACATTTATATGTTAGCGAGATTTAGGCTCCATTTATTTTGCGGAAAATATTTTCTTCATTTTCCACCATTTGGAACACTTAGAATGTTTTCTAGTCAATGCAAAATCTATGCATAAATTAAAGAAATAACTTTCTTTTAAAAAATCGAAAATTATTTTTCAAAATATGACTAAATATCGACATTTGGACAAAAAAATTTACATTTGTGCACAGGACCCCAACACTTGTTCTTGGGCCTTGACAGCGGCCCTTAGCCAGGGCTGAGTCTATCGAGGTCCATCGAGGCCAAGCCCAAGTCCAAAGAGGCCATGCCTAAAACCCTAGTGCTTGGGCTCAAGACCATAGAAGTTGGGCTTAAGACCACAAAGGTTGGGCTCAAGACATTGGCGCCTGCGGCTGTGCCTAGGACTGTGGTATTATTGCTAGACTCTCCGACACCTTGACCCGAGTCCTCATAGGTAGGGCTCTAGACATTGATGCTTGTGCCTAGATCTCTAACACCCGGGCCTTGGTCCATTGAGGCTAGGCTTAGGTCCATAGTGCTCGAGCCCCCACATTCGGGACGAGGCCCATGAAGGCCAAGCGTGAACCCAATGCCACGGCTTGGGTCCTCGCACTAGGGCCTAGATCCATTGAGGCCACGCCCATGTCCATTAAGACCACACCCAAGCCCTAGATGCTTGGGCTCGGATCTATCAAGATTGGACCTAGGTCCTTAGCACTCGTGGCCATGTCCATCAAGGCCAAGCCTTAGACCCCACCATCCTTGCCCGGATACCCTACGCTCAGGCCTAGGTCTTGGGCTCTCTGTCCATCAACGCTGGGTACAAGATACCAACGCCTGCACAAGTCAACTAAGGCCAAACTCAAGGCCTTGGTGCCCACATCTAGGTTCATCAAGGTTGGGCCTAAGACCTTGGAGCCGATGCTCGTGCCTTGGTCCCCGATACCTGGTACATCAAGGTTAGGCCTAAGTTGCAGACGCTCGAGTTGGGGTCCATCAAAGGCCAAACTTGGGACCCTAGTGGCAAAATAAGCACAATATAAATGCTCCATTTATTTCACAGAAAATATTTTAGACTTCGTTTGTTCGTCGGAAATATTTTCCTTATTTTCCTTAGTTAATGGAAAACATATGTTTAAATTTAAGGAAGATAATTTTCTCTTTAAATAAATCGAATATCATTGTCCCCAATATAACACCATCAGCACGGTCGAGATGTGGAAAGGAGGAATCTCAGCCGAGCCGCACATGCCGAGTGATCAAAGCCGAGATTAAACCAAAACTACCTTCTTACTGTACAGATAATCCAGAAAATCCCCTTGCAATCAGACAGGATCTCAAATTGCAAACTAAAGCAGATGGTTGCGGCTGCGACCAGCACTGCTAAAGGATGCAATTACTGTACTAATGAGAAGCTAATTGAACGTAAATTTCGGGTTCCGCTTACTACGCGATAATACCGGCGCAAGCTCGAAACCAACAAATCAAAGCTATAAATGATGAGTTCCCTTGACTGCATTTGTCAGCAACACGCCCAAAGAGGAAGGGACATCTCCTTTGGTCGAGATGACTCATATTTTAACTTTTTCAGCAAATGGTCGAGATAATCATCTTGCTGATACCCTTTCATTCATTCACCCAAATTACCTTTTTTTTTTTTTTTTTTTTTTTTTTTCACATTATAGATAAATATATGTAAACAAGACTTAGGCTCCGTTTATTTCTTGAAAAATATTTTCTTCATTTTCCGACATTTGAGATCACCTATAATGTTTCCTGATCAACAGAAAATCTATGCTTAAATTCCGGAAAATGATTTTCCTTTTAAAAAAGCAAAAATATTTTCCAAAATATGACTAAACATTGACATTTTGACCAAAAACTTTACCTTTAAGCATAGGATATTAATGCTTGTTCTTGGGCCTATGACAACGGCCTTTAGCCAGGGTCAAGTCTATCGAGGTCCATTGAGGCCAAGCCCAACTCCAAAGAGGCCATGCCCGAAACCCCGGTGCTTGGGCTCAAGACCACAAAGGATGGGCTCGAGACACTGGCGCTGTGGCCGTGCTTAGGACTCTAGTACTATTGCTCGACTCTTTAGCACCTTGACTCTGGTCCACAAAAGGTAGGGCCCAAGACAACAATACTTGTGCCTAGATCTCTAACACCAAGGCCTGGGTCCAATAAGGCTAGGCTTAAGTCTATAGTGCCTAGGCCCCCATGTCCGGGACTGAGTCCATCAAGGCTAAGCATGACAACCATGCCAATGCTTGGGTCCACGCACTAGGGGTTGGGTCCATCGAGGCCATGCCCACGTCCATTGAGACCACACCCAAGACCAAGATGCTTAGGCATGAATCTATCGAGATTGGACTTAGGTCCTTGGTGCTCATGTCCATGTTTGAAGCTGAGCCCTAGACCCTATTGTCCTTGTGTAGATATTGAACACTTTGGCCCAAGTCTCGGGGTCTCGATCCATCAAGGCTAGGTATAGGACATCGGCACCTGCCCAAGTCAATTAAGGCCAAGCTCAAGACTCTAGCGTCCACACCCAGGTCCATCAAGATTGGGCTCGAGACCTTGGTGCCTAAGCCCGAGTGCCCGACACTCATGCTTAGGTCCATAGAGGCTAGTATTAGGACCTTGGAACTGTGCCCTGGTCCTCGACGCCTATGTACATCAATGCTAGGCTCAAGTTCCCAGTTCGAGTCAGGGTCCATCAAGGCCAAACTCGGGACCTAGTGGCGAAACAAGAGTCTAAAGACTCCGTTTGTTTCACGGATTACATGTTATGTTCTATTTGTTCGTGAAAAAGCATTTTCCTTATTTTTTGGCGTTTGACTCACTTAGGAAAATTAGTCAATGGGAAATATTTTCTTAATCAACGAAAAGCCTATGCTTAAATTCAAGGAAGAAGATTTCCTCTATAAAAAAGCAAAAATCATTCTTCCTAATACGATTGAATATCGATGCTTAAACCTAAAACTTTGTGCTCAAGCACAAGAACCCCAAAGCTCATTTTTCTTGGCCTTTTGCAACAAACTCGGGTGTTTGGGACTAAGAGGCCGGCCTCAGAACCCTAGAGCTTGGGCCTAGGTCAATAAGGGTGAGGCTCTAGTGCCCATGTTTGGCACCTCAATGCCTATGATTGGGTCCCCAGTGTGTAAAACTAGGTTTGTAGAGGTCGAGCCTAAGACCTCGGTACAATTGTTTAGCTCCTTAGCGCCCCAACCTGAGTCACACAAGCTAAGCTAGAGACCCAGTCCCATGCCACGGGTTCCTGGTGCTTGCACCTCGAGCCTAAGACCTTAGTACTGTTGTTCGACTCTCCAGTGCCCTAACCTAAGTCCATAAAGGCCAAGCTCAACACCTCAATGCCCATGCCGTGGGTTCTTGGCGCTTACGCCTCAGTCCACATAGGCCAAGCCCGAGTCCATGGAAGCTGAACTCAAGACCCAAAATCCCAAACTTGGCGAGGTCCAGGATGCTAGTGCTTGTGCCTAGGTTTGGGTCCATTGAGGTCGAGGCTCTAAACCTCGATGCCCCAGCACTTATGCTTGAATTGCTTGCCTCGGCCCTCGGGTTCATTAAGATCAGGCTTGGCACTCAGGCCCGTGTCTATTGAAGTTGGGCCAAGGTCCAATGAGGATGGCCTCAGGGTCCTGGTGTTCGTGTCTGATTCTTCAGTTACTTGTGCATCAATCACTAACACTCAAATAATATATATCTATTTAGGAAAATCAAAAAAGAAAATATTTTTCACTTATTTTTCAGACTTACTAGAAAATATTATCATCGAGAAGCCAAAGAGAAAAAAGAGAGACGTGCTGTTCTTTTTTACCTTTTTTTTTGCCCCCTCAATAAGAAAAACTTTTTCCGTGTGGGAACCCGAAAGATGGTCGGCACAAGTATCGCGGGGGCCCACAAGCGGAAGGGAATCGACACATAAGAGACAAACAAACCCACTTACTTCCCCATCGCACTCAAGGCCCATTCCGTCCATTGTCTTCTTTCTCTCTCTCTTTCTCTCTCTATTTTTTATTCATTTTATTTCCTTTTTCCCGTAATTTCTTAGGCTTTTGTTTTTGTCTACTTGCATGGAATTTCTCGTGACCAAACCAAGAATTTACACTTGGGCAGCTTTCCCCCTCTCTCTCCCTCTGTACCTAAAATCGAAATCATTGCATCTTGGAACGTTATGCTCACCCCACCAATGCCTTTACTACTTTCTCGTGATTACAGGACTGACGGGAGGACGGATCTCGAAATGACTAATTTTGCTTGCAAATTCAAATTCAAAATATATTGTAAATCCAATTTTAATTTGAGCCGTGATTTTAACGAGGATTCACTTAAATATTAAATATATAGCTCGTACAAGTTTTTTTTCTCATCATATGATATGAAATCAATGCTTGTTTCAGCATGAAACGAATGGCGAATTTTGTCAAAATATTCCATGACTACTTTTTACAATCTTTTAGTCATATTCGCGGTTGAGTTTGAATTATGAGTTACCCGTCGAAAGAATTTCAAACCAATGTCAAGGTCTATGGCTTCTCTTCACGAGATTTAAAACCTATTCTAGGACCCGATTTTTACTGTATTGCCATATTTTAAAGTTTGGTACTAACAAGCCTGACATTACAGTTAGGTCAACGTACTAGGAATGTCTCTACATGAAATAGCATATACTAAGGCACAAAATAGTCAGAGATTCGCTCAAGGCATGGGTCGAAACTTGTCCAATGACCAATTTATCACGAAGTATCACACTAAATGATAACTGTACTACCACTAATAGCTTCTGTTTTGCCTCCTTATTGTCATGAATCGGGTTCCGCACTTTGATTGCAAATGCCATGAGAAAACGATGACATAATTCAACCAAGGAAAAAGCACGGTCTTACGAATATTAAAACTCCTTATTAAGACCAGTTCACTCAATGACTTGTCAAACTTACATTAGATCTGTATTACCACTTATTTCAACCCTAAATTTAAAATTTCTCACGTCATTGAGTGAAGTAGGTTTTGCTAAGAGATGGGATCAGCTCTTTAGTTTTCATGCCCATAAAGATACCTGAAAAATTCAGATCTAAACAGTGGCCGAATGCCGAAAGTCGCAGAATCATCGAGCAAACTCCCCTGTAGTCAACAGTCTCAAACCTACCACCAACTCAGTTCAGCCAAAGTGAAAAAGCACACTACTAATTGCAAATTGCTTAGTGGGGTGGCCATTTCATGATCGCATTCCAAGAAAAATGACCACCCTCTCTCTCTCTCTCACTTTATGCCACGTTGCCACAGTTCTTAGCCAAAGGAAAGTAGGTACAATTTAATGTTCAAATTGCAGATGATCACTCTACATATAATGTTAGAGAAGCTAGAATACAGAGAGAAAGTAGTAATTGCTGGGAACTAGTCCCCATACAGTGGCTTCTCTGCGTGTCTCTGCTCCCATCCATATTGTGATTGATGATCCTGGGCCCATGGGAGAAGGGCAATTCTGTAAACAACCGAGCCTGAAACAGAGTACGTTGTCTCATCTGCAATTTGCTTGATCTGCCCATAACTCTGCTTCTTCAAATCAGGAGCAACAAGACCAGAGCCACGCCAACTCTGCCTAGCAAGGCCGAGCTTATGGCCAAGTGGGTATTCGCAGTAGGAGAGCCGGAAGTAGCGGGAGGAGGAATGTGGTAGAAAAATGGGAAATACGGCACGATCGGGTTCGGTGGCGGTGGCCCCGGGTAGTTCTGGTAGTTGGGTGGAGGGTAATAGTAGTACCCACCTCCGCCTCCGCCTCCGCCTCCCCCTCCCCCATATGGCGGAGGCGAGGGGTAGTACTTGTAGGAGGGCTGGGCGGGCGGCGGAGGAGGGTAGTAGTTGGACCCGCTGGGGGTCGGCGGAGGCAGAGACGGCGGCACCGGCGGCTCGGGCGGCACCGGCGCCGGCGGCACTTTGCCACAAGGGCCACAGGTAGAGCACATTGTGCAGTCGATTTGGTATTTGGATGATGTGGAGTTGTCCATGGTGGGTGACTGTGAAGAGGACATGTTGGTGGCTAGCGACAGGGGGTGAGAGCCAACAGGAACAGGAGGAGGGTGGTGCTCAGAAAGACCGCCATTTTCTAGGGAAAGGAATTGGCCACAGGAGAGAGTGGGCGGGTGAAGTGCAGGGGAAGTGAAACTTTGAGAGCTTCAATGTGGGAATGTGATGATGGAATGGAAAAGCACAACAGAGAGAGAGAGAGAGAGAGAGAGAGGAAGGGAAGGAGGGAGGGAGGGAGAGGAAGAGGAGTGTGAAGTAGTACAGAGTTTAGTGTTTTGTGCCCTTTATCTTTGAGGGTTGGCCATGCCTTTATGAGGTGAAGAATTGAGAAAAAGGGTCAAAAAGTTGCGGAAAAGAAAAGGGAAAGTCCGGTGCCGAAGGGACGACACCCCACCCGTTTCACCTTGCCGTCAGGGATAGCCACACATTTTCAACACGTAGGGACTGGTAGGGCCTCTCACGGCTCCTTGAGGACTCATTTGCTCAATCATAACAGCGTAAATTCCGTCAGTAATTCTAAGGATTATCTTCGCATATAGACACTTGGGAAAATCTACAATGAATGGTCGGAATCTCAACCTCGCCGACCTCGAAGGAGAGGAGCTAGTAATGTGATGGCACCTGACTCAATGATGCTTCTAGGGCAGCTCGCAAAGGTCTTTGCCCCTAACCGTCCAACATCTAGTGCGATCCTTCGCAACTTCGCGAGTCCCAACAACGCTCGAGTTCGCTATCAATTGGTCACTAGCCACTCCCGGGCACGGTCGACTAGTCGCTTCACAGTCTCTATGATTGTAAAGAGAGAAGTAGCTTTCGTGCTTCCTGCAAGGCGACTTCGAGTGACCAGTGCGTGAGAAAAGCAGGGATATTCTGTGAAGGACAATTCAATTGTTTTTTTCTTTGGTCGACATTACCTTTCTTTTGGTGACGAAATGAACCAGAACAACACCAGTTGAGGCTGCTAACATGCTCTTCTTTCATTCTCCCAGCCCTCGTTCTGAACATCCTCCTCTCATTTTGAGATCTCTATTGAAGTGGGACAAGGACAAGTGTCCCTTAAAATTCGTTTGAACCAAAAGCTGGGATGCAACCCTTTGATCCTAAATATACCGCTCTGGCGATGAAAACATCCATGACGTACATGCCCTTAGACATACTTTACTTCTTTGTCCAAAGCTAAATTAAATTAAATTAAATTTATATTTATATTAATTATCTAGCTACTTCAGCAAAATAATGTCGTTTTATACTTATCTCGTTGGAAAATTGTCACGTCAGCATGTCAGCCGGATTTTCTCGCTGTTGGCAATTAGATCCATTTTGCTATGATTTTGGTACTTAAGTATCACTTTCGTAACTTTAAATACTTAAGGCTCTGTTTGTTTGTGTTTTTTTTTTGTTAGGACACTTTTTCTGTTTTTTTGTTCTCGAGAACAAAAAAGAACAAGCAACGTAAACGCGTTTGATTGCGTTTTTGTTCTAAATCTATTCTTTTGTTAGGGGAACAAAAAAAAAACAAAGAAAAAAAAATTGTTTTTTGTTTAAACAAAAACGAGAAACACTTCTCTTCTCTTTCTTCTTCTTCTTCTTCTTCTTCTTCTTCTTCTTCTTCTTGCTTTGGCCGGTCGCCGAGGCGGCGCCCGCCTCCCGGCCACGGCGAGCTCGCCGCCCGGGGAGGGTCGGCCTCGCCCCGTGGCTAGGCGAGCTCGGCCTCGCCGGATCTGGGCGAGCCCCGGCGGCCTCGCCTTGGGCTGGGCGAGCTCGGGCTCGCCCGGATCCGGCGAGGCCGAGCTCGCCTAGCCACCGGCGAGGCCGACCCTCCCGGCGGTGGGCGAGCTCGGCCTCGCCGGATCTGGGCGAACCCGAGCTCGCCCAGCCGGCGCGATCGCGCCTTGGCCGGGCGAGCTCGGGCTCGCCCGGATCCGGCGAGGCCCGAGCTCGCCCGACCAGCGGCGAGGCTCGGCCTCACCGGCCACCGCCAAGCGACGCCGACTGGCGGTGGCCGGCGAGGCCGAGCCTCGCCGGTCGGGCGAGGCCGCCGGCCCTCGTCGGCCGGTCGCCGGCGACCGGCCGCCATGGCGAGGCGGCCGAGGCGGCCAACCGCCAAAGCAAGAAAAAAAAAAAAAGAAAAAGAAAGAAAAAAAAATGAAAAATAAAAAATAAACATTAAAAAATTAAAAGAAATAAAAAAGAACAAAAACAACCAAACATGTTTTTGTTTTTTTTTTATTTCGAAACAGTTTCTAAATGCGCATTTTTGTTGCGTTAGGAACAGAAATAATTTTTTCTATTTACATTCGCAACACAAAAAGCAATGAAAACACAAACAAACGCACCCTAAATGTCTCATCTACCAAATTTTTGCAATCCAGGTGTTCTTTTGCCTTGGAAGCAATACGAGCACAGCACAATATGATCCGAATCCTACACTCAACTTGGTCAGCCATCCAAGAAAACTGCACTTGCTTCCCCACCCGCTCTTCAGCCAACTTCTGCTTCTCGGAATCTGCATCTCTCTTCAATTGCGCCGGCTGTTCGGTGCTCCGCTTCTATCTCATCCAGAAAAGCTTTCTGCTCTTCACTGAGAGCATCTATTTTGGCCTCTATTTCTTCATTTTCTGCCAACTCCTGCAAGCCTTCTCCGACTAATTGCAGCCGCAACCATTTCAATCTCCACATAGCTTTCTTCTGATGCGACACCCAGGCACAATGCTCTTCTTCCAATTCCCTCCAGATCTCAGTGAGGTCGGGCACCCTGATTTGGCAAGCTAGCGAATGATCCTTGAGCACTATCGAGTCCTCTATCCGCCTGCAGCCACAGAGGTAGAAGACCTGATGCAATAGCGGGTGCCAGAATGAACACAGCCACCATTGGAAATGGCGACTGGACTCGAATGCTGCTTCACTAGCTTCTCGGCAGAGTTCCGATATGCGATCGTATTTCCCCTCTTTGATTGGCGAGGCATTCTTGTTCTCCTTTCGCTCTCTTAGCTGTTTCTCTTTGAGTACCTCCCACCACTTTCCCAATCTCTTGGCTGTACGACCAGCGACCTCAGCAGCAACCTTCTTCCATTCGTTGCCGTTCTTTGCCTGAAGCTCGATGGCGAGGTTGTAGGTAGTTGTTCCACCTCTCCAAGCAGGACTTGGCAGCGGTCTAGAGGAGTGTTCATGTGCCGAGTGACAAGGTGCCGCTTCCTTGGGCCATGTTGTTTTTCATTCATTTCCTAGCGTAAGACACCACTTTCCATAGCCCAAAGCTCAGTTCTTTCCTAGTCTGGCTACAAAAAGAAGAGTTGGAACTGCAAATGAAATTTAGAAGTGGTTTTTTACAGCAAAATCATACACGAAACTGGTATTGAAGTCTGAGAAAGAATAAGAATCACGAGCAAGGAAACGAATCGAAAGTTCACCCAAGAATCTAATGCCGGAGTCCTCGCATTGATCTATTGGGGTCTGCTTACTGCTCTACCTTGCCACGGTGCCTTTCCACGCAATGTATCGGCATCAAGTTTTTACAGTAGGACGAATTTCTAGCAGCAGGCGTGAGCGCACGACCCATGCTGTGCAGCTAAATTCTTCGATTCCCGAATCATGGCGCACTCCTAGTATCCATCCCTCAATCTTTATGACAAAAGCGATACTTACACAGCAGATGGTTATGACTGCAACCGGCACTGCCAAAGGATGCAATTTGTGTACTAATCGAGAAGCTATAATTGAACGTAAATTTTAAGTTCCACTCTACTTCGGTAAGATCCAGACGCAAGCTCGAAACCAACAATCCAAAGCTATATGATGAGTCCTGAGTTCTCTAGCATGCATTTGTCAGCAACACGCCCAAAGAGGAAGGCACATCTTCTCGGGTTCAACGCGAAAGAGTCCTCGGTACAGTACAGATTCTTGGGTCAAAAAGTTTTCTAGACGTTGAACAAACGCCGGAGAGCACTCGGAAGAACTACCGCTCACTGATCAGTCAACAGCTCCTAAAGAAGGTTTAAAAGGCCCCCACAAAAGTGAATGATTATCGGTGCACCCAGGGCGCCATTGCCGGCCTTCATGGCACACATTAACACGTGTTTTCAATCTCGCATGCAAGTTCTCCTTATATTAGGATATGAATATTATTGAAGTATCCACCGCCCAGCACAGCTGGCTTGGCCTCTAAACCTGGATTCTTATCTAGAGTACTGTGGTGGTGGATCCTGAAATTGCTCCCCCAGGATTTGCTCGCGGGCTGTCAACTTACGGGGTTAATTGAGTCACCAAAAATATATATATTATTCAAGTATTGTCCCACGTTACTTGATAACTGATTTTATATACTTTTTATATTCATGTGATTTTCCATCATTTATTAATTTAAGCTTTTGGGTTGATCTTTCTAACATGATTCCTTGGATTTGACCTCCTTAACAATTGTTTGTCAATTTATGGTAATACATAGTATCATTTTAGTCGATTTTTCCTCTAAGAGTTCTTGTTTTGCGAAAAATAAAGGATTTGGAAAAAAATTTCCCAAAAAAAAATCGTTTACATTACTTATAAAATGAATAAATGAAATATTTTTCATCGTATACTAAAATTTTTAAACATAAATTCTCGTCGAAAATGAAATTATTTTTTATTGATTAATTTTTTTAAGCCATATAAACGATTATTTTTAGGAAAATATCTTTCAAATCATTCATTCTCCGCAAAATGCATGGACCCTAAGATTAAAAGATGTAACAAGTACAATATTTTGATAAACATCTCGAAATGAGAAAATAACAATATGCAAGCTATAATTTTATTGATTTCTGTCAAAGAATGATTGGTACTTTACAACAACTTAATGTTAAAAAGTACACCGCTGTAGTGGCTAAATGAGTGGATACACATTTAGCATGATCATTTCCTTTCATCTCTTTTACGAAACTTTACGTAAGACATCCAGCAATAACCTATTTTTCAATGGAAGAAATTCATTGTCTTAATGTCTGATAAGCTAGGGAGTACATAGATGACATGAAAGATGTTAAATTAATGAAGGATCGACAGATGTAATTTTGATGTCAATGCTGTTGAAATATACTTTGTTACTTTCGTGTTAGGAATAAACAACGAATCTAAACTGGATGAATGCTGAATTAAATGCAGTGTAATGTGAATTCATGTATACTGTTTTATGTCGAGATGTGGTTGTATGCTCATATAGCATACCGCGATATTGCCAAGGACATAAAAAGACATTTTTTGGACAATCGCACCCAAAAAAGATATTAAGGGGAAATTACATGGAAAAGTCAACCGAAATTGAAAGAGGGAGTGGAAAGTGGGAGTCGACGTTTGAGATTTTTTTGATCGAGAAGAATGCAAAGTTCACTCCGGTATCCTCAATGCAATTCATCGTACTCGACCCGATACAACTGGAAACCTTCCGCTTTGGTATGTATTAATGTCGAAGGACGACACGACTGAATCATGAGAATAATGTCATCGTCTATGCCAGTGGAGGAATGAGGCGATTATGTTCCTAGAGGGCTAGGTATGGGGTTGGCCACCTTGGCACGAACCGGGGGGTGTGTCAGTGTCGATCTCCGACAATGGCCATGATCAGCTGGAATAACTTATTGCATGGGTGAGAGCAGAAAGTAGGAGTGTGCAATAGTCCCAATCGAACCTAGGAAATGGATTGAATCGAACCAAACTAATAGGGCCAATTCTAAGTGGTTCCGAGGAAGACGAGTCTAGTTCCCAGTTCCACATAAGGAATCGTACTTATGGACCGGCCAAGACTTCCCTTTTTGTTTTTTAATTTCGAAGCATGCTCTAATTACTAAATTATCTCTTTCCTTTAATGTTGGGAATTCCTACCCATGAGGAATAGGAAAAACAAAAACAAAAGAAGAGGAAGAAGAAGAAGAAGAAATCACCAGATTCGAGACCGACCCTGAAACTGAATATGATAAGATGGGTCGTTTTTCAGTTCCACAAACCTTGCCCAAGCTGGTTTTTAGAGTAGAAATCGACCCACCTTCGAACTGATTATCCCTAATAAAAACCGGATGTTTGAGCTCTATTTGCACGCTACGGGAGGGTTGGTGGGGAACTGGCCCATCCGGTGCCACGCGGGTCTGTGCTCGGTCGCAAAAATCTCGGCCAATATGTCAACGGACAGGCCAAACACATGCTTCCTAGGGTCGATCGGTACTATATATTAATTTCCCAGATGCGTTGGTCTATACAACGGCGGTCAACGACGGATTCATAATGCACCAAAACAACCGCGGAATTCCAGCACGACGCTTTCCAATTTGAACCGAAATCGCGCCGTCGAAACTTCCATCGACCTGCTCTCCCGACAGCGACGTTTTCCCCTGCATCAGCTCCGTCATAGAAACAAATAAAAAACGAAAGTAAGAGAAAAAATCAAAGCACGCTTCGGTCGGAAGGCTTGATCGTTTCAATCGAATCCTACGTCATCCATGCCGTGGTCGTAAGGCTTGAGGAAAAGAACAAAAAAAAAAAAAAGATCTACTTCTTCACGACTCGATCCTAAGGTATTTGCGTCCACTATGAAATCAAACTCGAGATACCCTTATTAAAGTCTTGGTTAAATTACAGGGCGGCAGGATTTCCGTAACCGAAATGTGGTGTGGGGAAAACGATTTGTAAAGATGCAAGATGCATTGGATGAGAATATCCATCTTACTAATCCACATATCAAGGTATAAGCATAAATGTATCCGTTAAAATAGAGTTTCGTGATGGGTATTATAAATAATTGTAATTCAATAGTTTAATTGAAATCTCCAATTTACATATTTGGGATTTCACGTCAACTTAGACATATCTAATAAATGCATGAGATCGAGTTCCTCCTGACCAACTTGTCATGAAACTCGAAATTCGTTCTGTAAAATTAAAAAGTTTAGGACATTATTATAATAATCGCGACATGATTAGCGGTGCCACTATTGAAACCGAGTCGTTTGAATTTTTGAACAGAAATGATAAAAAAAAAAAAAAAAAAAATTGTCTCTCTCTCTCTCTCTCTAACTAGGAAAGCTAGCTGTACACAGTCTCTCTCTCTCTCTTACGCGTTTACGCCTTTTCTTTCACACTGCTCTTCCAGCCTTCTCTCTCTACAAAACGTTACACAATTTCTCTCCCTCTCTCTCTCTCTGCGTCTCTTCTTCTTCTTCTTCATCGTTGTCGTGTTCAAAGTTTCGAACTTTATCGGCGACCCACCGGCGCAATGCCGACCCTCCTCCCGATCCTCCTCCTCCTCCTCGTGGCGGCGGCGCCCTTCTCCTCCGCCCAGACCACCGCCGCCGCGCCGGCGCCCTCCGCCGCCGACGCCTGCAACGGCGTCTTCCTCTCCTACGCCTACACCGGCGGGAAGCAGCTCCCGCCGACCAACGCGACCCACCAGGCCTACAGCTTCCAGTCGACGCTCACCGTGGTCAACCAGGGCGCCGACGAGCTCAAGTCCTGGATGGTCTCCGTCGGGTTCCAGCACGACGAGCTCCTGGTCTCCGCCTCCAACGCCGTCCTCGCCGACGGGTCGTCCTTCCCGGCCAGCGTCGGGAACGGCACCGTCTTCGCCGGGTCCTCGATGACCGATCTGAAGACGGCGATCGAGACGGCGGGCGATACGACGCAGATGGGGCTGACCGTCCAGCTGGTGGGGACGCAGTTCGGGGTGAAGTCGCCGGCCGTACCGATGCCGGCGAATATCTCGTTGGCGAACGATGGGTTCGTGTGTCCTACTCCTACTATGCAGGGTGAGTGACCGCCATTTGCCGCTGATCGGTGTTCGTCGCTCTGTTTCGTGCTTGATGTGATTTCTTTATGTTTTTCTCGTTAATGAGCGTATATCATTTGATCTCTGACCTGGTGAAGTTTATCCATGGAGATTTTTTGTTGTCGGAGGCTAAGTGAAGGATTAGTGGTTTTGAGTGGGATGGATTGGTTGGTACTTAGCTTTCTTGAGCAGGAAAATGAGGTGGATCTTGTTGTTTGAGGTTCGATGTGGTTTTGTGCCGTCTCATGTCGTGGATTTTGTGAAACTATATTGCGTACACATAGAATGGTGATCCTTTAATGAGATCTTGTGGAAAAGGACCGTTGCCACTCTTGATTATGCAGTAAAGAAGAAAATTCATCTTTGATTTTCTTTGTAGATTTTGCAATTTTCAACTCGTTTCGTTCAACGATGGAGACGTCTTTGTATGAAGATGCGGGGTTTCTGTGCTTTTAAGAAATAGGATTTGTGTGTATCTGTTTTATTGGAGGAGGAGGAGGTAAAAAGTGTGGGGAATGCTTGGGCAGAATTTTACTTTTAAGCTTTGACAGATCCTTTTCTACTAATCAAGAACCCCATTTTCAATAATTACTGGGCGAATGGAAGTGGTTTTTTCTGGTGTCATATTGCTTAATTTTATGGGATGTTATTGCTATTGATCGTTTGCCAGTACGCAATTCACCCTTACTGTCAAGAAAAGGTTTTTATTCTCGTTGTGGTTGTTGCAGGCAATAGTATGATGCAAGTGTGCTGCACCAAGGACGCCAACTCCAAGGCCAACGTCACTGTTGGCGATGGGTTTCTTTCCCGAAAAAGTGGCGATCTAACGATCATGTACGATGTTACTAGAACATATGACTCGAGCTACTGGGCACAGGTCACCATTGCCAACCACAACCCTCTTGGTCGTCTTGATAACTGGAAATTGAGCTGGGATTGGATGAATGATGAGTTCATCTTCACGATGAAAGGGGCTTATCCATCTGTAGTCGACTCTAGTGCCTGCATATTTGGCACCCAGGGCACATACTATGCAGCCATGGATTTCTCGAATGTATTGAGTTGTGAGAAGCGGCCAACCATAATTGATTTGCCTCCAACCAAGGCCAATGACACCACGGTCGGTTTGATTCCTAATTGTTGTAGAAACGGCACCATCTTGCCACCGTCAATTGACCCAAGCAAGTCGACATCAGTGTTCCAGATGCAGGTCTACAAAATGCCACCAAATCTCAACAGATCGATGCTCTCGCCTCCGCAGAATTGGCAGATCAACGGCACACTGAATCCAGACTACCAGTGTGGTCAACCCATTCGAGTGAGCCCAAGCCAGTTCCCAGACCCTAGTGGCTTACCCTCCAACACTACTGCAGTTGCCAGCTGGCAGGTGGTGTGCAATATCACTGAAGCCAAGGGGTCGAGCCCTAGATGTTGCGTGTCATTCTCTGCATACTACAATGAGTCAGTTGTCCCATGCCCAACTTGCGCGTGCGGGTGCCCTAGCAGCACCAGCCAAACATGTAGCACCACAGCTCCAGCCATTCTTCTTCCATCAGAGGCACTTCTTGTTCCTTTTGAGAATCGTTCAGCATTGGCAACTGCTTGGGCTGGTCTAAAGCATCGTACAATACCCCAGCCACCTCCTTGTGGTGATAACTGCGGGGTCAGCATCAATTGGCATTTGTACACTGACTACACCCGCGGTTGGACTGCGAGGGTCACGGTCTTCAACTGGGATGAGACCTCTTTTCCTGATTGGTTCACTGCAGTTCAAATGGATAAAGCTGCACCGGGGTTTGAAAAGGCTTACTCATTCAATGGGACCATGTTGGAAATAAATGGTGTTAATAATACCATCCTCATGCAAGGACTCCCGGGATTGAACTATCTTGTAGCAGAAACTGATGGAGCTAATCCACAGAAGGATCCTAGGGTCCCCGGGAAACAACAGTCTGTGATCTCATTTACCAAGAAAAATATTGCCGGGTTAAACGTGCCGCTAGGAGATGGCTTTCCAACTAAAGTGTTCTTTAATGGAGATGAGTGCGCGCTTCCTTCTTATTACCCCACAAGCAGTGGAAGCCGATCAACGTCGAACATAGTCTACTCAGTCCTTCTAGCATTAGTTCTGTTCAAGTTGATGCAGCGATAGCATGATTAGGACCTAATTATGTATGGCTGCAGATTCTTTATATTCTTTTGGTGGACTGTCACTGTATACGCCTTACCGGGAGGTTCTGAATTCTCACTCTTTTACTTTGCTGAGAAGAGCATTTGCACACACTGCATTTGTCGTCTGCAGGTTAAAAGAATGTTATAACTCTAGATCCTGGTGCTTCTCTACATTCTTTTATGCTCTTTCGTGATACTGTACTTATTATGATGTTTGTGGAGTTAAACAGAATTTGTACTTTGTGCACAACTTTGTAGAGATATTTTCTGTTTAATCGGTTGTGCTACACACTCAATTTTTGTTATTCTTTCACTTGATTGCAAGGTAAGTGGTACTGCTACTAGTGAATGACCGAGAAAGGATTTCTTATTTTTTGCTGTGACTGCAAATCCCTAATATGGGGCATCAGTCAGTGACCGTGTTGCTGACATATTTCTGAGGCTAAATGGTCCAAAGTTGCGGAGCCAACTTATCTGTGCGCATTTTTAAAGTGCGGATCATTTTACTCCAATTTCATGTGAGATCTCTATATTGAACTATCTATCACCCGCAAGAGATACAGCGCATGCACGCAAGTATGATTTCCTGGGAAATGACAGTTAACAGTATGATTTCCTAAGAAAGGTAGGTACCGTTGAAAGTAGATGTGCCCGATCAAGAAATTTTGCTACTAAACATAGTACACAGTAGTTGTGGTGGTTGTTTACAGGTTGAAGAATGATGCTTTAGTTCTATATTCCGACTGGCTTCTTTGTTCCTGAGCTAATTGCGGCCCTTGCGTACACTGCTCAATATGCTCTTTGACTGTTCGTCCTGTAACGAATTCATGGTGACGTGAGGCGAAAGAGAGTAGGTGCCTGTCCTATATTGAAACAGTGGCAATGGCACCCTATGTTTTAGTGGGAGATTTAAGTTGGTTCACTGGAGCATCGCAGAACCACCCATTTGACGAGGGCCGAAAATCACAAACTTTGCCATTTCACGTGAGAAAAAACTATGCTGATGAAGCTAGACCCGTCATAACTCATCAAGCAAAAAGTAACGTGATATTTAGAAGAACCTCAGAAGTGAAATGGAAGCATACATTACTTCGTAGTCGCAGGCATCGATCCACAGACATTAGCAATAAGATGGAGCTTGTCACTCTCGACTGCAACTTTTCTGAGCCAAAATACCATCGTGCCATCTTAACTTTTTTTCCTTGAAGGGCAAAACTTTTTCCTGGTTATGCATTTTTCACTGCATCATGTAGTTGAATGACTTTGCCCTGTTTCCTTATAATCTCTCTCTCTCTCTCTCTCTCTCTCTCTCTCTCTCTCTGTGTTTTCTCTTTTCCCCGTCTGTGTATTTTGACTCCTCAAGGGTGTGGTAGACATTTTCAACAGGCCAAACACTAAAAGCAGCAAAAGAAGGAACATAGGATAAATCCTCCCGACAAATTTTCCTAGCTAATGCTAGAATTAATGGGCAGTATTTTTTGATAAGTAATCCCAAGTACCTGCAACACAGGAAAGTGACTTTTCGAGTATATTGCATTTGGTGTCGTATATGCTGCACATTTCACAACTACATGACTTAATACCGCCAACACAAAAGCAAATCAATCAAAATTTTGAGCCCTAAAGACAGCAAAATCAATCACGCTTGAAGTAAACCTGTTTAAATGATTATGGCGAGTCAAAGAAGGAAAAGCAGCCTTTTGCTGCAGGGTTTTATCTGCAACATATCGCATTGGCCACGGAGCAACCATTCCTCGTGGAATCATGATATCCACCATTAAAAATGACACAGAGATCAAGAAACAGTCTCGAATAGCCCGGTAGAAGATTCAGCCCAGAAGATAACTTAATACAAAACGCACAAACCCTTGCACAGGGCAATGAAATACAAGAAGCACCAAGTAAAGAATGCACAAATCCTTGTCCAAAGCAATGAAATAGCAAATACTTACAATAACATTGAGTTACCTCAATAAACAAGGGGGAAATAGAATACAGGACCAGAACCGCATTGGTTGTGTTATTGGAGTTAGAAAAGGCTCCTACACCTAAAGTACTGCCAGTATCACAAAACCTTGTCCAGCTGAACAAAGTGCCTAAGAAATTCTACCAATAACTTGACAAGACTAAATTAGTTGCTTCTTCTGGCTAAGGTATTATTCTATCAAAAGCAGTCAAAAAGAACTAGCATGTACGCCTTTGCATATCACGCAGCAGTGCCTGCCGTGCTCCACAATCCTGCTGCTGTGCTCCACAATCGGTCCATTCGATAATCATCACGGTCCAGCACCACCACTTTAAATCAAGAATCCTCTTGAATTTGCAGCCCAATCACGGGAGGGGAAAATAACCAACTGGTAGAAACTATGTACGCGCAGGTTTGCACTGTACTGCAGCTGACCAAGGAACATATCCTAAACGGGAATATTATTCACGGAAAATCCATCAAACTCAAACTCACTATCGGGTGGCCCAATGCCTTGTTGCTGCAGTAGGAAAAGAGAAATTGCGTGTCAGGGCTTTATATTTGAGCAAGTCACATCATAGCAAGTGCATAGCGAACAGATTATCCGACAAAGATAATACACATCCGAAAACAGGACGCAAGTAGTTTATAGCAACAAAAATCACGCACCTGTTTGAGAAATGCATTCATGATATCCTCCTGGCTGTAGTGTTCCGGATAGAGCACGGCCTGATAGCTCATATCAGGGAAACCTTCAGTCTTAACTTGCACTGGATTGTCAACAAGGGAGGTCGGAGGATGACCAACATTAGGAGCGGTCACCTGCCGATTTCCGTCAGCAGAAAGCAAGGACTTGCCAGCAGCAGAGATGTTTCTATTGTGTCCATTGCTACTCTGCCCAGAAGATAAACCCTGATGAACTAAAAGCAATCCGGATGTGTCAATATTTCCTTGGACGGAATTTCCTGGTTGCGATGTATCAAACGTCACACCCACATTCTGAAACTCCCAATCGTTGGATCTAATTTGCTGCAAGTCTTGGAGTATATCGTAGCTCGGCATACACCCTCCAGGTCCTTTAATAATACTAGAGTTCACATCCTCTGGGTATCCACCTTTGGATGTAGGAAAACTACTTTGGATGGGAAAACTACTAACTGGTGCATCTGATACTTGGTTCATGGGAAAATTCATTGCAGATGATGTCTGCAAAATCATATTGTGCCCCGGACCTCGCCCATTTTCAGCAGTACCGCTCCTGCCTAAGGCCTGGCCAACAAGGCCAGTTGACATAATAGACTGCCCCATATTGGCCTGAAGCACAGGAGGGCGACTGCTCCCACTTTCACTGATGACATGTCTTCTAGCCTGTGGTTGGCCCATTGGCATCAGCAAAGAGCTACTCTGGGCTCCATGTGTATGGACTGGCATGCTCATGCTTCCAAAAGATTGAGCAGACTGTTGAAGATTCACGAGTTGCTTTGGCTCCATTGTGGTTGGGATCCCGTGGAGCAAGTTTGCCTGTTTACTATTGGTTCCGAGAGTTTGTTGCGACTGTCCCTCTCCGAATCTTAATTTTGGATTGTCAAAGCTGAAGAGATTTCTTTGATCCAACATGGGAATGGATATGCCAGATTTTCCGGCAGACCGACCCAACCCTGCTGCTTGGAGTGTAGCAAGGCTTTGGGGTGCAAGCTGGCCCGTAGCAGCAAGTGCTTGGATCTCATACCCGTTAAGTGAGGAGATCGCCCCAAAACCCGCGTCTTGTGTTCCAATGAAGGAGCTATTTACTCCGGCCTGATGCTGCGGCACACCACTCAGTCTTCTAAGATACAGGCGGTATTTCTGCACCATATTATTGTACAGTTAGATGGTACTGAAAAGAACTACAATAGATTATGTAGCACAGGAAAAATGTAATAAATCTAGTAAAATTCAGGATACCTGAAGGTGGCTAGCAACATTTTCTCTTGTCAGCCCAGGAACATTCATCAACTCCAGTATTTTCTTTGGAACAGCCTCTGCGTTCATGAATCAAGACATATTTTCAGAATGGAAGAGATGACAAAGGGAAAAAACAGAAGAAAAAAACAGGGGTAAATGGTAAATTGAAGACTCCAGCTAAAGTTGATTATAAATATTTCAAAGACACGTGGTGGTAACAGGGATCATATAAGAGCTCAAAGGAAATTAATTCACAACTACACCCACTAAACCAGCAACTCTTATATCTTGCAAAATGGGCTCATTGTACTCCAGGAAACAATTTGTGAAAGAGAATGAAAAATTTACAGATCAAACAGCTTCCTTGGAGGGATTTCATCAACTTGGAGTTTTCTTGAGATCAGTTGTGGTTTGTTAAAAACAAAAGTCTCATTGATGTCAAAATATTTTTCCACAAGCCATTTATTTGCCATATCACACGAATGTGATTTTCATTGAACATGAAAAGTTCCATTTCTGCATAGGCGATAATAAATTGGGTGGTTTGGATATGACAGATATGGTAAAAAGTATTGCTTTCCCTAGACCAGAGATATTGTAATACAATCTAGCATAGTCTTATGCCCAAAGAACCAAATAAATCCGTGTTTGGGTATTTCAATGCCCATGCTGAATTCTAAATCCTCCCATAGCTAAATGTGAGGATAAGCACCATGATGGATCGTCTCTTTTTTGTAAACATTGAAGGTTCATTCACCTTGATATTATTTTAACTAAATGATGACCCTAAGTAGCCAAGTATGGACGATGGATGCACATAACGGGACCAGTTAGTAAAATAACTTTAGAAGGCATCAAAGTAATGAGTTCATACTGTCAATTCCGAGCTGATTAACAGCCGACACAAACTGTTGGTGAAGCTCAACGGACCAAACTACTCGTGGCTTCTTCAGCGTCGATGAATCATCCCTTTCTTCTGCATCATCCTCCTCTTCCTTCCTTTTCTTTCCACTTTTCCAGCTTCCTTCATTTGCTGTAGATGAGTAATCCACATCTTCCAAGTGTTTCTGCGGCCGATCTCCATCTTCCACACTTCCACATTGCTCCAATTCCTTCCATTCGTTCTTCCTCTTCCTAACCACGTGCTGCCATATGTTCTTCAATGCCTCGATCCTTATCGGTTTTATCAGATAATCACAAGCACCATGGGTCACGCCCTTCATTACGACCTGCTTCCCGTCGTCGGCGGACATCACTGTTCAATTGGATAAGCCAGGTAACCAAAGTAAATCAATCATTTTTCATTTAACATGTGTTTGGCATATCCATTTTCAGGCCATCAGAATTCAAATGGAGTACATACTGATTACAGGTAGATCCATTTCGAGCCCGATGTGTTCAAGAAGTTTGAAGCCATCCATGTCCGGCATGTGAACATCACTCAACACAATGTCAAATCCATTTTTGTTATCTCGAAGCGTGGATAATGCAACATCTGACCTACTGCATGTTGTCACTGAAATATTCCAAAACAGAAACAATCACGAATCAGCCAGAACGAAGCACTAAGTACTGTAGGACTTCAATTCCTGAGAGCTCGAACAAGCACTCGAACTTCTCACCAGCGAATCAACTTGCAGAGGCGAGAAATCAACCATAAAAAGCTAAAAAAACCTAACTCATCATACCATTCCTAACTGGAAAGAGAAAGAAGAAGAGGCAAAAGGGCAACAAATTATAGCTGTAAGGACTCGAAACTTGACGCTAATCCACAATTTTTCACAGAAATGACAAAAGTAAACCCTCACTTAAAAGTAGGGACACAAATTCATGAATTCGAATCCAATTTAACGACAACGAGAAATCTCTCAGAATCCACAAACGAATTGAGCATCATGCACACAGGACAGGAACATCCCATCAATCTACCTTGATATAGGCATGTCTTGAGCATTTTCTCCAAGATCCTCAGACAAGTCGGATCGTCATCCACCACGAGGACCCGCAGACCCGCCGGGAATTGATCGGAGACCCCGTCCCCGGCCTTCCAAGAACAGCTCGAAGTCAACGTTGACATGGATCCTCTCCCGCTGTCCCTTCTCAGATTGGGGGGAGAGCAGGATCAAGAACTCGAGAGTTGGTTTTCTCTCTTTCGACCCCAAAAACCAAGAAATCCTCACATCCTCGAGCTAGGGGCAATCAAGAAAGCAGTACCCACTTCATTATCTGAAAAACCCAGTTGAGGAAACTTATAGATAAGGAAGAAATTCGAGAAATCGCTTGGTGGGTGTCGATCGTTCGAGGGGGAAGTAACAGATTTCTGTTCCAAGAACGAAGCCCAAAGGTGCTACGAACTGATTACCGAGTTCAAAACCCACTCGGCAAAACAGATTAAAAAAGGGAGAGAAAATCTTGGGAGGGCGTTGATGCGGGAAAGAAATTTCAGGAGAATTCGTTGCGGGATTGAAAAAATACAGAAGAGACAGGGTTTGCTCTGCTTCCTCCGACTTCGATTTCTGCTTTTGTTTTTGTTTTGTTTTTTTTTAGGGGGCAGATTTTTATTTATTTATTTATTTTTTTTTAATTTATTAACATCACTTTTAGCAGAATTTTTTTTTATTCAGAAGGTGGGTCATTCCTATCAGAGTGGATCCAGCTCATCAAAAAAGATTTAACTAACTCCCTCGCCCATCTAACTCTGCTCCATCAGATGTACGACAATCCCCTTTGAACTTTCACTATTTACTGCCCTTCTTTTTGGAATATTTTTGCTCGACTTTTTTATCATGAGCAAGCAAGTGTTTTTTTTTTTTTTTTTTTTTTTTTAACTCGTATAAATCATTGTCCCTTCCTCCAAATATCTTTAATGATTTATTTTGCATATGTATTTTATACATATGCAATTAATTTATCAGTAAAGTGATTTTGTTTGATCATCAAAATGTCAATTTTTTACATCCGCAACGTATAAGCTAGAACCCATCATGGAGAGAGGGAGCAAGTAGCAACACTCAGCATACTTTGAAATTTCTTCATATTAATAAAGATTAAGTGTTGGATGTTATTGTTTACCCACCTTCGAAAACTAATATATAATGGGTTGTATTTGTTTTCATCCGCTCAAAGAATTAAATTGTATTAGATGCATAAATCAACCAATCGATTAAGCTTGCTAGCGGTTTATTTAATATTAATGTTTTAAATCTCAACTTGCTAAATATATATACTATCATATCGAGCTGTCAATCAAGTTTAAATAGCTTTATAATAATTCGATTTTAACACTTTTAGACACATATTGAATTGTAAGCAAAGTAGGAAGAAGATAAAATGGGTAAATCATATATACAAAAAATAGATGAATATAATTTTCATCATAGGTTGAAAAAAAAAGTGACTTCCACTTAAATTTTCTATATTTGTAATTTGTAAATACAAATTAAATCAACGAGAGATTATTTTTATAAGGGATGTTTATATAGCCCCTTCTCTTTGAGGAATTCTATGTGGTGCAAGATAATGTAAACATTTTGTTTGTGCATAAAATGACTCCTATCCCCATTGAATTAGAATTTTGTTTTTTTATGACTTTGGGTGGCGGTTTGGATCAGCCAACTAAACTATATAAATTATTTTTGACTAATAAAATAAAACCGTGTGAATTAACGTAGATGGATACAACTTGCACAAAGATATTTATAAAGTTAAAGACTTTATCTACCGATTAAGATAATGCCACGTGTAGCATGAAGATAGCTAAATCAATGAAACTAGACGCTTCCACATGTAATGCTGTAGAAATACGAGGCTGACGGTAAATGCACCCAAGCAAAGATTGTCTCCCTAATGCAGTTTCCCTCTACATCAGTAAACCCAAAAAAATATAATTTTTTTTATAACATAGGATGGCCTTACAAAGGATCCAATTGAATTAATACTCCATTTGTTTCATAAAAATAAATCAATTAAAAATATATATTTTTTTAAAAACTATCGTTTGAATCGTTTAAGATAATTAGTTAATGATAAATACTTTTATTAGCAACAACAATTTATGTCTAAACATTGTCACAAATGATGAAAGTATTTTTCAATCATTCACTTTTTTAAATGATATAAGGAGTCAATTTCTAATAAAATATTTTTTAATTTAATCATTTTTCTTGAAATAAATGGAGTCTAAATGTTCATTGTTATTTCTAAAATATAATTATCTAAACTCTATGACGATGAATACAATAAAAGGATTTGAGATTTAGTGACCTGCTAATAGGCACAAATGGTCACTTTATGTTAAATGGTAGATGGCGATTCCCTTTGAAAAGAAGCATAACTATTTTCTTGGGCTAGTATTATAGGTTATTGATTTTTCTTTTCGAATTTCTTTCGAAAATTATAAAGGTAATAACAAAGGATTTTATTTTTATTTAAAAAAATTGGTGGTAATATAGACAATAAGAAACAAAAAGAAAATTTGAAAAAGAGACTAATTGCCTAGTGCTAATTCAGGGTTTGTTTGAAACTAGGAAAATTCCATGGCTATGTTAATGGAGGTAATCACAATTTCTAATTTCATTGGCAGATAATGATTCAATAGTTGCATATCTAGATGGTAATTTTCTTCTAAAAATGAAGAGAAATTCAAATATGGAAATTGTAGAATTCTCGACGACACAATTGATGTTGTCAGTTGTGTGTGTATCGAACAAACAATCACGTTATTGGTGCAAACCGAGCAATATGTATCTCATATTATATGACACCTAATTTTTTTTAAATAATTTATTTAAAATTATATATAAAGTCGCATGTCACAATCGCATAATGTAACATTCGTTTATAAATACTTATCTTTGCATCTTCTTCATTTTGGGAACTTTTTTTAATTGCTCATGCCACATCATCTTCCCACTTCCCCCAATTGACACGTGTTCGGCTGCTGCGTATATAGATAAGGCCTTTTGGCTTGCGTTTTCACTGTTGTTTCCTTCAGTGATAATGATATGTCCATCCAAAATGGCCACTTGTCCTTTGAAAGAAAAAAAAAATTCCAAAAAGACGTTATTATCGCATATGGGAAAAAAATTAAATTAATTGATAATTTATATTTATTTCGTGAAAAATAAATAATTCAAAAAAAATTATTTTTAAATAATGATCATTTATATCATTTAAAATAATTATTTAATAATTTTTTTTATTAGTAACAACAATTTATACATAAATATATATCCTCCTTTATTTTTGTAACGATATAAGCAATCGTTTTTAAATTCTAAGTCATTCATTTTTCACGAAACAAACAAAACTATTAATAATCATAAGATTATTATTTTTATTTATTTTTCATAAAAATGCCTACTAAGAGAGTAATTTATGCGAAATATCGCGTATGAACTACTGAATTAAATTCATAAATTAGAGTCCCAAAAAAAAAAAAAACCATAAATTGGAGCGAAAATGACCCGATTCCACTATCATTAAATTTCGCCCCGTGGCCAATGAATTCTTAGGTGCTCTCGGCCAAACTTTGAATTTCAAAATGTTTTCCAACTTCGGTTTGCGAGATAGCTTTAAGTCTCTGGAATTCCCCCTTCCTACTCATCATGTATATCATATTGGACAGATAATAAAATAAGTAAATCGGAAAACAGCTTTCTCACCCAGTTGCGAGAAAATAAATAAATTAAATAAGTAAAATAAGATAAAGCTGTGACCTAAGCTAAAGCGAGAGAAGACCCTGCAACGCATATTCCCCTGCGGGGTGAGCTTTTCTCTTTTACGATGAAGCTCCAAGACCACGCCACGGCCAAAGCTGCCTCCCTCTCTCCACAGCCCAAGAAGACAAAAGTTATTAAAAAATCAGAAATTTTAAAAAAAAAATTTAAAAAATATTGGATTGCAGAAGCTTTATGCTGCTTTAGCAAAAGGAGGGGGATAATTAAATTGAATTTAATCCTAAAGTTAATCATTTGTAGTATGGGTAATTTATTGGGTCTTGAGGGGTTTAGCTTTTTATGGGAGGAGAGATGCTTTTAAGGAAAATGGAATAATTTGGGTCGAGCATAAAATATAATATATATATAAATATATATATATATACTTGTTTTGGTTGCTTGGAGGTTTGAGGTGATGGGTACTTGCTACGTGTCAAGTCATGGGAGTTTGGAGAAAAGTCCACCCTACTTTTTTCAGACTTTTTTCCCCCAGGGTGTCGTTGTTTCCATTCCAATGCTTGCGGTATAGATGGAAAAGGGTCTCTTTTGGCATGGGAATGTGACAATATATGGAGTCCTACTCCTTAAGGAAACCCAAAATTTGTCCATGTGTGTTGTGGGAGTGGTGGGTGACACACTAAGGCTAAGCTAAGCTAACACGTTTTGAATGTCACTGGAGTTGGCCTAATTGTTCCTTTTTATGCTATTGTTGTTTCGAGGCAACATCCTCGAATATAAGATTAGACCTAATCAACCGATGAGCAGGTCAGCTATTATCTTCAGGACCATGGGTCGCTGGGCAGACTGCTTGGGTAGGAGGGTTCGAGACGGCTTAGCCCGCTTGTAGGATTTTTGTTATAAAAATTTGTTTATGTACAAACACATATTACAATTGCCAACAATCTTGCTCAGTCCCAATTTCTAAATGCCTTTGGACTTAAAGCATCGTCGGCTTGAGAAATAATGACGACAGTTAGGTTATTGCAGAATAAACTAACTTCTCATATGGGCAGGGTTGGGCGAGCCTGTGCCCAGAATCAAGCAGTGGGGTTCGTGTCTAAACAGGTGCAGCCCTGTCTATTACCAATCGTGTTTGATTCGATTGGAGCCCAACTTGGACCAAGCCAATGCTTAGGTGTGTTCTAGATGCCACTATGGCCAAAATGCACTTGTTGACAAGTCTTGCACAATAGCATGACGTGCTTCATAACGATGCATATGAGACAAAGTAGAATAATATCGTGCTGATCATGGGTGAAGTGAAGTTGCCCACAAAATAAAATTTTATTCAAATTAACAAAATAAAATTTTATTCAAATTATTACCGTCCCTCATTCACAGTACGACTTGATTGTTTACTTGAGTCCACTTCATATCCAATGGCAACAGCTGGTAAAAAAATAAAAACCACCCATGTGTTCGATCAGGTATGCTAATTATCTCTTGCTTATTCTTCGAATAAAGTTATTCTATGATCGTTGCCCCCTATTATATAGTCATAACAACCCTCGAGAATCAACCGATTTTTAATCTTCGAGGAGTGATTCATAGGACACATCACTTCGGCATTCATAAGTGATAAACCTCGTAATTGCGATATGATAACTACTGGTCACATCAGGCTCTGAGAGATAGACTCATACCCCTAGAGCGATCGAATAATGAGACGAAGGGTCTCGAAATTTGGACATGACTGTCATTGCGTACTGCTAAATTATCAAGATATCATCAAACCTTGCAATCCCAACACATTATTTTTGCCTCTTCATGAGGTGGGGGGAAGTTGCAAGATAGTGGACCTATATTTAAATTCCCAAAAAAAAAAAAAAAGGGAAAATGTCGCTCGGCCTGACGATCCAGCTAATATTAGGTCGTCAGATGGAAGGAGTGAAAAGACCCCCACGCACTTAGCCAGATAATTAATCTTCATTAAAGGAAAGAGAGGATCAGCAATCGAGCTCGAGCGCAGGCGGGGGCCGGGTGTGGGGTGGCGGGGCCCGCGCGTCCACGTCAGCAAACGGCGACGGAGTGCGGAGACGTGACGTGCTGGGCGATCGATCTCTGGAGCGTCCGAGAAGGCGTGAAAACAAAAAGGGAAATTAAGAAAGGGGGCCACGTGGCGCCGTCCTCTAGCGACCGGGGGTGGGGGCCCGCCCCGCGCGTACGAACGGGCCAATGCGCTGTGATCTTAGTGGACCAACGCGCTTGCGGGCCGGGCCCCGCGCGGGCCCGTGGGGGGGTGAGGTGGGGCCCGCTCCCCAACCTACGTGCGCCTTTCATGCACGTCCCCATCCGTCTCTCCCAGTCTCCACTTTTAAGAGAGAGAGTAGGTGGTGCAGGCGAGCAGGTTGAATCCAAAGCTTCATTATTTGGAGCCTTTCTTAGAAAGAGAGAGAGAGAGAGTAACGTGTATCTGCATATACCCTTCTAAAATTTATGGCGAAACTGTAATAACAACTTTCAAAAAGTACAATTATATCTCAAAACTTATCGAATTAGCATAATCAAATTCTTTCGCTAACAAAATTATTGGGATTTCTTCCAGAATGCCTTCCAACTCGAAGAAAGGGAGTTAGGGGTTGGAGTGGGGCGCTGTAATTTCGGAAGTGGGTTTCGGCTTCACGCCTGCAAATGGGGACGGAAATGCAGGAAGTAAAAAGTAGAGAAAGTGAGAGTGAGCGCTAGAATAAATGAAAGAGAGTAGGGCGAAAAAAAAAAAAAAAAAATTCTTTTGCTAAACATCGTTAGGGTTTAATTGCACCACCAATTTGATAGATTTTAGGACTCGAAGGTATTATGATTCAATCTATTCTGGCAATGAATTTCAAGACGTTTGATCTGATGAAAGCGATTGCTTTGTCCTGATTTTTTTTAGGTTCTTCTCCCTTTTCTTTTCATTCCCCTCGTCTCTCTCTCCGTAGCTTTATTTATTTATTTATTTATTGACTTCGGAACCTCGTACCGCCCACGAAATCTACCTCGCCTTGGCCAGGAGCAATGCACGGCGAGCACGGTCGAATCGAAATCGCCCACGGCGTCAAGAGGGGTCACTGTTGAGTGTCATCTCCACGGCATACCTGAAAACGCGTGCCGGCAAAGTACCCAGAGACGCAATAGAGTTGGGGTAAAGAAATGTCTGCAGACATTATTCAAAAGGGCGTGACTCGGTGATGTCTAAGTAAGCACGTACATGTACATATTAAATATGGTGGAATGTGGAATGTGGTCGAGAAAAGAAAGGGGGGGTACATGCCGTGTATGGAGAAGGGCGGGAGCGCCATGGACGTGAGAATGATTTTCTATGAGTTGAGGTTAGGTGAGGGGTCACGAATGGAGAGGGACTGAGGGGGGGAGGAAGGTTGCTTTCGCCAGCTTTTGAAAACCCTATTTTGGGGGGGAGTTCCAGTTCGAGGTGTTGACAAGTGTGCGAGAAAAAAGGGCGTGGGGGGGAAGGGACGGGAGGATCGGCACGTGGAGGCCGATTGCTCTGCCCCTCCCACCCGACATCCCACCTTTCTTTTCTCCGTCGCACATTCATTTGATGAAATCGAAAGATGTTTCACTGCTTCTGAATTATTGAGGGCGGGAATGAAGTAAATGATTGAATCTCTCTCTCTCTCTCTCTCTCTCTTCATGAATTGATGGACATGTCGTGACTGAAGAGAGAGAGTTTGGCATGAGGGTCCGTATCGATCTCGATCCAATTTGGAAGAAATTGAACGAAACTGATTGATTGATTATGAGGGGTTCTTGTAGAAATTGACCAGTTCCCAATTCTTGTTGAGGAATGGTATCAATCGGATCAAATCGGCAAAATTGACTTAGTGTGCATGTATATGTTTTATAGTGGAAGCGATAACAAAAATGAATATAAAGTAATAATTGAGTAATATGTTCTTGGTTCCTCATTAGTTTGTTAGTTTTTTTTTATATATATTTTAAGGTAGAAACCATAAAAAAAAAAAAAATAACAACACTAGTTCTCAAGTTGTCCCAGGAATCAAAAAAATTGGATTAGCTAGTTTGCTTCTAAAATAGACAAAGTTGATTCTCGATTCCATAAATTGAAAATGATCTCGTCCGATCTGGTTTCCAATTCCATAGTGGATTATTGGGATCAACCATGTTTAGTTCGGTTTTCGATTTAAGAGTGGAAATTTATTTACCCTCGAACCGATCACCCTAGTGCCATATAGGTGGTTTCGATTGTTCTTTTTTTTGTTTAATAAGAAGCCAATTTCACGGTATGTTATGACTTTAGACGAATTGGTCTTGCTTGCAAGATAGAATAAAGTACACTTGCAACATGGGTTACATCAGCACCTCAGCGGTCAGCACTCAAGCCTAATTTCGATGGGGAGGCTGGGGAAAAGCATCGAGAGAAAGCAAAACATCACACTCGACATGATTTATTTATCAAAGATCTTTTCAAACCCAATTATCTAACATCATTCAAGATCATCGGGACTACCTTAGCTCGATCAAGCATTCTCGTCACCAATCTCTGCCATGGCTGCTCTCTCGAGAGAAGCTTCTTAGGTTTGAATCCCTCTGTCTCTCTCTAGGCATGTCGGTGCATCGAGACTTTGGGAACTTCCCACGGAAAGGGAGGAGAAGACCAGAGGACGGGAGAGATTTCAGGAACTGTTCTGCAGAGAGTTCATTCAATCACATCCCCCCCAGGGTCTCGTCACCACACACCCGCCCCACACCGCAAACCAGCAATTTTACAGATCACTCGACAAGACTTGCCCTGTTTTTTTTTAATTATTGGGGGATGACAATAGTGTCACGAGATCGAGCTGTCAAATAGCCACCACCCCCATCGCCTGTTCTTGGGGTACATATCATTGAGCACGATAGGGTACGATTTCTCTTTTTCCCTTTTTTTTTTTTTTTTTTTTTGCTTTTTCTTGGGGCGTTCTGTAAAAAGGAAAATTCGAATTCGGGGGTCCGCATCTGCAGAACAAACAACGTCAAATCATCTCCTCTCGCCTGGCCCAGAACCCAGATGGAAAATTTCCAAAAAAAAGAAAAGACACTTCCTTGTCCGCCTTCATTTCCATCCACAGTCGAACACGAGAGAATCTTTCGTGCACAAGCATACCTACGTTCAATTAGGAAAGACCGCGATTCCGATCCGGGACTCCATCCGAGACCGCCGCCGCCGCCGAAAGACGCGGCGACCCGAGTGTCGGCTCCGGCCGCGCACGACGAAGGGGCATTTTAAAAAAACGGGGATGGTTTTAAATGTGGGAATTGATCACGGTTCACGACCCCGCTCTGCGTTTGTCTCTGCGTGTCTCTGTTTCTCTGTCTCTGCGCGGTGGACCACTGCGTAACATGATGTACCTGCTGCGGAGAGAATTGGTGAGCGGATGGATGGATGGATGGGATCTGAGATCGGAGGAGGAGGGGGTCTCTCATTTAACTTGTGACTGCATTTAGTGGGCGAGGGCAGGCAGATTGAATTTGCCCTGTCCCCATCCCACTGTTCATCGAGGAGGGGTTTGTTTGCTCTGCTCCGTTCTGGTTTGTGGTCATTTAATGTGGCGTCCGGCCGAACTTTTGAAGCCCAATGAAGAAGGTTTTCCCATCGCGTTAGATGGATCGCTGTTCGTGGGCCGAACGAGCTACGGATCATTCTGCATCAGATTCTTGTCACGGCAAACGAAGGGGTTGGGTATCCACAGTTCTGCCGAGCTCTACAATGCATCGAGGCCCGTTTGGTTAACCAAAAATGAATAATTTGAAAAATATTTTTCTAGAATATGATCGCCCATGTCGTTTAAAATAATCAATTAATAAGAAATATTTTTTTACCGATAATATTTTATGTCTAATTATTTTCGTAGATGATAAAAATATTTTCTGTTCACTAAGCAATTATTTTTGGGAAAATGTTAACTTACATTACTTGGAATAAGTAGTCAATGGACAAATGTTTTTATTATCAATAAAAATTTTTATATAAATATTTTCATAAGTGATGGAGATATTTTTATTCATTTGTTTTTGTAAGCGATACTAATAATTGTTTTTTAGAAAATATTTTTCAAATAATTCATTTTTTATAAAATAAAATGTAGCTTTGGAACCTTTTTTTTTTCGGCTCAATCGAATTGTAGTTTGTCAAAAAGAATATGCTATGAAGAAGTTTGAATGGAGAAAAAAAGGAAGATTATATATAAAAGTCATAAAGACAAAAATATGCTCTTGTTGAGAGTCAATTTGAAGACCTCTAGTTTACTAAACGGGAGCTCTAACCGAGCTACAAGAGCTAATCTACTGAGCCTACTGATGTATTAAGGTGAATGAATGATTTTGGAAAATATTTTTCGAAAAAATAATTGCTTGAAATAATGGCTAATAAAAATATTTTCATTATTGACAACATTTTATGTTGAATTATTTTCATAAATGATAAAAATATTTTTCGTTCTTTAGTTTATTTTAGACAATACAAGCAATTATTTATGGAAGAATGTTAATTTATATTACTTGAAATAAGTAGTTAATGAAAAATGATTTTATTATTGATAAAAACTTATGTCTACACATTTTCATAAATGATAAAGATATTTTTCATCGTTTATTTTTGTAAGCGATATAAACAATCATTTTTTTTTGAAAATATTTTTTTGTCAAAAATAATATGTTATGAAGAAATTTGAATGCAGAAAGAAAGGAATATCACACAAGTTATAAAGACAAAAATAAAATAAAAAATGCTCTCGTTGAGAGTCGAACTCAAGACCTCCCGCTTACTAAACGGGTGCTCTAACCAACTGAGCTACGAGAGCTGTTGACCATTGTTTTCTAACTTTTTTTTAATAGACCGGAAAACTTCTCCTCCTCGCGAAGATGCTTGCCCTTCTGTTTGCGCATTTCTCCAAAAAAAAAAAAAAAAAAAAAAAAAGTCTTGACAAGTAGACTCGTTAGCATGTTGCCCGTGATTAAGGTCGTTTATATTTATTGATCTAAAGAATCGAATTTATACAATACTTTAGAACCATACATACTTACTTTTTTTTTTTATCTTATGTCATTTAACCAATTGTATAAAATGAGATCCGAGTCTTGGAAAAGATAATAATTTAGTGACTTCCCACTCTCAAGAGCGTCGAAATTCAAAAGATCGCTCGCATGCAAATGGTATCATCTGCTTTGTTCCCCCTTCTCTATAAAAGAGTAATCATGGGCGTTGTCCCTTATGAGATGGAGAGGTCGTCACTTCAAATCCCACCTGCAAAAATGTTCAAGGCCTTAGTCCTTGACGACATTCTCATCCCTAACCTCGTCCCTCAAGCCAATTACAAATGTTGTCACGGTTGGAGGTGATGGTAGTCCTGGCACCTTCGGTGAAGGTAAGTAGGGGTGTAAATGGTTTAGTTCAGTTCGATTTTTTTGAAAACAGAACTGAATCGAACCGAAAGGAATTTATTAAACTGAACCGGTTCAGTTCAGTTCAGTTTTTTGGTTTTTACTTTTGTGTTTGTATTTCTCCCTACATACACCCATTTCTATAAATTTTTTATTTTTTAAATCGATTTTGTAATTATTTATTAGTATTATTATTTTATTTTTTTTCTTTCTTTTTCTTCTTCTTCTTCTTCATTGGCCGGTCACCGGCCCAGCGGCGGGCGACTAGCGACCGGCCAATAAAGAACAAGAAGAAAAAAAAGAAAAAGAAAAAAATTTAAAATAAAAAAGGAAAAACTTTAGATTTTATCGGTTTGGGTCGGTTAACCGAACCGATAAAAACCGAACCGGTTAAAAATTTTCGGTTTTTAATGAGAACCGAACCAAATTGAAAAAAAATCGAATTTTTTTGTTCCATTCGGTTTGGTTTTTGACACCCCTAAAGGTGAGCGCTCAGGTGTCTTCTAATTAGAAATCATAAGCAAATCTCTCTCTCTCTCTCTCTATAGCTGTGGAAGGCCATGGGGCGAGCTCTTTCGCATGTGAATGTACTAGTTTCGGTTCTCACCTGCGGGCCACGATTTCTGGATCTGTGTCCAGCTATCTGCCGACCGCTCCATGTCAAATAGGATCACATCTTGAGTTCCCGAAATCAACCAAGTTGGACTTGCTTGTGTTTGAACACGCAGTTGGTACTCCATGTCCATGTTCATAGTTTATGCCTGAGATTTAACAAAGGCTTAGGTGAGGAAAATCAATCCCTATTCACATGCAATGGAGTGACATGCGATTGGAAGTTTCAAAAGGACGAGAAAAGGCATTTGACAAAGACTTGGAAACAAGCAAGGGTCGAATATATATTAAGTGGAATCAGGACTTTTGATTACAAGTGAGTTTCATATAGAATCCGCGTGAGCCCTATCAGATTTGGCGGCTCGGTTTAACTTAGTACATATAACATGCTCATCAAATAACTTTCGCTTGAGAATACCATCCAACACGTCTGTGTCTTTATTAGGCATTAATATTTTTTGAATCTTCCGTCGCCGCGTGTTAACATAAAAAATGGCTTATCGGGCCGAGGACAACCAATGAAGCCCACTGGGCCCAAATCAAACACACGAGTCAAGGGGAGTCAACGTAGAGCCGCTGTCATAATTACCGATGGCTTAGTGTCAACGATCACTCGGGAGTAAGATGATAAGAGGGGTGCCAAGTGATTTAAACACACAACGTCAGAGCAATTATTTTCTTAGTTTGACTATAAATAGCCAAAGAACGCCATCGTAAGGGATCGCGAAATTGACCAAGAAAATCCTAGTATACTCAATTTTTGACTATCTTTTTTCAGTTATTTTTTGTTGGTATTTACTTTCAATGGCAATTAGATTTATCCTTTATTTATCACGGTTGTAGTAGCCGCAGCTTTTTTTTCGGAACGACATAGGACTCGATACAAACAAAAAACCGAAGAACCATCCTTTTTATTTTGTCTAAGAACAGTCTCGGTGAAACATCTTTTTGGCATGCCTCATGGGAACATTGTGTTCCATTTTGAGAAGGCGTTGACGGTGAAAACTAAGAGCCAAGAGAGTCGCATCACTACTGTAGAGGACAATCCGACCCCGCAGCAGGTAGGTGAGAGAACTTCTCGATCTGAAGTGTCTAGTGTAAATGCTAACTGGGTTGATGATGGCAATAGGCGTCGGCAGATATTCTGAGAAGTCTCACCAAGGATCAAAGGAGAGGTTTGGCCTTGGATCCGGTTCTCATGGCCACCATGAGAAGGATATTTGAAGAATAACAAGATGATTTGGCTAACCATATGGTTAATCATTTATCGAGAGTGATGATCTCATTACTCAAGAATTTGGTGACCGAGTTGATGTCAAAAGTCGGGATGCCGAATTAACCCTAACGAGTCGAGGCGCCCCAATGGCCGCAGGACCTGTTCCGGCAGTTCCTTCCGCCTAGTTCAATGGCGTTGGTAATGTCGGGACAACTGCAGGCGATCAGGATGTTACAAAGGCCTGGCGCCGGGAATGACCAGAATCAGAGTGGTCAAAATGACATTAGTCGGGCGGGTCCGAGTGCTCTGGCGAATGTGTTCGGACGCACTCAGGACGATACAGATAGTAATGACCCTAGGAGGGTTACTGTAGGTCTGACGGCAACGGTGGCTGATGCGCAGGGGATGGTCACTCAACCCCTCAGTGCAGATGTCAACCGACCATGTCAACTCGGTGAAGCACCGGTTTGTACCCCATCGTCGAGGCCAACGTGCTCGAGGAGATCTTGGACGTGATCGAGTTTGAGGCGGGTCCGAACAGAGGGTGCGCGCACAATAGCACGAGCAACTCTGCCGGGGACGGGGTCGAGACGACGGAGAAGCAGATCAAGGCTGGCAAAGCGAAGGCCAAGGGGCGAACTCTTTCGCAAGTGCATGTACCGGTTTCGGTTTACGCTTGCAGGCCACGATTTCTGGATCTGTGTCCAGCCATCTGTCGACCGCTTCACGTTAATAGGATCACAACTTTAGTTCCCGAAATCAACCGAGTTGGAGTTGCTTGTATTCGATCACGCAATTGGTACTTCATATTCATATCTTAAAGTCTGAGATTTGACAGAGACCTTGGTGTGGAAAATCAATCACAATTCACATGTTGCGGAGCGACGTGCGATTGGAAGCTTTAAAAGAATGAGATAAGGCATTTGATGAAGACTTAGACACGAGCCAGCGTTAGAAACGAGCCAGCGTTAGATTAATTTCGTTCATACAACATAATTTTGACAAAGACTCGAGAATGAGCTAGCATTGTATTTATATTAAGCAAAATCTGGACTTTTAATACCAATAAGTTCCATTTAGGTTTCATATGAATTCCATCAGATTTGGCGATTCGGATTAATTTAGTGCATACGACAAACTCATTAAATAATTTCAGCAATACATCCGTGCCCTTCTCCAATACTTTTCTCCGAAAATATATGTTGTTGTTATGCGTTAATATTTTCCGAATCTTCCATTGCCGTGAGATGAATGACAAGTTTGATTGATGCGACGAAATTTATTAATTAATCTGATCTGACACCCGTGGACATTCTCCTATAAGTTCACATGGTCCGTGACTAAGACAAGATGAACTAGACAAAAGAAGAAAATTAAATAAGAAGAAAGAATTTCTAAAAATCTACGTCGCTGTACCGTTAGATAAAAAGCAACATTAAAAAATCTTTAATGAGCAAGTGACCCGTGAGCCAATCTCGCTTGATCCACCACACCTTTACCAGAGAAGCAGCAGAACATGGTTTGCGATAATATCATTTAAAAGGACCAGACACATGAAAGCAAGGGGAAAAATTCAAAATCTATAGACGTCCATCTTGACTTTTAGAGCAGCCTTTGTTGACTAAATGCAACAAAGCCTTGTAATGACCAAACTACCTTTCCCATCTTTTTCTGCTAAATTGGATTAGTACAACATTGAGATCAATCTCTACTTTTTCTTATCGATGGACGCTCAATAGAAACATGAAGTACCGAGATCACCCAGCAGGAAAAATCGTGCCTCAATTTTTCGAGTTTTTCTACTGCACAAAGATAAGCGAATATTATTTATGAGTATGAAATCGACGATAATTTTTCCCTAGGCCTCTACCAACCTTAAAGATTGCTTCTTTCTCTAACGGATTGAAGTGAAGTGGGGCGAGATCTCGGTGGATCGCGGCCATATGCAGCTAAGGGCTTGATATTTTCTATGATAGTGACACTATGTAAGAAATCAGTGAAGCTCAGCCAAGATAATTTGCTCTTGGATCAAAAGTCAAGTCTATACATGAAAGGGAAATGGAATAACCTTTGGTATCATTCTAGGATGGTGCCTTCTTTGACTAATATTCCATTATCACATGACAAATTTTACTTTATGAACAAAGTCGGTGTCATGATTGAACAACCCACAGACTAATTAAGATTTTTTTATTAAGCTTCGTTTGTTTCGTAAATTTTTTTAATTATTTATTTTGTACCAAACGAACACACTTGAAGAAAATATCCAATGACAGAGAACCATTCACAATCGGTCTCTCTATATATGTCAGCTTCGGTTCATCCTCTTCTCCTCACTCCCAAGTCCTAGAGACCAACTTCATCACTGCTAGTCAGCCTTTCCTGATCACCCTCTTCTCTATTTCGGCAACTCCATTCGGATCCAAATCATGGGTGTCGTCAGTTACGACTCTGAGGTCACAACCCCAATCCCTCCGGCCAAGATGTTCAAGGCCGCTGTCCTCGACGGCGATAACCTCATCCCCAAGGTGCTCCCGCAAGCCATCAAGAGCGTCGAACTCCTCGAGGGCGACGGAGGTCCCGGGACCATCAAGTTGATCACTTTCGGTGAAGGTTAGTCCGTCTGTGTTAGGATCGCTCTAGATCAAGGCTGTTTCAACCTTATGGAACATCATAATGAACATTGAAAAAGATAGATATGTAACTTGGTTAATTAAAGATGTTTCTAACCATTGATTTACACAAGTGATCACATGACTCGACTCCAATCGAGCGAAATCAGGCCATGTCTAAGTCAATCGTATCAGATTGCAGTTGGAACAACCTAAGTGGCCCGATCGACACCATCAAGATCGTTGCTCGTGATGTTGAAACCAGAGAGTTCTAAACGTGAATATTACTTTTCTTTCTTTGATAGGCAGTCAGTACAAAACAATGAAGCAAAAGGTCGAGGCCCTGGACAAGGAGAACTTCACCTACAGCTACTCGATCATCGAGGGCGACGCGCTGGGCACCACCTTCGAGAAGATCAGCTACGAGGTGAAGATCACCGCATCGCCCGAGGGAGGCTCGGTGTGCAAGAACACGAGCAAGTACTTCACCATCGGCGAGGTGGACATCACTGAGGAGAAGATCAAGGCCGGGAAAGAGAAGGCGTCCGGGATGTTCAAGGCCATCGAGGCTTATCTCTTGGCAAACCCTGATGCCTATTGAGTAGATCTCATCGCTATCTTGGATTGTTCGCTGTACTGTGTGAAATATGTCTGGTTGTGCTAAATTCACAAGGAGAGAAGAAGAGTTTGGGTCACTCTGTGTTTGGAGTAAAGCTTGTGGGGCTGGTGAGCGTAGCCGTTCTTGTCTTTGCTGAGAATAAGAGAATGAAAGGTGTGGCAGGAATCTGGTGAACATAAATAGCGTATCAAGGGAATAAAAGTTGAATAAGCTTGATATTTTGTTGGTATCATGAGATTCTCTAATTTTCAATAAATTCCATAAAAGAATAGAATTCATGAGTAACGAATGAATAAATCTGAACTTATATTTCGAATTTGGATAAACATTTAAAATTATCGATGTGGTAGAATCTTTCAGAAATTATTATGCGTATGATCATTAATGAAAAATACATTCTTATTATATGTCAAGAAAGCTATCGAAAAGTAAAGTTAATGTGTTTAGGTTTTGGACTTATCTTATTGTAATGCTTGGGCTATTTGAAATTCTAGTAAAGCTGATTCTATCTTATCTCTTTGATGGGGACATTGGATTAGAGATCAAATGCTTCAACACTGATAATGATAAAAAAGAAAAAGAGAAGCAAATAATAACGGAAAAGCAGCAGCCTCCACCTCCCCCAAAACTTGTGACGACGAGCTGATATTGGGACACCCCGATTGCCGACCTAATTTTGACCGAGTCAAACTGTCGGTGCTAGTGAAGTTTGAATCAACCCATGAAAATGATTTCAAAAGGCCTTACTTCATACATTTGAATCAGATCCACCGTGACATTAGGGCATTACAAATGAAGAAATATATTATGTGATGTGTATATTGTGGGGATAAGTACTAAAAAAGTCATAAACCTATTGTATTTGTACCAATTCAATCCTAAACTTTTCAATCAGACCAATTCAGTTCTAAACCTTTTAATATTGGTATCAATTTAGTTCATCTGGCCAATTTTGGCTGGCCGATGCTGATGTGGACGTCTGCCGGTGACCAGATGTCGACGTGGCAATTTTTTATGATTTTTTTATGATTTTTTTTCAAATTTTTATTAATTTTTTTTTTTCCTTTTCGTCTTTTTTTCTTCCTGGCGGTGGCCGGCGAGGGTCGCAGCCCTCTCCTAAGGCTGCCCGGCGGTCGCCCGACTTTGGGCGAGGCCGCCTCGCCGGGGCCTGGGCGAGGCCGAGCGGCCCAGCCGCCGCCTAAGAAGGGTCACGGCCCTCGCTCGGCCGCCCAAGGCCGCGGGCGAGGCGGCTTTAGCCCAGATCCCCCGCCGGCGGGTTGGCGAGGGTCGCCGGCCTCACCCAAGGCCGCGGGCGAGGCTGGCCTCGCCCGATCTCGGCGACCCCGCCTTGTCGCAGCCTTGGGAGAGGCCGGGCGAGGGTCGTGACCCTCGTCGGCGACGGCGAGGGCTTTGCGGCCCTCGTCTAGTGGTCGACGAGCCTCCACGACCCTTGCCCGGCGACGGCAAGGGCTTTGCAGCCCTCACCCAATGGCCGACGAGCCTCAACGGAGGCTCGCCAGCCACCGCCAGGAAGAAAAAAAAAAAAAAAGGAAAAAGAATGAAAAAGGAAAAAGAATAAAAAAGAATAAAAAAGAATAAAAAAGAATAAAAAATTATAAAAATTGCGCATCGTCCAACATCCGGCGGCCCACGTTAGCGTCGGCCGGCCAAAATTTGCCGGATGGACTGAATTGGTAAAATAATAAAAGGTTTAGGATTGAATTGGTCCAATTAAAAAGTTTAGGACTGAATTGATACTAATGCAAGAGGTTTAGGACTTTTTTGGTACTTTTCCCGTATAGTGTGCGACAAGTTAACGTAATATCACCAACTAATTAAGTATTCTCATTTGCTACATATTAAACAAGACAAAATTCGATTAATACACTTTTCTTCGAACAAGGACATTTCGTTATAATATCTAATGGGCAAATTGTTAGATCGAACTCCACAACAATCATTTCAAAGGATGGCCGCCCATGTGAGCACGAGAATGTTCATCTTTTGGAACATAAACTTTGACATTTCAACATGAATCTGAAAGGGACCGAAATCATTTTCATGACCAAAAGAACAAAAGAGACCACCTTAATTCCGCTTTTTCATTCCTTTAGGCTGCAAATCCTTGACTCTCCTATTTTCCTCGATCGTGACTCTTGCCAAACCAACCCTACCTATTGACATAATTCCAACCATAATTAGGTGGCATTGACAGGACTCAGAGGCACTCTTCTCTGGGGTTATTTCTTTCTCATTGCCAATAGCCATGGGTGCAACCAGCTTCACACAAGAGCTCACATGCCCAATTGATCCGGCTCCCATGTTCAAGGCCTTGATTGTCGAGTCGAATACCCTGATCCCGAAGCTCCTGCCTCAGTTCATAAAGAGCGTGGAGCTGGTGCAAGGCGATGGTGGAGCTGGGAGCACTGAGCAAGTTAAATTTACACTCAACACTCATCGAGCAGGGAGTTTCATAATGTAATTGCAGCTAGTCATTTCAAGTATGTGAAGCACCAGATCGATGAGGTCGACAAGGAGAACTTCATGTGTAGGAACATGATGATCGAGGGTGACACGCTGGGTGACAAGCTCCAGTCGATCAATTACGAGGTCAAGTTTGAGGCCACCAGCGATAGAGGGTCGGTCTGCAAGATGATGAGCAAGTACAACAGCAAGAAGGCACTTCAAGTTGAAGAAGAGGTGATCTAGGCTGGGAAGGAAAAGCCATGACGTAGCATCACTTGTGTACACAATATTTTCTTGTGAGACCATCTCTCGCCTTGCTAACTTACGGTCCATCTCTTTGTTCACGAACAATTTCTTGGGAGGCATAACACGTGATTTCGGCAAGTACAGCCCTTCTCTGGGCATCGTCACCTTTTCGAACAACAGCTTCATCGGAGAACTGCTGCAAGATATATGCAGCGACTTTGCTCTTTGATATCTTGCGGTTGATGGGAATAACTTCACTGAGTTGCCGCCTGACTGCTTGAGGAATTTTCCGGGGCTAACGAGAGTCCGTCTGGACAGCAATCAGTTCACTACTGATATCATGAGTGCGTTCAGACCGAATCTGGACTTTATAAGCCTCAGCAACAGCCGATTTGTCAGGAATCTCTCTGCAGAATGGGGAGAGTGTATGAATTCTATGAATTTGCTGATAGATGGTAACAAAATTGCCAGCCGCATATCGTTGGAGCTCAGGAAATTGTCCCAGTTGCCTGTTCTGACTTCCTACGGTAATGAACTGACCAGGAAAATTCTCGACGAGATGGGAAATCTAGGGGAATTGATAAGGCTGAACTTGAGCAACAACCATTTGGCTGGAGACATTACCACCTCGTTAGAAAACTTATCGAAGCTAGATTATCTTGTGGCTTGAGCATTACCACCTCGTTAGAAATCCGGGTTTGTGAGGAAACACTACGGAATGTCTCCATGTGGCTTGAGCAGTAAATCGACTGACCATCGGAGAAAGGTTCTGATTAATGTGATTGTTGCGTTTGCTGCTTACTACTTCTCGTGACTCTTATTGCTCTGATTTTGGTGCTTTGGCGGTGAAACAAGCATCTCGATGAAGAGATAAGAAATCTTATGAAGTACGTGAAATCATATGGGAAAGGGGAACGGAGTTTGCATTCAACGATATTGCCAAGGCCACCAACGACTTCAGCGAAGCGTGCTGCATCGGAAAAGGCCGATTCAGGAGCGTTTACAAGGCCGAACAGGCCATCGGCCACATCGTCACTGTCAAAACAAAGTGGTGGTTGACCGCGAGGACATCATCCAATGTTTTCTGAACTTTGGCAAAGGTCTTGCATGGAGGAAGAGGAGCAGTTGAACTGGACTTGTGTCAAGAGAGTGAAGATTGTTCAATGTGTGGCTCACGCGATCGCCAAGAAAAGTGCCAAAAAAATTCTAAACCTTTTTTTGGTGCCGATTTAGTTATAAACCTTTTCATGTTGTGTCAATTCAGTCATTTCCGGCCAAAATTGGCCGGATTTTGCTGACTGGACGCTGGCCAGCTAACGTGGCCCGATCGGCGCTGATATTGACAACTTTTAATAATATTTTAATATTTTTTTGGTTAATTGAAGATATTTCTAACCATTGATTTACACAAGTGATCACGTGACTCGATTCCAATCGAGCGAAATCAGGCCATGTCTAAGTCAATCGTATTGGATTGCAGTTGGAACAACCTAAATGGCCCAATCGACACCATCAAGATCGTTGCTCATGATGTTGAAACTAGCGAGTTCTAAACGTGAATATTACTTTTTCTTACTTTGATAGGCAGTCAGTACAAGACAATGAAGCAAAAGGTCGAGGCCCTGGACAAGGAGAACTTAACCTACAGCTACTCGATCATTGAGGGCGACGTGCTGCGCACCACCTTTGAGAAGATTAGCAACTAGGTGAAGATCACTGCATCACCCAAGGGAGGCTCGGTGTGCAAGAACACGAGCAACTACTTCACCATCAGCGAGGTGGACATCAATGAGGAGAAGATCAAGGCCGGGAAAGAGAAGGCGTCCGGGATGTTCAAGGCCATCGAGGCTTATCTCTTGGCAAACCTGATGCCTATTGAGCCGATCTAATCGCTATCTTGTCTTGTTCACGGTACTGTATTAAATATGTCTGGTTGTGGTAAACTGAAAAGGAGACTCGAAGAGTTCGAGTCACTCTATGCTTGGAGTTAAGCATGTTGGGCCGATGGGTGCCGTTGTTCGTCTTTGCTGAGCAGTGGTTTTCGTGGAATTTTGTAAATTGGGCTACATGTGGAGTGTATCAAGGGTAAAAAAGTTGAATAAACTTGATGTTTTGTTGGTATTGTGAGATTCTCTAATTTTCAGTAAATTTCATGCAATGATAGACTTCATGAGTAATAAATGAAATGCCGAATGGCCAATAAAATCTCAAATGTCAGCCCAATATTTTGAATTTGGACTAACATCTAAAACTATCGATGTGGCACAGTCTTTCATAAACCGCGATATATATGATCATTAACCATAAAGTACATTCTTATATTATGTGAAGAAAGTTATAAGGAAAAAAAAAAAACCATAGTTGAATGTGTTTGGGATTAAAAAAAAAAGTGTTTGGGGTTTGGACTTATCTAATTGTGACACTTGGGCTATTTGGCATTCTATTTAAGTCTATCTTATCTCTTGATGCTCAAAAATCAAAGTTCGCTCTTATGCTCATATATAATGAGAATGTCGACAATATGACGACGAGTTCATGAAAATCAATCACTTTCGATTTGTCAACATCAACAAAACATCTTTGTGAACTAGGACGCCATATAAATCCTTAATTTATTAAAATGTTTAGATTTTAGTAGGGCTAGCAAAATGGGTCCCAACCTATTTTGTGAATCAGATTTAATGAGCATCGGGAAGTCAATAGATGATTGATTTGGTACTTTTTGTACTTGTACTACAAGTTTTCATAGTCGTAACTCTATAATTTGATTTGGAAGATCCGTTGAAAAAATAGAAAAAAAGAGGCTCTATATTTGAGTAGCATTATTTTTCATGCTACTTGAGAAGAGAACAATTTGCAACATCAATCTATCAATCTAGCAAGACTTCTTGAATGTCCGTTCTTTATGAAAAATACTTCTCATCCTACCATAATTAATTGAAACATTTAATCCCCCAGGATGTCGAAAGTGACAAATAGATCATTATGTGGAATCGACTTGATGAATGATGATATGATGATGGTGAGCACACTTTACTATCTCAATGTAATTTTTATATATAAATATTTGCATAGATCTCCAAGTACCATCCTCGCTGCTAAGGTTTGATGGTATTTAGATGAGGTGCAGTAAGGACTACAATTTGGTGGACACATGTCGCAATCTAAAAATGGAAATAACAAATAAATTGGGAGAATTACCAAAAAGTCTTAAATCCATTACAATTGTGCCAATTTAGTTCTAAACTTTTTGTGATTGTGTCAATTCAATCTATTCAGCCAATTTTGGTTGGCTAGCGCTGATGTGGACGCTGGCCATTCGGTTAACACTGACGTGATAATTTTTGATAATTTTTAAGTATTTTTTTATTTTTCCTTTTATTTTTTTTCTCTTCTTCATTCTTTTGCTTTCTTGACGAGCCTCATTGGCCACAAGTGAGTCCTTGGGGCTGCGCGCGAGGCGGCTTCACCCAGATCTAGGCCAGGCCATGACAAGATTGGCCTCGCCCAGGGTGCGGATGCTGATATGGATAATTTTTACAATTATTTCAAACTTTTTTTTATCCTTTTTTTAGTTTCTTTTCTGTTCTTCTTTTTTTTTTCTTCCTTTGTCCCTCCATTAGTCTGTGCCCCAGCAAATCCATCAGCCCTTGCAATCGCTGGCGAGGGCATTGGGCCCTTACTATCAATCACCGAAGCCATGGATTGGCCAATGGCTGGCGAAGGGGAATAAGAAAAAGAAAAAAGGAAAATATAAAAAAGGAAAATGAAGAAAATGAAAACATGAAAAAAAAAAAAATTGAGAATTTTTTTTTTTTAAATTACTAAAATTGTCCACCTCAATACTGGTCATGTGCCATAGGATGGCTAGCGTCTACGTCAATGATTTTCAGTCAAAATTGGTCGAAATGACTATATTGGCAAATCGTCAAGATGTTTAAAATTAAATCAATTAATTTAAAAAAATTATAACTCAATAGACATTCGTACAATGGGATCCTTTTTATTTTTTGTAATTATCTATGTTCACTGTCGAATAAATAGGTCCATAATCACTTTAGAGTTATATTCTACGGGTCAATACCAACCACCTTTGAAATAAAAATCAGAGATCAGAGGAGGAAAATCACATATCCAGACTTTTCTGTGCCCGCTGCTCACTAGATTATACCTCGCCACGAATCAAACACCAAAACTCATTTGCATGCACAGAAATTGGGCGCCTAGGAGGGAGAAGTGAGTTCGGTGTTTGATTCTATTTTTTTGTGAGTAGTGAAGAGAATTATTTTGTTATGGTTTTCTTCACCCAACTCTCGACTCAGAGAGTAGGCGACGAGAATTTGAGAATTATTTTCTTTGCACACCAGATAGGTAAGTGAGCGCTTAGGATTTTGTGACTCGAGAGTGCCGCAAATTGGACTGATTCGAAGTAAATCGGACGTGGCCACTCCAGACAAGTGATTTCATAAACCCATGAGCTTCCACATGTTCAAAGTTAACAATTTAATTCCAGGGCGATGAAACGGATGAAATGAGCCATTCATCCATTTAATTTACATGAAGTGTGTATCACTTTGAAATTTCAGGGAACTACAATTAATCGTTCTAAAAAATTGAATTATTAGACGGATGCAATGTTTAATTCAAATACTTTAATCACAAATACTTTTATACTCATCTTCACTCATAAACTTGAATTGATCTAAGATTGAAACATGAGAACATATAATAGATGAAGCAAATAGGACCCGAAAATGTTTGAACTTAGAATCTCTGCTTTAATAACATATGAAATTTGATGGAATTATATCCAACAATTCTAATAAGTTAAGTTATTAGAGAAACACATGGTTTAGCTTACATACTTTAACAATCACCTTTGGTCTGACATAAAGGAAAGCAACCGTAGAGTGAGTCACACTCACCAAGGAAAACATATATTATTACTACATATTACAGATAATATGGAATGATCAATTCAAATCAGTGACTTGGAGGATGTGACGCATCCTCATATTTTGCTTTCGCAGAGTCATCGGTCCTCGATTCACCGGCAACATCCACAGGCGGACTAGCTAAGGTCTTCTTCTCCGTTCTGTTATCTTCCGCGTCATTGTCATCATAAATGTACGTCTCAACTCTCCACAAATAAATGTAAGCGAGAATAAGCCAGAATGTTAGTTGACGGAGAGGACGACCGCAGATTTTAAGGATGGGAGGCTTCTCTAACAATTTAGCAAATGAGATAATGAGGAGGAACACGAGTCCCAAATAAAATATGGTGTTGGCAAGCCACGGGAGTTTGCCAATGGTCAAGGTGACACCAGTTAGGAAAGCGGTGGACATCGCCGGGAGTGCAATTTGTAGTGGTAGCGTTGTGCGCTCGAATGCAGCGACTGCAACATTGACATCAACTGTTTGCGCCCAGATGAGGTTCACGACCACAGTCATTGAGCAGAACATCGCGATGGTGTTGCAAATCGCGAAAGCCTGGAACAGTCTATTGTCCAGCATTGTAGCCATGCCCCGGTCATCTTTGGAGGCTGTGTCCGAGCTGTTAAATCCTCCAGGAACTGCAAAACCAGCTGCGAAACTCACTGTGGCTACAAGCGTTGCCACCACCATACGGGAATTGATGTAATCCTTGACGATGTCCCTGCTCGGCATGCTTTTGCGCGAGCGGACTACTGATAACTCTTCATCTCGAGCTTTCGCTCTAAGTAGGAGTAACTCTTGGTTTCCAACTGGACCTTTTCCCACGAGCGAGCAAGCCAACGCCAGGCATGCCAATTGCTGAGATCGTAAGCATGTAAAAAGGAAAATAAGAACAAACTTATACCATATTGATAACGGGAATGAACTCTGGAAACGTTTGCTTCTAAAGATGCAGTTTCTGCTCTTTTTGAAGAATTAGCACAAAACTACCAAGTTCTAGACGAAAAAAGAGGCGTGAATGGAATTTATGTGGGCAATTATTTCATAGGTCGACAAAATGATAATGTTATGAGATTGTGCTACATTTGGAGCGGTCAAATTTGTCACATTGACCCCTGGCCTTTTATGAAAAACAGAATGCAACCTTGACAAGCCCTGCCTTTTTATTCATGACCGTATTCACAGGCTCAATTAAACGAAATATATAAATTGTTATCTCCGTGTTATGAACGACATGTTACTTGTTTCTAATTGCAGAGAAATTCATGATCACAAATTTTAATTACCTCCTATCAAGACTAAATTAGGGACTTGCAGAACATTTATCCGAGAGGAGTCTCGGCTATTCTAGAAATTTGATCAATACTTCTACTATCTAGTTGGCTGGGAGACATAATGATTTGAATACAAGATCTGCCTTAACTAATGCATCAGTCTACGAAATCTCCAGTAAGTTAATAAATAAAATAGTGATTGTTCATGTTACCTACATGCCGAATCTTATACCCCTCTGCCTTGTGTCGTCGTTGAGCAATGTCAACAGCCAACAAGCATTCCTTGTTGAAAAGGCTGAGTTCAATTCCGTCATTCCGCATAAGATCAATCAAAGCAGCGGGCTGTGAATGCATTGCAGCCAAGTGCAAAGCTGTATTTCCATCATTATCTGGTGCATTTAACATCCAACTTAGAATTGGATCGCTGAGTATATATCTCACTACGGAGACTCTCCCATATTTTGCAGCGATATGAAGAGTGTTTTGCCCTTGCCCATTTGGAAGTATCAAATCTTTCCATAGCTTATCGATAGGTAAAACATAACCCATCTTGCTCGCAATATGAACGGGGGAGATCTCCATTCATGTCCCGTTCTCGGGTCAAATATTCAGTTTCTGGTCGTAAGAATTCGAATACCCAGGCGTGATTCAGGTGAGCTGCTAAATGGAATACATTGCCCCCGTTGGAGTCGGTCATTGCGAATAGCTTCATGTTTTTCTTGAGTATCAGGTCGAATAAATCTGGGATCAGGAGCTCCAAATTAGGATGGTTGGAGCTTGGTTGGTCTCGATATATTTAAACCCATTTTGGAGTAAGGACATCTTTGACGTGCCTTAATCACTACTAGTATTGATAGTCGACAATAACAGAATAGATTGCAATACCAAAACTAGTTAATGACATCGACAGGTACTTAAGATTTCACTATAAAAATCTTATTAAATGACAGCAATTTATATGGCATTTCCACGACGTGAAGTATCTATAGAGTCGGCAGACGTAATGCAAGTGAAGTATCTATAGAGTCGGCAGACGTAATGCAAGCTAGGGCAAGATCAAGAAAAGGAAAATGATCTTTTCATATTATGTCCGTCGAATTCTAGCAAGTATCAAGCAGACTTATTTAATTGTCGAGAACATTGCAATAGCCTCCACAAATCCCCCTTAAAATTGTTCTACCCTCTCTAGATTGAACGTCATCTTCTTCGTAAAGGTATACGGCACTTATTCAGCTCAATTAAGAGATTAAGTATTTACCAAAACTTGTGAGTAAAATCTAAGTAAAATTTGTGACCAGAATATATTTCTAAGATAGTAGAGCTTATAAATCACAAATTACAGAAATGAAAAGGCTCCACCAAAAGAATTTTTTTTTTTTTTGCCCCAACTATGAAAATTCGGAGGTGCTAGTAAAGAGGTTCAATAATGTGAGAAAGGTGCTTCAATTGTTTGAGAATATTCCAACGGTGTTTGAGGATTGTGGGTGGCCATTGGACTTCAAAGACAGGCGAGAGTCATTCAGAGATAACCTCATCCTTGGGGATTGTGCTACTCAATCCCATTATATCCTGTGAATGGACCAAATATATTTTGTGAAATTTTAGTGATTCTGGGAAAGATATTTTTACTCAATAAATCACATTATATGTTCAATCTTGCATGTGCATTGCATGGAGTCATATATATCCTAGCTATAACCACTACATATTTAAGCTGTGATGACACAACACAAAACAAAACGAGTCTCATTTCACCGCCAGAAAAATTACATCCATAATACTAAAAGTTCAGTGAACTTTGCAAATTAATCTAGACTGTTGTAACATCTACATAAATATATAATGATTTTTTCTTTAATAATTGTCTCTAAAAGTGATTTATAGGGCTCTTATTTGTAAGGGATTGATTATTTTCCTCACAAAGAGTGTTTTTCTTCCACTTTCCAATTATTTTGCTTCAAATTAGGATTTATGTTTGCCTCTTATACCACGACTTTTGTTCAACAAAAGAGGCATTAATTTTATTGAAATTAGTTCTAATGAGTTTAAAAAACTGCAAATGAGCAATTATTGAAAATTCTTACATTTCTATAATACTTCCTATAAAATATACTCTAATAATATTGTTAAGTACATATAGAAATTTCACGAGTCATATAACAACGATAATTAGGAATTTTCTAACTATCGTTGAGCCTCCTATATTTTACATTAAATATAACATGAATTAAGAATTTCACATTTATTCTATTCAAAAGGAGAATTTTTTATGAAATAGAATAATATTTCACCAATTATTTATAATAAAAACATATTTCAGTTTTACACAAATACAAAGAAAGGTGCTCGCATGACGGATGCCGTCATTCTTGAAATCAACGGAGCAATTTAGGCCACAAATTTCAATATGGGTAACTGGATACATTCCATATACATTAGTGAAAGAGTGAAAATTGTCCAAAATTTTCTAAATATATTGCACTTATGCCAATTCAGTTATAAATTTTTTAATTTTGTCAATTCAGTTATAAACCTTTTTTACTTTTGCTAATGGAGTTCATCCGGCCAATTTTGATAGGAATTCATTGACGTGGACACTAGCGGTGTTTTGTAGGACAGTCGGCACTAATGTAAACAATTTTTAAAAATATTTTTTTTGATTTTTTTTGATTTTTTTTTTTAAATTTTTTTTTTCCTTTCTTCTTCCTTTTGTGCCAGCCACCGACTATGGCCGAGCTAGCTAGCCTCATATGCCTCAGGTAAGATGTGGCCGAACAAGGGGGCTCACCCTCGCCCAGGCGATCTCGCCTAGTTTGGGCGAGGGTTGGTCTCGCCTAACCTAGGTGAGGCCGACCCTTGCCGGGGCTTGGCCTTGCCCAGCCAAGCATCACTTATGGTGGGCAAGGTCAACTCACCCAGCCATGGCCAGTAGCTGGCCATCACCGGTGGTTGGTAGCCGGCCACCAATAAAAAGAAGAAGAAAGGGGGAGAAAGAAAGAAAAAAGAAAAAAGAAGAAGAAGGAAAAAAGTATAAAAAATTTCTAAAAGGATTAAAATATTAATAAAAATTATCCATGTCAATGAATTCCGGTCAAAATTAGCCGAATACATTCAATTGACAAGAAGTGAAAATGTTTAGCATTGAATTGGCAAAAGTGCAATAGGCTTAGGACTTTTTGGATAATTTTCCCAAGTAAAAGAATATTACTAGATTTAAAGAAATAACCTTACCTTATTTAATTGATATGAACCTTAAAAAAAGTGCCTATCTACAAAAGCCCATGGCAACGCTCGATTCATTCCACAACGTCATCTACTTTTACATTCAATGAAGAATAAACTGAACTATTATTACGAGATTTCAATCAGTAGTACTTCAAAAAAGGATTTTTATATGTTGGACAGTAAGAATAAGGAATATTTAGTAAATCCAATTTCAATGGGATCTTTTGTATAGTTTCTAAAGTGCTTATTAGAACTATGAGCTGATAAACTATGAAACAGCCCTTCTACATACATGTTCATTGTTCACTACATGAAACGTGGTTAAATATGGTAGAATTAGGTTTAATTGTATTATAAAAAATAAGTTAAGCGATTTATAAATGGATTATGAACGTTACGTGTGCAGGTCGACTTCTATAATCTATTCAACGAGTGCAACGTAAGTTTAGACACATACATGTATTGGGTATGCTAATTTATTATTTGCATTACACAATACATTGTTACGCATTTTCACTTCGTCTATTTGAAATTGTTTTGCATGTTCAGTTCAAATAGAGAGCCTCAAACATGTTACGTCGTGCAATGCAAATAATAACATGTGCTTGGATTAATAAATTGGGACATGATAAACATAAAGTTACTGCATCTAGGGTTGGAATTATACTTGATAGGAAAAATTGTCCAAAAAGTCTTAAATCTATTGTATGATAATTCAGTTTCAAATCTTTCAATTGTACCAATTTAGTCATAATAATTTTAATAATTTGCCAATTTAGTCATAAATCTTTTAATGATTTGTCATTTTAGTCATTCTAGTCAATTTTGTTGGAAATCATTGGCATGGCGGTCTAGTAATACTAACTGTCCTATATGGCATAAACAATGGTAACGCGGATAATTTTTGCCGCCTTCGATGGCATTTTTTGGCCTTTTGTACCGTTGGCGAAAAAAGAGTTGCAGCACAGAGAGAGAGAGAGAGAGAGAGAGGTGCATAATTGCTGGTGAAACTCAATTATTTTTTTGGCCTTTCGTACAGTTGGCGAAGAAAGAGCAGCTCAGAGAGAGAGAATAAAGCTACTTTTGGGGCATAATTACTGGCGAAAAGTCAATTTTTTTAGTTTTCTATTTTTTTTTCTTTTTTCCTTTCCTTTGTCTTTTTCTTTTTCTAATTTCTTTTTTTTTCCTTTTTCCCTTCTCTAACCATCAATAGTTGACGCCTAGTGGAGGTCGAGCAAGGGCAACGGTTGCTCTACGCTAGGGTCGAAGGGCAGCTCTCGCTTGAGGCTAGTAGAGGGAAAAAAGGATAAAAAAAAAAAGAAAAGGAAAAAAAATGCAAAAAAAATAGAAAATATATTGTAAAAAAGCCACATAAGCGATCAACATCATGTAGGATGGCTAGCTTTGACTAGATTTCAAGTAGAAATTGATTAGAAGGAATAAGTTAGCAAAGCTTTAAAAAGTTAAGGACTAAAATAGAAGTCAAATTGACACAATTGACACGTTTTTAACTGAATTGACAACCGTACAATAAGTTTAGAACTTTTTGGATAATTCTCTCTATTTGATATGACTGTAACACCCGAATCCCATCTACCAATCTGATGATCAATGAGCGCTAGCTGCGCTTTTCAAGTAGTAAACTTGGGATACATGGCGTTAGCAACCAAAAAATTCCACAAAATTGATTTTTGTGCATCTGATGAATTTTATCTCAATATTTTTAATGGTCAAGGTAATTTAGGCTAGACTACGGTATCCGCTTTTCTGCAAAGATTATGATAACTATATTCATTTATTTTTTAAAAATCAGAAATCTCTTTCTTTATTTAGATCCACGTTTGTTAATTTCTTAAAAACCTATTGACTGTTTGTTACAAACAAATTATCGATTTACGATGTTCCATCAATTTGCTAAGAGTGACGGAACCTTCACCTCCTCTTTTTCCAATGAAAAAATCACGCCAGCGCAGCCTACAGGTTTGCTACCAGTTTATAACTCATGCCCTAAACTATCCTTTGTTCGTTTTGATTCATGGCTCTCAGTCGCTTCAAAAATGGCGTCATTGTTAGATTCCAGATTTTCATGGTCATCAATCTTAAATGTGTGCACTTCATAGCTTTTCTAATCAAAGATCAACAACACATGAGTTTCTAGTGAAGTGGTTGTATTTGTAATATTTAAGCTGATCTATTATGCTCTAATGTGAATAATTTGTTTATAATGCGGCTAAACCGATGGGTATCCAACTACTTTAACAAGCAGGGTAGGGAATTTTAAGTAAAAACCGGTAAGGGGTTCTGGTAAGAGCAAAATGTTATTGTGCAAATTTGGGACGAGTCAGTCCAGAAATAGATAAATATATTTCCACATAAGCAGATTTAGGTACGTACCGCGTCGTGAACGTATAATGGCACCATGAATGGGTGGCAAGCCTTCTATTTTTGATGGTTCCAATGAGAGTGAAAATAAAGCCACATGTACAGCGGTGTCGTAAATGTCAAGGGCTAGGTACAGGGGAGATTTCTCACTCGCGTTCTTCCAGTACACGGGCTCCAAATCTTCCCTCAACAAATAGCACACCAAGTTGGCGTGACCTTCGCGCACGGCTATGTGCAAAGCGGTGTTTCCCCATTTGTTCTTCATCCTCAAGAGGTCTCTTGCCCGGCGAATCAACATCTCTGCAGCTCTAATAGATCCCCCAAAAAGAGCGACGTTGTGGAGTGGGCTATCTCCCTGATCATCTTGGGCGGTTATGAGGTGGTCACCAACATAATCAACCAGAAGCCTTAGGATGTCGTCCTCCTCGGTTGCTACTGCCACGTGGAGCAGTGATATGTTGCGGTCCAATCGGCAATTAAAAACGGCAGACCAATCGATGTCCCGCAACAATGGATCATTTACATTGATCATGGAAAGGAACTCGTCAACATTGCCGCGTATGATGCCATGCAGCAACTTTCGAGCATATTCGTAAGTTTTTTTCGGATCTTGTCCCCCCGCGGAAGCCGCCAATGCATTATTCATGATCTCCCGTCGACCTCTCCACATTTCTTCTTCAGAATCCCTTTCATCCTTTGACACTTCCGTTAAAGGTCCTCTTTCATCCTTCTTTACCTCCTCCGCGATCGAGTTGTTCATTCCACCATCCTCCACTTCTATAGACAGCTCTCCTTCCATTGATCCCAAGCTGTGCAAGTAATCTAGTTATTGAAAAGGAACATGGGTCGTGAAATAGACGTTATATCAATTAAGTATTGAATAATGCATCCATCTAATTATCTAAACTTCTATAATAGCTAATAGTGCTCCTTCATAATTTCATATGGCATCAAAACTAGAAAATTTCGAGTTTTTGTAAAAGACAAATACATGCTACATCTTGATGGGATAATTTAAAGCTGAAACACTCACTAACACAACACAAAAAAGAAAAGGAGACAGATATCCATTTGTTTATTTCACCTTTATTTCACCTTATCGAAAACAATTACAGGACTCGACTTTTATATGCTTCACACGTAACTCTTAAACTAAATGACTCATAAATATAGCTAATGTTCTAAGGTGATAAAATCCTAAGAACTCACGAAACATTGATTACACTTAGAAACATGAACAGTCATGAAATAAAAATACGAATAGACTTCTCAAAAACAATGCTAGAATAAAGAATCTAATTAACTCGAGCATCGGACAGTCATCTGTATCAATTCCCCAAACAAAATCATCGGTATCAAATTCTGGAATATCGGCATTGACAACCATTAATATCAGTAACTTCTCCATTGACATCAGCAACTCGTAGTCGATTGAGGACATTTATTAATTTGGTTTAATTTCTAACACATCTCATATGCAACTCCCGGCCTCCTAGCACCCACTTTTATCTCCTAAAAAGTACAAATTGAAGCCCGTAGATAAACTTAAGTGAATAACTAAATCTGGTCTCTAAAAGAACGCTGTTGGTTTTCACCACGCAATCTGGCCTTGACGACTCTGTAATCTTGCCAACTAGTAGATCAACTGCTGTCCTTGAATCGGTCTCTAGGATGATTCTTCAGATTTTGATAATTCGCCAATCAAATTTGTGATGGAAGAAAACCACGATCATTTTTTCCGGTGGCGGTGCTAAAAGATTTTCTCCGTGGCGGCGACAAGAGAAGAAAAATTATTTTTTAATACCGAGAAATTTCATTCACGGTCCTAAAGTTTGATATTTGCTGCAGTTATGCTATTGATCTCTTGAAATTAGATTTTGCACTGCCAACCTAATGTTATGTGGTCAGTCCACTACTACTATTTGTGTCAATTATTGACTAAATTTTTTTACGTGTAATTGATTTAATTTACAACATCGTTAAAGTCACATGATTGACAAGCAAAAAATGTAATGTAAGAATATTGTTGGAGCTTAGATCATGTGCAATAATAGTAACTTAGATTCAAATAAATGTAAGAAAACTAAATCTGAACATGATAAAACTGAATCGTGACGTAATTATGTAATCAACATCGATAGTCCAAAAGCCATCCAAAAATGTTGTCAAATTTTGCAATGAAAATGCTTGTGTCAATGATGTAAAAGTTCACGGATAGAATTCTAAATTTATTTTATCTCTATTTGCACATGTAACGCTCTAGCTGGATGAACTCTTTTTAGCCATAACTTTCATTGATGGATCACACAAATATTAACATCACTCGTATTTGATTTTGATTGAATTTGCATATTGATAATGCCCATAATCTATGACCTGTTAATTGAAAGTATGATTGGAGGAAAATATTACCAGTAGACAAAACTGACCCATTGAAACTTAAAATATAAAACAAGGGCACCATGTAGTAGCCCACAAAATGTGCCTAATACGTATACGTATTTCCAATAGCATACAGGGCTTTGACAAGGAGGTCTATATGTCAAACCCATGGTATTTCGATATATAATCAGGCATCAACCCCAAGTCTCTTTTACATTTCTACTCAATAGTTGTCGCAGTTTCAGTAATTCAAACTCCAATTCGTCAGATTTCTGTGTTTCGAGTATTCAACGGAATCAAATTCTTCAGAATAATATAGTCAGTTGTGTACAAACCTCATGACATGTCGATCAACAAAAAGGGAAAAGATAAAATTTCTTAGTTAAGTCAATGGCCCTTATTGAGATATAAGGACGTGTCATCCTTAATGTAAGGATTTGAAAATAAGTGTAATTGCAACATTGTTAAGCAATCGGTAAGTCTTTCTTTACTAATTGCTTTTCAGTTGAATACGAGCACAATTTTTAGAGTCACACAGTCTTAAAAATTGGCCAAGTGTTCGACTGCCTAAAATTTGGATTTCTAATAAAAGATTTAACCCTAAACAATGAGTTGTGCTAATTAACGGGGCTGGCTTCCATTTCGAGGAGCTCTGAACTAGGTCAAACTTCAAGAAGAGAGACTCTTTCATATGATTCTTTTATTTATTTATTTAACTATGGCAGCCATAGCACAACATGAATCAATGAAAAGGATTTGTTAGCATCGATTTGCAATTCGCTCATATTCTGAATAAACCTCTTGATAACAATACGTTCTAGCTTGATGGATGAAATCGGTGTTTGTGATTCTTTTGGTTAATGTTCACTTTCCTTTATATTAATTTTTCCGGAATATACTTTGTAGAACAATTATGTATATAAATAAATGAATGCTTTTGCTTATATGGTTTTCATCCCTGGGCATCTGATGTTAATGCTTTTTTAAGAAACAAGAAGGGGGAGAAGCACATAATCAGGGGGAGTATCACACTCTGTGTACATATTAAGGGGAGTTTATTATGTTTTGCAGACATATTTGTATGGTCTATTAAAATGTCGCATGTAGAAGCATGCATGAATCATCTCTGGTTTTACAGTCAAATAGTTCTGCAGAATATGCATGCTTATGTGCATAACTCACTCTTATTGAAGGAATGGTATAGGTTTGTCATTGTCGAAAATGGAGAAACTGCTTGGAAAATATACTAAAAGGATTATGATAATATCAAAATTTAGCCCAAGGATTTAAAGAATTCATTTAAGTGTGCAAATGTTCATGTTTAAACCATACAGAAGCTTGGTTCGGATTTTGCAAGTACATAAGTAAGATTTTACTATGTCAGGAAAGCTTATGGAGGAAAGGTGTAGAACCAAACTAGGTTATGCAAAGCAGTCAGATTTTTTTAGCGGGCGCTCTTCATGGATAGATTTAATGACTATTGGAGTTCCTAAATCAAAGCCCCAAGTCATAGCAATAAAATGTGACATCCCAAGATTAGTTATGCAAAAAAAAGGGACTAATTCGCTCAGAAGGTTGGTGAAACAATATGATTAAAACCCTCATTAATAGAAGATCAGATTGATGGCCTAGATTGTAACAAGGTTTTATACATGTGTTTTAAAGGAATTTTGGTGAGATTTTTCTTTTTTAATTGAAGATTAGATAGATATAACTACTACAAGAGAATTTAAGTATTATTGGGAGACTTTTAAGTTCGTGTCTTTCGTAAATTTGTAATACTCATTTTAGTGTTGTTTCTAATTATTAGCAAGAGGGACAAACCCATTCGTAAACATATGAAAAGGGTGGTTTTATATACTTAGAGTGAACACTATTTTTCTAGGGAAGAGATAAATTGTAGAATGGGCTCTTTGTAAACAGTTGGAGGTGTGGTACATAATTTAGAAAAGGACCTTTGTATCGTGTGAACAAGGTGTGAGGATGGCTATTGGAGGGTCCAAAAGTTACTTAGTGTACAGCGGGATTGCTGTAGAAGGAAGTCAAGTTCTCTGTGGCAGAAAGTTCTATCCTTGTAACGAGTAATTGTCTAATGAATCCTAGACTTATTGTATGGATACTAATTCGGTCATTAACTAGACTTTCGTGTGAAATTTCAATCTAGTCTTTTCGCCAATTTTAGCTGAAAATCGTGGGTATAATGGTATGCTACATAGGACGGCCAACGATGATGTCACGTCAGAAATTTCCGGCGAAAAATGACTGGAAGGAATATGTTGGAATTTTATACAAATATTTAAGATTAAATTGGCAAAATTGAAAAGTTTAAGACCGATTGAGTAATTTTCAAAACAAGATGGTATTTGTCCTCTTGGCATATCTAGTAGAGTTCAGTCTATTTGGGCTATTAGAGCTTGAAAGAGGAGTATGTATACCCAAATCGAACTTTCATAATTCTCATTTTGCAATTTTTCTTTCTCTAAACTTTTTAGTTTGTCCTGTTTAAATTGCTAGTATACTTGGTAGTAGAAGCACAATTTTTATAGGGGTAGGTTTTACAAAATTGATTTTTAATATCTTGAAAAATCAAATCACCCCCCTGTTACGGGGGTAACAAATTTCCTTAGAATTGGACCAACGTAGAACACATGATCTTGGTAAAAAAAGTAATAATAATTATGATCATGACAATTCGACACCCAAAAAATCATAATTACGCCATTTACAAGAAGACCTCTTGTTTAGTGAAGAGGCCATCCAGACGCAAATTGTAAAAAAGGCAATTAACTCTCATACGTCAGAGGGACGACTTTACTACTCCATTTTAAAACATTTGGATATTTTTCATGCGGATAAATTCCTGAAAGAATTGCTGAGTGTTAAAAAGTTATTGATTAAAAAAAAAAGTATTACCTGATTTCCATATGACTTATTTATAACTTAATAGCACTTTTGTGAAAGACCAACTTTTTCTTGATAGTCTGCAAATTCTCACTTTAATTGACTTAGAATTTTCGCTGTGAACATGTAAGGTTTTCTCTTTTGGGTGGGCTGCAAATTCAAATTATGCTCACAACAAACTAAAGATGACCAGATTTCTCAGGGCAATCTAGAAGCTGGGGTGAGGCAGAATTAGCAGTAACTAAATGCAGATCAAAGTTACCTAATCCAAAGAATTAAACATTCTTATATCAAGCTAAATGCAATTACAAAAAGCCATGTGATGTTTGAATGTGCATGCATAGCTCAGAAAGCATCAAAACAATGATGTTCGAGTATCCTTAAAGAGTCCGATCCCATAAGACAGGAAAACCGTCGCCAAAACCCAGATCTAACAGAACATGGAAGCACATGAAGCATATCATAGGACAGAAGCCATGAGTCAAGAAATCAAAGCAACAAAACCTGAAGAGTAAAGAAAGGCTGCACAGTGGTCCGTCGATCGGGCGCAATGGTGCGTTAGTCGGGTGCGTCGGATGAGGGGTCGGAGGGAGAGAGAGTCGGGTGCAAAAGAGAGAGGGAGCCGGGAGAACAGGGGAGAGAGAACGCGCGCTCTCTCTCTCAAGAGGAAGAGCCAAATATATTTCAAAATTGGCCTGACAACGCGGGCTTCTCTTCTCTTCCAAGGAAGTTGACCTGACAACGTGCGCCCAGGTTGGACATGTGCGTCGCCAAAACCCAGATCTAACAGAACATGGAAGCACATGAAGCATATCATAGGACAGAAGAGAACGCGCGCTCTCTCTCTCAAGAGGAAGAGCCAAATATATTTCAAAATTGGCCTAACAACGCGGGCTTCTCTTCTCTTCCAAGGAAATTGGCCTGACAACGTGCGCCCCACGTTGGACATGTGGCGCAATTTGAGTAGCAGACGTAGTCAATATTTTCTCGCATAATTCCTGGTGAAAGTCAATTATATTTTTTGGCCTTTTGTACAGTTGGCGAAGAAAGAGCAGCTCAGAGAGAGAGAATGAAGCTACTTTCGGGGCATAATTACGAGAAAATATTGGCTGAGTTTAACCCTCCACGTAGGCGTAGGGTAACACCATTCAGAAGGTGACACGTGGCTCCACGTGGAGATGGCGTCAGAGATATTCAAAATCTGCGCGCGCCGCTCCCGGGCCCACCACCGACACTCTCTCTCCTCTCGCGACGCCCGCGACACTGTCGACTCATCTCTCTCTCCCCCTTTCTCCGTTCCGTTCCGTTGCGGGGGAGAACAAAAACGAACCTTCGTTCTCGCCGACGCTCTCTCTCTCCCAGCACACGACTCCTCTCTCTCTCCCCGCTCTCTCTCCTCGTTCTCGCCGACGCTCCTCCGCACGACGCCGACGCCCCTCCTCCTCCGCCTCCACAGGTTGCCGGCAACGCCGACGCCCCTCCGCCGGTTGCCTTCGTCGCCCCCGACTCCGACGCCGACGCCGACGCCGACGCAGCCTCCGCCCCGAACCCTAGTCGACGCCGACGCCCCGCCGACGCTCCTCCGCACGACACCGACACCCCTCCTCCTCCGCCTCCACAAAGGGTTGCCCGCGACGCCGACGCCTCTCCGCCGGTTGCCTCCATCGCCCCCGACTCCGACGCCGACGCCAACGCCGACGCAGCCTCCGCCCCTGAACCCTAGTCAGACGCCGACGCCCCTCCGCCTCCGCCTCCGCCCTCGGGCCCCTCCCCTTCCTCTCCCCCGTCGCCAACTCCGTCGCGTCTTGCTATTCCAGGTGAGCGCCGCTTCCGATTCCTTTCTCCGCTCGCTCGCTCACGAACGACCAGCCTGAAAGTGAATGTGCTTTCCTGGGAGATTCTCTCTATCGACTGAACGTACCTCGAGGTGTCGGCGGATGTTTGTGCTGGTCGGTGCGCAATGTTTGAAAGAGCGGCGACAGCTTTAGGTTCAGACTATGCCGCGATATGCATTTTGTTTTTTGAAAATTTAGTGTGGACTTAGGAATGCTTGTGAAATTTGAATCCGTGATGGCAACTGTAATGTATGACGCCTATGTTAGGATCGGGCAATGACTGAAATCGTATATGACCTTGTCTATTGTAGTTGCTGCCAAAATGTTCGCTTGAGATTGTGAGGAACCTATCTGTTGTTCACGCTTGGTTGATGTTTAAGGCATGTGATTAATGGTTTCGTTCAACGAGATGCTGATGAGAAGTGTTTGTAACTGAGTGTTAAGTCATCTGTCCCTTTGCCTTCGGTCTTTTATTTATTTGCTGATTAAACAATGATGAACTTGGAGAAGATGAAAGATGTTCAGGGAATCAGTTAGCTGTTTCTGATGTGCACGTGCATGTGCGGATGTGAGTGTTTCCATGTGTTTTGGGCAAGCGTCAGCAGCTTCTTGCTTTTTGATGGTTTTGGGCAAATATTCTGGAGAGAGAAGTGGTTTTTGACAAGGTGCGGCAGTACATACTGTTACTTTAGTATTGTTTCAGATATGGAGCTTTAACTTAATCCTGGAAAGTTGCTCGAATGGAATATTTGATATTCCTCAATGCTTAGAATATGCCACTGCCTATCTTTGATTCTACTTGAGTGGGGACCTGAATGATGAGTCCAGGTGGGCTTAATGAGTTTAGATAAAAAGTGGTTTTGGCATTCAAAATGAAAATGGCACTTTTAGGATTGTAGTCTTGCACTCATGTAGCTACCTCGATCTAACTATTAGCCTGATTGGGTGCTTTTTCTTGTATTTCTTATAAATTGATTTGATTTATCTACTTGCTTATATATTCAGGATCCTTAAAGTTTCCACTAAAGAACTGTGCCATCGTTTTGATGAAGAGATACCTGAAAGTGCTAGGCAACCTTCAGTCTACCCTAGGAATTTTGTAGAGTTCAATTTGTTATTTGCTGCTATTTCATTGATGTAGTCATCTTCCAAAGGTTTCAATCTTTTTGAAGAGTTGTGCTGACTGTTAAGGATATGTGAGCTTTGTGGAGAAAACTTTGGCATGTACTGATATCCTGTATTTTTCTATTGCAGTCGAGGAACGAATGAGGAAAGAGATGGAAAGATTTGATCGTGAAAGAAGGAAGGAAGAAGAAAGGTTGATGTGTGAACAGTAGAGAGAGGAGGAGAGATTGCTACGTGAGCAAAGGCGAGAATCAGAGCGACGAGAGAAGTATTTACAGAAAGAATCTATTAAGGTAAGTATTTGAGCTTGATATTGCATTTTCACTAGTTAGTTTCTTTTGCTTTATTTGATTGGTTAAGCAGCATCTCTTCTTTTCTCTTTTCTTTACCAACTTCTCTGGTTTTTTGTTTGGAAGGCGGAGAAAAAGAGACAAAAAGAAGAGTTTCATCGAGAAAAAGAAACAGAGAGATGAAAAGCTGCAGTGGAGAAGGCCACTGCTCGCAGAATTGCCAAGGAGTCCATGGAGCTTATGGAGGATGAACAGCTGGAGCTGATAGAATTGGCTGCTGCAAGCAAGGGGTTGCCTTCAATTGTTAATCTGAAACGTTTACAAGTGAGGATCTGGTTTATATTTCCTTACACTTGAATTTGCTTCATGCTGTCATTTTGTAGTAAAGGAGCTGATTTTGACATCTTGAAATTATAGCCAATAGATGCATAGATATGTATCTCTTGTTACCGTTTCTTGTTTCTGTAGTTACACGGGAAAAAAAAGAGTTTCTGGTTTGTTGTATGGTGCTATTCTGGTAATTGAGTATCCATGCGTATGTACATAAGTAGGCGCATGCCTCCATGTGTATGCGTGCACCGCGCGAAAAGCCTTATATTACCTTGGCATACAACTCTACATAAGAGCGAAATGCAGGATCTTCCAACAATGCCTCGTCAGTTGGCAGTTTCAGCAGCCCTCTTATTCCCATTCAACAATTACCTTTGACTAAAGCCAAACTAGGGCGTTCCTTCTTTTTCCCAGATGTGTTGAACCAGATAGTGCGTGCTTTTCATTTCGGGAGTACTTTCTCTCGCTAGAACCAAACTCTCCCTTGGGATATTAGATTGACGTTTTAAGTATGGAGGTTTCTATGCTTTTCTTTCTATACTTTTATTCTTCAATCATGAGAGCATGCAATTTAAGTAGGTCCCCATGCCAGGACTATTTTTTTTTTTTTGAATATAAATATGAGGGGGGCCTACTTCTTTCATTTGCATCTGAGTCAATTTTTTAACATGTAAGCATATTAGTCTCTGTCCTAAGAATGTACTGAATAGTGCTATCAATTTGCAGGTGGATAACAGCAACGCTAATTGACTTCTACATCAACGTTGTTGGTCTTTCTTTTTGTTGTGTTTTATTAGAAGGAAACTCCTGAAGAATTATTTCTATTTTGAAGACATCACCTCAGTTAATTTGCACGTGTAAAGTTATCGAATGGCTGAATTAGAGGTAATTCTTTACTCATACAATGTGAAATATATTTTGTTTTCTTTTGATGTTATTTTTTTTATTGATAATTTTTGTTATTCATTTCATTGCAGCATGAAACTTCCCATCTTGCACATGTAATGCGTGATATGGAAAATGATTTTGAGTTTGCCATCGGGATGGTTTTTTCTAATGATGTTGAAGCATATCACAAGTATGTGGCTTATGCAATTGGCAAAGGATTTGGAGTGAGGAAGGGTCATACGGTTAAAAATAGAAAAGGAGAAATAACCCGACGAACATTTTTGTGCAATTGTGAGGGCCATTCTGTCACCTCATCTGATCAAGAAAAGAAATTTGAGAGGCTTGAAGTTAGATGTGGGTGTCCTGCTCATATCAGATTTAAGGTTGATAATGGTGTCTATGAGGTTATAGAGTATGTTTCTAACCATAATCATGCATTTGTATCGGAAAATCAAAAGCATTTGATTAGATGTGGAAGGATGATATCCGATACTTGCAAAGGTGTTTTAGGTGACATGGTTAAAGCAGGCATTGGTGGGACTACGGCATATAAGTTCTTAGCAAATGAAGCAGGTGGAAGTAGAAACTTGGGTTTCATTTTACGTGATTGCCAAAATTTTTTACAGACAGAAAACAATAAGATTATAGCAGGGGGAGATTGTCAAAATCTTTTGAATCATTTCCATCGCATGCAAATGCAAAACCCAATGTTTTTCTATGCTGTACAAGTAGATCAAGATGGTAGATTGACAAATCTATTTTGGAGAGATAGTTTGTCCAAATTCGATTACGATTGTTTTGGTGATGTGCTAGTGTTTGATTCCACGTATCGAACTAATAGATATAGTTTGATTTGTGCACCTTTTGTTGGGGTTAATCACCATTGGAAAAATACTCTGTTTGGTTGTGCATTTATGTTGGACGAGACGGCGGATTCATTCATTTGGTTATTTAATGTGTTTTTGGAGTCTATGGGAAATAAGGCTCCTAAAACCATATTTACCGATCAAGATCAAGCCATGGCAAAAGCCATTAGAATGGTGTTTCCAAATACACAGCATCGTTTATGCACTTGGCACATCATACAAAATGCCATTAAAAACATTCCACAGCTTTACCATAAGCCGGATTTTAGAGATAAGTATTTTTTAGGCTTATGTATAGATGCAAATCGGAGGACGAATTTGAATCTACTTGGATGGAAATGGAAGAGGAGTGGGATACTCAGACAACAATTGGCTTCAGATTATACGGCCTTAGACATAAATGGAGTTCAGCTTTTGGTCGTGATATTTTCTCATGCGGTATAAGGTCAAGTCAAAGAAGTGAGAGCACTAATAATGTCTTCCAGCAATTTTCGAAGAAGACGGCATCCCTTATAGAATTTGTCCACTTTTATGAAGAGCAACTGAAGCACATGAGAGAAATTGAAATTCAAGATGATTACTATTCTCGTGGGAAGCCCAAATTGCTGGCTTCGTCTCATGAGATTTTGAAACATGCTGCTTCAGTTTATACCCGTACTATTTTTCATAAGTTTAGTGAAGAACTTATGGAATGTCTCTCTGAAGAGCTTGCAGGTACTACATTTGATGGATCGGTTTATTCATATACCATAAGGTGTGGACATGAATACCTTGTCGATTTAACCCCGTAGAGTTATCAATTTCTTGTGAATGCAAATTATTTGAATCAAAAGGGTGGTTGTGTCGCCATGCATTGTACGTGTTGAATTGGAATAAATCGATAGTTAAGAGCATTCCATCTCCTTATATTTTGAAAAGATGGACTAAGGGTGCCAAAGAAGGGATTGTGAATGAAGAATCTTTGCCACCTGATCCGTCTACAGTTAATCGATTTTCCACATTAATGCGAGAATCTTTTGAGCTGATGAGTTTGGGAGCCAAAGATGCAAACACTATGCAAATAGTGAGGGAGCATATAAAAATAGCGAAGGGTCAAATTTCATCATACAATTCAAGTATGGCCGTCACTGATGATGCTGGTGATGATGAATCCAATGAGGCTTCTTTGTGCGATATCTCGATATTAGACCCCCTTCGAAGGAAAGGAAAGGGAATAAGTTATGGAAGACTAAAAAGTTCAACTGAGAAAAGAAGAAAAAATCTATCAAAGGAACGCCCCCAATGCAAATAGACAATCGAGGTAACATATTATTTTGGTTAATATGATCAATTAAATTTTCCATTTATGTTGCATGATGCTAATTAACATTTTGTTGCTTTCTAATGTAGAGTTGGTTGTTCAAGCAACACATAGTGAAACTCATTTTCCAAATTATTTGAGTAATCAAAATCAGTTTCAAAAGATCCTTCATCCCAGCAACATTGGTGGTCCTACTATAAATTTTCATAATCAGGTATGTTGCTCTTAGCTTTCCATTTTTATTTACATTTTACTAATTCGGTAAAAAAATTTGTATAGATGCAGCAACCACCATACTTCATGCCATCGGGGATTTCATTTTGCCAATTTCCTAATCAGGTATTGAATAGCTATGTATAAAGACTTTAATTGGTGATAAATCAGTTTGTATATTTTTCAAGTTACTATGCCTCTTTATAATGGTAGAAAACGCTTTCTCAAAAGTTACAATCATTATGATAATTTAATTGCATTATGGTAATGAGGTCATTTTTTTTTAATGTAGATGCAATCATCATATATCATGCCGCCAAGCAATTTTAGTGGATTTTCTCCATTCACTACTCAGGTATTTATTATGAATCATTTTATTTGTTAGTATCATTTCAACTTTTTGTTACAATTGTAATATTTACTATTAGTAGTTTATTTTTGGATAGATGTTGGAGTACAATAATCGATCTCATGGAACCATTCTGAGTCGGTACAATTTACTTTTTATTGATATGGGATTATTTGAGACATTTATGTAAGCATATTATTTAGATAAATATTAATGTCATTTTCTTGTACAGGGGTCATCAAACTCTTTTCAACATCTTGGGATGAATGAATCCGGAGGCCCCTGTGAAAGCACAGATAATGCACGGTCGCAACATAAATAGCCTAGAGGAACCTCATATAGTATAGTGCTTGTGCTGTTTACAAGTTTTCAACTGGGTGGGATTCTCTGCATGGAAATATGGGTTTCAATTTACATTACATGTATGCACCAGTGACTCAGGAGTTTCTTCCGGAGAGATCAAATGTAATATACTTTTATTTTGCTCGCTCAGGGATGACAGTCCTGAATATATAGAATCAGTAGAGATTGCCAATCACATTTCTATGAGCCAATCCAAACATGGTTAAGGTCTACATGTGTTCAATTTGTTATTTGCTGCTATTTCATTGATGTAGTCATCTTCCAAAGGTTTCAATCTTTTTGAAGAGTTGTGCTGACTGTTAAGGATATGTGAGCTTTGTGGAGAAAACTTTGGCATGTACTGATAGTGCATGCTTTTCATTTCGGTTTGACAATTCATTATCCCTTTTTCATGTTAATCTCCACAGTTCACTTGCAGAATAATTAGTTTTCAAATCAGAAGCAATGTCCAAATTACCAGTCATTGTGTCAATGAGAGGCGCACGCATCCGGCGCAGGCGTCCCATACGACATCACAAGAGGTCGAAACCTCGCCTCTGACTTGATTTCCCGTTAAGCAGACGAAACAATGCAACCATCTACAAGCTGAGAGGAGAGAAAGATGAAGAAATGGCGAGACTGGATCTTCAACCAAAGTTAGGACCCTAGCGTGCGATGAGGAGGCTCCTCTTGCTCGAAGACTGGCTTTTAACCCAGAGGAATCCTAGCGCGCTCCTCCTTCCCCAGATGTGTTGAACCGGATAGCGTATGCTTTTCATTTTAATTTGAAAGTTTGTTATTCTTTTTCATGTTAATCTCCTTAATTCACTCACAGAATTATTTGTTTTCAAATCAGAAGCGATGTCCAAATTACCGTGAGCCATCGTGTCAATTAAGAGGTGCGCGCGTCCCATACTTCTTCACGAGAGGTCGAAACCACGTCTCTGACTTGATTCCCCGTTGAAGCAGACAAAACAATACAGCCATCCACTAGCTGAGAGGAGAAATCGAAAAAGATGGAGAAAGGGCTAGAGTGGTTCTTCAACCAAAGTTAAAACACTAACGTGCGTTGAAGAACAAATCCACCAATGAAAGATTCCAAGTGGTGAAAATGTTCGCCGTTCAATGACGGAAAAGGTGCATCGACGTCCCAGATTCTTAATAATCATCTCTTGCACATGGGAAGAAATCTTGATCTAGCTAAACATTTTTCTTAGGTTGGAGAAATTTGCTCGAAGGATTGGTAGTTTGGCAAGCATCGCATAAATGCATATTACCAGGCGTCATACGCATAATGCAACTCACTCAAAGCAGCATGTTTAACTACTAACCAACTGGAAAAGGTAGTATCACGCAACAAAAGATGTGTTGAAAATGGGCATAGATTTTTCTTGTGACTTTCAAAGAGTTTGCTGGCTTGTTCCATCCAAGCACCGGCAATGCTTTGACTATTATTGTGGATGAAGATATATGGTGCAGGCAGCACTAAGTGCTAAAATATATGCTAGGTACAAAGGGAAATCGGAGAACAGCATTCACTTCATTTTCTTGCGCACTTCATAGAAGTAGCTCAAGATCACCACAGCCACAGCCACTGCCACTCCAACAGCACCTTGTGCCAATACGGCACCATTCGCTCTTTGTCTTGCCGCCCGAAGAACTTGGCGTGAACCCCGCCTTCGAGAGCTTCTTATGCAAGATTGCATAATCTCTGAAAAATGCATCCTCATCCTGCCACATGCTTGACAACATTAGGGAAAGAAGAGCATATAGCAAAAGAAAACGAGGAGGAAAAGAAGCACGGTATCAAATTGTCCGTTTGTCTCTTCTCAAGGTCGTGCCAACCACCATGAGAGAGTTGCGGGAACAACAACCAATTCAGATATCAAATCAGGTGTTCCCAGTAGCACAAAGATGATGCTCTAGCCTAGAGGTTTCAGGGAACCACATAATATATCCATCCCACCACATGTATGTATCTACCCAACATTTGATGTGCGATCTCATTATGAATATTTCCTGGTCTCTACATAGAAGATAGCGATGGAAACGTACTGAATGCTTACTTTTAAGCATCACAAGCCTACACAGCATAAATTCCATGAAAAACACTTTCCATCTCTTTTCATTCTCGGCAAAACCAAGGACAGTACCATCAAAGGGTTATAGACCGTGTGCATAAGGAAACGAAATAGTGGTGTGGGTGGGGTAGTTTCATCAAAAAGAAATTTACAAAAGGAAACCATGCAACTGCAATTCGATTTTATAGATTTATTGATGGAATCACCAGACCACGCAAAAAGCTTATTTACCTTCGCATACAACTCAACATAAGGGCGAAATGCAGGATCTTCCAGCAATGCCTTGTCGGTTAGGCGCTTTCAGCAGCCCCTCTCGCTTCCCCTTTCAACAGCTCGCTGTGTCAAAAATGATCAATTAGTATCTGGCTCTATAATGCTCCAACCGAAACTTAGAAAATGCATCCAGTGAAAAGATGAAATCTTACACAAAATATGAATTATCAAACTTAAGGGGCTCCTGAGTCCAAGGACCATCAAATCCAGATCTTTCCAGGTGTGCCCTTCCCTAGACACAAGAATAAAAAAATAACAAGTGTGGTTGCACATCCCCAGCTGACCTTGAATATAAATCCAAGAAGAAATAGAAATTACCAGTGTATGAGCCCCTGATAAGGCCACTATGTCCTTGTCCGAGAGACCCATCCTGTAAAAGATGTCCCTTAGATGTGGAGGACCTACATCCAGCAATGACAAGTTTAGAACAAATTTCAAATACCCTTTAAGCAAAATGTACATGTATTTCACCAATAAGAGAATTATAACGCATGGAAGATCTCCTATGGATTTAGAGCTATGATAAGTTATGGATAGGCAGTCGATTGTTAAATGTGAATATCACAAATCGAAAAGATTAACCAAGCTGCGGTTGAAGGCCTCCTTTCATTTGAGCCTCATTTCGATCAGCTACAGTGAGTTGCAGATGTAAAATATCATGTGAAATATCAAACTGGGTTTGCATGAGTAGTAATATTCTTTTAAATATAATCAAACATCCCCTGAAAACATGGTCATAATGAGTCTCATACACATAGTCTCTCTCACCTAATGGCTCAGTTTTCTTATATACATGTTGTCTCTCTCCACATGACAGCTTAAACTTTTAGGTTGGATATTCTAGCACTGTTTCATATGATAGATCAAGAGTTCAAATCCCAGCACTTCTCTCTCAAGTCATTCTTCGTAGTGAGTTCACAACAGCTGACTCATACGAAATAGGCACTGTGCCCATTTTGCTTGTGCAGTTCTTAATCTGGAAACTTACTGACATTTAGATGGGATGTACAACATCTAAATGTCAGTTAGCTCCGATACCTCTTTTTCCACTGCGCTTCTTATCTCATTCAAATCATTCCTCTAGAAACTTACTAATTGATATTCAGATGAGATGGACATACATTTCAATACTAACAGGCCACAACCATAAGAAAAACAATAAATAGTTATTTAACTTTTCGCCTGGAGCAACAAGAAGCACGGTAGGCCATAATATTTAGAGGGAGGGATGGAGGGAAATAAAGGGAGGCCAAACAACAAAGGGAAAGTTGACACAACAAAATACCTTGATTAGCATCTGGAAGTCTTCCTTCGTTTGGAGAAACTCTTGAATCCTGCGGATAGAAAAAAACTTAATAAGGCACTCGTTGGAATTATCTTGCTCACGTACAGCTAAAACAGAGTACCTTTCTTCCAGGAACAAAGTCGATCGTGGGACCTCCAGTGACTTCTACTGCAACAACTCCTGCTAGCTGAAACAGGCATTTCGCTCATAATGATCAATACTCACAATGGATAGACCATTTTTTATAGTAAAATATAACATTATTCAACCGCTAAACAACCAAGAAAAATACCAGTTGAACTAGACAGAGGAGATTTCCTATAAGCAACTGAGAACTAAATTCCCAGAGGACTAAAAATAAGATAGATAAAGATTTGCTCCTAAAGCATCTGAAAGTAGAGAATTTGTGGGTTATGCAAATTAAGGGCTTCACTACGTGCATGCATATTAGTTTTGAAGATGTTGCATACTGGAGGGCAGAAAACATCAAAGTTACATGGCAAGAATTCGAAGTCTTTTTCAAACTAAGCTTGTTATATCAACAATGATTTTGTCCGCCTATTTGGGGAGCCAACTCGTGATATGTAAGACAGAAGAACCAATCCTTTACACAGTCTTTTCACCTGGTATAGATCTGCATGTGTAGTCCTCGGACATTTGGACTTCACCTCCTCTGTATCCAACAGAAAAGCAAATGTAAATATACTGACTGAAGTTATATCTCAACTCACATTTGTAAAAAACTCTACTCATCAAACCTATGACCTTATCCATGATGGGTTCCTAAACTTGTATGGTTGAAACTATCAGAAACATAACATATCTACAGGTTGACTCATGTAAAACATATGCAACAGTCTTAGGATTTCCTTGGTCAACAATCATGGAAGCATTATACAGAATACTAAACCTCCCATGTTAAGTGTGCTCTCGTAAACTGAACATAGGATAATACATATACCTCAACTTTATAAGAACTGTAGGGATTTCTTTAAAAGAAGGAACAAAAAGGAAAGACGAGTCAAATTGAATGAACCTAAACATATTTGGTTGCTGCAGGTACAATGTTCACATTCTTTGCCCCCGCAAAAGCTGAAAGTATACAAGTTCGGCCTCATCAGTTCACTGCCTTACCCAGTTTCCTGAAGACTGAATTTCTTGTCTTAGCAACAAAATTACGCGTAAAGAAAGCGGCTGATTGTTCCTTAGTTCTTATGGATGATATGCCAAAGTTTGCTATAGATTTTTAACAAGGAAGAAGAGAAAAATGCTGCACCAGCTTATTTACCAGTGAGTGCTTGTGATCTGAGGAATTGGGTGAACAAAAGCATCAGCGTCCCACATGTCAATCCGATGAACAACAAGACGGAGATTTGGTGCTGAACATCTTTTTTGTTCTGCGATGAATTTATCCAGTTAACTCGGAGGAGCAAATTCAGTACCAGATGAACACCTCAAACATATGATTACATCCATTGCAAAGAGATGCGCCAAAGGTACTTGGAAGCAATAGTACATCACGGCAGCAGGATGTAAATTTGGCATTGACTTTTATGAGAAATGCTGTTGTTAAGCAGGCATGTTAGTCATCCTAAAGTCTACTATATCATTCTACTCTCAATTCTAAAATGTCACCGACTACGCTTAAAATACAGCGTAACAAGAAATTATTCATCTAAAAAGCTCAGAATGCTTACCCCATTCGCAAGCGACGTGGCAACCATATTTGAAGTAGCAATCGACAGGAACATGAACAGAAGATTCATGTTGTCGCAGAACACCGTCCCAGGACCTGTTAATCCGAAAATTGCACTGATGATTAGACTCATAAGCAAGAAAAGAGTGATCAACTTTCTGGCGACTCAATGATTCTAACAATCATCTCATTCAACTAACCAAAAGAACTATACATAGAAATTTAAATTAGCAAATGGTAGCAACCAACGAACTAAAACGTGAGCATCTATGATCAGCAAATTTTAAAAACAAAAGAAGACCAGGAATCATCAAAAAGCACAATTGTAAAAGCTTTAATACCTTAATTGTCCGATCTGCAGAGCCAGTGCAGAATCATTGTTTGCTAGGATCAAATGCGATAGATCTCACCTATCCGAAATGCCTACTTATGACCTTGCACATACAAAAAGGAGAAAACAAAACACATAACAATCCAAGTAAGCGAGCAAATAACTGCAGATACGATAACATGGAGAAGACACGGTTGTATGATAAATTCAAATGTATAATTATCACATGACACCATAACTATTACTGAAACAAAACAAGAACTTTCTTCTTGCTGCTAGAAAAATTAGGCCATAATTCTCACCCCGTAGTTCTTCCATGGAGGATGCCACACAGACGTGGCCACCGCTTGGAATTCTTTCCATAATGGCTGAGGTAGACAAATTCCTAAAAACAGAGTGAGAGCATGAGGCCAAAGTAGATTAAGTACCTTAAAGCATAACTTAAGATGACTCAGTGATCCTTGAATGCATGAGTCGAATCATGAGAATCCATGAAACAGCTTTTCAGAAACCATTAAGAAATGTTCTGATGTTACTTCAGTGGATTGTGCAAATAGATGCATGCCAACGTATTAAAAAAGTAACAGTAATATAAAAGTCCTATTTTGACCAAAAATATAGGATACATAGGTATTTGCCCTAGTTTGTCAATGCCTCTGAATAATTACAAAGCATAAGCAACTGATGCATGTAACAAACACTACACCGGCTATGGGTCCAACAATAGGTGATGTAGAACAACTAGTCTAGATGCAGATTAGTTTCAGAGCACGATTACAATGACCAGCAACTCATGAAGGGTAAGGCTTAGTATCAAAGCAAGGCTTAGTATCACAGAGCAAAACCAGGATTCGAAACTGCCGTCCCATTGTCTCTTAGCAGTCGCTTTTGCTGAAGGACCGATCGAAGTGAAAAGGGTAGTCATCCGGAAAGAAAGACTATAAAATCCACGTTGGGTTCACGCAAAAAATGACAGTACCCGGAAGAACCTCAAAGAAGGGGTGGCGAAACCCCGAACTCTAGTCGAAATGCTTGCCTCATGGATGAAAGAATGCACGAAAGAGACACTCGAGAGAGAGAGCAAAGACGGTGTTGCCGAGCAATGAAGAAGAGACGCAGCACGAGGGCATACCCGAGACTCACCAAACCGCGAAGGCGGAGGCAACCGGCTTGAGGGGCGTTGGAGTCGGGGCGACGGAGGCAACCGGCTTGAGGGGCGTCGGCGTCGTGCGAAGGAGCGTCGGCAGCGTCGGCGCGGGGTGGGGGAGATGGAAGAAACCAGCGGAGGAGAGAGCAGAGGAGGGGCGTCGGCGTCGGCGTCGCGGGCAACCTGTGGAGGCGGAGGCGGAGGCGGAGGTGGAGGGGCGTCGGCGTCGTGCGGAGGAGCGTCGGCGGCGTCGGCGCCGGGTGGGGGAGATAGAAGCAACCAGCGGAGGAGAGAGAGCAGAGGGAGGGGCGTCGGCGTCGGCGTCGCGGCAACCCGTGGAGGCGGAGGCGGAGGTGGAGGGGCGTCGGCGTCGTGCGGAGGAGCGTCGGCAGTGTCGGCGTCGGGGTGGGGGGGAGATGGAAGCAACCAGCGGAGGAGAGAGAGCAGAGGAGGGGCGTCGGCGTCGGCGTCGGCGTCGCGGGCAACCTGTGGAGGCGGAGGCGGAGGTGGAGGGGCGTCGGCGTCGTGTGGAGGAGCGTCCGCGAGAACGGGGAGAGAGAGCAGAGGAGGGGAAGAGCAAACGGAAGGCGAAGGTTCGTTTTTGTTCTCCCCCGCAACGGAACGGAACGGAGAACGGGGAGAGAGAGAGAGGAGAGAGAGGAGTCGACAGGTCGCAGGCGTCGCAGAGGAGAGCAGAGGAGAGAGAGCGTCAGAGTGGTGGGCCCTAGGAGCGGCGAGCGCAAATTTTAAACCTCTGACGCCATTTACACGTGGAGCCACGTGTCACCTTCTGAATGGTGTTACCCTACGCCTACGTGGAGGGTTAAACTCAGCCAATATTTTCTCGCATAATTACTGGCGAAACTCAATTATATTTTTTGCCTTTTGTACAGCTGGCGAAGAAAGAGCAGCTGCGAGAGAGAGAAGGAGAGAGGGAGAACAGGGTTAACAAAAATGTCGCTTGGATGCGCCTATTTTAGCGAAAATTTATCGCTGAAAAGTATTTTCAAAAATTTAATTCAAGAGAAAGTAAATAAATTTCTGGTGTTCGTTCGTGCCAAAACATGTTGGAGAAAAATTAATTTTATGGTGTTTCATGGCAAGTGAATTCACTAATATGCGTTAATTAATTTAATCTATAAGAATTAGCAAAAAATTAGGAAAAATGATTTCTTACCCTAAACAGAAGTTTTTTTTTTTTCCAAATATAAATTTATTATTTTCAATCCACAGAAAACACTTTCGGTAGATTGAATAATTTTCTATCATCTAAGTATTGAAATATGGAAAACTTTTCCGTAAACAGTTTTCCATCAACTAAATGGGCATTTAGTCTATCTTTAAAAATTTGTGATTGTTTGTTTCTTGAAAAACAAAAGGAGAAAAAATTTGCTTGACAGCTAATTGTACGATGTCGGAAAGATTCTATCACGTACCCTCCATCACAAACATTAATCTTCCCAAATTGTTGCTTAGATGCTGTCTTTTTTGTCGACCCTTGTCATATATCAATCAACTAAGGAGAATGTCATGTCCTGATTTTTTAACGGCAACGTCAACAAATAATATCGGATCAAAGATGTGAATTAACGAAAATATGATAGTATAATTACACTTTATTTGCACATAATGTATGTAGCCGATACAAAGACGTCATCATATAAGATCAATCTCATGGGACACCAATTCCATAGTATTTGCTTATGATTCATGCGATAAGTGTTGATTTCTCTTTCTGGGGATCAAATCGAATGTTAATGACTTCATGTCTACTCCTCGCAATTTTATATAATTATCATCATCATCATCATCAAGAGAGTAGATCGTCTTTTTGAATTATGATCTATATATAATCTCTCTCATTGATCATTTAAATACCTACCCATGTAGAAATGTAGGAAGATCCTAGCTAGGATTAATTTATGTAGTTACTCCTTTATGCTTTCATAGTCGGCAATCCACAAGTGATTTGATATTGGTCCGAATGTTAGCGTGCTTTCAATTTATGTGAGATCTAAAAACAAATCACACATACTTCTTGGTTGTGGCTACGACACTAATGGACTCTTTTAGATCGTGCACTTTCGATGCACATGTATAGATTTTACCAAATAAGATTCCAAGTAAATTAAAAATAAATAAAGTTGATGTCCAAAGCTAGAGGAGCAAGGCAAAAAGAGCCATTTTAGACTATCACTAGGTTGATTATTTAATTCAAGCCCTATTCATTAGTAAAAGGAGATGCTATAGGTTGATGAAGTCTGAACGATTTTGATGGGTAGGTTCTCGGTGGAATTTTTAAGGAATCTGGAACCATTTATCCCTATTATATATACCTTAATTTTGACGTAGACTACATATATTCGAGGGCGCAAAGGCCCTTGCCCAGACCATGGCCGTCGACGGTCGGTGCCGGCGGAACCGGCGCCGGCGGAACCGGCGGAAGGGTAAGGGGAAGAAAAAAAGAAAAGAAAAGAGGAAAAAATGAAAAAAAATTCTGAAAAAAAATTAAAAATTATAAAATATGTCTATGTTAATGTTAGTCATACTATGTAGGACCATCGATGTCTACTAATAGACTTAGTTGGTGCTAATATGAAAAAAATTATGACTAAATTGGTCTAATTGAAATATTTAGGATTGAATTGATATCAATACAATAAGCTTATAATTCTTTTGGTACTTTTCCCCATTTAAAATGACTCGGCAAGGCGAAGAAAAATTGTTCAGACTTCATCCTTATAGCTCGAAAGTTGGTAAGAAGCTTCTTCGTCAAATGATTTGCTTGTACTTGACACACAATCGTTACTTTATTCATATTTCTAAGTCTGAAATTTGAACAAAGACTTAGGTGTGGGAAATCAATCACGATGCTCATTTAACGGGGCCGCACTATGGTCTATAATGTAGATAAGAATTATACAAAGGGAACATTAAAAAAATGTTTAATTAGCACGTGACCGGAGTGCCAATGTTCCCTGATCCACCACACCTCCACCATATAATTTGCAGAAAATGATTTGTAATAATATTATCTAGAAGGACTGGACATATGGAAGAAAGAGGAACAATCAAAATTTTTAGACGTCAATCTTGACTTTCAGAGCAGCCTTTGTTGACTAAATGTATAAAACCTTGAAACCTACTCATATATATACGTATATATTTATATTTTTATTCATAGGACTCCGGCTTCAGCAAACTAATAAAGTGTAATTACAAAACTACCCCTTCTTTCTCTTTCTGCTATATTATGTTGGTACAACATTGAGAATACTCGACACTTTTCTTATTGATGGAAGCTCAATACAAACATGTAGTACTCGAATCACCCAAAAAAAAAAAAAAAAAAAACCCAATTTGAAAAATTGTGACTTGGTTTTTCAAGTTTTCTACTATATGCATCAAACTCTTCTCAAGCCCTCTGCTGACTTTTAAGATTGCTACTTTTGCGAACAAATCAAAATGACTTAGGATAGAATCTCGATGGATCGTGATCGATATTTTCTATGATAATAAGACCGTAAGAAATCAGTAAAGCTCAGCCATCCTGGATAGAATCAAGTCCATACATGAAAGGGAAATGCAATAACGTTTGGTATCGTTCTAGGATATGGGGCCTGCCTTCTTTGACTACTATTCAATTATCATATAGACATTTTTATTTTAGGAACAAGGGCCATGTCATGATCTGAACAAACCACGGACTAATTAATTTTTTTTTTTTTTTTTTGGTTCTTTAAGATTTGATTGTTTTGCAAAAATGAATGATTTGGAAAATATTTTCCTAAAATGCTTGTATAGCTTGCAAAATAAATGACCAAGAAATATTTTCATTATTTACAAAAATATTTAGACATAAGTTATTGTCGATACTAAAAATATTTCTCATTAATTGATTGTTTCAAATGATATTAACGATTATTTACATATTCAAACATTTATTTCTATCGAAACAAAGCACCTTAATAACAAGAAAATATTCACTGATCAAAACCCTTCACACTTAGTCTCTCTCTCTATATATGTCAGCTTCGGTTCAGCCTCTTCTCTTCACTCCCAAGTCCTAGAGACCAACTTCATCACTGCTACTCAGTCTTTCCTGATCATCACCCCCTTCTCAGTTTCAGCAGCTCAATTCGGATCCAATCATGGGTGTCATCACTTACGATTCCGAGATCACGTCCAGATCCCTCCGGCCAAGATGCTCAAGGCCGCTGTCCTCGACACTGATAACCTCATCCCCAGGGTCCTCCCGCAAGCCATCAAGAGCGTTGAAGTCCTCGAGGGTGAAGAAGGTCCTGGGACCACCAAGTTGATCACTTTCGACGAAGATTAGTCCGTCTGTATGAGGAACTTAGGATTGCTCTGGATCAAGGCAGTTTCAATCTTATGGAACATTATAATGAACATTGAAAAAGATAGAAATATAACTTGTTTAAGCTCCATAGACTTATCGTGCAACGAGCTGACAGGTGCGGTTTCTAGTGGTTGCCTCTTCCAACAAGCACCGTGAAGTGCTTTTATTGCAAATCTGGGCTCGTGTGAAAATGCGACAGGATTATCTCCTTGTAGGATGAGTAGTAAATCAACTGACCAGAGCGAAAAAGTTACTATTGGTGCGAGCAACTTCTGGTGACTTCAATTGCTGTGAGTCGGCGCGTCAACTACGGAACAAGGAACTGGATGAAGTACGAAGAATCCAAGTTGATCATGTGGGAAAGGGGAGGAAGGTTCAGATTCAATGACAACGCCAAGGCTACCAATGACTTCAGCGAAAAGTACTGCATTGGAAAGGGCAGGTTCGGGAGCATTTACAAGGTTGTACTGGCCAGCCGCCAAATCATCACTGTCAAAAAGCTCAAACTATTAGAATCGGGCGATGTCCCCGCAGTCAACTACCAGAGTTTCAAGAACGAGATCCGCATGATCGCCGAGGTGCGGCACTGCAATGTGATCAAGCTCCACGGGTTCTGTTCCAAGAGGGGTTGCATTTACTTGGTCTATGAATTTGTGGAGAGAGGCAGTTTGGAAAAGGTCTTGCATGGAGGAAAACGAGCATCTGAACTGCACTGGGTTACAAGAGTGAAGATTGTTCAAGGCGTGGCTCATGTGATTGCCTACTTGCATAACGATGAGATTGCTCGCTGCCTATCGTCCATCGGGACATAATGTTGAACAACATCCTTCTCGAGTGGGACTTTAAGCCTCGGCTTTTGGACTTCGGGACGGTGAGACTCTAGTCAAATTGGACCACGGTGGCTGGATCTTATGGCTACATGGTTCCTGGTGAGTTAGATGATTGATTCTAATTGAACATTTCATGGGTACAAATGGTCTCGGATTGATAATTTGCATTCAAATAATTCTAATGGGACTTTTAGGATTCTGCAAGTATAGGTTTTGAAAAGTGGTTTGTGTTAGAGTGTCGTTCAAATTTGGAATTTGGGTACAACTTGACATTATGATCATGACTTTGATTCATTCTTCTTCTTGAAAAATAAAATTAGTAGTAACTCGCGGTTAATGGACAAAGCGAATTTGGATTCATTCTGTTGTAAATCGGCGGCGCAGCGGAAGCAAATCGTGATTTTGCAATTATGTCGGGAGCTATAGAAATCGATCGAAATAAAACGAGGAACAATAAAACAAGGACACCAGAAATTTACGTGGTTCGGTCCGAATGTCGGAACCTACGTCCACGGGGAGAGCCAGCAAAATAATCTACTATTAATCGGAGAATTACAGGATTACAATCGCACATCCGTTTCCCAGTCCTATTATACACCTGTTGACGCCTAAATTTCATTTTAATTAATTAGGTTTTATTTTATTTTTATTTTTAGTCTATTTTATTTAATCTTTTTCGGATAATAAATAAAAACAAACAAAACAAAAGCAAAAGAAAACAAAAGAGAGCAGCAGCAGCCCCCCCTCTCCGCATGGGCCCCTACGGCCCATCTTCCTTCGGCCCGGCCCACTTTGGGTTGTCTTCCTCCTTCGACCGCCTCTGCAGCGCACGCGCAGAGGGCGCACCTCCAGGAGAGCAGGCGAGCAGCGAGACGCACGTGGAGCAGGGAGGAGCAGGTGGCGACGGGACGTGAAGGTGGGTGGCCGGCGTCGGATGGGACGCCGGTTCGGCTGGCGGAAGGCGTGGCAGCCCTCGGTCGAGCTCCGTCGACCGGCCGCCCCTCGGCCTATAAATAGGCCCCCCCCATCTCTGTCAAAGGGCACCACCAGAGAGAGAGAGAGAGAGAGGCCGAGATCGAGGGCTCGTGAGTGCTGGAAACTTCCCTCGAGAGACTTCGAGGGAGGCCCGAACGCCCACGAGTTCAGATTTGGAGGTCCGAGCGCGCCGTAGAGAGAGAGAGAGAGAGAGAGAGAGAGAGAGAGAGAGAGAGAGAGAGAGAGAGAGAGAGGGAGGGCGAAGCCGAAGGGAAAGGAGGATCGTGTGGGTCGCCGCCGCCGTCGCCACCCCCGCCGTAGGTAGCCGCTCCACCATCGCCATTACCCCCCCCTTGTCACTGCTGGCTACACCACCGCTGTCGTCGCAGTTCGAATCCCCCTCCTCGCTGCCGCAAATCGGGAACCCTAGGGTTCCCGATTTGTGCGGGGTCGCGACCCGGTCAATCGTTGGTCGGACCGGGTTGGGGGGAACCGGGTAGGGTTTCCCCAAAACGGCGTAGCTTCGTTTAAAAAAAAAAAAAAAAAATCGCGACTGGTCGGGGGAACCGGGTAGGGTTCCCCCTCCCCCAAAAATATTTTATTTTCGAAAATATTAAAAATATATTTTAATTTCCAAAAACAGAAAATATTTAAAAATATAAAAAATATTTTATTTTCGAGAAAATCAAGAAAATCAAAAAATACTTTATTTTCCAAAAATATTAAAAAAATATTTTATTTTCCGGAAAAAAATTCCATATTTTCCAAAAATGCCAAAAATTCAGAAAAAGCCAAAAACTTGTATTTTTCCAAAAAATATCAAAAATAAAAAAATCCCTTTTATGTCCAAAAAATTGCAAAAAGGTCCAAAAATGTCTTTTTCCAAATAATGCATGGAAAATCCCTAAAACATCCAAAAACCTCGGGGTTTAAACAAGGTTAGGTATCGAAGGGCATTAGTGATTAACTAGTGTAATCAAGTCCCCGATCCTAATTTCTCTGGGTTGCGCAGAGCGAATATTTCTCCCAATATTTCGCATGGGTTTCTAATCAACCCACCCCAAATTGATTAGTGGCGACTCCGTTTTTAAAAATTAACTTACAGTTAAAAACTTAGACCATTAAAGTCGTGAATTGGTGGACTTGGGAGAGTCTCGGGCTTAATTAATCTAGCCGAGCCATTAGCCTCCGCGGGCGCCCGCCCGATCGGGCGCCGGAAAAAAGAGGTCGCGACGCTTGTCGACTCCGCTGGGGATTTTGAGGACTTAGGCCTTTTTTGCCTTGTTTAAATTCTTTACTGACTTAGTTTTTTTTATTTTATGCAGGTCAGTAGCTTAGAAATTTATTTTTTGCTTAAAATAGATTGTCTTGTGATTATGAATTGTGGCGCATGCTTTACTGTTTCAGCACTATACATGGCACACACAACCCGGCCGTCGGACCTGGGCCGCCATAGGATATTTAGGATGGTGTCAAGAAAGATACGACCTCGAACGCGAGACTGCGATGTAGAGGTTGCCTTTCTTTTCCCCGAATTTCTTTAGCCGAGGTTAGGAGGGTACGCTACTAACGCGAGACTGCGACGGGCGGATACCCTTTAATTTCAACAAGCCTTCTCGCTAGAAATCGAGCCACACATCTCATGTGCATGTCTTTGTACTTGCCATTTTCTTTAAAAGCAAAGTAATTTATTTACTTTTACTCAGTCCTTTTATTGACCCATGGCAATTTAGGAAAGTTTTTTTTTTGAGTCCCAGTTTATATGCGATGGGAGAAGATGACATCTAGCTTATTCCCACTCCCAAAGCAGAGCTCTTTAGATGGTGGGGTCAATTGGACCAGTATGCCAAAGAGCGTGTGAAAGCCAAAGTCGGTCATCTTCTATCGTTGATCCGAATCCGTATTCACCCCGAAGTCATACAAGCCGTGGCACATTTTTGGTGCCCAAAGACGACTACTTTTATATTTGGTGGGTTCGAGCTAACTCCAACTCGGGAAGAATACAAGATCATCACCGGAATGCCTCTCGAGAAGAGGCTTGTTAGGCCATCAACAGCATTATCCCGTTGCGTGGGTTAGCACGACTCTTAGAGCTGAGGTTCATGTTATGAGGCAAATTCTTGAAAATAACCATAGTACCTGCCCCCTAACATTTTTGACTGCCCGTTTTGAAAATCAACCCATGACTCGTAAAAGCGAGATTTTCCTCTTGGCCTTTTCGGGTTCATCATTTTCCCCCATCAAAGAAATGTCATAAGTCCAAAGATGGCATGGATAGTTGATCGATCTTAAGGGGGCAAAATTATGTCAACATGATCTTAGCTTAAACATTCTTGTCCCTCAATCGTTTTAAAGAAAACACGGAAAAAGTCATGCGTCTCCCCCAGAAATCTTACAAGTCTGGTTCTTTTCTCACCTAAGCGAATTTCGAGGCTTCATGCGATCGTCCGAAATAAATGTTTTTGAAAATCCATTTCAGAAATTTATGGTTTTAGGACCATACATTCCTAGCCAAAGCTGTTTAAATTGGATAAACTTTCTAAGAAACCCAGCTCCTGAGGCGTTCCAATGGTGTGCTGGTTGGTTCCATGAAAAGAGAGCTTACTTTGCTTACAGACGCCGCCATCCAATTCCGTTGCTTGGTTTCACCGGCGGCATATCTTATTTCCCATATCGGGTGGCACGACAAGATGGAGCCCTTCAGAGATCCCACCGCCTTCAAGAGGAAGGCCCCTCCACTCCTTTTCACCCATCAAAGTCGTGAATACACATTCGAGATTGACATCATCGAGGAAACGTGGAGCAAAGCCATCGCAAAAGAACCGTGATACCCGAAGGGCTTGAGGGACAAGAAAAGGCCCATCACGCCTCGAGTCCTACATCCACAACCATCATATCCCGACAAAGTGGAATCCATCGATTCCTCACCCAATCGCCGAGATCAGCCAACATGAACAAGCGAGCTTATGCAAGGGGATTTGGGGATAGGCCGGATGCATGTCTTAGAGCCGGCCCAAGAAGACAAGCACTGCGCAAGAACAAGGCTCCCGTCGCATATAACTAGCAATCATGTGTCCCTTAGTATTGAAATTGTAAAAATTCCGTCCCATTGTTTAGGGACTTTTGTTTAATACATAGTATTTCTTTCTCGTCATTTCAAGTTTTAAATGTCGGAAGTGTGTGGTCTATAAAATCCTCTTTTGATAAATAAAGAAGCGCTTAGACCATTGCCATGGGTCAATCTTTGTTTGCTTTCGTACTCATTCATGATTTTTGCGACACGGTAATTATGGATCGTCAACTATCGCCCACTCGCGAATGGCCTCATGTGATAGGACCCGATCGAATGATGTACAAAATCGTCTCACCAACATTGAAGACGGCGTAGGACGGATGTCCATTGTGCTTCGACAACTCTCAAGGCAAATGGAATCCACCCAAGCTAAACCCAACTCCATAACTACTTTAAGCACACTCCTGGCACCTGCGAATTTGCCAGATAATGACCAACAAGATAAACAACTTGAAAAGATCATGAAAAAGTTGAGACAGCTACAGGAGTTGAATCCCATCAACTTGTCTGATTATGCCGGTTTTGAGATCCCTGAAGAGCTCAGAACGCCTGAATGCGAAAGGTATGCTGATACCTTCCGCCCAGAGACCTACTTACAAGCCTACCTCGGTCCAAAGGATGATTCAATCATACCAATCAAACCCGACCGGCCCCGCCTTGCGATGGTACATTGTCGAAGATTAGTTCCCTTAAAACCTGGAAGGAACTAATTCATGTTTTCCACCAAGAATATAATATTGACATCAGCCCTAACATCGCCTTGCCCTACGAAGAACCGATGATCCCGGAACACGAGGAGCCGTCAAATGTCAATGAAGCCTTGCATGATAAATGGGCAACTGAGCAACATCATATTATTGAAAAGTTTCCCACTCGGAAAGGCAAGGAACCTATGTACGAGATCATAGGCATGGAGCCTGTTCAAAACTGGGGCACGACAGGACAACTCCCCAAGCTTACTGCAAGAGCTAGGGTTCAAAGAATACCAACCCCTATCGACATAGAAAGTGAAACAGAGAGTGAAGCCTTAATATCTCTCGTTCCCGTTGACAAAATCGAACCGGCAAGACGAAGGGCCTTACTCAAAAGGTCTGGACCAGAGCCAAGAAAAGAAAGCCTAAACCAATCAATTCAACATCTACCACCGAGTATAGGCGAAATCGATAACCGGCGAACCACCGCATCAAAATTTCGAGCATTCTCGGAATACAACTCGAAGGCTACCTTCCTCTAGAATATGACCTTGATGACTTCCAGTCCCCTAGAATACAATCCCAAGGATTTCCAGCGTTATTTCGATGGAACCGATCACTCATCATATAACAAGTTTCCTACCGTCACCCGGATGAAGGCCCGTCGTAAGAAGAAACGTACGTCCTTATCCACTACGATCCTAAGGAGCTACTAAACTCGTCCTCCGACCATGAGGGTAGCTTCAATACTTCATCCTCATTCGGAAATTTTGACCCCGTAAGAAGGCAATGGAGTGATCTCAGAGAGTCCAACTTCCCAAACAGAAAAATTTACCACTTCAACGAATATGCAAAGTGGGAAAACCAAAGGCCTTACCAGACATGTCAAGCCCGTCTTGCCCTCATATGATCATGACCCCCAAAGAAGTATGGATACCTAATATTTGCAAGTATAACGGCACGACTTGCCCCGTGGCTCATTTGGAATATATTCACACCGAAATGAGCCGCACCATGGCCCAATGTCGTTCACAACTCTGCATTCCAAGAAACTCTTACGGGGTCTGCATTGCAATGGTTCGTCACAGCAAGTATTTACCTCATAAAGGATTGGAATGAGCTGTCTTCCGCATTCTTGCATCAGTACCAAAACCAGATTGGAACTGAGCTGCCTTGCCAGAGTTCAGCCCACTTCGGAAGAAGACCAATGGAGGATTGTCGAGCATATGCAGGAAGGTGGAGGGCTTTTATGATGCAAGCCTACCCTCAACTGACTGAAGAAGAATTGATAAAGCAGTTCATGGAAACTTTGCCCCACGAACATCGCTGTTGGCTGCATGGGTTACACTTCCGTAGCTTCAACGAAATAGTCATCGCATGCGAATACTTTGAGTCTACTGGAGGCGAGGAATTCAAAGACGTTTGACTTCAGGACCAGCACTATCAAAGCGCTCCATTCATAGGAGTTTTTATTAGTTTTGTTTGTTTTTATCTAGTGTGCTATTGTTGTCTTTTTCATTCCAAGATTTTTTAATGTATGGTTATAATATTTTGTTTTGAAAGCATGAGGCGGTATTCCAAACCAGCCCAGTGATGCTATCCAACCATGAAAAGAAAATATCATCCAAGGAGAATACTGAGGGCTGGGCTTCCTCATGCTTTTTCTCCCCCAAAGACATGTTCTGAAAATAAAAATATTTCATCACCAAAAGCTTTCGTCAAAACAAGATGATAAATTTAAACCGTGTTTGTCTTTCTGACTCTCTCACTTCATGTCTCAGAATATCATTCCCTTTGACTTAGTGTAACAGAAAGCATTTAAAACTGGCACATCATGTGAACAGACCAAGTTCAAAGACACCCTTTCAAGGAAGCAGGGGCAAACAAAAAGGATCATCCTGTTTCAAAGAAGGTAAGTCTTATTCCCTGAACATAATTTTGAAAATGATGTCTCCTCTCTTCTACTTACAGGAGACAAAAGATTGGACATAAAAGGCATAGGCATGCGGTTAAATTCGACGCACGCACACCATGGTAGCTCGAGGCAGGATAACCTCCTTCAGGCTGCTTTCGACCTTCCCATGTTTGCAGGCCGTCCTCAGGAGCTCCGTGCATTCCACCTCACTCTTGTCCAATTCTTTTTCAAGACGGAGTAATATCTTCTCCCTTTGACGTGCCCGAACAATTAGACGGTACAGTTTCATTAAAGGGATTTCCAGCTTCGACAAGCCAAGGAGCATAAGGAAGAAATTTCATTTGAATTCATTATTGTCAATAGGGAGAAAATCCAGACAGTCAAGGCGATCTATAGCCCCACTCCAAACAATGACTCCAGAGTCTGGAAGCTTCACTTCGTGTTCTAGACACGTATTCTTCAAAAAAATAATTGCTATCAGAAAGCTGGAGGTTTTTGATTGTCCATCTCGAATTCCATAGAAGCTTGAGGTATGTGACTTTTTGCTCAATGCAACTATAGTCAAGGACAGAGGAAAAATTCCACAGAAGGAAGGCGTTGAAGATGAATCAACGACCAGCAATCATGCATACATGGCCACAAATGAGGAGGGCCAATCAAAAGAGACATTTAACCGTGTCAAAGACAAAAGGCCGTCATTGACACTCAAATATCCCTAGGAGTCAGCAAATATAAACTCTGAGGAAGAGTAATTTGGTATCGTTTCCAATACTCCCAATATCTGAACTCATCTTTGACACATTTTCTCTTATTGACAGGAAGCATAAGATTCAAGAGCACAAGCTTAGTGGTTAATTTGTGCAAACCAAGTAGCCCATATCGATTTACCTGGCTTGGTATGAAGGGACGTGTCGTCCGTAAGCCGATTCGGTCAAATGAAAAGAAGCGCCCCGTAGACATTGTCGGCGCCTCTAGCCAAGTGCTACCCGGGAAGAAGCAAAATGGTCCAAAGTCGAGGGTTCGAATCCCCGACGCAATAGTTAGCCGCTTGAAGAAATAAATAAAAATTGCTTCTCTTGCGCCTGCAAATTACAAGAGAGCAATTGACCTAGCGGAGTGAAAATTACAGGAATTCATATCCTCCTTGTACTTCAGGTCTATTCAAACATCTCAGAAACCAAGAAGGGTAATGTTGTATCACTTCCAAGTTATTCGACTCTTGAAAGAGCTTCTGACTAGCATGATCCCTCTCGCCTGTTACAGGATCACCTGATCGTCAAAAATACAGCAAACAAATCAGAGGCATGTCAGACTATGATAAACTCTCCCAAGCCAAATGGTGTCTCAAGTATCGCCAAAACAGATAACGGAAACCTTTCGGGCCTCAAATCACATGTGATATTGACCCTACTAATTGATCTATTTCCACATCTCCTCTTTTGTAGGGGCAAAAGCAGAAGGGCCATCAAATCAATAATCAGATCCCCAATCCCAGCTGATCCTTCTCGTGTCATTTCCCTACTTAATTAGGATAATCCATTGACACCCCATTTGTGAATAACTCTTTTGATGTTCAAAATTCAACACATTTGTAAATACAATTTCATCAAGTAAACACCCCTAAAGTTGTCAATAGGGTCTCTTGAGTAAAAATCATTCATTTGTTTTGAGAGTACAAACTCTCTCGTACTTCAAAAAATGCTGCATGCCTTTCTCCAAGTGGATTTCTGCATGATGATTTTGTCTGTCTAAATCACTAATTCTATGGAGGATTACTAGAATAGACAGCTAAGTGAAGAATGCAAGATTAGTTGAGCATGCTGGATGAGGCACGTCAGAATGATGACAGGCAAGTCATATCCTACACACAGTCCCCCATTTATACACTTGTGAGATGAGTGCAGAAAATTCCATGACTGCAGGGTAAAGAATTCTCTCGCGAATGGTACGATAACCAAAATAGTGAGAGGTATTTCATTGCTCACCCCCTTTTGAGCCCCATACACTGGTGAAGCTTCTCTCATCAAGAATCACCCCACACCGGGGCATGTTAAAGACAAGGCAAATCAGCATCACGAGGTGAGAAAAGAGATAGAAATTTTCTTGCTCGCACTTGCATCAATCTTCGAGTGTCTTTATTGCATGTGAACACTCGCGTTAATTTAAGTGCCTTAGAATGACGAAGAGCAATTCCTTTTCTATGCATACATTGTACAACCCAAGTGAGTCTGTAATTTTATCCTCACATTGAGACAAAACAGAAGTTATTGCCATAGCCTAGAGCGCTGGCTGAAGATGAAGACTCAAAGTCTAAATAATGGTGCTTTGATTGAACTCGCCTGGAGCAGTTCCTCAAGCAACAAAAATAAAAAAAATAAGGGCATAAAAAAGCAGTGTACCTGGTAAAAGCAAGGTCAATGCCCATAAATGAGGAACTGGAATAAAAGCAGGGGCACAGTGTGCCTGGTAAAAGCAAGGCCAATGCCCCCCAGTCAAAAAAGGAAAAATACAGTCAAGAAAAAGTTGTGGTTGTAAAATCTCCATTTGATAAAAAGAAGAAAGACTAGTGACGAATGCTAAGACAATCACCAACTCTCGCCCTTCTACATGTGAGTTGAGTCTACGTTATATTCCCATTGTAAAAAAAGTCTCTTCGAACTAGGGGCACTTCAATTAATGTAGGATTTCATATGTGCATAAATATCGCTCGAAGAAGTACGAGCAAGATTACTCTATCTCTTTTCGCAGGGTTCCTGACTTGTAAACCCGGAGAGAATCGTGCAACATTTTCATCCATCGACTTTAACCTTGATGGTCCCCTTTTATGAGTTGCTAACCAAGTCTTCATCACAATTTCAACAAAGACCTCTCACATTGGTAAAGTCGTACTACTTGCGAGAATACTCGGACCCCTTGCTGACATGATGACAGTGAGAAGTGTGATCCTTATAAATCCTGCATCAATGGTCAGGATAAAACAACATTTCCATGAGAGCGAGTGAAAAGTCCTTTTAGACTGAAAGTCCCTCATCTGGCATGCTCAAGGTATCTACATTGTAAATGAGGGTTGTCTTTCAAAATCTTCCCCAGTGGAATTCGGATGATACAAAACTGACGAAATTGTCGTGCATAAATCACATTTTGAATTTATGAATTTACAGCATATACAATCATCGTGTACATGTCTGCATATTGTGTAAGTAGCGAACATACTCTTAGTGATTTGTGATATTCCCAGGTAAACATATCCCTATCCCCATTTGTCTTAAAGTACCTACCACTGTCCTGGTACTCTCTTCTTGTCACTCGACCTATTCGAGTCATCTCCTGAGTTTGGGTGCTTGCAGCGGTCTGAGTATCCCCCTGTCTTTGAGTACTTGCCATTTGCCGGGTACTCCCTCTTGTAGACACTCGACCTGTTTGAGTTGTCCCCAGAATGTTAATATTTGCAACTGTCCAGATATCCCCCTGTTTTTTAGTACCCACCATTTGCCGGGGTACTCCCTCTGTTGACACTCAACCTGTTCAAGTTGTCCTTAAAGTTTGGGTGCTCGTGACTGTTCAAGTATCCTCTTGTCTTTGAGTGCCGATCATCGTTCGGATACTCCCTTTCCGTGACACTCGTGACTGTTCAAGTATCCTTGTGACATCCTGATTTTCCAATTCTGTTTTCAATTGAATAAGTCGGGCATTTCATCTTCGCGCCTATAGCTCTCTTCTCTGAGTTGGCCACTCAAGAGATAACTAGTCTATCAGGTGAAGCCGTTAAGGAATCTAAACGCAATAGACTCGAGAATTCGACCAGGAACCGACCGCTCGACCGTGCTAATCTGCAAGGGTCATTACGGCACGATCGATTAGAGACCGGAGATAGGTCGATTCAACGAGAACCATGTAATTCGGTGTGGGTGATTCCACCTAATTGCACAATTCTTGTTGATCGGCACTAGACCGATTTCTCTGTCGTTTTGGTACCCTGTGTCCGTATTTGAAACCTCGAGATTTCCACGACAATCGAGAGTCGCCAATGTGTCGAAGATGCACTTTGTGGCTTGAAAATAATCAACCACAGGTCAATTGCACTGAAAATTCCTAAAAGCTATCCGGTAGATTAGGACGCGCTCATATCGCGCCGCATTGAAATTAACCGAGAAATTGAACTCGATTACAGAAATTGGAAGTTCTGTTATGTCATAAATCATTTTAGGAACGTCGGCTCATCTTCCGAAGATTTGTCTACAAAACCGAGTTTTTCGGCGAAAATCAAGAATTGACGGAATTGGATCGGGAAAGTTGGAAGACCGTTCTTGAGCATACTTTTGGCATCCAAGATAGATTCATGGGCATGGAAAAATGTGGATTCAAGTGTGGACACATGGCTGAATTTTTTAGACTTCAATTGAATTGAATTGAAGAGATTGGTTGAGGAATTGAATGAAATTGATTGAATTTGATGTACAAATGTACCAAATTCGTATGCCATGGGGTGCATGACATTTTGGACCATTTGGCAAGCTTCTTGAGGAAGCTAAGGTGAGGAAAATGGCTGAGGGTGAGGGCCAAGGCTGGTGGGGGCAAGAGAGAGGAGAGCAAGACAAGTGTTGAGCCTAGGAGCTCTTGGGGTCCCCTCTCTTCAGCTGAGCCTTCTTCCTCCTTGAAGCATGGCTTTCTCCATTATTGAAGAAGCTTGAGAGCTCAGAAAAACCAGAGGAAACCAGCTGAGCTAGCTCCACCGTCGCACACCCACCGGACCAGCCGAGCCCGTCGTTTTTCTCCTCTGTTTTCCCCGCGTTCCAGTTTCTGCTCCAGCCGACCTTTCGCCAAAGATCCGAGTAAAAAGTTATCTTCCTGGTCAAATCAGCCAACGCTCCACCCACCATCGCGAAGATCACATCCAAACCGTTTAGGAGGACTTAACGGTACCCCGAAAGGAGCCCTGTAGCCTCCCGAAATTGGGCACGAAGGAACGGCCCGCCAGACCGCCTGGTTCCGCCCTGCTCCGCCTGTTTCGCGTTTTCTTGCTGTTTCGCCCCATTCCGACCCTTTCCTTGCCCATTTCATCCACCCACAAGATCCACAAGACCCCCGGGAGCCACCGGTTGCCAACCACCCGCTCGCCGGAGCTCCGATTGGCCCGTTTCCTCGCTGTTTCAGCCATCGGTTCAGCCTCTGCAGTCCAAGAACAGAAGCAGAAAACCAGCAAGGGTTTTCAGTCGTCGTGGCCCGTTTTCAAGCCCTTCTCGGCCTCCGTTGGTGTTGCTGCTTTGGGGTTTATCGACCGCCTTGGCGTCGTGGTCGTCGTGAACTCACCGGCGCGCAAAACCGGTGAGTTTATCCTCTAATCCTCGCTTAGTAAGTTAATCATGCTTAAGGGATGTTTAGATTAGTATAATTAGGTTTATGTGGTTAAATTAGATTATTTTAATGTAAATTAGATTAGTTGTATGATTAGTTTAATGGATGTTTAATTAGGGCTAATTGTATGATTAAATTAGTGTAATCTTGTTTAAGCCCTAATTAATTATTTTTAATTAATTAATTATTTCGAATTTATAAATATTATTTTATTAAATTATATTATTATAATATAATATTTAATTATTTAATTTTCGGAATTAAATTTAATTATTTAATAATTTCGAAAATTTTGCCTGGATGGCCTAGGTCGTTAGAATTTCGTGCCGATCGCAGCGTGTGGTCGATTCGTGCCAATTGTATGTTTAAATTGAGAAATTGAGTGATTGATGATTTTGGTTAATAATTCCAAAAGTGTGGAATTGAGTGATATTGATGAAGTTGTGGTATTTAACTTGAAAATACCCGGTGTTGGCTTTTAGCACCGTAATTGCTTTGTATGACTAGTTTGAATCGTTGGTTGTTATTGGATTGAATATCCAGTTCTATGGTTCATTATTGAATGATCAGCTTTGGCGAGCATTTGTTTATATATACGTATCAGCTTGGGCGAGCAATTATTATATACATATATATAGAGCTTTGGAGAGCTATTATATATGCTACAGCTTGTGTGAGCTAAGATCGTTTTATCAGCTTGTGCGAGCACGATCTATATATCAGCTTGTGCGAGCTATCATCTATGTATATATATCAGCTTGTGCGAGCTATCATCTATGTATATATCAGCTTGTGCGAGCTATCATCTATGTATATATAAGCTTGTGCGAGCTACCATCTATATCAGCTTGTGAGAGCATTGCATCCATTTCAGCATGTGTGAGCCGTGATTGTATTGATGGATGAATAGATGGTATGGTTTAATAGATGGTATGAATTGATAGATGTGTGGATCGTATGATATCAATTGGATTGATTGAATTGATAGACCGATGGGTGTGTTGGTAGTTCCAACTTGTGCGAGCATTGTTGAATATGAATTGTACTGACGTGCAGGAAAGGATTGAGGCGAGGTAAGTCCTCTATCCTATTTGTGTGGCTAGAGTGCCCTAAGGCTTATTTTCTTCCTAATCGAGTTTTAGGGGGTAGGACTCGCTGAGACATTGTCTCATCCCAGTTTGGGGAAAATATTTCAGGTCCCTAGATGGCGGTCGTGGAGGACTTGAAGCCATGGACATTTGTGGAGGTAGAGATCGAAGAATCGGCGAACGTGTCGACTAGTGGTCATAGGACAGTTCCCTTTTTGTTGAGCCTGTCTATTTTGTAGACAATCCAAAGTTGTATATAAACCTATGTGTTTATAAGAAGGCTTGTTTGGTTGTAATTGATTGCCCTTTTCTATCCCAAGTTAAATGTTGTCGGGGATTTGTTTCGCTCCGCATGTGCAATAAAAATGAATGGGTCGGCGATGTGTCCTGGGAAGTCGCATAATTTCTATCGACCGTAGAGGGATGTGCGCGCGCTCGGAGGATCGGGGCGTGACAAGCCTTGTGCTACATTCATATTCTCAATTACCAGGAGGTGAGAGACCTTCACGAATATGCGGGGCATGCCCTCGATATCCCCATAACCAGAAGGTGAGAAACCTTCACGAATATCCCAGGTACGTCCTCGATATCCCCTAATTACCAGGAGGTGAGAGACCTTCACGAATATCTCAGGTACGTCCTCGATATTCCCCGTACCAGGAGGTGAGAGACCTTCATGAATATCCAGGTACATCCTCGATATTCTCAAACTACCAGGAGGTGAGAGACCTTCACGGATATCTTAGGTACGTCCTCGATATTCCCAACTACCAGGAGGTGAGAGACCTTCACGAATATCTCAGGTACGTCCTCGATATTCCCCAACTACCAGGAGGTGAGAGACCTTCACGGATATCTCAGGTACGTCCTCGATATTCCCAACTACCAGGAGGTGAGAGACCTTCACGAATATCTCAAAGTGCGTCTCGATATTCCCCGTACCGGAGGTGAGAGACCTTCATGAATATCCAGGTACATCCTCGATATTCTCAAACTATCAAGAGGTGAGAGACCTTCACGGATATCTCAGGTACGTCCTCGATATTCCCAACTACCAGGAGGTGAGAGACCTTCACGAATATCTCAGGTACGTCCTCGATATTCCCCAACTACCAGGAGGTGAGAGACCTTCACGGATATCTCAGGTACGTCCTCGATATTCCCAACTACCAGGAGGTGAGAGACCTTCACGAATATCTCAGGTACGTCCTCGATATTCCCCAACTACCAGGAGGTGAGAGACCTTCACAAATATCTCAGGTGCGTTCTTGATATTCCCTAATTACCAGAAGGTGAGAGACCTTCACAAATATGCGGGGCATGCCCTCGATATTCTCAATTACCAGGAGGTGAGAGACCTTCATGAATATCTCGGGTACGTCCTCGATATCCCCTAATTACCAGGAGGTGAGGGACCTTCACGAATATCTCAGGTACGTCCCTTCACGAATATCTCAGGTACGTCCTCGATATTCCCCGTACCAGGAGGTGAGAGACCTTCATGAATATCCAGGTACATCATCGATATTCTCAAACTACCAGGAGGTGAGAGACCTTCACAGATATCTTAGGTACGTCCTCGATATTCCCAACTACCAGAGGTGAGAGACCTTCACGAATATCTCGAGCACGTCCCTCGATATTCCCCAACTACCAAGAGGTGAGAGACCTTCACGGATATCTCGGTACGTCCTCGATATTCCCAACTACCAGGAGGTGAGAGACCTTCACGAATATCTCAGGTGCGTCCTCGATATTCCCCGTACCAGGAGGTGAGAGACCTTCATGAATATCCGTGTACATCCTCGATATTCTCAAACTACCAGGAGGTGAGAGACCTTCACGGATATCTCAGGTACGTCCTCGATATTCCTAACTACCAGGAGGTGAGAGACCTTCACAAATATCTCAGGTACGTCCTCGATATTCCCCAACTACCAGGAGGTGAGAGACCTTCACGGATATCTCAGGTACGTCCTCGATATTCCCAACTACCAGGAGGTGAGAGACCTTCACGAATATCTCAGGTACATCCTCGATATTCCCCAACTACCAGGAGGTGAGAGACCTTCACAAATATCTCAGGTGCGTCCTTGATATTCCCCAATTACCAGGAGGTGAGAGACCTTCATGAATATTCGAGGTACGTCTTCGATATTCCCATTAATCAGGAGGTGAGAGACCTTCATGAATATGCAAGGCACGTCCTCGATATTCCCCAATTATCAATAGGTGAGAGACCTCCGCGAATATGCGAGACCCATCATCGATATTCCATTTGCCAGGTATTTTTTAGAAATTCGTACTTGTGATCATCCGAGTACCTCTTCAACGCCCGCGAACGTTCGTGCATCCTTTCAAAGTCTCGTACTTGTTAACATCCAAGTACTCTTTTGACACTTGCAATCAATCTGGTATTTTCCAAAGATCTAGTATTTGTGATCATACAGTACCCCTTTGATATCTGCAAACATACAGGTATCCTCCAAGAGTTTGTACTTGTGATCATCCAAGTACCCCTTCAATGCCTGCAAAGACCCAAATATCCTCCAGGTTTGTACTTGTGAATATCCAGGTACTCTTTCAATGCCTGTGAATGTCCAAATATCCTCAACAAATTGATGCCCTGCGAAAGGTCGGTGCATCCCCCGAGAAAGGTCGAGTTCCAACTGGTGTCTTTGACAGAAGTCAGACACCCCAACAAGTCGATGCCCTGAGAAAGGTCGGCGCATCTCCCGAGAAAGGTCGGGTACAAACAGGTGTCCTTGACGAAGATCAAGCACCCCACAAATCAATGCCCTGAGAAAGGTCAGTGCATCCCCTGAGAAAGGTTGGGTTCCAACAGGTGTCTTTGACAGAGGTCAGACATCCCTACAAATTGATGCCCCGAGAAAGGTCGGGTACAAACAAGTGTCCTTGACAGAGATCAGACACCTCCACAAAACAGATGCCCTGAGAAAGGTCGGCGCATCTCCCGAGAAAGGTCGGGTACCAACTGGTGTCCTCGATACAAATCAGGCACCCACAAATGAGATGCCCTGAGAAAAGGTCGGTGCATCTCTCGTCACGGCGACCGAAGAACGATTCGGGTCCGAGACAAACCACTAATTGCTCTAACAGGCGACTGAAGAATGGTTCGGGTCCTGGAGGAGCAATTTCCCGTCAAGGCGACCGAAGAAAGGTTCGAGTCCTAGACGAATCATTGATTGTTTTAACAGGCGACCGAAGAATGGTTCGAGTCCTGGAGAAGCAATTTCTCGTCACGGCGACCGAAGAACGATTCGGGTCCGAGACAAACCACTAATTGCTCTAACAGTTGACCGAAGAATGGTTCGGGTCTTGGAGGAGCAATTTCTCGTCAAGGCGACCGAAGATAGGTTCGAGTCCTTGACAAATCATTGATTGTTTTAAACAGGCGACCGAAGAATGGTTCAAGTCCTGGAGAAACAGTTTATCGTCAAGGCGACCAAAGAAAGGTTCGAGTCTTAGACAAATCATTGATTGTTTTAACAAGCGACCGAAGAATAGTTCGAGTCCCGGAGAAACAGTTTTATCGTCAGGGCGACCAAGAATGGTTCGGGTCCTAGAGAAGCAACCCTCTCATATCACCGGGTAAGATGACACCTTGATACTTGCCAAAACTCGGGGTTCACACCCTATCTCACTCACTCTCGGTAAGTAATTCCAGGTATCTTCTTATCTGTCTTAGTATATGTAAAGTTATATTACTCTTTTTCCGCATGGAATAATAGGTCCTAAATAAAACCTGCTACGCATGCATAGATAAAATTTAGGCATCAGTTTGTCTTTGAATGCAACCTCTGCGAACTCACCTTCAAAGAGGGGCAGTGCCGACGCCTAAATTTCATTTTAATTAATTAGGTTTTATTTTATTTTTATTTTTAGTCTATTTTATTTAATCTTTTTCGGATAATAAATAAAAACAAACAAAACAAAAGCAAAAGAAAACAAAAGAGAGCAAAAGAAGAGCCCCCTCTCCGCATGGGCCCCTACGGCCCATCTTCCTCCGGCCCGGCCCACTTCGGGTCGTCTTTCTCCTCTGACCGCCTTTGCAGCGCACGCGCAGAGGGCGCACCTCCAGGAGAGCAGGCGAGCAGCAGAGACGCACGTGGAGCAGGGAGGAGCAGGCGGCGATGGGACGTGAAGTAGGGGTGGCTGGCGTCGGATGGGACGCCGGTTCGGCCGGCGGAAGGCGTGGCAGCCCTCGGTCGAGCTCCGTCGACCGGCCGCCCCTCGGCCTATAAATAGGCCCCCCCATCTCCGTCAAAGGGCACCACCAAAGAGAGAGAGAGAGAGAGGCCGAGATCGAGGGCTCGTGAGCGTGAAACTTCCCTCGAGAGACTTCGAGGGAGGCCCGAACGCCCACGAGTTCAGATCTGGAGGTCCGAGCGCGTCGTAGAGAGAGAGAGAGAGAGGGAGGGCGAAGCCGAAGGGAAAGGAGGATCGTGTGGGTCGCCGCCGCCGTCGCCACCCCCGTCGTAGGTAGCCGCTCCACCGTCGCCATTACCCCGCCCCTTGTCACCGCTGGCTCCACCACCGCCGTCGCCGCCGTTCGAATCCCCCCTCCTCGCCGCCGCAAATCGGGAACCCTAGGGTTCCCGATTTGTGGTCGCGACCCGGGTCGTTGGGTCGGACCCGGGTTATTTTGCAAAGAATATTAAAAAAATATTTTATTTTCCGAAAAAAAAAATAAAAATAAAAAATATTCCATATTTTCCAAAATGCCAAAATTTCAGAAAAAGCCAAAAAAACTTGTATTTTTCCAAAAAAATATCAAAAATAAAAAAAATCCATTTTATGTCCAAAAAATTGCAAAAAGGTCCAAAAAATGTCTTTTTCCAAATAATGCATGGAAAATCCCTAAAACATCCAAAAAACCTTAGGGTTTAAACAAGGTTAGGTACCAAAAGGGCATTAGTGATTAACTAGTGTAATCAAGTCCCCGATCCTAATTTCTCTCGGTTGCGCAGAGCGAATATTTCTCCCAATATTTCGCATGGGTTTCTAATCAACCCACCCCAAATTGATTAGTGGCGACTCCGTTTTAAAAATTAACTTACATGTTAAAAACTTAGACCATTAAAGTCGTGAATTGGTGGACTTGGGAGAGTCCGGGCTTAATTAATCTAGCCGAGCCATTAGCCTCCGCCAGGCGCGCGCCCCGATCGGGCGCCGGAAAAAAAGAGGTCGCGACAACACCCAATACCCACGGTGTTTAACAACTCAACTCACTGGACTTGAATCCGCACAAACCTCTCTGAGCTCACGGCTCTCACTCTCTCTCGAGCTCTTTCCTCTCGCTCTCTCTGCCGAGCTCTATTCTTTCGCTCATACTTGCATCGTCAGACGTCTTCTCCTTATATAGGGAGAAGGGAAGAGAACAAGACAAAAGAAGAAAGTAAATGGCCTCATTAAATGCAGCGCAAGCGCCCATGAGACAAGTCCACAGTCGGCACCGAACGCCCACCATATTTGTAGGCATGCATGCAGATCGTGCATGTGCATGGGCGCGCATTTAATGAGGCGGAAGAGATGAGGGATAATAGTCAACAACGTGTGCCATTGGTCCGCGAAAAGAGGTGGGCTGTAGTCTTCAAATTTCTTGTTCCCGGTGGAAGAAAACGTAAAAGAAGTCTTCTTCATGCATTTGCAGTAGGTGGCGGGTCCTTCATTTAATGCCAAAGATTGTGGATGCCTTCCTTTTTTTCTTCGGCAGAAGACGATCTCTCTCTTCAAGACTTTGCTGGCCGAAAATCTTTCCTCTCTGACTTCGCTTGCCCACTTGGAAGTCAAAGAATTAAAGCACTCATGCAGCTTTCTTTGGCTTCTTCCTTCTACGCATGGAGATAGGAACAACATTCGAAGACATCACAAAGTCTCCCTTGAACTTTGTTTATTCGGCCAGACTTATGGGTATTAATCTAACGGACTCAAACTTGAGACACAATATAACACATTCAATAAATCTAACAATACTTTTAGGAAGAGTAAGTATAGATTATGAAAAGTGGTTTGTTTTAAAAGTATCACAGAAATTTGGAATTTGTGGACAACTTGACGTTGTGAGTGAAACCCTGGCCAGTTCTTCTTTCAAGAAACAGAGTCAGCAGTAAAAGTAGTGACACTAGAGAATGATGGGAAGCATCCATTGAATGTTCTTTCTTCCCTACAAATGACACAAACGTCGACATTATTGAAAGACTCAAATGTGCTACTGAAGGATGTGCTCGACCCACGGCTTCCTCCTCCGACCGGCCAACTAGCCGAGGAAGTGGATATGCATGGGGACGAGTCTCGATTTGAGACCTACCATGCATTTCGTCAAGCAAGAATTATCCGCACGCACTCAAGCTTGCTTGTCTAAGCCATTGGGTTCTATTAGAAGATTTTAACAATAATTTAGTGACTCCCTCAAGGGTGTCTGCATTCAAAGATCTCTCGCATGCTAACAAGTATCATTTGGGCTTGAGATCCATGCCTTTTGTCCTCTTTCTTTATTATATGATTAAGACCAATGTGATGTTGAGTTAGATTACTAAACGAGGCGATTGAGAATCATTTAGAGGGCATTTTCAACATAATCTCACGGATCTCTTGCCGTGGGACTTGGAACTCTTAGGTGAAGACGATTCCATCCCACCTGCAAGAATGTTCAAGGCCGTTGTTCTTGACGATGATCTCATCCCCAAGCTCCTCCCACAAGCCTTTAAGGATTTTGTCATCCTTGAAGGTGATGGGGGTCCCGGCGCCATCTTTGGCGAAGGCCAGTGCTTGCGCTGTCTTCTATTTTCATTTATTTTGATTGCGTCACATTAACATGTGATGTCAAAGAGGACATTTGCCGACATTCCTTGATAAGGCTAACGTGGGAGCTGACTGCAGTTGTCTGTGTCTCGCAGCTAGACAGTTCAACTAGGTGGAGCACCAGTCGAGAAGCTGGACAAGGAAAGCTCGCGCATGCGTACCCCATCGTCCAGGGCAACGCGCTAGAGAAGATCCCGAACGAGATCAAGTTTGAGGTGGGTCCAAACAGAGATGGTGTATGGCCAAGAGCATGAGCAAGTACTTCGCCATGGACCGGGTCGAGAACAAGGCCAGCAAAGAGAAGGCCATGGGAATGTTGAAAGCCATAGAAGCCCATTTCTTGCAAAAACGCTGATGCTTACGAGTGAGTTGTTGTTACATGTTGGCTGGATCTTTCTATCTCCCACCATAATTTATGTCTTCATTCGTGTCTCTTTCAAGAAAAATAACAATCGAGACTGAACCGTAACTATGTTTTGAAGCGGTAGATATGCTGCATGCTGTCATCAAAGACGCTTGTCAAACATCTTGTAAAGATCTCGGCATTCTTTTAACAGAGTTGAAACTGCCGCGAGATTATAGATATGAATGCGCCGCTTTGCCCATCTGTCTTTGAGGCCAGATCAGAAAAGCATATCGAGGGAGAGAACAGTTGACTCAAGAAGGGACGGTCAACTTTTTCACATATGAATTTTCTGCATTTGACACGCAATTGTTACTTCACATTCGTATTTTTAAGTCTTGAGATTTAACAAAGACTCTGGCATGGAAAATCATTCGCGATTCACATGTGACGGAACGGCACGCGATCGGAAGCTTCAAAGAGATGAGAAAAAGGCGCTTGATGGAGACTTAGAAATGAGTTAAAGTAGTATATATATTTAATCGATTTTGGACGTTTTATTTTAGTGAGGTTCATATGGGTTCCACATAGAACCTATCAAATATAGCGATTTAGATTATCTTAGTACATATAGCACAATTTTGATGAAGAAACAGAATTGAGCTAGCGTCATATTTATATTAAGTGGAATTTGGACTTTTAATTCTAGTGAATTCAATATGGATCCTATGTGAACTCATCAGATTTGGCAATTTAGATCAATTTAGGACATACAAGACACTTTTGACAAAGACTCGGAAATGAGTTAGGGCCTCATTTTTATTTAGTAGAATCTAGACTTTTAATTCCAGCGAGTTTTATATAGGTCCCACATGAACCCATCAGATTTAGCGATTTGGGTTAATTTAGTACATACGACGTAATTTTGATGAAAGAGCACTATATTTATATTAAGCTGATTTGAACTTTTAATTTTAGTAAGTTTCCTATGGATCCCACATGAACCCATCAAATTTAGAGATTTAGATTAACTTAGTATATACAACACAATTTTGACAAAAACTTAGAAATGACATAGCATCGTATTTATATCAAGGAGAATCTAGACTTTTAATTTGAGTGAGTTCCACATGGATCCCACGTGAACCTGTTAGATTTAGCGATTTAGATCAATTTAGGACATACAACACACGTTTGATAAAAGACTCGGAGATGAGCTTGGGTCATATTTATATACAACACAATTTTGACGAAAACTTAGAAATGACATAGCATCGTATTTATATCAAGGAGAATCTAGAGTTTTAATTTGAGTGAGTTCCACATGGATCCCACGTGAACCTGTTAGATTTAGCGATTTAGATCAATTTAGGACATGCAACACACGTTTGATAAAGACTCGGAAATGAGCTTGGGGGTCATATTTATATACAACACAATTTTGACAAAAACTTAGAAATGACATAGCATCGTATTTATATCAAGGAGAATCTTGACTTTTAATTCGAGTGAGTTTTATATAGGTCCCACATGAACCCATCAGATTTAGCAATTTGGGTTAATTTAGTACATAGGACGTAATTTTGATGAAAGAAAACTGTATTTATATTAAGTTGACCTGAACTTTTAATTTAGTGAGTTTCCTATGGATCCCACATGAACCCATCAAATTTAGCGATTTAGATTAACTTAGTATATACAACACAATTTTGACGAAAACTTCGAAATGACATAGCATCGTATTTATATCAAGGAGAATCTAGACTTTTAATTCGAGTGAGTTCCACATGGATCCCACGTGAACCTGTTAGATTTAGCGATTTAGATCAATTTAGGACATACAACACACGTTTGATAAAGACTCGGAAATGAGCTAGGGTCATATTTATATACGCCACAATTTTGATGAAAACTTAGAAATGACATAGCATCGTATTTATATCAAGGAGAATCTAGACTTTTAATTCGAGTGAGTTCCACATGGATCCCACGTGAACCTGTTAGATTTAGCGATTTAGATCAATTTAGGACATACAACACACGTTTGATAAAGACTCGGAAATGAGCTAGGGTCATATTTATATACGCCACAATTTTGATGAAAACTTAGAAATGACATAGCATCGTATTTATATCAAGGAGAATCTAGACTTTTAATTCGAGTGAGTTCCACATGGATCCCACGTGAACCTGTTAGATTTAGCGATTTAGATCAATTTAGGACACACAACACACGTTTGATAAAGACTCGGAGATGAGCTAGGGTCATATTTATATACAACACAATTTTGACGAAGACTTGAAAATGAGGTAGTGTCGTATTTATATTAAGGGGAATCTAGACTTTTAATTCTAGTGAGCCCATTAAATTTAGCAATTTAGATCAATTTAGAACATGCAGCACACTCACCAAATAACTTATGTTCGGAGCACTATCTAAATTTAGTGATTATTTTTAGGAAAATATTTTCTAAATTATTTATTTTCTGCAAAATATAATGCATCTTAGTAAGAAGAAAATATGCAGTGATCAGAACCCTTCACACTCGGTCTCCCTCTCTCTATATATGTCAACTTCAATTCAGCCTCTTCTCTTCACTCCCAAGTCCCAAAGACCAACTTCGTCACTACTACTCAAGTCTTTCCAGATCATCACCCCCTTCTCGCCAGCAACTCCGTTAGGATCCGGTCATGGGTGTCATCACTTTTCACTTCGATATCCCGTCCTCCATTCCCCTGGCCAGGATGTTCAAGGCTGCTATCCTCGATGCCGATAACCTCCTCCCCAAGGTCTTCCCGCGAGCCGTCAAGAGCGTTGAAGTCCTCGAGGGCGATGGAGGTCCCGGGACCATCAAGTTGATGACTTTTGGCGTAGGTTAGTCCATCCGTATTAGGAACTTAGGATTGCTCAATCAAGGCAGGTTCAACCTTATGGAACACTATAATGAATATGGAAAAAGATAGAAATATGACTCGGTTACTTAAGATGTTTCTAACCGTTTAACTTTACACAAGTGATTATGTGACTCAATTTTGATCCGGCAAAGTCAGGCTATGTCTAAGTCCATTGTATTGGATTGCGGTCGGAACAATTGGGTTAATTCCTAAATGGCCTGATGGACACCATGAAGATTGGTGCTCATGATATTGAAACCTGCGAGTTCTAAATGTGAATGTGACTTTTTGTTACATTGATAGGCAATCTGTACAAGACAGCGAAGCACAAGGTCGAGGCCCTGGACAAGGAGAACTTCACCTACTGCTACTCACTCATTGAGGGCGAAACGCTGGGCACCACCTTCGAGAAGGCCACCTATGAGGTGAAGATCAACGCGTTGCCTTCGGGAGGCACGATGTTGAAGTGCACGAACAGTTACTTCACCATTGGCGAGGTGGACATGACCGAGGAGGAGATCAACACCAGGAAACAGAACTCGTCCGCGATGTACGAGGCCATCGAGGCTTATCTCTTGGCAAACCCTGATGCCTACTGAGCCGATCTCTTCGCTATCTTGTATTGTTTACGTAATGTGTTAAATATGTGTGGTTGTGCTATACTGAAAAGGAGACAAGAAGAGTTTGAGTCACTCGTTTGGAGCTAAGCATGTTGGGCTGGTGGGTGTTGTTGTTCTTGTCTTTGCTGAGAATAAGAGAATAAAAGGTGTGACAGAATGTGGTGCAGTGGTTTTGTGGAATTTGATAAACTATGCTACATGTTTATACAAGTTGTAGAATGAAATTCTCTAATTTAGTAATTTTTTTACGAGGAGAGAATTCATGAGTTATAAATGAAATGCCAAATGGCCAATAAAATACCAAACTTTGGCCCGATATTTCGAATTTGGATTAACATCTAAAGTTATCAATGTGGCACAATCTTTCATAAACCACAATACGGCAAGTACATCCCTTCTCTATGGATCATACCAAAAGAGTTAGCAAATTGCGAGAATTTATTGAGCCTGAACTTGAGCAACAACAATCTGTTGGGTGTCATGTCGCCAGAGCTGGGGAACTCGTTCACACTACAGAACCACTAGACCCGAGCCACAATTCACTAGTAGGATCAATTCCTTCCAATTTAGCAAAGCTCACTAAATTGGAAAATCTCAATGTTTCGCATAACGATTTGTCGGGTACGATCCCAGCTGCTCTCACCAACATGAGCAGTTTAAGCTTCATGGGCTTCTTGTACAACAAGCTGACAGGGGCAGTTCCTGGTGGTCGCCTCTGTTAGGGAAATCCCTTATGATGTTTTGAAGATGACAAAATAAATCAAAGGCTACTAACATGTTTAATGGTTAAGTAATAGACCATGCAGATGATAGAACATATAAAGGATATTGTCAAAGTCTCGAAGACGACCGTAAGACCGAACGGAACACATGTCCAAAGTATATTTTGAAGATTTCCAGTTTTCGTGTCAAAGTCTCGAAGACTGCCATACTTTAGTGTCAAAGTCTGTTCTACATCGTGGAAGTCCGCACACTCGACAAATTCCGGGCATCGAACGTGAATGAAGAACTAGAAGACAGACTCTATGCTTTGAAGCCGAACCGAAGACAGACTCTATGCTGAAGCGTAACATACTGCATCGTGTTCAGACCTTAAAGCTAAATTTGTTCAGACCTAGATTGCAAAGTCTATCGCACTCAGACTCAGATTGTAAAGTCTATTGCTCTCAGACTTTACATCCAGATTTGACAAACGTAACTCAAGCCCAATCATATAACGGCTAGTGATCTGGTTTGGATTCCACATCAAGATTGATTTGATTGACTCAATCTAATTGATTGACAATTAGATCTTGAAGACAAGAACTTTCTATACGAAGAAGCTTTACTTATGGAAACCAAGATTTCGTTTGTATGGGCGATCGGAATCAATTTGGGATTCTATCTTTGTCACTCAACGGCTACCAAATCTTTTGATACGGGCTGTCCAATGGGTATATTGGAAGACGATCCTCGGGATACTTGTCCAACGACTAGTTTTGGAAGTGGAGGAGTATTTAAGGAGATGAAGGACCGATGAGCAAGTAAGAGACGGAGCGTAGAATTTATAATTCCAAAGTCTGAGCGATCTTCTATCATACACTTGTCTCTCGTGAGCTTAAACGTTTGTGATCTTGAGAGAAATACCAAAAGAGTGACTTAGTGAGATAGTGTGATCTACTACTAAGTGTTTGCACTCAAAGTTGTAATCTCTTGTTGATTGCATAGTGGAATCCAGCCAAGAAGGCTGTTAGCGTGGGAGAGTGGACGTAGGCTTGGATTAAGCCGAACCACTATAAACTTTGTGTTCTTATTCTCTTCTCTAAACTCTTTATTGTGTTAAAGTCTGATCTCGCTCAAAGTCTGCTGTTCTTCAGACTTTGCTCACAACTTATTTTATTCCGCATATATTTGCCAATGTTTTATTTAAACACCTATTCACCCCCCTCTAGGTGTTGTTACTAGTCCTCTCAGCCTCTTCCAACAATAACTAGGAAGTGCTTTTATTGCAAAACCGGGCTTGTGAGGAAACGTGACGGAATGTCTCCATGTGGGTCGAGCAGTAAATCGACTGACCATCGGAGAAAGGTTCTGATTAATGTGATTGTTGCGTTTGCTGCTTACTACTTCTCGCGACTCTTATTGCTCTGATTTTGGTGCTTTGGCGGTGAAACAAGCATCTCGATGAAGAGATAAGAAATCTTATGAAGTACGTGAAATCATATGGGAAGGGGGAACGAAGTTTGCATTCAATGATATTGCCAAGGCCGCCAAAGGCTTCAGTGAAGAGCACTGCATCGGAAAACGCGTATTCAGAAGCGTTTACAAGGCCGAATAGGCCAGCGGCCACATCGTCACGGTAAAAAAAAGTGGTGGTTAACCGCAGGGACATCATCCAATATTTTCTGAACTTTGGTCAAGGTCTTGCATGGAGGAAGAGGAGCAGTTGAATTGGACTTGTGTCAAGAGAGTGAAGATTGTTCAATGCGTGGCTCCTGCGATCGCCTACTTGCATCACGATTGCTCACTGCCTATTGTCCATCGGGACATGATGTTGAACAACATTTTGCTCGAGTCAGACTTCGAGCCTCGACTTTTGGTTTTTGGGACAGTGAGGCTCTTGAATTCGGATTCGTCGAATTGGATCCCAGCGGCTGGATCTTATGGCTACATGGTTCCTGGTAAGACATATGATCAAATCTAATCAATACATTCCCCCTGTACCTATGGTCTCGGGTAGAGGTGTTAAATGGGTTGTCCAACCCATTTATGGTTAAATGGGTCATTAATGGGTCAAGCTTTATTTCCTAAAACACCCATAATGAGTTTTAATGGGTCAAGATTAAGATATATGGGTCTTAAATGGGTCAGCTCTTTGACCCATTTAAGACCCATTTATCAACCCATTAAAAAGAAACCCATTTATTTTAACTCAAAACCTCACCATCTCTCTCTAGTCTCTTCTCTCTTTAACTTTACAAATTTTTTTTTTTATAAAATCCGAAACCATAATTATTATTTATTTATTTTTTATTTTTTTCTTTCTTCTTCCTCCGGTCGCTAGCACGGCGATGGCCGACGACTGGCCAGGCGAGCCTCGAGCTTGCCGGCGTCGGGTGAGCTTGAGCTCGTTGGATCTGGTGAGGCCCGCCTTGCCGACACCCAGCGAGGCTTGAGCCTCGCCGATCTGGTGGTAATGACAACCGCACCACGGCTATGAAGCGCTTGCCTGAGTTGGATGAGGCGTTGCCGATGTCTAGGCGATAGCCCCGCGCCGTGCTCTCTCTTGTGTTTTCCTTCAAGTTTACTCCATCTATTTCAGATTTCTAATATGTGACATGGAGTTTTCATACAAAAATACCATCAGATTGTGCATCGGGAGAATCAAATGCACCGCGGCCTCTTCCATCGAATATGAGCATAGGTGGCTTTTCTTGCACGTTCACCAACCATAAATGATGACTCGAAATGAAAAATTTTCCATTAAATTTGTGTTGTATAAAATTATTTTAGTTTTTAAATATATATATAATTTTTTGAAAAATTATAAAAAATTGAAAATTTATTGATTGGATTTGTATTGTTTGGAAGTTTTTTAGTGATATAATTTTTTTTTAAAAAAGCATAAGAATAAGTTTTCCTAAATTTGGTTAAATATGAAAATATTTTATTAATATGGGTTGGGTCGGGTATGGGTCAAAAAATTTACATTAGACATAAATGGGTCATAAATAGGTTAATGGGTCAATTTGGGTCGACCCATTAATGACCCGATCCAAACCCGACCCGACCCACCCGTTTAACAACTAGTCTCGGGTTGATCAAATAGCTTTAATTGACATATTGAATTTGGATTCATCCAATAATTCTAACAAGGCTTTTAGGAAGAGCAAGTACAAATTTTGAAAAGTGGTATGTGTTAACAGTATTTCAAAAATTTGGAATTTGTAGGCAACCTGAGGTTGTGATCAAAACATAGATTCATTCTTTTTTCATGAAACAGAGTCAACAATAAAAGTACCGATGCTAGAGAATGATGGGGAAGCATCCAAGAATCTTCTCTCTTCCCTACAAATGACACGAATGTCGAAATTATTCAAAGACTCAAATGTGCCGCTATAGGATATGCTCGACCCACGTCTTCCTCCTATGACTGGCCTATTGGTCAAGGAAGTGGTATTCATGGTCATGGTGGCAATCGCGTGTACGCGGATGAGTCTCGATTCACGACCTACCATGCATTTCGTTGCGCAAGAATTATCCGCATGCACTCAAGCTTGCTTGTCCGAGCCATTGGCGCCGTTAGAATATTTAAGTTATAATTTAGTGAATTCCCACCCTCAAGGGTGTCTGCATTCAAAGATCCCTCGGATGCTAATAAGTATAATTTGCGCTTGAGATCCATGCCTTTTGTCCTCTTTTTTTTTATTGTATTATTTAAGAACATTGTGATGCTGATTTAGATTACTAAACGAGGAGATTAGAATCATTTAAAGGGCATTTCAACATAATCTCACATATCTCTTGCCCTGCGACTTGGAACTCTGAGGCGAAGACGCATTCCATCCCACCTGCACGAATGTTCAAGGCCTTTGATCTTGATAAAAATCTCATCCCCAAGCTCCTTCCACAAGTCAATCTAAATTTTGTCACCCTTGAAGGTGATGGCGGTCCCGTCACCATCGCATCGTTTTCGGCGAAGGCGAGTACCTGCGCGTCTTCTAATTTCATTCATTTTGGTCACACATCAACATGTGATGTCAAGACATTTGCCTGACGTTCTTTGATCAGACTAACGTGGGAGCTGACTGCAGTTTTCTGTGTGTCGCGGCTACACGGTTCAACTCGGTGAAGCACCAGTCGACAAGCTGGACAAGGAAAGCTCGCGCACGCTTACACCATCGTCGAGGGCGACGCGCTAGAGAAGATCTCGAACGAGAAAGTCCAGACAGAGAGGGTGCACGTGCACGAGCACGAGCAAGTACTTCGCCAAGGACGGGGTCGAGAAGAAGGCTAGCAAAGAGAAGGCCATGGGAATGTTGAAAGCCATTGGAGCCCATCTCTTGCAAAACCCCGATGCTTCCAATTGAGTTGTTGTTCCACGTTGGCTCAATCTTTTTGAGATTTAACAAAGACTTGGCATCGAAAATCATTCCCGATTCACGTGTGACAGAGTGGGGTGCGATCGGAAGCTTCAAAGTGATGAGAAAAAGGAATTTGATGGAGATTTGGAAATGAGCTACCGTCGTATTTATATTTAGTGGATTCTAAACTTTTAATTTTAGTGAGTTTTATATGGGTCTTATGTAAACTCATAAAATTTAGTGATTTAGATTAACTTTTTGTTTTCTTTTTTCAGGTCAAAAGGAAATTTCCATTCGTTACCAAATTGATACATGAAAGAGAATATCAAAAGTGATAATAACAAAACAAACCCGTAGATTAACTTATACAGCATAATTTTGATGAAAACTCAAAAATGAGATACCATCATGTTTATATTAAGAGAAATTTGGACTTTTAATTCCAATGAGTTTCATATATATTTCACTTGAACCCACAATACACTTTTGACAAAGACTCGAAAATAAGCTAGGGTCGAATTTATATTAAGCGGAATTTGGACTTTTAATTCCAGTGAGTTCCATATAAGTCCCACATGAACCCATTTGATTTAGTGATTTAAATCAATTTAGTACATACAACACAATTTCAACGAAAGAGCATCATATTTATATTAAGTGGAATATGAACTTTTAATGTTAGTGAGTTTCGTCTGGATCCCACGTGAACCCATCAAATTTAGCTATTTAGATTAACTTAGTACATATAGCAGAATTTTGATGAAGACTTGGAGATGAGGTAGTGTCGTATTTATATCAAGGGGAATTTGGACTTTTAATTCTAGTAAGTTCTATATGGATCCCACGCAAACCCATCATATTTAGCGATTTAGATCAATATAGGACATACAACACACTTTTGATGAAGACTCGGAAATGAACTAGGGTCGTATTTATATTAAGCTGAATTTGGATTTTCAATTCTAGTAAGTTCCATATGGGTCTCACATGAACCCATCAGATTTAGTGATTTAAATCAATTTAGTATAGACAACACCATTTTTTATGAAAGAGCACCGTATTTATATTAAGCGGAATAAGAACTTTTAATTTCGGTGAGTTTCGTATGGATCCCACGTGAGCCCATCGAATTTAGCGATTTAGATTAACATAGTATATACAGCACAATTTTGACGAAAATTCGGAAATGAGGTAGCATTTTTCATCGTATTTATATTAAGGAGAATCTAGGCTTAATTCTAGTGAGTTCTATATGGATTTAGATCAATTTAGAATATGCAACACACTCACCAAATAACTCTTACTTGGAAACACTATCCAAATTTGGCGATTAGTTGTAGGAAAATATTTTTCGAATTATTTATTTTCTGCAAAACCCACCTAAGAAAGAAGAAAATATTCAGAAATCATACCCCTTCACACTTCAGTTCAGCCTCCTTTCTTCACTCCCAAGTCCTAGAGACCAACTTCATCACTACTAAGTCTTTCCTGATCATCACCCTCTTCTCAGTTTCTGCAACTCTGTTCGGATCCAGTCATGGGTGTCATCACTTACGACTTCGAGTCCACGTCCCCAATCCCTCCGGCCGAGATGTTTGAGGCCACTCTCCTTGACGCCGATAACCTCATCAGCAAGGTCCTCCTACAAGACATCAAGAGCATTAAAGTCCTTGAGGGCGATGGAGGTTCCGGGACCATCAAGTTGATGACTTTCTGCGAAGGTTAGTCCATCCATATTAGCAACTTAGGATTGCTCCAAATCAAGGTGGGTTCAACCTTATTGAACACTATAATGAACATTGAAAAAGATAGATATATGACTTGATTAATTAAGATGTTTCTAACTGTTTAAATTTACACAAGTGATCATGTGACCCGATTTCAATCAATCAAAATCAGGCCATGTCTAAGTCAATAGTATTGGATTGTGGCTGGGGGCTAATTCCTGAATGGCTGGATCTACACCATCAAGATCGGTGCTCGCAATGTTGAAACCAGCGAGTTCTAAATGTGAATGTTACTTTTTGTTTCTTTGATAGGCAGTCGGTACAAGATGGCAAAGCACAAGGTCTAGGCCTTGGACAAGGAGAACTTCACCTACTGCTACTCAATCATCGAGGGTGACACGTTGGGCACCGCCTTTGAGAAGATCAGTTACGAGGTGAAGATCACCGCGTCGCCCGACGGAGGCTCGGTGTTGAAGAGCACAAGCAAGTACTTCACCATTGGCGAGGTGAATATCACCGAGGAGAAGATCAAGGCCGGGAAAGAGAAGGCGGACACGATAGTTAAGGCCATCGAGGCTTCTGTCGTGGCAAACCCTGATGCCTGTCGAGCCGATCTCTCCGCTATCTTTTATTGTTCTTGTAATGTATTAAATATGTCCGGTTGGGCTAAACTAAGTAGGCGACAAGAAGCGTTTGAGTCACTCGGTGTTTGAAGTTAAAGCATGTTGGGCTGGTGATTGTTGTTGTTCTCGTCTTTGCTGAGAATGAGAGAATGAAAGGTGTGGCAGGAATATGGTGTAGTGGTTTTATGTAATTTGGTAAACTGCGCTACATGGAGAGGATTCATGAGTGACAAATGAATTCATAGTAAACTGCGGCATGATATTTTGAATATGGACTATCGATCCCGCTCGATCCCGCTCGATCCGGATCAATTATCGAAACATATCAAGGTGGCACAACTTTTCATGAACGCAATAAGTAAAATCATTAAGAAAACGTACATTCTTATTATATATCAATAAAGCTATAAAAAAATTGTTGAATGTGTTTAGGGTTTGGACTTATCTTATTGCAACACTTCGGCTATTTGAATTCTATTTAAGCTAATCCTATCTTGACTCTTGATGGGGACAATGGATTAGAGATCAAACGATTCAACAATAATAGAAAAAAAAAAAAAAAAAAGAAAGAAAAAGAGAAGAAAATTATAACGGAAAAGCAGCAACCTCCACATCCCCTCCCACTCAGATGATGAGCTGATCTTGGGACACCCCGTTGCCGACCCTATTTTGACCCAGTCAAACCGCCGGTGTCAGTGAAGCTTTATCAACCTTAACCTTTTTTTTTTAAAAAAAATTTATGGAAATGATTACGAAAGGCCTTACTAGATGAATTGAAATGGATTTACCACAACATTAAGGCATCGAGTGTGAAGAAATATATTACGTGATGCTTATATCGTGCGACGTACTATCGTGATATCACTAATTTATTAAGTGTTCTCGTTTGCTACATATTAAATGAAATTCGATGAACACCGCTTCTCTAAACAAGGACATTTGATTATGATATCACTAAATCGTTCTATCAAACTCCACAACAATCAATTCTAAGTGACGGCCGCCCATGTGAGCATGAGAATGCGCCCTCTCGTGTTCATCTTTTGGAACATATACTTTGATATTTCCACAACTTGAATCTGAAAGGGACCGAAATCATTTTCATGACCAAAAGAACAAAAGAGACCAACTTAATTCCTCTTTTACATTTCTTTAGGCCGCGAATACTTGACTCTTTTATTTTCCTCATACGTGACTCTTGCCAAACCAAGCCTACCTATTCACATCATTCTAACCATAAATAAGAGGCATTGACAGGACTCAGAAGCACGAACTTCTCTGGGGTTATTTCTTTCTCATTGCCAATAGCTATGGGTGCAACCAGCATCACACAAGAGCTCACATGCCCGATTGCTCCAGCTCACATGTTCAAGGCCTTGATCGTCGGGTTGAATTCCCTGATCCCAAAGCTCCTGCCTCAGTTCATAAAGAGCGTGGAGCTCGTGCAAGGCGACGGAGGAGCCGGGAGCATCGAGCAAGTTAATATCGCCGAAGGTATGTACACTCAACAGACACTCATCAAGCCGGGAGTCTCATAATGAAAGTCTTGTTTGGTCAGAAATGCAGCTAGTCATTTCGATAATGTGAAGCACCGGATCAATGAGCTCGACAAGGAGAACTTAGTGTGTAGGTAGACGATAATCGAGGGTGACACATTGGACGACAAACTCGAGTCGATTGATTACGAGGTCAAGTTTGAGAGGCTGTCAGTGATGAAGGTCGGTTTGCAAGATGACGAGCAAGTATACCACCAAGGAGGCACTTCAAGTTGAAGAAGAGGAGATTCGGGCTTCAAATTCTACTAATTCACCCGCCATTACTTCATCAAGACCATAAATACGAGCAAGGATAACAGGCTGATCTTCCCCAAGAGTTCACATTGACGGGAAGGTTTGGCACCTTGATGTTGGCTCAAGGAAAAAGCCATGGCGTAGCATCACTTACAGTCCATCTCTTTGTTCATGAACAATTTCTCGGGAGGCATACCACGTGATTTCGGCAAGTACAGCCATTCTCTGGGCAACGTTAGCTTTTCGAACAACAGCTTCACCAGAGAGCTGCCGCCAGATATATGCAGCGGCTTTGCTCTTTGATATCTTGTGGTCGATGGGAATAACTTCACCGAGCCGCTGCCCAACTGCTTAGGAATTGTCCGGGGCTAACGAGAATCCGTCTGGACAGCAATCGGTTCACTGCAGATGTCATGAGTGCGTTTGGAGTTTATCTGAATCCGGACTTTATAAGCCTCAGGCCCTCAGCAACAACCGATTTGTCGGGAATCTCTCTGCAGAATGGGGAGAGTGCACGAATGTCACGAATTTGCAGATAGATGGTAACAAAATCCCCAGCCGCATCTAGCCGGAGCTTGGGAAATTGTCTCAATTGTGCGATCTGACTCCATATGGCAATGAATCGACCAGGAAAATTCCCGATGATTTGGTAAGTCTGGGGGCGTTGATTAGGCTGAACTTGAGCTACAACCATTTGGCCAGAGACATTCCCACCTCGTTAGGAAACTTATCGAAGCTAGAATATCTTGATTTGTCAGGGAGAAGGCATTGAGCGGTAGCATACCGGAAGAGCTAGCGAATTGCAAGAATTTACTGAGCTTGAACTTGAGCAACAACAATCCGTTGGATGTCATATCGCCAGAGTTGGGGAACTTGTTCATGTTACATAATCTCCTAGACCTGAGCCACAATTCTCTAGCAGGATCAATTCCTTCCAATTTAGCAAAGCTCACTGAATTGGAAAATCTCAAATCTTTTGCGTAACAAATTGTTGGGTACGATCCAGCCTCCTCTCGCCAGCATGAGGAGTTGAAGCTCAATAGACTTATCGTACAACGAGCTGATCAGTGCGGTTCGTAGTGGTCGCCTCTCCCAACAAGCACAGGGAAGTGCTTTAATCGCGAATCCGGGTTTGTGTGGAAACGCGACCAGATTATCTCCTTGTGGGACGATTCAACAATAAAGAAAAAAAGAAAAAGAGAAGAAAATTATAACGGAAAAGCAGCAGCCTCCACATCCCCTCCCACTCAGATGATGAGCTGATCTTGGGACACCCCGTTGCCGACCCTATTTTGACCCAGTCAAACCGCCGGTGTCAGTGAAGCTTTATCAACCTTAACTTTTTTTTTTTTTTTAAATTTATGGAAATGATTACGAAAGGCCTTACTGGATGAATTGAAATGGATTTACCACAACATTAAGGCATCGAGTGTGAAGAAATATATTACGTGATGCTTATATCGTGCGACGTACTATCGTGATATCACTAATTTATTAAGTGTTCTCGATGAGCACAGGGAAGTGCTTTAATCACCAATCCGGGTTTGTGTGGAAAAGCGGTAAATCGACTGACCTAGGGAAAAGGTTCTTTTTGGTGTTTACTACTTCTGGTGACTTCAATTGCTGTGATTCTGGCAGTTCGGTGGCGAAACAAGGAATTCGATGAAGAGATCAAGAGTCTTGTGAAGCAAGAGCAATCCAAGTCGATCATATGGGGAAGGGAAGGAAAGTTCACATTCAATGACATCGCCAAGGCTACCAATGACTGCAGTGAAAAGTACTGCATCGGAAAGGGCTGGTTCGGGAGCGTTTACAAGGCCGAACTGGCCAGCAGCCAAATCATCGCCATCAAAAAGCTCAACATACCAGGATCGGGTGATGTCCCCACGGTCAACCACCAGAGTTTCGAGAACCTGCATAATTTCTTTTGCCTCTACATTTCAGTATATGCTTGTTTCAACTATGACCTTTGAAGCAATTTGGTGTTTATAATTAGCTGTCAGCATACAAAAATAGGTGAAGGACCAATTTGCAATGCAAAACAAGAGAAAGAGCAAACAGAAGTTGCTCTCACAATCTGACTTTTTTAGTTTGTATTTGTAGTTTTTAACGCTCGGAAGATTAATAGAAGGGCATTTTTTAGAAGCCAGCCAAAAGCAAGTGTCTAAAAGTGGGAATTTTCGAGATATACACAAGTAATGTGTATCTGCATATCATATCAAATGTTACAAAAATTCTGCCTATTAGGTAGCAACCTAAGCTCAAAATGACAAAATCAATAGCAGAAATGAAAACGAATCAAAAGGGAGAGAAAAAGTTGGAACGAAGAAGTCCTCACCGGATGAAGCAGCCTATCAAGTCCCAATTGCTCTAACGCTTTGAGTCAACTTGAACTCAGGTCATTCACATTGCAACAAAACAGAATGACATAGACTTCAATCCTTCATGCATCTGACCTTGTTCTTGTGAAATTTTGCACGAAAATCTCCACGACAGATGGTGTAGCAACTACACAAGACAGCTTTCTCATCGTCTACCAAGATCAAGCTTTGGATCACTGCAAAACTAGAACCGTGGAATGCCATCGCCGTTCCATCTAAAATGACTGGGGAAGACGAAGATGAATTGTTCAGAGGTTATTATCTTAACTGGAAGACAAACCTTGTCTATACTCTTTCCCTGCGCCTCTACTTCTCAGGACTGTCCCATTAGGTCCGGGTATTAAGTATCGCCTTCTCTTAACCGTTGGAAATTAAGAGATCGCGCCGGAAGCACGAATTTGATATCAATGATATTTTTTGTTTGTATTTGTAAACGTATGTGTATGGTACAGTTGATGTAGGGGAATGGACAAGGATGAATACTTTGAGGAATACAGACAAGATTTATGAGACAAGAATATCGTTTATTTAGTTGGTAGAAATGTGGCGTTACATAATTGCATGATGGGATGTTCACGTGGGTGGAGTTTATCCGATTCTTCCGCCATGTTATAAAAATTTTGAATGACAAATATGCTCATATATAATGAGAATGTCGACAATATGACGACGAGTTCATGAAAATCAATCACTGTTGATTGGTTAACATCAACAACACAAAATCAATCACTGTCGATTTGTTAACATCAACAACACATCTTTGTGAACTAGGACGCCGTATAAATCCTTAATTTATTAAAATGTTTAGATTTTAAAATGGGTCCCAACCTATTTTGTGAATCAGATTTAATGAGCATCGAGAAGTCAATAGGTGATTGATTTGGTATTTTTTGTACTTGTACTGCAAGTTTTCATAGTCGTAACTTTGTAATTTGATTTGGAAGATCTGCTGAAAAAATAGAAAAAGGAGGCTCTACATTTGAGTAGCATAATTTTTCACGCTACTTGAGAAGAGTACCATTTGCAACATCAATCTATCAATATAGCAAGACTTCTTGAATGTCCGTTCTTTATGAAAAATACTTCTCATCCTACCTTAATTAATTGAAACATTTAATCCCCCAAGATGTTTAAAGTGACAAATAGATCATTATGTGGAATCGACTTGATGGATGATGATATGATGATGGTGAGCACACTTTACTTTCTCAATGTAATTTTTATATATAAATATTTATATAGATCTCCAAGTACCATCCTCGTTGCTAAGGTTTGATGGTATTTAGATGAGGTGGTGAGGACTAAAATTGGATGGACACATGTTGCAATCTAAAAATGGAGATAACAGATAGATTGGGAGAATTATAAAAAAAAAATCATAAATCCATTATAATTGTGTCAATTCAGTTCTAAACTTTTTGTGATTGTGTTAATTCAATCTATTTGGCCAATTTTGATCGGTTAGCGTTGATGTGGACGCTAGCCATTCGGCCAACACTAACGTAACAATTTTTAATATTTTTTTAAATATTTATTTTTATTTTTTTCTCTTCTTGATTCTTTTGCTTCTTTGATGAGTCTCATCGGCCATGAGCGAGGCCTTAGGGCCGTGTGCGAGGCGGCTTCACCCAGATCTAGGCCAAGCCATGACGAGATTGGGCTCGCCTAGATATGGTGCCAATGCTAATGTGAATAATTTTTACAATTTTTTCAAATTTTTTTTTTCTTTTAGTTTCTTTTCTTCCTTTGTCCCTCCATTAGTCTGTGGCCCCCAGCAAATCCATCTGCCCTTGCTAATCGCTGGCAAGGGCATCTGGGCCCTTGCTATCAATCACCAAAGCCATGGACCGGCCAATGGCTGGCGAAGGGGAATAAGAAAAAGAAAAACAAGAAAATATAAGAAAAGAAAATGAAGAAAATGAAAACATGAAAAAAAGAAAAAGAATTGAGATTTTTTTTTAATTTAAAAAATTGTCCACCTCAATACCAGGTCATGTGCCATAGGATGGCCAGAGTCTACGTCAATGATTTCCGGTTAAAATTGGTCGAAATGATTATATTGACAATTCGTCAAAACGTTTAAAATTAAATCGACTAATTTTAATAGTTTATATCTCAATAGACATTCGTACAATGGGATCCTTTTTATTTTTTTGTAATTATCTACGTTCACTGTCGAATAAATAGGTCTAGAATCACTTTAGAGTTATATTCTACGTGTCAATATGAACCAGCTTTGAAATAAAAATCAGAGATCGGAGGAGGAAAATCACGTATCCCGACTTTTCCACAAATCTCCTTGAGTTGCGTAATGCTATTCCTTTTTATCTCGTCCCTTGACTAGACTTCTGCGCCCACTGCTCACTAGATTATACCCCGCCACGAATCAAACACCAAAACTCATTTGCATGCACAGAAATTGGGCGCCTAGGAGGGAGAAGTGGGGAAATGAAAGGGGTGTAAATGGAATTGAGTTCGGTGTTTGATTCTATTTTTTTGTGAGTAGTGAAGAGAATTATTTTGTTCCGGTTTTCTTCACCCAACTCTCAACTCAGAGAGTAAGCGATGAGAATTATTTTCTTTGCACACCAGACAAGTAAGTGACTAAGTGAGTGCTTAGGATTTCGTGACTCGAGAGTGCCGCAAATTGGACCAATTCAAAGTGAATCAGACATAGCCACTCCAGATGAGTGATTTCATAAACCCACGAGCTTCCACATGTTCAAAGTTAACAATTTGATTCCAGGGCGATGAAATGAGCCATTCATCCATTTAATTTACATGAAGCGTGTATCACTTTGAAATTTCGGGGAACTACAATTAATCGTTCTAAAAATTTAAATTATTAGACGGATGCGATCTTTAATTCAAATACTTTAATACAAATACTTTTATACTCCTCTTCACTCGTAAACTTGAATTGATCTAAGATCGAAACATGAGAACATATAATAGATGAAGCAAATAGGACCTGAAAATGTCTGAACCTAGAACCTCTTCTCTAATAACATATGAAATTTGATAGAATTATATCCAACAATTCTAATAAGTTAAGTTATTAGAGAAACACCTGGTTTAGATTACATACATTAACAATCACCTTTGGTTTGACATAAAGGAAAGCAACCGTAGAGTGAGTCACACTCACCAAGGAAAACATATATTATTACTACATATTACAGATAATATGGAATGATCAATTCAAATCAGTGACTTGGAGGATGTGACGCATCCTCACATTTTGCTTTCGCTGAGTCATCGGTCCTCGATTCACCGGCAACATCCACAGGCGGACTAGCTAAGGTCTTCTTCTCCCTTCTGTTATCTTTCGCGTCATCGTCATCATAAATGTACGTCTCAACTCTCCACAAATAAATGTAAGCGAGAATAAGCCAGAATGTTAGTCGACGGAGAGGATGACCGAGGATTTCAAAGAGACGAGGCTTCCTAACAATTTAGCAAATGAGATAATGAGGAGGAAAACGAGTCCCAAATAAAATATGGTGTTAGCAAGCCACGGGAGTTTGCCAATGGTCAAGGTGACACCAGTTAAGAAAGCGGTGGACATCGCCGGGAGTGCAATTTGTAGTGGTAGCGTTGTGCGCTCAAATGCAGCGACTGCAACGTCGACATCAACTATCTGCGCCCAGATGAGGTTGACGACCGCAGTCATTGAGCAGAACATCGCGATGGTGTTGCAAATTGCGAAAGCCTGGAACATTCGATTGTCCAGCATCGTAGCCATGCCCTTGTCATCTTTGGAGGCTGTGTCCGAGCTGTTAAATCCTCCAGGAACTGCAAAACCAGCTGCGAAAGTCACTGTGGTCACAAGCGTTGCCACCACCATACGGGAATTGATGTAATCCTTGACGATGTCCCTGCTTGGGCATGCTTTTGCGCGAGCGGACTACTGATAACTCTTCATCTCGAGCTTCCGCTCTAAGTAGGAATAACTCTTGGGTTTCCAAGTGGACCTTTTCCCGCGAGCGAGCAAGCCAACGCCAGGTATGCCAATTCCTGAGATAAGAAGCATGTAAAAAGGAAAATAAGAACAAACTTATACCATATTGATAACGGGAATGAACTCTGGAAACGTTTGCTTCTAAAGATGCAGTTTCTGCTCTTTTTGAAGAATTAGCACAAAATTACCAAGTTCGTTTTAGACAAAAAAAGAGGCATGAATGGAATCTATGCAGGCAATCATTTCATTGGTCGACAAAATGATAATGTCATGAGATTGTGCTACATTTGGAGCGTTCAAATTTGCCACATTGACCCCTGGCTTTTTATGAAAAACAGAATGCAACTTCGACAAACCCTGCCTTTTTATTCATGACTGTATTCAGAGGCTCAATTAAACGAAATATATAACTTGTTATCTCCGTGTTATGAAAGACACGTTACTTGTTTCTAACTGCAGAGAAATTCTTGATCACAAATTTTAATTACCTCCTATCAAGACTAAATTAGGGACTTGCAGAACATTTATCCGAGAGGAGTCTCGGCTATTCTAAAAATTTGATCAATACTTCTACTATTTAGTTGGCTGGGAGACATAATGATTTGAATACAAGATCTGCCTTAACTAATGCATTAGTCTACGAAATCTCCAGTAAGTTAATAAATAAAATAGTGACTGTTCATGTTACCTACATGCCGAATCTTATACCCCTCTGCCCTGCATTGTCGAGCAATGTCAACAGCCAACAAGCATTTTTTGTTGAGAACGCTGAGTTGAATTCTGTCAGTCTGCACAAGATGAATCAAAGCAGCGGGCTGTGAATGCATCGCAGCCAAGTGCAAAGCTGTATTTCCATCATTATCTTGTCTATTTAACAGCATCCTCCTTAGATCTGGATTGCTGAGTATGTATCTCACTACGGAGGCTCTCCCATATTTTGCGGCGATATGAAGAACGGTTTGCCCTTGCCCATTTAGCGAATGTGATACTTTCCACAGCTTCTCGATATGTTCAACATGACCCATCTTGCTCGCAATATGAATGGGGAGATCTCCATTCATGTCCCGTTCTCGGGTCAAATATTCAGTGTCTGGTCGTAAGAATTCGAATACCCAGGCGTTATTCAGGTGAGCTGCTAAATGGAATACATTGCCCCCGGTGGAGTCGGTCATTGCAAATAGCTTCTTGTTTCTCTTGAGTATCAGGTCGAATAAATCTGGGATCAGAAGCTCCAAATTAGGATGGTTGGAGCTTGGTTGGTCTCGATATATTTAAACCCATTTTGGAATAGGGACTTCATAAAAGGATTTTTATATATTGGACAGTAAGAATAAGAAATATATAGTAAATCCAATTTCAATGGGATCTTTTGTATAGTTTCTAAAGTGCTTATTAGAATTATGAGTTGACAAACTATGAAACAGCCCTTCTACATACATGTTCACTACATGAAACGTGGTTAAATATGGTAGAATTAGGTTTAATTGTATTATCACAAATAAGATAAGCCATTTATAAATGGATTATGAACGTTATGTGTGCAGGTCGACTTCTATAATCTATTCAACGAGTGCAACGTAAGTTTAGACATATACATTTATTGGGTATGCTAATTTATTATTTGCATCACACAATACATTGTTACGCATTTTCACTTTATGTCTATTTGAAATTGTTTTGCATGTTCAGTTTAAATAGAGAGCCTCAAACATGTTACGTTGTGCAATGTAAATAATAACATGTGCTCGGATTAATAAATTGGGACAGGATAAAAATAAAGTTACTGCATCTAGGGTTGGAATTATACTTGATAGGGAAAATTATCCAAAAAGTCTTGAATCTATTGTATGATGATTAATTCAGTCTTAAATATTTCAATTATGCCAATTTAGTCATAACAATTTTAATAACTTGCCAATTTAGTTATAAATCTTTTAATAATTTGTCATTTTAGTAATTCTAGCCAATTTTGTTGGAAATCATTGGCATGGCGGTCTAGTAGTACTTGACTGTCCTACATGGCACAGTCAATGCTAACGGGGATAATTTTTGCAATTTGTTTCCTTTTTCCTTTCCTTTCCTTTCCTTTCCTTTCCTTTGTCTTTTCCTTTTCCTTTTCTTTCTCTAATTTTATTTTTTCCTTTTTCCCTTCTCTAACCATCAACAATTGATGCCTAGTGGAGGTCGAGCAAGGGCAAGGGTTGCTCTACGCAAGGATCGGAGGGCGGCCCTCACTTAAGGCAGGTAGAGGGAAAAAAAAGGATAAAAAAAAAGAAAAGGAAAAAAATGCAAAAAATTAAAAAATTTAAAAAATATATTGTAAAAAAGCCACATAAGCGATCAACATCATGTAGGATGACTAGCTTTGACTAGATTGCCATGTCAATGATTTCCAACATAAATTGATTTCCAGTAGAAATTGATTAGAAGGACTAAGTTGACAAATCTTTAAAAAGTTTAGGACTAAAATAGAGGTTAAATTGACACAATTGACACGTTTATAACTGAATCAACAATCGTACAATAAGTTTAGAACTTTTTGGACAATTCTCTCTATTTGATATGATTGTAACACCTGAATGCAATCCACCAATCTAATGATCAATGAACGTCAGCTGCACTTTTCAAGTAGTAAACTTGGGATCCATGGTGTTAGCAGCCAAAAAATTCCAAATAATTGATTATCGTGTGTCTGATGAATTTTATCTCAATATTGTTAATGGTCAAGGTAATTTAGGCTAGATTATGGTATTGGCTTTTTCTGCAAAGATTATGATAATTGTATTCATTTTTTTTTTAAAAGCAAAACTTTCTTTTTTTATTTAAATCCACTTTTGTTAATTTCTTAAAAACCTATCGACTGTTTTTTCCGTCAATTTGTTGAGAGTGACAGAACCTTCACCTCCTTTTTTCCAATATAAAAAGCACACTTGCGCAGCCTACAAGTTTACTACCAGTTCATAATTCATGCCCTTAACTTTCATTTGTTCATTTTGGTTCATGGCTCTCATTCGCTTCAAACATGGCGTCATTGTTAGATTCCAGATTTTCATGGTCATCAATCTTAAATATTTGCACTTTACAGCTTTTCTAATCAAAGATCGACAACACATGAGTTTCTAGCGAAATGGTTGTATTTGTAATATTTAAGCTGATCTATTATGCTCTAATGTGAATAATTTGTTTATTATGCAGCTAAACCGATGGGTATCCAACCACTTTAACAAGCAGGATAGGGAATTTTAAGTAAAAACCGGTAAGGGGTTCTGGTAAGAGCAAAAAGTTATTGCACAAATTTGGAACGAGTCAGTCCAGAAATAGATAAATATATTTCCATATAAGCAGATTTAGGTACGTACCCCATCGTGAACGTATAATGGTACCATGAATGAGCGGCAAGCCTTCTATTTTTGATGGTTCCAACGCGAGTGAAAATAAAGCCTCATGTATAGTGGAGTAGTCAATGCTGATGGCTTGGTACAGGGGAGATTTCTCAATCGCGTTCTTCCAGTACACGGGCTCCAAATCTTCGTTCAACAAATAGCGCACCAAGTTGGCGTGACCGTTGTGCACGGCCAAGTGCAAAGCGGTGTTTCCCCATTTGTTCTTCATCCTCAACAGGAGGTTCTTGTCCTCGACGTTGGGGAGGCCTCTTGCCCGGTGAATCAACATCTTTGCAGCTCCAGTAGATCCCGCCGACAGAGCGACCCGGTGGAGTGCGGTATTTCCCCAATCATTTTGGGCGGTTATGAGGTCGTCACCAACATAATCAACCAGAAACCTTAGGATGTCGTCCTTTTCTGCTGCCACGTGGAGCAGTGAGTCGTTGCATCCAAATCGGGAATTTAAAACGGCAGACCAATCGATGTCCCGCAACAATGGATCATTTACATTGATCATGGAAAGGAACTCGTCAACCTTGCCGAATCTGATGACACGCACCAGTTTTTCAGCGTGTTCGTAAGCTTTTGCCGGATCTTGTCCCCCCGCGGAAGCCGCCAATGCATTATTCATCATCTCCCGTCGACCTCTCCAGATTTCTTCTTCTTCAGAACCCATTTCATCCTGTGACACTTCCGGTAAAGGTCCTCCTTCATCCTTCTTTACCTCCTCCGCGATCGAGTTGTTCATTCCACCATCCTCCACTTCTATAGACAGCTCTCCTTCCATTGATCCCAAGCTGTGCAAGTAATCTAGTTGTTGAAAAGGAACATGGGTCGTGAAAGAGACGTTATATCAATTAAGTATTGAATAATGCATCCATCTAATTATATAAACTTCTATAATAGCTAATAGTGCTCCTTCATAATTTCATATGGCATCAAAACTAGAAAATTTCGAGTTTTTGTAAAAGACAAATACAGGCTACATCTTGATGGGATAATTTAAAGCTGAAACACTCACTAACACAACACAAAAAAAGAGAAGGAGACAGATATCCTTTTTGTTTATTTCACCTTTTTTTCACCTTATCGAAAACAATTACAAGACTCGAATTTTATACGCTTCACACATAACTCTTAAACTAAATGACTCATAAATATAGCTAATGTTCTGAGGTGATAAAATCCTAAGAACTTGCAAAACATTGATTACACTTAGAAACATGAACAGCCATGAAATAAAAATACGAACAGACTTCTCAAAAACAACGCTACAATAAAGAATTCAATTAACTCGAGCATCGGACAGTCATCCGTATCAATTCACCACACAAAATCATCGGTACCAAATTCTGGAATATCAATCACTGGGGGTTCGCCCCAGTGGCCACCCTTCCAACATGGAAGGGGAGGTGAGGGGTTCAAATCCCCACATTCTCAGGGGGATGGGGTGGGGACGCGTAAGTTTCAAGAGTGGGTTTCGACTCCCACGCCCTGCAAGAGGCAGGACAAAAGTCTGAGAGAGAGTGTAGAATAAGAATAGAGTAGGACTGACCAAAAAAAAAAAAAAAAAATCTGGAATATCGGCATTAACAACCATTAATATCAGTAACTTCTCCATTGACATCTGCAACTTGTAGTCGATTGAGGACATTTATTAATTTGGTTTAATTTCTAATATGCAAGTCCCGGCCTCCTAACACCCACTTTTATCTCCTATAAAGTACAAATTGAAGCCCCGTGGATAAACCTAAGTGAATAACTAAATCTGGTCTCTAGGATGATTCTTCAGATTTTGATAACTCGCCAATCAAATTTGTGATGGAAGAAAACCACGATCCTTTTTTGCAGTGGCGGTGCTAAAAGATTTTCTCCGTGGCCGCGACAAGAGAAGGAAAATTATTTTTTAACACCGAGAAATTTCATTCACGGTCCTAAAGTTTGATATTTGCTGCAGTTATGCTATTGATCTCTTGAAATTAGATTTTTCACTGCCAATCTAATGTTATGTGGTCGGTCCACTACTACTATTTGTGTCAATTATTGACTGAGACTTTTTACGTGTAATCGATTTAATTTACAACATCGTTAAAGTCACATGATTGACAAGCAAAAAATGTCATGTAAGAATATTGTTGGAGCTTAGATCATGTGCAATAATAGTAACTTAGATTCAAATAAATGTAAGAAAACTAAATCTGAACATGATAAAACTGAATCACGACATAATTATGTAATCAACATCGATAGTCCAAAAGCCATCCAAAATGTTGTCAAATTTTGCAATGAAAATGCTTGTTAGCAACCGTAGTCAATGATGTAAAAGTTCACGGATAGAATTCTAAATTTATTTTATCTCTATTTGCACATGAAATGCTCTAGCTGGATGAACTCTTTTTAGCCATAACTTTCATTGATGGATCACACAAATATTAACATCACTCGTATTTGTTTTTGATTAAATTTGCATATTGATAATTTCCATAATCTTTGACCTGTTAATTGAAAGTATGATTGGAGGAAAATATTACCAGTAGACAAAACTGACCCATTGAAACTTAAAATATAAAACAAGTGCACCATGTAGTAGCCCACAAAATGCGCCTAATACGTGTACATATTTCCAATAGCATACAGGGCTTTGACAAGGAAGTCTATATGTCAAACCCATGGTATTTCGATATATAATCAGGCATCAACCCTAAGTCTCTTTTACATTTCTACTCAATTGTTGTCGCAGTTTCAGTAATTCAGACTCCAATTGGTCAGATTTCTGTATTTCGAGTATTCAACGGATAAAATTTCTTAGTTAAGTCAATGGCTCTTATTGGGATATAAGGACGTGTCATCCTTAATGTAAGGATTTGAAAATAAGTGTAATTGCAACATTGTTAAGCAATCGGTAAGTCTTTCTTTACTAATTGTGTTTCATTTGAATACAAGCACAATTTTTAGAGTCACACTGTCTTAAAAAATTGGCCAAGTATTCAACTACCTAAATTTTGGATTTCTAATAAAAGATTTAACCCTAAACAATGAGTTGTGCTAATTAACGGGGGTGGCTTCCATTTCGAGGAGCTCTGAACTAGGTCAAACTTCAAGAAGAGAGACTCTTTCGTATGATTCTTTTATTTATTTATTTAATTATGGCAGCCACAGCACAACATGAATCAATGAAAAGGATTTGTTAGCATCGATTTGCAATTCGCTCATATTCTGAATAAACCTCTTGATAACAATACGTTCTAGCTTGATGGATGAAATCGGTGTTTGTGATCCTTTTGGTTAATGTTCACTTTCCTTTATATTAATTTTTCTGGAATATGCTTTGTAGAACACTCTTGTATATAAATAAATGAATGCTTTTGCTTATATGGTTTTCATCCCTGGGCATCTGAATGTTATTGCTTTTTTAAGAAACAAGAAGGGGGAGAAGCACATACTCAGGGGGAGTATCACACTATGTGTACATATTAAGGGAAGTTTATTATGTTTTGCAGACATATTTGTATGGTCTATTAAAATGTCGCATGAAGAAGCATGCATGAATCATCTCTGGTTTTACAGTTAAATAGTTCTGCAGAATATGCATGCTTATGTGCATAACTCACTCTTATTGAATGAATGGTATAGGTTTGTCATTGTCGAAAAAGGAGAAACTACTTGGAAAATATACTAAAAGGATTATGATAATATCAAAATTTAACCCATGGATTTAAAGAATTCATTTAAGTGTGCAAATGTTTATGTTTAAACCATACAGAAACTTGGTTCGGATTTTACAAGTACATAAGTAAGATTTTACTATGTCAGGAAATCTGCTGGAGGAAAGGTGTAGAACCAAACTAGGTTATGCAAAGCGGGCGCTCTCCATGGATAGATTTAATGACTATTGGAGTTCCTAAACCCCAAGTCATAGCAATAAAATGTGACATCCCAAGATTAGTTATGCTAAAAAAAAGGACTAATTCGCTCAGAAGGTTGGTGAAACAATATGATTAAAACCTGCATTAATAGAAGATCAGATTGATGGCCTAGATTGTAACAAGGTTTTATACATGTGTTTTTAAGGAATTTTGCTGAGATTTTTCTTTTTTAATTGAAGATTAGATAGATATAACTACTACAAGAGAATTTAAGTATTATTGGGAGACCGCTGAGTTCGTGTCTTTCGTAAATTTGTAATACCCATTTTAGTGATGTTTCTAATTATTAGCAAGAGGGACAAACCCATTCGTAAACATATGAAAAGGGTGGTTTTACATACTTAGAGTGAACACTATTTGTCTAGGCAAGATATAAAATGTATAATGGACTCTTTGTAAACAGTCCGAGGTGTGGTTTATAATTTAGAAAACGACCTTTGTATCGTGTGAACAAGATGTGAGAACGGCTATTGGAGGGTCCAAAAGTTACTCAGTGCACAGTGGGATTGCTGTAGAAGGAAGTCAAGTTCTCTGTGGCAACAAGTTCTACACTTGTAACAAGTAATTGTCTAATCAATCCTAGACCTATTGAATGGATACTAATTCGGTCATTAACTAGATTTTCGTGTGAAATTTCAATCTAGTCTTTTCGCCAATTTCAGCTGAAAATCGTGGGCATAGTGGTATGCTACATAGGACGGCCAACGATGATGTCATGTCAGAAATTTCTGACAAAAAATGATTGAAATGAATATATTGGAATTAGTGACCACCCTTCTAACATGGAAGGGGGAGGTGAGGGGTTCAAATCCCCACCTTCTCAGGGGAGGATGGGGTGGGGACGCGTAAGTTTCAAGAGTGGGTTTCGACTCCCACGCCCTGTAAGAGGCAGGGCAAAAGTCTTAGAGTGAGTGTAGAATAGGAATAGAGTAGAACTGACAAAAAAAAAAAGAGAATATATTGGAATTTTACACAAATATTTAAGATTAAATTGTAAAATTGAAAAGTTCAAGACCGATTGAGTAATTTTCAAAACAAGATGGTATTTGTCCTCTTGGCATAGCTAGTAGAGTTTAGTCTGTTTGGGCTATTAGAGCTAGAAAGAGGAGTATGTATACCCGAATCGAACTTTCATTATTCTCATTTTGCAATTTTTCTTTCTCTAAACTTTTTAGTTTGTCCTATTTAAATTGCTAGTATACTTGGTAGTAGAAGCACAATTTTTATAGGGGTAGGTTTTACAAAATTGATTTTTAATATCTTGAAAAATCAATTCACCCCACGGGCTCCGACGGATCCTGGATATCAAAAAGAAAAAAAAAAAAAATTCACCCCACTGTTACGAGGGTAACAAATTTCCTTAGAATTGGACTAACGAAAAACACATGATATTGGTAAAAAAAGTAATAATAATTATGATCACGGCAATTCGACACCCAATAAGTCATAATTACGCCATTTACAAGAAGACCTCTTGTTTAGTGAAGAGGCCATCTAGACGCAAATTGTAAAAAAAGCAATTAACTCTCATACGTTAGAGGGACGACTTTACTACTCCATTTTAAAACAAACGGATATTTTTCATGCGGATAAATTCCTGAAAGAATTGCTGAGTGTTAAAAAGTTATTGATTAAAAAAAAAAGTATTACCTGATTTCCATATGACTTATTTATAACTTAATAGCACTTTTGTGAAAGACCAACTTTTTCTTCATAGTCTGCAAATTCTCACTTTAATTGACTTCGAATTTTCGCTGTGAACATGTAAGGTTTTCTCTTTTGGGTGGGCTGCAAATTCAAATTATGCTCACAACAAACTAAAGATGACCAGATTTCTCAGGGCAATCTAGAAGCTGGGGTGAGGCAGAATTAGCAGTAACCAAATGCAGATCAAAGTTAGCTAATCCAAAGAATTAAACATTCTTATATCAAGCTAAATGCAATTACAAAAAGCCATGTGATGTTTGAATGTGCATGCATAGTTCAGAAAGCAACAAAACAATGATGTTCGAGTATCCTTAAAAGAGTCCGATCCCATAAGACAGGAAAACCGTCGCCAAAACCCAGATCTAACAGAACATGGAAGCACATGAAGCATATCATAGGACAGAAGCCATGAGTCAAGAAATCAAAGCAACAAAACCTGAAGAGTAAAGAAAGGCTGCACAGTGGTCCGTCGATCGGGCGCGATGGTGCGTCAGTCGGGTGCGTCGGATGAGGGGTCGGAGGGAGAGAGAGTCGGGCGCAAAAGAGAGAGGGAGCCGGGAGAACAGGGGAGAGAGAACGCGCGCTCTCTCTCTCTCTCAAGAGGAAGAGCCAAATATATTTCAAAATTGGCCTGACAACGAGGGCTTCTCTTCTCTTCCAAGGAAGTTGACCTGACAACGTGCGCCCACGTTGGACATGTGCGTCGCCAAAACCCAAATCTAACAGAACATGGAAGCACATGAAGCATATCATGGGACAGAAGCCATGAGTCAAGAAATCAAAGCAACAAAACCTGAAGAGTAAAGAAAGGCTGCACAGTAGTCCGTCGATCGGGCGCGATGGTGCGTCAGTCGGGTGCATCGGATGAGGGGTCGGAGGGAGAGAGAGTCGGGCGCAAAAGAGAGAGGGAGCCGGGAGAACGGGGGAGAGAGAACGCGCGCTCTCTCTCAAGAGGAAGAGCCAAATATATTTCAAAATTGGCCTGACAACGCGGGCTTCTCTTCTCTTCAAAGGAAATTGACCTGACAACGTGCGCCCGCGTTGGACATGTGGCGCAATTTGAGTAGCAGACGTAGTCAATATTTTCTCGCATAATTCCTGGTGAAAGTCAATTATATTTTTTGGCCTTTTGTACAGTTGGCGAAGAAAGAGCAGCTCAGAGAGAGAGAGAATAAAGCTACTTTCGGGGCATAATTACTGGCGAAAAGTCAATTATATTTTTTGCCTTTTGTACAGCTGGCGAAGAAAGAGCAGCTGCGAGAGAGAGAGGGGGGGGAGGCGAAGAAAGAGCAGCTGCGAGAGAGAGAGAGAGAGAGAGAGAAGGAGAGAGGGAGAACAGGGATAACAAAAATGTCGCTTGGATGCCCCTTTTTAGCGAAAATTTATCGCTGAAAAGTATTTTCAAAAAAATTTAAATCCAGAGAAAGTAAATAATTTTCTGGTGTTCGTTCGTGCCAAAACATGTTGGAGAAAAATTAATTTTATGGTGTTTTTTTTATCGATTCTACTCTACTCCTGTTCTATTCTCACTCTCAAACTTTTGTCCTGCCTCCTTATAAGGCATGGGAGCCGAAACCCACTCTTGAAACTAATTCATCCCCACCTCACCCCTTTCATGTTGAAAGGGTGGCCACTGAGGTAAACCCCAGTGGTTAATTTTTATGGTGTTTTATCCGCTAATATGCGTTAATAAAATCTAATTTAGGCTGATTTAATCTATAAGAATTAGCAAAAAATTAGGAAAAATGATTTCTTACCATAAACAGAAGTTTTTTTTCCAAATATAAATTTATTATTTTCAATCCACATAAAACACTTTCGGTAGATTGAATAATTTTCTATCATCTAAATATTGAAATATGGAAAACTTTTCCGTAAACAATTTTCCATCAACTAAATGGGCATTTGATCTTTAAAAACTTGTGATTGTTTGTTTCTTGAAAAGCAAAAGGCGAAAAAGCTTGCTTGACAGCTAATTGTACGATGTCGGAAAGATTCTACCACGTAATAAGTCAATACCCTCCACCACAAACATTAATCTTCCCAAATTGTTAACTTAGATGCTGTCTTTTTTGTCGACCCTTGTCATATATCAATCAACTAAGCAACGTCAACAAATAATATCGGATCAAAGAGGTGAATTAACGAAAATATGATAGTATAATTACACTTTATTTGCACATAATGTATGTAGCTGATACAAAGACGTTATCATGTAAGATCAACCTCATGGGGCACCGATTCCATAGTATTTGCTTCCGATTCATGCGATAAGTGTTGATTTCTCTTTCTGGGGATCAAATCGAATGTTAATGACTTCATGTCAGCGAGGAAGATGGGATTAATGGGTGACGGAAAGTGGAGATTGAAGAACAGGAGAGAGAGATTTGAGAGGCCGAGACACAGACCAGGGTCCGCGTGCACGTGAGAGCAGACCTGGCACGTGCGTGAGTAGCCAAAACCTTTTGTAGCTTCTATTATTAGCCACAAAATTGCTTATGCTAAAGTTTGAGCTCTCTCTATCTCCCAATTAGCTCTCGACCTTTTCACCACTTCAATCCAAAAATCATCGTGATCAATCCGCTTTTGGCCCGGGAGCTTTATTTGACAACAATTTTGCGATTGTCTTGTTAACATATATGCTCTAAAAGAATTTCAGTTGGGAACAATTCATTCATCAAATGCAACTCCAGCAAGGTGGTTAACTTCACAGAGATCCTTGTTTTACCCATTCCGATTTGTAATACTCCTGATGATCCTTCCAAAACCTGACTTATTGAACCTTTGCTAAGTAAACTTTAGGGTGTCAAGTATCAAGGGCTATTGGACATTTGGCCTTCAAAGGGATTTTTATCGAGGAAGAGTGAACGACCAAAAATGTGTCTGTCTGAGTTGACATTGTACGTTGGTTTGATCTATTAGACCAAAACCACATGTGCACATGTGAAATATCTTAATAACATTAGATCTGAATTCATCGATTGCACAATAATTTATATTTATCAAAAGAGCGAACGAGATTGTATGGTCTTATACATCATAACATATTAGACAAATTCCCCGTTGCTTATGGGGCACGTGGGTAGTGTATCTCTCTCTTGGACTGATTAAATTAAGTAAATCATGTGTTAGAGGAAGAATCTTTCAAGGGAAACCATTAAAACAATGTTTGGACAATTTGGTAGATCTATACCCTACAAAATGATTTTCATCGTTGTAAACATGCACTCTCATCTAATGATCATCCCGATGTATTGTATAGTTTTTTATAGGGAGAAGTGCCAAAAAAGTCCTAAACCTTTTACTTTTGTGCCGATTTAGTCCTAAACATTTTTTTTGTGCCGATTCAGTCCTAAACATTTTTACATTGTGCTAATTCAGTCCTTTCCAGCCAATTTCGGCCGGATTTTGCTGATTGGACGCCGGTCGGTTGACGTAGCCTGATCGGCGCTGACGTGGACAACTTTTAATAATATTTTAATATATTTGAATTTTTATATTTTTTATATTTTTATATTTTTGTCTTTTTCCTCAGGCCGGTCACCGAGGTCCGGCGATCGGCCAAAGCCGAAGGCCGGCAAGGGCAAGGCCGACCTTGCTGGCCACCACGCGGGCGAGGCCCTCGCCCATGGCTAGCGAGGGCAAGCCTTGCCCACGGCCGGATCTGGCGAGGTCAAGCCTTGCCGGCCATGGGCGAGGCTCCCCCTCGTCGGATCTGGCGAGGTCGAGCCTCACTGGCCATGGGCGAGGCTCGCCTCATCAGATCCGGCGAGGGGGAGCCTCGCCCATGGCCGGATTTGGTGAGGTCAAGCCTCGCCGGCCATGGGCGAGGCTTGCCTCGTCGATTCGGTGAGGGTGAGCCTCGCCCATGGCCGGCGAGGCTCGACCCTCGCTCGCGAGGTGGTCGTGCGAGGTCGGCCTCGCCCTTGCCGGCCTTCCGCTCTGGCCGGTTGTCGGACCTCGGTGACCGGCCGGAGGAAAAAGACAAAAAAATAAAAAATAAAAAATAAAAATAAAATTTCAAAAATATTAAAATATTATTAAAAATTGTCTACGTCGCGCCGATTAGGCCACGTCAGCTGGTCAGCGTCCAGTCAGCAAAATCCGGCCAAATTTGGCCGAAAATGACTGAATTGGCACAACGTAAAAAGGTTTAGGACTGAATCGGCACCAAAAAAAGGTTTTGGACTAAATCGGCACAAAAGCAAAAGGTTTAGGACTTTTTTGGCACTTCTCCCGTTTTTTATAGACTCTACCAGGCCAAAAAAAATTCTGCTCCTCTGCAATTTTATACCATTATAATCATCGTCATCATCATTAAGAGAGTAGATCGTCTCTTTGAATTATGATCTATATATAATCTCTCTCTCTCATTGATCATTGAAATACCTACCCATGTAGAAATGTAGGAAGATCCTAGCTAGGATTAATTTATGTAGTTACTCCTTTATGCTTTCATAGTCGGCAATCCACAAGTGATTTGATATTGGTCCGAATGTTAGCGTGCTTTCAATTTATGTGAGATCTAAAAACAAATCACACATACTTCTTGGTTGTGGCTACGACACTAATGGACTCTTTTAGATCGTGCACTTTCGATGCACATGTATAGATTTTACCAAATAAGATTCCAAGTAAATTAAAAAATAAATAAAGTTGATGTCCAAAGCTAGAGGAGCAAGGCAAAAAGAGCCATTTTAGACTATCACTAGGTTGATTATTTAATTCAAGCCCTATTCATTAGTAAAAGGAGATGCTATAGGTTGATGAAGTCTGAACGATTTTGATGGGTAGGTTCTAGGTGGAATTTTAAGGAATCTGGAACCATTTATCCCTATTATATATCTTAATTTTGACGTAGACTACATATATTCGAGGGCGCAAAGGCCCTTGCCCAGACCATGGCCGTCGACGGTCGGTGCCGGCGGAAGGGTAAGGGGAAGAAAAAAAGAAAAGAAAAGAGGAAAAAATGAAAAAAATTCTGAAAAAAAATTAAAAATTATAAAATATGTCTATGTTAATGTTAGTCATACTATGTAGGACCATCGATGTCCACTAATAGACTCAATTGGTGCTAATATGAAAAAAATTATGACTAAATTGGTCTAATTGAAATATTTAGGATTGAATTGATATCAATACAATAAGTCTATAATTCTTTTGGTACTTTTCCCCATTTAAAATGACTCGGCAAGGCGAAGAAAAATTGTTCAGACTTCATCATCATAGCTCGAAGGTTGGTAAGAAGCTTCTTCGTCAAATGATTTGCTTGTACTTGACACACAATCGTTACTTTATTCATATTTCTAAGTCTGAAATTTGAACAAAGACTTAGGTGTGGGAAATCAATCACGATGCTCATTTAACGGGGCCGCACTATGGTCTATAATGTAGATAAGAATTATACAAAGGAAACATTAAAAAAATGTTTAATTAGCACGTGACCGGAGTGCCAATGTTCCCTGATCCACCACACCTCCACCATATAATTTGCAGAAAATGATTTGTAATAATATTATCTAGAAGCACTGGACATATGGAAGAAAGAGGAACAATCAAAATTTTTAGACGTCCATCTTGACTTTCAGAGCAGCCTTTGTTGACTAAATGTATAAAACCTTGAAACCTACTCATATATATACGTATATATTTATATTTTTATTCATAGGACTCCGGCTTCAGCAAACTAATAAAGTGTAATTACAAAACTACCCCTTCTTTCTCTTTTTGCTATATTATGTTGGTACAACATTGAGAATACTCGACACTTTTCTTATTGATGGAAGCTCAATACAAACATGTAGTACCCAAATCACCAAAAAAAAAAAAAAAAAAAAAAAAAAACACCCAATTTGAAAAATTGTGACTTGGTTTTTCAAGTTTTCTACTATATGCATCAAACTCTTCTCAAGCCCTCTGCTGACTTTTAAGATTGCTACTTTTGCGAACAAATCAAAATGACTTAGGATAGAATCTCGATGGATCGTGATCGATATTTTCTATGATAATAAGACCGTAAGAAATCAGTAAAGCTCAGCCATCCTGGATAGAATCAAGTCCATACATGAAAGGGAAATGCAATAACGTTTGGTATCGTTCTAGGATATGGGGCCTGCCTTCTTTGACTAATATTCAATTATCATATAGACATTTTTATTTTAGGAACAAGGGCCATGTCATGATCTGAACAATCCACGGACTAATTAAATTTTTTTTTTTTTTGGTTCTTTAAGATTTGATTGTTTTGCAAAAAATGAATGATTTGAAAAATATTTTCCTAAAATGCTTGTATAGCTTGCAAAAATAAATGACCAAGAAATATTTTCATTATTTACAAAAATATTTAGACATAAGTTATTGTCGATACTAAAAATATTTCTCATTAATTGATTGTTTCAAATGATATTAACGATTATTTACATATTCCGAAACATTTATTTCTATTGAAACAAAGCACCTTAATAACAAGAAAATATTCACTGATCAAAACCCTTCACACTTAGTCTCTCTCTTTATATGTGTCACCTTCGGTTCAGCCTCTTCTCTTCACTCCCAAGTCGTAGAGACCAACTTCATCACTGCTACTCAGTTTTTCCTGATCATCACCCCCTTCTCAGTTTCAGCAGCTCAATTCGGATCCAATCATGGGTGTCATCACTTACGATTCCGAGATCACGTCCAGATCCCTCCGGCCAAGATGTTCAAGGCCGCTGTCCTCGACACCGATAACCTTATCCCCAAGGTCCTCCCGCAAGCCATCAAGAGCGTCGAAGTCCTCGAGGGCGATGAAGGTCCCTGGACCACCAAGTTGATCTGTTTCGGCGAAGGTTAGTCCGTCTGTATTAGGAACTTAGGATTGCTCTGGATCAAGGTGGTTTCAACTTATTTAACATTATAATGAACATTGGAAAAGAGAGAAATATAACTTGCTTAGGCTCCATAGACTTATCATGCAACGAGCTGACGTGCGGTTTCTAGTGGTCCCTCTTCCAACAAGCACCGGGAAGTGCTTTATTTGAAAATCTGGGCTTGTATGAAAATGCGACCGGATTATCTCCTTGTGGGATGAGCAATAAATCGACCGACCATAGGAAAAAGGTTACTATTGGTGCGAGCTACTTCTGGTGACTTCAATTGCTGTGAGTCGGCGCGTCAACTACGGAACAAGGAACTGGATGAAGTACGAAAAATCCAAGTTGATCATGTGGGAAAGGGGAGGAAGGTTCAGATTCAATGACAACGCCAAGGCTACCAATGACTTCAGCGAAAAGTACTGCATTGGAAAGGGCAGGTTCGGGAGCATTTACAAGGATGTACTGGCCAGCCGCCAAATCATCACTGTCAAAAAGCTCAAACTATTAGAATCGGGCGATGTCCCCGCAGTCAACTACCAGAGTTTCAAGAACGAGATCCGCATGATCGCCGAGGTGCGGCACTGCAATGTGATCAAGCTCCACGGGTTCTGTTCCAAGAGGGGTTGCATTTACTTGGTCTATGAATTTGTGGAGAGAGGCAGTTTGGCAAAGGTCTTGCATGGAGGAAAACGAGCATCTGAACTGCACTGGGTTACAAGAGTGAAGATTGTTCAAGGCGTGGCTCATGTGATTGCCTACTTGCATAACGATGAGATTGCTCGCTGCCTATCGTCCATCGGGACATAATGTTGAACAACATCCTTCTCGAGTGGGACTTTAAGCCTCGGCTTTTGGACTTCGGGACGGTGAGACTCTAGTCAAATTGGACCACAGTGGCTGGATCTTATGGCTACATGGTTCCTGGTGAGTTAGATGATTGATTCTAATTGAACATTTCATGGGTACAAATGGTCTTGGATTGATAATTTGCATTCAAATAATTCTATGGGACTTTTAGGATTCTGCAAGTATAGGTTTTGAAAAGTGGTTTGTGTTAGAGTGTCGTTCAAATTTGGAATTTGGGTACAACTTGACATTATGATCATGACTTTGATTCATTCTTCTTCTTGAAAAATAAAATTAGTAGTAACTCTACGGTTAATGGACAAATCGAATTTGGATTCATTCAATAAATCTAACAATACTTTTAGGAAGAGTAAGTATAGATTATGAAAAGTGGTTTGTTTTAAAAGTATCACAGAAATTTGGAATTTGTGGACAACTTGACGTTGTGAGCGAAACCCTGGCTAGTTCTTCTTTCAAGAAACAGAGTCAGCAGTAAAAGTAGTGACACTAGAGAATGATGGGAAGCATCCATTAAATGTTCTTTCTTCCCTACAAATGACACAAACGTCGACATTATTGAAAGACTCAAATGTGCTACTGAAGGATGTGCTCGACCCACGGCTTCCTCCTCCGACCGGCCAACTAGCCGAGGAAGTGGATATGCATGGGGACGAGTCTCGATTTGAGACCTACCATGCATTTCGTCAAGCAAGAATTATCCGCACGCACTCAAGCTTGCTTGTCTAAGCCATTGGGTTCTATTAGAATATTTTAACAATAATTTAGTGACTCCCTCAAGGGTGTCTGCATTCAAAGATCTCTCGCATGCTAACAAGTATCATTTGGGCTTGAGATCCATGCCTTTTGTCCTCTTTCTTTATTATATGATTAAGACCAATGTGATGTTGAGTTAGATTACTAAACGAGGCGATTGAGAATCATTTAGAGGGCATTTTCAACATAATCTCACAGATCTCTTGCCGTGGGACTTGGAACTCTTAGGTGAAGACGATTCCATCCCACCTGCAAGAATGTTCAAGGCCTTTGTTCTTGACGACGATCTCATCCCCAAGCTCCTCCCACAAGCCTTTAAGGATTTTGTCATCCCGGAAGGTGATGGGGTCCCGGCGCCATCTTTGGCGAAGGCCAGTGCTTGCGCTGTCTTCTATTTTCATTTATTTTGATTGCGTCGCATTAACATGTGATGTCAAAGAGGACATTTGCCGACATTCCTTGATAAGGCTAACGTGGGAGCTGACTGCAGTTGTCTGTGTCTCGCAGGTAGACAGTTCAACTCGGTGGAGCACCAGTCGAGAAGCTGGACAAGGAAAGCTCGCGCATGCGTACGCCATCGTCCAGGGCAACGCGCTAGAGAAGATCCCGAACGAGATCAAGTTTGAGGCGGGTCCAGACAGAGAGGGTGTATGGCCAAGAGCATGAGCAAGTACTTCGCCATGGACCGGGTCGAGAACAAGGCCAGCAAAGAGAAGGCCATGGGAATGTTGAAAGCCATTGAAGCCCATCTCTTGCAAAAACGCTGATGCTTACGATTGAGTTGTTGTTACATGTTGGCTGGATCTTTCTATCTCCCACCATAATTTATGTCTTCATTCGTGTCTCTTTCAAGAAAAATAACAATCGAGACTGAACCGTAACTATGTTTTGAAGCGGTAGATATGCTGCATGCTGTCATCAAAGACGCTTGTCAAACATCTTGTAAAGATCTCGGCATTCTTTTAACAGAGTTGAAACTGCCGCGAGATTATAGATATGAATGCGCCGCTTTGCCCATCTGTCTTTGAGGCCAGATCAGAAAAGCATATCGAGGAAGAGAACAGTTGACTCAAGAAGGGACGGTCAACTTTTTCACATATGAATTTTCTGCATTTGACACGCAATTGTTACTTCACATTCGTATTTTTAAGTCTTGAGATTTAACAAAGACTGGCGTGGAAAATCATTCGCGATTCACATGTGACGGAATGGCACGCGATCGGAAGCTTCAAAGAGATGAGAAAAAGGCGCTTGATGGAGACTTAGAAATGAGTTAAAGTAGTATATATATTTAATCGATTTTGGACGTTTTATTTTAGTGAGGTTCATATGGGTTCCACATAGAACCTATCAAATATAGCGATTTAGATTATCTTAGTACATATAGCACAATTTTGATGAAGAAACAGAACTGAGCTAGCGTCATCTTTATATTAAGTGGAATTTGGACTTTCAATTCTAGTGAATTCAATATGGATCCTATGTGAACTCATCAGATTTGGCAATTTATATCAATTTAGGACATACAACACACTTTTGACAAAGACTCGGAAATGAGTTAGGGCCTCATTTTTATTTAGTAGAATCTAGACTTTTAATTCCAGTGAGTTTTATATAGGTCCCACATGAACCCATCAGATTTAGCGATTTGGGTTAATTTAGTACATACGACGTAATTTTGATGAAAGAGCACTATATTTATATTAAGCTGATTTGAACTTTTAATTTTAGTAGGTTTCCTATGGATCCCACATGAACCCATCAAATTTAGCGATTTAGATTAACTTAGTATATACAACACAATTTTGACGAAAACTTAGAAATGACATAGCATCGTATTTATATCAAGGAGAATCTAGACTTTTAATTTGAGTGAGTTCCACATGGATCCCACGTGAACCTGTTAGATTTAGCGATTTAGATCAATTTAGGACATACAACACACGTTTGATAAAAGACTTGGAGATGAGCTAGGGTCATATTTATATACAACACAATTTTGATGAAAACTTAGAAATGACATAGCATCGTATTTATATCAAGGAGAATCTAGACTTTTAATTTGAGTGAGTTCCACATGGATCCCACGTGAACCTGTTAGATTTAGCGATTTAGATCAATTTAGGACATGCAACACACGTTTGATAAAGACTCGGAAATGAGCTTGGGGGTCATATTTATATACAACACAATTTTGACAAAAACTTAGAAATGACATAGCATCGTATTTATATCAAGGAGAATCTTGACTTTTAATTCGAGTGAGTTTTATATAGGTCCCACATGAACCCATCAGATTTAGCAATTTGGGTTAATTTAGTACATACGACGTAATTTTGATGAAAGAAAACTGTGCTTATATTAAGTTGACCTGAACTTTTAATTTAGTGAGTTTCCTATGGATCCCACATGAACCCATCAAATTTAGCGATTTAGATTAACTTAGTATATACAACACAATTTTGACGAAAACTTCGAAATGACATAGCATCGTATTTATATCAAGGAGAATCTAGACTTTTAATTCGAGTGAGTTCCACATGGATCCCACGTGAACCTGTTAGATTTAGCGATTTAGATCAATTTAGGACATACAACACACGTTTGATAAAGACTTGGAAATGAGCTAGGGTCATATTTATATACGCCACAATTTTGATGAAAACTTAGAAATGACATAGCATCGTATTTATATCAACGAGAATCTAGACTTTTAATTCGAGTGAGTTCCACATGGATCCCACGTGAACCTGTTAGATTTAGCGATTTAGATCAATTTAGGACACACAACACACGTTTGATAAAGACTCGGAGATGAGCTAGGGTCATATTTATATACAACACAATTTTGACGAAGACTTGAAAATGAGGCAGTGTCGTATTTATATTAAGGGGAATCTAGACTTTTAATTCTAGTGAGCCCATTAAATTTAGCAATTTAGATCAATTTAGAACATGCAGCACACTCACCAAATAACTTATGCTCGGAACACTATCTAAATTTAGTGATTATTTTTAGGAAAATATTTTCTAAATTATTTATTTTCTGCAAAATATAATGCATCTTAGTAAGAAGAAAATATGCAGTGATCAGAACCCTTCACACTCGGTCTCCCTCTCTCTATATATGTCAACTTCAATTCAGCCTCTTCTCTTCACTCCCAAGTCCCAGAGACCAACTTCGTCACTACTACTCAAGTCTTTCCAGATCATCACCCCCTTCTCAGTTTCAGCAACTCCGTTAGGATCCGGTCATGGGTGTCATCACTTTTCACTTCGATATCCCGTCCTCCATTCCCCCATTCCCCCGGGATGTTCAAGGCTGCTATCCTCGATGCCGATAACCTCCTCCCCAAGGTCCTCCCGCGAGCCGTCAAGAGCGTTGAAGTCCTCGAGGGCGATGGAGGTCCCGGGACCATCAAGTTGATGACTTTTGGCGAAGGTTAGTCCATCCGTATTAGGAACTTAGGATTGCTCTGAATCAAGGCAGGTTCAACCTTATGGAACACTATAATGAATATGGAAAAAGATAGAAATATGACTCGGTTACTTAAGATGTTTCTAACCGTTTAACTTTACACAAGTGATTATGTGACTCAATTTTGATCGGGCAAAGTCGAGGCTATGTCTAAGTCCATTGTATTGGATTGCGGTCGGAACAATTGGGTTAATTCCTAAATGGCCTGATGGACACCATGAAGATTGGTGCTCGTGATATTGAAACTTGCGAGTTCTAAATGTGAATGTGACTTTTTGTTACATTGATAGGCAATCTGTACAAGACAGCGAAGCACAAGGTCGAGGCCCTGGACAAGGAGAACTTCACCTACTGCTACTCACTCATTGAGGGCGAAATGCTGGGCACCACCTTCGAGAAGGCCACCTATGAGGTGAAGATCAACGCGTTGCCTTTGGGAGGCTCGATGTTGAAGTGCACGAACAGTTACTTCACCATTGGCGAGGTGGACATGACCGAGGAGGAGATCAACACCAGGAAAGAGAACGTGTCCGCGATGTACGAGGCCATCGAGGCTTATCTCTTGGCAAACCCTGATGCCTACTGAGCCGATCTCTTCGCTATCTTGTATTGTTTACGTAATGTGTTAAATATGTGTGGTTGTGCTATACTGAAAAGGAGACAAGAAGAGTTTGAGTCACTCTGTTTGGAGCTAAGCATGTTGGGCTGGTGGGTGTTGTTGTTCTTGTCTTTGCTGAGAATAAGAAAATAAAAGGTGTGACAGGAATCTGGTGCAGTGGTTTTGTGGAATTTGATAAACTATGCTACATGTTTATACAAGGCTTGTAGAATGAAATTCTCTAATTTAGTAATTTTTTTACGAGGAGAGAATTCATGAGTTATAAATGAAATGCCAAATGGCCAATAAAATACCAAACTTTGGCCTGATATTTCGAATTTGGATTAACATCTAAAGTTATCAATGTGGCACAATCTTTCATAAACCACAATACGGCAAGTACATCCCTTCTCTATGGATCGTACCAAAAGAGTTAGCAAATTGCGAGAATTTACTGAGCCTAAACTTGAGCAACAACAATATGTTGGGTGTCATGTCGCCAGAGCTAGGGAACTCGTTCATGCTACAGAACCACTAGACCTGAGCCACAATTCACTAGTAGGATCAATTCCTTCCAATTTAGCAAAGCTCACTAAATTGGAAAATCTCAATGTTTCGCATAACGATTTGTCGGGTACGATCCCGGCTGCTCTCACCAGCATGAGCAGTTTAAGCTTCATGGGCTTCTTGTACAACAAGTTGACAGGGGCAGTTCCTGGTGGTCGCCTCTTCCAACAATAACTAGGAAGTGCTTTTATTGCAAATCCGGGCTTGTGAGGAAACGCGACGGAATGTCTCCATGTGGGTCGAGCAGTAAATCGACTGACCATCGGAGAAAGGTTCTGATTAATGTGATTGTTGCGTTTGCTGCTTACTACTTCTCGCGACTCTTATTGCTCTGATTTTGGTGCTTTGGCGGTGAAACAAGCATCTCGATGAAGAGAAGAAATTTTTATGAAGTACTTGAAATCATATGGGAAAGGGGAACGAAGTTTGCATTCAACGATATTGCCAAGGCCACCAACGGCTTCAGTGAAGAGTACTGCATCGGAAAACGCGGATTCAGAAGCATTTACAAGGCCGAATACGCCAGCGGCCACATCGTCACGGTAAAAAAAAAGTGGTGGTTAACCGCAGGGACATCATCCAATCTTTTCTGAACTTTGGCAAAGGTCTTGCATGGAGGAAGAGGAGCAGTTGAATTGGACTTGTGTCAAGAGAGTGAAGATTGTTCAATGCGTGGCTCCTGCGATCGCCTACTTGCATCACGATTGCTCATTGCCTATTGTCCATTAGGACATGATGTTGAACCACATCTTGCTCGAGTCGGACTTCAAGCCTCGGCTTTTGGTTTTTGGGACGGTGGGGCTCTTGAATTCGGATTCATCGAATTGGATCCCAGTGACTGGATCTTATGGCTACATGGTTCCTGGTAAGCTACATGATCAAATCTAATCAATACATTCCCCCTGTACCTATGGTCTCGGGTTGATCAAATAGCTTTAATTGACATATTGAATTTGGATTCATCCAATAATTCTAACAAGGCTTTTAGGAAGAGCAAGTACAAATTTTGAAAAGTGGTATGTATTAACAGTATCTCAAAAATTTGGAATTTGTAGGCAACTTGAGGTTGTGATCAAAACATAGATTCATTCTTCTTTCATGAAACAGAGTCAACAGTAAAAGTACCGATGCTAGAGAATGATGGGGAAGCATCCAGGAATCTTCTCTTTCCCTACAAATGACACGAATGTCGAAATTATTCAAAGACTCAAATGTGCCGCTATAGGATATGCTCGACCCACGTCTTCCTCCTCCGACTGGCCTATTGGTCAAGGAAGTGGTATTCATGGTCATGGTGGCAATAGCGTGTACGCGGATGAGTCTCGATTTGCGACCTACCATGCATTTCGTTGTGCAAGAATTATCCGCATGCACTCAAGCTTGCTTGTCCGAGCCGTTGGCGCCGTTAGAATATTTAAGTTATAATTTAGTGAATTCCCACCCACAAGGGTGTCTGCATTCAAAGATCTCTTGGATGCTAATAAGTATAATTTGCGCTTGAGATCCATGCCTTCTGTCCTCTTTTTTTATTGTATTATTTAAGAACATTGTGATGCTGATTTAGATTACTAAACGAGGAGATTGAGAATCATTTAAAGGGCATTTCAACATAATCTCACATATCTCTTGCCCTGCGACTTGGAACTCTGAGGCGAAGACGCACTCCATCCCACCTGCACGAATGTTCAAGGCCTTTGATCTTGATAAAAATCTCATCCCCAAGCTCCTCCCACAAGCCAATCTAAATTTTGTCACCCTTGAAGGTGATGGCGGTCCCGTCACCATCGCATCGTTTTCGGCGAAGGCGAGTACCTGCGCGTCTTCTAATTTCATTCATTTTGATCACACATCAACATGTGATGTCAAGACATTTGCCTGACGTTCTTTGATCAGACTAACGTGGGAGCTGACTGCAGTTTTCTGTGTGTCGCGGCTACACGGTTCAACTCGGTGAAGCACCAGTCGACAAGCTGGCCAAGGAAAGCTCGCGCACGCTTACACCATCGTCGAGGGTGACGCGCTAGAGAAGATCTCGAACGAGATCAAGTCCAGACAGAGAGGGTGCACGTGCACGAGCACGAGCAAGTACTTTGACAAGGACGGGGTCGAGAACAAGGCTAGCAAAGAGAAGGCCATGGGAATGTTGAAAGCCATTGGAGCCCATCTCTTGCAAAACCCCGATGCTTCCAATTGAGTTGTTGTTCCACGTTGGCTCAATCTTTTTCTGATTTAACAAAGACTTTGGCGTCGAAAATCATTCCCGATTCACGTGTGACAGAGTGGGGTGCGATCGGAAGCTTCAAAGTGATGAGAAAAAGGCATTTGATGGAGATTTGGAAATGAGCTAGCATCGTATTTATATTTAGTGGATTCTAAACTTTTAATTTTAGTGAGTTTTATATGGGTCTCATGTAAACTCATAAAATTTAGTGATTTAGATTAATTTTTTGTTTTCTTTTTTCGGGTCAAAAGGAAATTTCCATTCGTTACCAAACTGATACATGAAAGAGAATATCAAAAGTCATAATAACAAAACAAACCTGTAGATTAACTTATACAGCATAATTTTGATGAAAACTCGAAAATGAGATAGCATCATGTTTATATTAAGAGAAAATTTGGACTTTTAATTCCAATGAGTTTCATATATATTTCACTTGAACCCACAATACACTTTTGACAAAGACTTGAAAATAAGCTAGGGTTGAATTTATATTAAGCGGAATTTGGACTTTTAATTCTAGTGAGTTCCATATAAGTCCCACATGAACCCATCTGATTTAGTGATTTAAATCAATTTAGTACATACAACGCAATTTCAACGAAAGAGCATCATATTTATATTAAGTGGAATCTGAACTTTTAATGTCAGCGAGTTTCGTCTGGATCCCACGTGAACCCATCAAATTTAGCTATTTAGATTAACTTAGTACATATAGCAGAATTTTGATGAAGACTGAGAGATGAGGTAGTGTCGTATTTATATCAAGGGGAATTTGGACTTTTAATTCTAGTAAGTTCTATATGGATCCCACGCAAACCCATCATATTTAGCGATTTAGATCAATTTAGGACATACAACACACTTTTGATGAAGGCTCGGAAATGAACTAGGGTCGTATTTATATTAAGCTGAATTTGGATTTTTAATTCTAGTAAGTTTCATATGGGTCTCACATGAACCCATCAGATTTAGTGATTTAAATCAATTTAGTACAGGCAACACAATTTTGATGAAAGAGCACTGTATTTATATTAAGCTGAATAAGAACTTTTAATTTCGGTGAGTTTCGTATGGATCCCATGTGAGCCCATCGAATTTAGCGATTTAGATTAACATAGTATATACAGCACAATTTTGATGAAAATTCGGAAATGAGGTAGCATTTTTTCATCGTATTTATATTAAGGAGAATCTAGGCTTGTAATTCTAGTGAGTTCTATATGGATTTAGATCAATTTAGAATATGCAACACACTCATCAAATAACTCTTGCTTGGAAACACTATCCAAATTTGGCGATTAGTTTTAGGAAAATATTTTTCAAATTATTTATTTTTTGCAAAACCCACCTAAGAAAGGTGAAAATATTCAGAAATCATACCCCTTCACATTCAGTCTCTCTATATATGTCATCTTCAGTTCAGCCTCCTTTCTTCACTCCCAAGTCCTAGAGACCAACTTCATCACTACTAAGTCTTTCCTGATCATCACCCTCTTCTCAGTTTCTGCAACTCTGTTCGGATCCAGTCATGGGTGTCATCACTAACGACTTCGAGACCACGTCCCCAATCCCTCCGGCCGAGATGTTTGAGGCCACTCTCCTTGACGCCGATAACCTCATCAACAAGGTCCTCCTACAAGACATCAAGAGCATTAAAGTCCTTGAGGGCGATGGAGGTTCCGGGACCATCAAGTTGATGACTTTCTGCGAAGGTTAGTCCATCCATATTAGCAACTTAGGATTGCTCCAAATCAAGGTGGGTTCAACCTTATTGAACACTATAATGAACATTGAAAAAGATAGATATATGACTTGATTAATTAAGATGTTTCTAACTGTTTAAATTTACACAAGTGATCATGTGACCCGATTTCGATCAATCAAAATCAGGCCATGTCTAAGTCAATAGTATTGGATTGTGGCTGGGGGCTAATTCCTGAATGGCTGGATCTACACCATCAAGATCGGTGCTCGCAATGTTGAAACCAGCGAGTTCTAAATGTGAATGTTACTTTTTGTTTCTTTGATAGGCAGTCGGTACAAGACGGCAAAGCACAAGGTCTAGGCCTTGGACAAGGAGAACTTCACCTACTGCTACTCAATCATCGAGGGTGACACGCTGGGCACTGCCTTTGAGAAGATCAGTTACGAGGTGAAGATCACCGCGTCGCCCGACGGAGTCTCGGTGTTGAAGAGCACAAGCAAGTACTTCACCATTGGCGAGGTGAATATCACCGAGGAGAAGATCAAGGCCGGGAAAGAGAAGGCGGACACGATGGTTAAGGCCATCGAGGCTTCTGTCGTGGCAAACCCTGATGCCTGTCGAGCCGATCTCATCGCTATCTTTTATTGTTCTTGTAATGTATTAAATATGTCCGGTTGGGCTAAACTAAGTAGGCGACAAGAAGCGTTTGAGTCACTCGGTGTTTGAAGTTAAAGCATGTTGGGCAGGTGATTGTTGTTGTTCTCGTCTTTTTGCTGAGAATGAGAGAATGAAAGGTGTGGCAGGAATCTGGTGTAGTGGTTTTATGTAATTTGGTAAACTGCGCTACATGGAGAGGATTCATGAGTGACAAATGAATTCATGGTAAATTGCGGCATGATATTTCGAATATGGACTATCGATCCTGCTTGATCCGGATTGATCATCGAAACATATCAAGGTGGCACAACTTTTCATGAACCGCAATAAGTAAAATCATTCTTATTATTATATATCAATAAAGCTATAAAAAAATTGTTGAATGTGTTTAGGGTTCGGACTTATCTTATTGCAACACTTCGGCTATTTGAATTCTATTTAAGCTAATCCTATCTTTACTCTTGATGGGGACAATGGATTAGAGATCAAACGATTCAACAACAATAGAAAAAAAAAAAAAAAAAAAAAAGAAAGAAAAAGAGAAGAAAATTATAACGGAAAAGCAGCAGCCTCCACATCCCCTCCCACTCAGATGATGAGCTGATCTTGGGACACCCCGTTGCCGACCCTATTTTGACCCAGTCAAACCGCCGGTGTCAGTGAAGCTTTATCAACCTTAACTTTTTAAATTTATGGAAATGATTACGAAAGGCCTTACTGGATGAATTGAAATGGATTTACCACAACATTAAGGCATCGAGTGTGAAGAAATATATTACGTGATGCTTATATCGGGCGACGTACTATCGTGATATTACTAATTTATTAAGTGTTCTCGTTTGCTACATATTAAATGAAATTCGATGAACACTCGCTTCTCTAAACAAGGACATTTGATTATGATATCGCTGAATCGTTGTATCAAACTCCACAACAATCAATTCTAAGTGACGACCGCCCATGTGAGCATGAGAATGCGCTCTCTCTTGTGTTCATCTTTTGGAACATAAACTTTGATATTTCAACAACTTGAATCTGAAAGGGACCGAAATAATTTTCATGACCAAGAGAACAAAAGAGACCAACTTAATTCCTCTTTTACATTTCTTTAGGCCGCGAATCCTTGACTCTTTTATTTTCCTCATACGTGACTCTTGCCAAACCAAGCCTACCTATTCACATAATTCTAACCATAAATAGGAGGCATTGACAGGACTCAGAAGCACGAACTTCTCTGGGGTTATTTCTTTCTCATTGCCAATAGCCATGGGGCAACCAGCATCACACAAGAGCTCACATGCCCGATTGCTCCAGCTCACATGTTCAAGGCCTTGATCGTCGGGTTGAATTCCCTGATCCCAAAGCTCCTGCCTCAGTTCATAAAGAGCGTGGAGCTCGTGCAAGGCGATGGAGGAGCCGGGAGCATCGAGCAATTTAATATCGCCGGAGGTATGTACACTCAACAGACACTCATCAAGCCGGGAGTTTCATAATGTAAGTCTTGTTTGGTCACAAATGCAGCTAGTCATGTCAAGAATGTGAAGCACCGGATCAATGAGCTCGACAAGGAGAACTTCGTGTGTAGGTAGACGATAATCGAAGGTGACACATTGGACGACAAACTCGAGTCGATTGATTACGAGGTCAAGTTTGAGAGGCTGTCAGTGATGAAGGTCGGTTTGCAAGATGACGAGCAAGTGCACCACCAAGGAGACACTTAAAGTTGAAGAAGAGGAGATCAGGGCTGCGAAGGAAAAATCTTCCCCAAGCCATGACGGGAAGGTTTGGCAGCATCACTTACAGTCCATCTCTTTGTTCATGAACAATTTCTCGGGAGGCATACCACGTGATTTTGGCAAGTACAGCCATTCTCTGGGCAACGTTAGCTTTTCGAACAACAGCTTCACCAGAGAGCTGCCGCCAGATATATGCAGCGGCTTTGCTCTTTGATATCTCGTGGTCAATGGGAATAACTTCACCGAGCCGCTGCCCAGCTGCTTAGGAATTGTCCGGGGCTAACGAGAATCCGTTTGGACAGCAATCGGTTCACTGCAGATGTCATGAGTGCGTTTGGAGTTTATCTGAATCCGGACTTTATAAGCCTCAGGCCCTCAGCAACAACCGATTTGTCGGAAATCTCTCTGCAGAATGGGGAGAGTGCACGAATGTCACGAATTTGCAGATAGATGGTAACAAAATCCCCAGCCGCATCTCGCCGGAGCTTGGGAAATTGTCTCAATTGTGCGATTTGACTCCATATGGCAATGAATCGACCAGGAAAATTGCCGATGATTTGGTAAGTCTGGGGGCGTTGATTAGGCTGAACTTGAGCTACAACCATTTGGTTGAGATATTCCCACCTCGTTAGGAAACTTATCGAAGCTAGAATATCTTGATTTGTCGGGGAGAAGGCATTGAGCGGTAGCATACTGGAAGAGCTAGCGAATTGCAAGAATTTACTGAGCTTGAATTTGAGCAACAACAATCTGTTGGATATCATATTGCCAGAGCTGGGGAACTTGTTCACGTTACAGAATCTCCTGGACCTGAGCCACAATTCTCTAGCAGGATCAATTTCTTCCAATTTAGCAAAGCTCACTGAATTGGAAAATCTCAAATCTTTTGCGTAACAAATTGTTGGGTACGATCCCAGCTCCTCTCGCCAGCATGAGGAGTTGAAGCTCAATAGACTTATCATACAACGAGCTGATTAGTGCGGTTCGTAGTGGTCGCCTCTCCCAACAAGCACAGGGAAGTGCTTTAATCACGAATCCGGGTTTGTGTGGAAAAGCGGTAAATCGACTGACCTAGGGAAAAGGTTCTTTTTGGTGTGACCCTGGGAGTCTGCTGTTTACTACTTCTGGTGACTTCAATTGCTGTGATTCTGGCACTTCGGTGGCCAAACAAGGAATTCGATGAAGAGATCAAGAGTCTTGTGAAGCAAGAGCAATCCAAGTCGATCATATGGGGAAGTGAAGGGAGTTCACATTCAATGAAATCGCCAAGGCTACCAATGACTGCAGTGAAAAGTACTGCATCAAAGGGCTGGTTCGGGAGCGTTTATAAGGTTTGTGTGAAAACGTGACGGGGTTATCTCCTTGTGGAATGAACAGTAAATGGACCGACCATAGGGAAAAGGTCTTTTTTGATGCGTGCTACTTCTGGCGACTTCAATTGCTGTGATTCTAGTGCTTCAACAGCGAAACAAGGAAGTCGATGAAGTACGAGAAATCCGAGTCGATCATATGTGAAAGGGAAGGGAGGTTCACATTCAATGACATACAACACAATTTTGACAAAGACTCAAGAATGAGCTAGCGTTGTATTTATATAAAGCAAAATTTGGACTTTTAATTTTAATGAGTTCTATTTAAGTTTCATATGAATTCCATCAAATATAGCTATTTAGATTAACTTAGTACATACGACATGCTCATTAAATAACTTCAGCAATGCATCCGTGCGCCTCTCCAATACTTTTCTCTGAAAACATATGCTGTTGTTATGCATTAATATTTTCCAAATCTTCCATTGCGGTGAGATGATTGACAAGTTTAACCAATTTCGTCTCAATGCGACGAAATTCATTAATTAATCTTATCTAACACCCATGGACATTCTCCTATATGTTCACATGGTCTGTGACTAAGACAAGATGAACTAGACAAAAGAAGAAAATTAAATAAGAAGAAAGCGTTTCTAAAAATCTACGTCGCTATACCGTTAGATGAAAAGGAAAATTAAAAAATGTTTAATGAGCAAGTGACCGGTGAGCCAATCTCGCTTGATCCATCACACCTCCACCAGACAATTAGCAGAAAATGGTTCGCAATAATATTATTTAAAAGGACTAGACACATGAAAGCAGGTGGAAAAATTCAAAATCTATAGACGTCCATCTTGATTTTCAGAGCAGCCTTTGTTGACTAAAATTAACAAAGCCCTGTAATTACCAAACTACGTTTCCCATCGTTTTCTGCTAAATTGGATTAGTACAACATTGAGATCAATTTGTACTTTTTCTTATCGATGGAAGCTCAACAGAAACATGAAGCACCGATATCACCCAGCAGGAAAAATTGTGCCTCGACTTTTCAAGTTTTTCTACTGCACAGAGTTAAGCGAATATTATTTTTATGAGTATGAAATCGATGATAATTCTTCTTAAGGCCTCTACCCACCTTAAAAATTGCTACTTTTGTGAATGGATTGGAGCGAAGTAGGATGAGATCTCAGTGGATCGCGACCATATGCAGCTTAGGGCTTGATATTTTCTATGATAGTAACAGTATGTAAGAAATCAGTGAAGCTCAGCCAAGAGAGTTTGCTGAGCAAATGCTCCTGGATCAAAAGACAAGTCTATACATGAAAGGGAAATGGAATAACGTTTGGTATCATTCTAGGATGGTGCCTTCTTGACTAATATTCCATTATCATAAAGTCCAAGAGCAAGCTCATAATGCCAACTTCTCACATGTAATCAATCCTGATCCTTTCTCATAAAGGGTGGCACTAAGAATATGATTTTTCTATGCAGTAGCTGCTTTTCCCATATTTCCTTCAATGCTTTTCTTCAATCCCAAAAGTTCAAAAAGAAAGGGAAATAGAGAGAGAGAAGATAAGTACATTATTTGGGTGCTTAAGCAATACATGCTTCTTTTTTCATTTGTTAACTAGCGAGAGCAAAGAAGATAAGGTAGAAGCAAAAACATCGCTCTTTTGCGCCTCGCGGTATCCTAGGAAATTTCGTGGATCCCATCCCACCATCCAAGTGGTACAACCTGAACCCGAAAGTGGACAGGAGCGGAAAAGAAACAGAGCGGCTTGTTCCTGCTGAAATTGATGAAATTGGCAGAGCCATCGTGCAATTCTAGGAATCAAGACTGGAAAAAGGCTAACAAAATATGGGAATTTGGCTTGACAACTTGATACTTTAGTCGACAAATTTGTTCATTATTATGATAAACTATAGTGAATAAAGCAAATCATAATGCAAAACAATTTAGGATTTCTGAATTTTTTCGAACTACCAAACATAAGTCTTTGTAATCGAATTTTGTACCACAATCTTCGTCTAACTCAAAAAATGATAGATCAACTTCATATAAACGTTGCGGGGTCAAATTCGACTCTAGCAATATTGGTAAAATACATGGAATAATTTTCATTGTATTTATGGGTTCTGACAAAAGGGGCAAGAAATCCCAAGTACAATTTGGATAGCTACATGCAGATACAGCATTTTAGGAAAAAAGAAAAAAATAATTAGGGGTCGAGTGAGTTGTCTTCTTGGAATAATAATCATCCAGCTCACTAAGACCAACCTGTCTTTTCCTTTTTTCCTTTTTCCTTTTTCTTTTTCTTTTTTTGAATTGCTAATTCCAAGTTTGAGTGGGGCTCTCTGGCTTTCCTTCTTTACTTTTCAGCATCAATAATTTCCTTTTGGCACTCTTCGCTTCTCTTTTGAATCCAAAAGCCAGCCGGAAGAAGAGAAGGGAAAGAAATTTTCATTTTTCTCCTCCTTCTTTGAGCACTCATTTCATCCATCCATGGCTTCTGAGACTGTTGCATCTGATCATCACACTACTGATGAAGTAAGTCTCTACAGAAACCTCTGTTCCTCTATGTCTTTCCTCTGTTTCTTTTGAAGCTTGGGTTATGTTAACTGTCTTGATCTTTTCTTTTTCCCCCTCATGGATAGAAGTTCGATTTGATTCATGTCCTTATAAGTTTCATAAAGATAATCAAACGCTTAAGAACAAAGTCTTATGCTTGTTATTCAGAGAAGTAGATGGGTGTTTTAGTCCATCTGTTGGATGTTCTGATTGCATGTGCTTTTTTCATGCTTCAAACTGAGGACTTCCAAGTTCTGAAACATGTTTAGTATTAAAAAGCTCTAGGAAGTATTAATTTAGACTATGATCTATTTTGAATTCTCTCATAATATTCCATTATGAGCTTGATCACGTGACTCGATTGCAATCGAGCAAAATCAGGCCATGTCTAAGTCAATCGTATCATATTGCAGTTGGAACAACCTAAATGGCCCAATCGACACCATCAAGATCGTTGCTCGTGATGTTGAAACCAGCGAGTTCTAAATGTGAATATTACTTTTTGTTACCTTGATAGGCAGTGAGTACAAGACAGTGAAGCACAAGGTCGAGGCCCTGGACAAGGAGAACTTCACCTACAGCTACTCGATCATTGAGGGCGATGTGCTGGGCACCACCCTTGAGAAGATCAGCTACGAGGTGAAGATCACCGCATTGCCCGAGGGAGGCTCGGTGTGCAAGAGCACGAGCAAGTACTTCACCATTGGCGAGGCGGACATAACTGAGGAGAAGATCAAGGCTGGGAAAGAGAAGGCGTCCGCGATGTTCAAGGCCATCGAGGCTTATCTCTTGGCAAACCCTGATGCCTATTGAACCAATCTCATCGCTATCTTGTATTGTTCATGGTATTGTATTAAATATGTCTGGATGTGGTAAACTGAAAAGGAGACAAGAAGAGTTCCAGTCACTCTATGCTTGGAGTTAAGCATGTTGGGCTGATGGGTGCTGTTGTTCGTCTTTGCTGAGAAGTGGTTTTTGTGGAATTTTGTAAATTGGGCTACATGTGGTGTGTATCAAGGGTAAAAAAGTTGAAAAAACTTGATATTTTGTTGGTATCGTGAGATTCTTTAATTTTCAGTAAATTTCATGCAACGATAGACTTCATGAGTGATAAATGAAATGCCGAATGGCCAATAAAATCTCAAATGTTGGCCTGGTCTTTCCAATTTGGAATGACATCTAAAACTATTGACGTGGTAGTCTTTCATAAACCGCAATATATATGATCATTAACCAAAAAGTACATTCTTATAATATGTGAATAAAGTTATAAGGAAAAAAAACCATAGTTGGATGTGTTTGGGGTTTGGACTTATCTAATTGTGACACTTGGGCTATTTGGAATTTTATTTAAGCCAATCTTATCTCTTGATGCTCAAAAATCAAAGTTTGCTCTTATGCTCATATATAATGGGAATGTTGACAATATGACGGCGAGTTCATGAAAATCAATTACTGTCGATTTGTCAATAGCAACAGCACATCTTTGTGAACTAGGATGCCGTATAAATCCTTAATTTATTAAAATGTTTTGATTTTAGTAGGGCCAGCAAAATGGGTCCCAACCTATTATGTGAATCAGATTTAATAAGCATCGAGAAGTCAATAGATGATTGATTTGGTATTTGTTGTACTTGGACTGCAAGTTTTCATAGTCGTAACCCTGTAATTTGATTTGGAAGATCTGCCAAAAAAATAGAAAAAAGTAGGCTCTACATTTGAGTAGCATAATTTTTGGGATAAGAACGCTTCAAGTGCCATAACTTGGCACAAAGGGACACTTAAGTGCCATAACTTACGAAAGGTACACTTAAGTGCCACATTCGAAGAAAAACGGATCACTTAAATGCCACTCCGGCCAAAGTCCGGCCATAACGCCGACGTCGCATTTTTCCGATGAGGCGAGCCCAAAACGACGCCGTTTTGCTTGCTGATATGGCTAAATAATGCAAAAACGACGTCGTTTTGGGCTGACGTGGTAAAAAAAAATTAATGAAAAAATTTAACTAAATTAAATTAAAAATTAAATTTAGTTAAAATATTTAAAAATAATTATTTTAAAATTAAATTTAGTTAAAATATTAAAAATAATTATTTTAAAATTAAATTTAGTTAAAATATTAACAATAATTATTTTAAAATTAAATTTAGTTAAAATATTAAAAATAATTATTTTAAAATTAAATTTAAAAATTTAAAAAAATTATTTTAAAAAAAAAACTTTAAAAAAAGTGGGGGTTGTGGGGAAAAGTGGGGATTAGTTAAAAATTAATTTTTTTTTTAAATTTTTTTTTAAATTTTTAAATTTTTTTAAAATTTTTATAATTTTAAAATAATTATTTTTAATATTTTAACTAAATTTAATTTTAAAATTATTATTTTTAAATATTTTAACTAAATTTAATTTTTAATTTAATTTAATTAATTTTTATTTTTATTTTTTACCACGTCAGCCCAAAACGACGCCGTTTTTGTATTATTTGGCCATGTCACGAGCAAAATGGCGTTGTTTTGGGCTTGCTTCGCCGCAAAAATGCCACGTCGGCGTTTTGGCCGGATTGGCACTCAAGTGAATAATTTTACTCCGATTTTGGCACTTAAGTGTACCTTTCGTAAGTTATGGCACTTAAGTGTCCCTTTGTGCCAAGTTATGGCACTCCAGGGGTCCGCACGTCCATAATTTTTCATGCTACTTGAGAAGAGAACCATTTGCAACATCAATCTATCGATCTAGCAAGACTTCTTGAATGTCCGTTCTTTATGAAAAATACTTCTCATCCTAACTTAATTAATTGAAACATTTAATCCCCCAAGATGTTGAAAGTGACAAATAGATCATTATGTGGAATCGACTTGATGGATGATGATATGATGATGGTGAGCACACTTTACTATCCCATTGTAATTTTTATATATAAATATTTGCATAGATCTCCAAGTACCATCCTCGCTGCTAAGGTTTGGTGGTATTTAGATGAGGTGTAGTGAAGACCAAAATTGGATGGACACATGTTGCAATCTAAAAATGGAGATAACAAATAGATTGGGAGGATTACTGAAAAAGTTCTAAATCTATTATAATTATGGCAATTCAATTTAAAACTTTTTTTTTGTCAATTCAGTTTTAAACTTTTTGTGATTGTGTCGATTCAATCTATTTGGCTAATTTTGGTCGGCTAGCATTGATGTACACTGACGTGGCAATTTTTAATATATTTTTTATTTTTCCTTTTATTTTTTTCTCTTCTTCATTCTTTTGCTTCTTTGACGAGCCTCGTTAGCCATGAGGGAGGCCTGGGGGCCGGGTGCGAGGCGGCTTCACCCAAATCTAGGCTAGGCCATGACGAGATTGGCCTTGCCCAGATCTAGGTGCCGATGCTAACGTGGATAATTTTTACAATTTTTTCAAAACTTTTTTTCCTTTTTTTATTTTCTTTTTTTTCCTTTGTCCCTCCATTAGTATGTGGCCCCAGCAAACCATCAGCCCTTGCTAATCGCTGGCGAGGGCATTTGGGCCCTTGCTATCAATCACCGAAGCCATGGATCGGCCAATGGCTGGTGAAGGGGAATAAGAAAAAGAAAAAAAGGAAAATATAAGAAAAGAAAATGAAGAAAATGAAAACATGAAAAAATTGAGAAATTCTTTTAAAGATTGCAAAAATTGTCCACCTCAATATCGGTCATGTGCCATAGGATGGCTGGCGTTTACGTCAACGATTTTTGGTCAAAATTGATCGGAATGACTATATTGACAAATCGTCAATATATTTAAAATTAAATTGAGTAATTTAAAAAGTTTATAACTCAATAGACATTCGTACAATAAGTTTGGGTTTTGTTTTATTTTTTGTAATTATCTACGTTCACTGTCGAATAAATAGGTCTAGAATCACTTTAAAGTTATATTCTATGTATCAATACCAACCAGCTTTGATATAAAAATCAGAGATCGGAGGAGGAAAATCACATATCCAGACTTTTCCACAATTCTCCTTGAGTTGCGTATTGCAATTCCTTTTTATCTCGTCCCTTGACTAGACTTCTGTGCCCGCTGCTCACTAGATTATACCCCGCCACGAATCAAACACCAAAACTCATTTGCATGCACAGAAATCGGGCACCTAGGAGGGAGAAGTGGGGAAATGAAAGGGGTGTAAATGGAAATGAGTTCGGTGTTTGATTCTATTTTTTTGTGAGTAGTGAAGATAATTATTTTGTTCCGGTTTTCTTCACCCAACTCTCGACTCAGAGAGTAGGCGATGAGAATTTGAGAATTATTTTCTTTGCACACCAGATAGGTAAGTGAGTGCTTAGGATTTCGTGACTCGAGAGTGCTGCAAATTGGACTGGTTCAAAGTAAATCGGACATGGCCACTCCAGACGAGTGATTTCATAAACCCACGAGCTTCCACATGTTCAAAGTTAACAATTTGATTCCAGGGCGATGAAATGGGTGAAATGAGCCATTCATCCATTTAATTTACATGAAGTGTGTATCACTTTGAAATTTCAGGGAACTACAATTAATTGTTCTAAAAATTTAAGTTATTAGACGAATGCAATGTTTAATTCAAATACTTTAATACAAATACTTTTATACTCATCTTCACACGTAAACTTGAATTGATCTAAGATTGAAACATGAGAACATATAATAGATGAAGCAAATAGGATCTGAAAATGTTTGAACTCAGAACCTCTGATTTAATAACATATGAAATTTGGTGGAATTATATCCAACATTCTAATAAGTTAAGTTATTAGAGGAACACATGATTTAGTTTACATACATCAACAATCACCTTTGATTTGACATAAAGGAAAGCAACCGTAGAGTGAGTCACACTCACCAAGGAAAACATATATTATTACTACATATCACAGATAATATGGAATGATCAATTCAAATCAGTGACTTGGAGGATGTAACGCATCCTCACATTTTGCTTTCGCCGAGTCATCGGTCCTCGATTCCCCAGCACCATTCACAGGCGGACTAGCGAAGGTCTTGCTCTTCCTTCTGTTATCTTTCGCGTCATTGTCATCATAAATGTACGTCTTAACTCTCCACACATAAACGTAAGCGAGAATAAGCCAGAATGTTAGTCGACGGAGAGGATGACCGAGGATTTTAAAGATGAGAGGCTTCTCTAACAAGTTAGCAAATGAGATAATGAGGAGGAAAACGAGTCCCAAATAAAATATGGTGTTAGCAAGCCACGGGAGTTTGCCAATGGTCAAGGTGACACCAGTTAAGAAAGCGGTGGACATCGCCGGGAGTGCAATTTGTAGTGGTAGCGTTGTGCGCTCGAATGCAGCGACTGCAGCGTCGACATCAACTATCTGCGCCCAGATGAGGTTGACGACCACAGTCATTGAGCAGAACATCGCGATGGTGTTGCAAATCGCGAAAGCCTGGAACATTCTATTGTCCAGCATCGTAACCATGCCCCGGTCATCCTTGGAGGCTGTGTCCGAGCTGTTAAATCCTCCAGGAACTGCAAAACCAGCTGCGAAAGTCACTGTGGTCACAAGCGTTGCCACCACCATACGGGAATTGATGTAATCCTTGACGACGTCTATGTCTGGCATGCTTTTGAGCGAGCGGACTACTGATAACTCTTCATCTCGAGCTTCCGCTCTAACTAGGAATAACTCCGGGCTTTTAAATGGACCTTTTCCCACGAGCGAGCAAACCAACGCCAGGTATGCCAAGTGCTGAGATCGGAAGCATGTAAAAAGGAAAATAAGAACAAACTTATACCATATTGATAACGGGAATGAACTCTGGAAACGTTTGCTTCTAAAGATGCAGTTTATGCTCTTTTTCAAGAATTAGCACAAAATTACCAAGTTCGTTTTAGATGAAAAAAGAGGCATGAATGGAATCTATGCGGGCAATCATTTCATAGGTCGAAAAAATGATAATGTTATGAGATTGTGCTACATTTGGAGCGGTCAAATTTGCCACATTGACCCCTGGCTTTTTATGAAAAACAAAATGCAACCTTGACAAACCCTGCCTTTTTATTCATGACCGTATTCAGAGGCTCAATTAAACGAAATATATATATTGTTATCTCCGTGTTATGAAAGACATGTTACTTGTTTCTAATTGAGAGAAATTCATGATCACAAATTTTAATTACCTCCTATCAAGACTAAATTAGGGACTTGCAGAACACTTATCCGAGAGGAGTCTCTGCTATTCTAGAAATTTGATCAATACTTCTACTATCTAGTTGGCCTGGGAGACATAATGATTTGAATACAAGATCTGCCTTAACTAATGCATTAGTCTACGAAATCTCCAGTAAGTTAATAAATAAAATAGTGACTGTTCATATTACCTGCCGAATCTCATACCCCATTGCCAGGCGTCGTCTAGCAATGTCAACAGCGAGCAAGCATTTGTTGTTGAAAACGCTGAGTTGAATTCCGTCAGTCCGCACAAGATGAATCAAAGCAGCGGGCTGTGAATGCATCGCAGCCAAGTGCAAAGCTGTATTTCCATCAAAATCTATTAAATTTAACAACTTCCCTAGTTTTGGATCGCTGAGTATATATCTCACTACGGAGGCTCTCCCATATTTTGTGGCGACATGAAGAACAGTTTGCCCTTGCCCATTTAGGCAATGTGATACTTTCTTTAGCTTCTCGATATGTTCAACATAACCCATCTTGCTTGCAATATGAATGGGGAGATCTCCATTCATGTCCAGTACTCGGGTCAAATATTCAATTTTTGATAGTGAGAAGTTCAATACCCAGGCGTGATTCAGGTGAGCTGCTAAATGGAATACATTGCCCCCGTTGGAGTCGGTCATTGCAAATAGCTCCATGTTTTTCTTGAGTATCAGGTCGAATAAATCTGGGATTAGGAGCTCGAAATTAGGATGGTTGGAGCTTGGTTGGTCTCAATATATTTAAACCCATTTTGGAGTAAGGACATCTTTGACGTGCCTTAATCACTACTAGTATTGATGGTCGACAATAACAGATTAGATTGCAATACCAAAACTAGTTAATGACATCGACAGGTGCTTAAGATTTCACTATAAAAATCTTACTAAATGACATAGCAATTTATATGGCATTTCCACGCCGTGAAGTATCTATAGAGTCGGCAGACGTAATGCAAGCTAGGGCAAGATCAAGGAAAGGAAAATGATATTTTCATATTATGTTGGTCAAATTCTGGCAAGTATCAAGTAGACTTATTTAATTGTCAAGAACATTGCAACAACCTCCACAGCACCGTACCAAAATCCCCCTCAAAATTGTTCCACCCACTCTAGATTGAACATCATCTTCTTCATAAAGGTATACGGCACTTATTCAACTCAATCAAGAAATTATGTATTTACCAAAACATTTGAGTAAAATATAAGTAAAATTTGTGACCAGAATCTATTTCTAAGATAGTAGAGCTTATAAATCACAAATTACAGAAAGGAAAAGGCTCCACCAAAATAATTGTTTTTTTTTGGCCCCAACTATGAAAATTTGGAGGTGCTAGTAAAGAGGTTCAATAATGTGAGAGAGGTGTTTCAATCGTTTGAGAATATTTCGACGGTGTTCGAGGATTGTGGGCGGCCATTGGACTTGAAAGACAGGTGAGAGTGCTTTAGAGACAACCTCATCCTTGGGGATTGTGCTACTCAATCCCATTATATCTTTTGAATGGACCAAATATATTTTGTGAAATTTTAGTGATTCTAGGAAAGATATTTTTACTCAATAAATCACATTATATGTTCTATCTTGTATGTGCATTGCATGGAGTCATATATATCCTAGTTATAATGACCACATATTTAAGCTGTGATGACACAACACAAAACAAAACGATTCTCATTTCACTACCATAAAAATTACATCCATAATACTAAAAATTCAGTGAACTTTGCAAATTAATCTAAACCGTCATAAATAAATAATGATTTTTTCTTTAAGAATTCTCTCTAAAAGTGATTTATAGGGCTCTAATGTGTAAGGGATTGATTACTTTCCTCATAAAGAGTGTTTTTCTTCCACTTTCCATTTATTTTCTTCAAATTAGGATTTATGTTTGCCTCGTATACCATGACTTTTGTTCAGACATTAGTTTTATTGAAATTAGTTCTAATGAGTTTCAAAAACTGCAAATGAGCAATTATTGAAAATTCTAACATTTCTATAATACTTCCTTTAAAATATACTCTAATAATATTATTAAGTATAGATACAAATTTCATGAGTCACAAATTAGGAATTTCCTAACTGTTGTCGAGTCCTCTATATTTTACATTAATATATAACATTAATAAAGAATTTCACATTTATTCTATTTAAAAGAGGAAATTTTATATGAAATAGAATACTATTTAACCAATCATTTATAATAAAAAAACATATTTCAGTTTTACACAAATTAAATTAAAAAAAAAAAAAGTGCTCGCATGATGGATGCCGTCATTCTTGAAATTGACGGAGCAATTCAGGCCACAAATTTCAATTAAGCAATATGGGCAACCAGTTACATTCCAAGTACATTAGTGAAAGAGTGAAAATTATCCAAAAAGTTCTAAATTTATTGTACTTATGTCAATTTAGTGCTAAACATTTTAATTTTATTAATCAGTCCTAAACCTTTTTACTTCTTGCTAATTGAGTCCATCTATCCAATTTTAATGGGAATACACCGACGTGGACACCAGCAGTCTCGTGTAAGACGGTTGTCACTAATGTAAACAATTTTTAAAAATAATTAATTATTTATTTATATTTATTTTCTTTTTTGCTTTCTTCTTCTTTTTGCACTAGCCATCGACTATGGCCAAGCCAGCTAGCCTCACATGCCTCAAGTAAGACATGGCCGAGCAGGGGGGCTCACCCTCGCCCAATTTGGGCGAGTGTTGGTCTTGCCTAACCTAGGGGAGGCTGACCCTTGTTGAGGCTTGGCCTCACCCAGCCAGGCATCACTTGCAGTAGACAAGGTTAGCTCACCCAGCCATGGCTGGTAGCTGGCCATAGCCTGTGATTGGTAGTTGGCCATCGATAAAAGGAAGAAGAAAGGGGAAGGAAGAAAGAAAAAAAAAAAAGAAAAAAATGAAAAATATAAAAAATTTCAAAAAGTATTAAAATATTAATAAAAATTATCAACGTCAATGAATTCTTATCAAAATTAGTTGGATTAACTCAATTAGCAAGAAATGAAAATGTTTAGGATTAAATTGACAAAATTGAATGGTTTAGGACTAAATTGGTAAAAGTGCAATAGGTTTAGGACTTTTTGGATAATTTTCTCGAGTGAAAGAATATTACAAGATTTAAATAAATAATCTCACCTCATTTAATTGATATGAACCTTTAAAAAAAAGTGCCTACCATGATAACCTAACTAAAGTGCCTATCTACAAAAGCCCATGGCAAGGCTCGATTCATTCCACAATGTCATCTACTTTTACATTCAATGAAAAATAAACTGAACTGTTATTACGAGATTTCAATCAGTAGTACTTCATAAAAGGATTTTTATATATTGGACAATAAGAATAAGAAATATATAGTAAATCCAATTTCAATGGGATCTTTTTGTATAGTTTCTAAAGTGCTTATTAGAATTATGAGCTGACAAACTATGAAACAACCCTTTTACATACATGTTCACTAGGTGGTTAAATATAGTAGAATTAGGTTTAGTTGTATCATCAAAAATAAGTTAAGCCGTTTATAAATGGATTATGAACGTTATGTGCAGGTCGACTTCTATAATCTATTCAACGAGTGCAATGTAAGTTTAGACACATACATTTATTGGGTATGCTAATTTATTATTTGCATCACATAATACATTGTTACGCATTTTCAATTTATGTCTATTTGAAATTGTTTTTGCATGTTCAGTTCAAATAAAGAGCCTCAAACATGTTATGTCGTGCAATGTAAATAATAACGTGCTTGGATTAATAAATTGCGACAAGATAAAAATAAAGTCACTGCATCTAGGGTTGGAATTATACTTGATAAAGAAAATTGTCCATTATATGACGATTAATTCAATTTTAAATCTTTCAATTGTGCCAACTTAGTCATAAAAATTTTAATAACTTGCCAATTTAGTCATAAATCTTTTAATTGTGCTAATTTAATCATAAACATTTTAATGATTTGTCATTTTAGTCATTCCATCCAATTTTTCCTAGAAATCATTAACATAGCGGTCTAGTAGTACTAACTGTCCTACATGGCATAGCCAATGCTAACGTAGATAATTTTTGCAATTTTTTTAGTTTTCTAATTTTTTTTCCTTTTTCATTTCCTTTCCTTTGTCTTTTTCATTTTCTAATTTCTTTTTTTTTTTTGTCCCTTCTCTCACCATCAATAATTGATGCCTAGTAGAGGTCGAGCAAGGGCAACAGTTGCTCTACACAAGGGTCAGAGGGCAGCCCTCGCCTGAGGCTGGTGGAGGGAAAAAAGGACAAAAAAAAAAAAAAGGAAAAAAATGCAAAAAAAGAAAAAGAAAATATATTGTAAAAAAGCCACATAAGCGATCAACATAATGTAGGATGGCTACCTTTGACTAAATCGTAATATTGGTGATTTCCAACAAAAATTGATTGGAAGGACTAAATTAGCAAATCTTTAAAAGGTTGAGGACTAAAATGGATATTAAATTGGCACAATTGAAACGTTTAAGACTGAATTGACAGCCGTACAATAAGTTTAGAATTTTTTGGACAATTCTCCCTAATTGATATGACTGTAACACCTAAATGCAATCCACCAATCTCATGATCAATGAGCATGCGCTTTCCACGTAGTAAACTTGGGATCTATGGCGTTAGCAACCAAAAAATTCCACATAATTGATTATCGAGTGTTTGATGAATTTTATCTCAATATTGTTAATGGTCAAGGTAATTTAGGCTAGATTACAGTATTGGCTTTTTCTGCAAAGATTATGATAACTATATTTATTTAAAAAAAAAACAAAACTTTCTTTCTTTATTCAAATCCACTTTTCTTAATTTCTTCAAAGCCTATTGACTATTTGTCACAAACAACGATGTTCCACCAATTTGCTGAGAGTGACGGAACCTTCACCTCCTCTTTTTCCAATGAAAAAGCACGCCTGCGCAGCCTACAGGTTTGCTACCGGTTCATAATTCATGCCCTAAACTTTCATTTGTTCATTTTGGTTCATGGCTCTCATTCGCTTCAAACATGGCGTCATTATTAGATTCCAGTTTTTCATGGTCATCAATCTTAAATATTTGCACTTTATAGCTTTTCTAATCAAAGATAGACAACACATGAGTTTCTAGTGAAATGATTGTATTTGTAATATTTAAGCCAATCTATTATGCTCTAATGTGAATAATTTGTTTATTATGCGGCTAAACCGATGGGTATCCAACTACTTTAACAAGCACGGTAGGGAATTTTAAGTAAAAACTGGTAAGGGGTTTTGGTAAGAGCAAAAAGTTATTGCACAGATTTGGGACAAGTCAGTCCAGAAATAGATAAATATATTTCCATATAAGCAGATTTAGGTACGTACTGTGTCGTGAACGTATAATGGCACCATGAATGGGAGGCAAGCCTTCTATTTTTGATGGTTCCAACGCAAGTGAAAATAAAGCCTCATGTATTGCGGAGTCGTTGATGTTGAGGGCTAGGTACAGGGGAGATTTCTCACTCGCGTTCTTCAAGTACACGGGCTCCAAATCTTCGCTCAACAGATAGCGCACCAAGTTGGCGTGACCTTTGCGCACGGCCAAGTGCAAAGCGGTGTCTCCCCATTTGTTCTTCATCCTCAAGAGGAGGTTCTTGTCCTCGACGTTGGGGAGGCCTCTTGCCCGGCGAATCAACATCTCTGCAGCTCTAGTAGATCCCCACCGAGCGACCAAGTGGAGTGGGGTATCTCCCCGAGCATCTTGGGCGGTTATGAGGTGGCCACCAACATAATCAACCAGAAGCCTTAGGATGTCGTCCTTCTCGTTTGCTGCTGCCACGTGGAGCAGTGATTCGTTGTATCTAAATCGGGAATTTAAAACGGCAGACCAATCGATGTCCCGCAACAATGGATCATTTACATTGATCATGGAAAGGAACTCGTCAACCTTCCCAGAATCTGGATGACACCCCCAGTTTTCGAGCATATTCGTAAGCTTTTACCGGATCTTGTCCCCCGCCCGCCAATGCATTCTTCATTATCTCCCGTCGACCTCTCCATATTTCTTCTTCAGAATCCCTTTCATCCTTTGACACTTCCGTTAAAGGTCCTCCTTCATTTTTCTTTACCTCCTCCGCGATCGAGTTGTTCATTCCACCATCCTCCACTTTTCTATAGAGCTTTTCGTCCATTGAGCCCAAGCTGTGCAAGTAATATGGTTGTTGAAAAGGAACATGGGTCGTGAAAGAGACGTTATATCAATTAAGTATTGAATAATGCATCCATCTAATTATCTAAACTTCTATAATAGCTAATAGTGCTCCTTCATAATTCCATATGGCATCAAAACTAGAAAATTTCAAGTTTTTGTAACAGACAAATACAGGCTACATCTTGATGGGATAATTTAAAGCTGAAACACTCACTAACACAACACAAAAAAGAGAGGGAGACAGATATCCTTTTTGTTTATTTCACCTTTTTTTCACCCTATCGAAAACAATTACAAGACTCGACTTTTATACGCTTCACACAGAACTCTTAAACTATATGACTCATAAATATAGCTAATGTTCTGAGGTGATAAAATCCTAAGAACTTACAAAACATTGATTACACTTAGAAACATGAACAGTCATTAAATAAAAATACGAACAGACTTCTCAAAAATAACGCTACAATAAAGAATCTAATTAACTCGAGCATCGAACAGTCATCAGTATCAATTCACCAAACAAAATCATCGTATCAAATTCTGGAATATCTGCATTGACAACCATTAATATCAGTAACTTCTCCATTGACATCAGCATCTCGTAGTTGATTGACGACATTTATTAATTTGGTTTAATTTCTAACACATCTCATATGCAACTCCCCGCCTCCTAACACCCACTTTTATCTCCTAAAAAGTACAAATTGAAGCCCCGTGGGTGAACTTAATGGATTAAGCAAAGGTATAAAATTTGATTAGGTTAAGTACTCTGGATTATCGTATGCAGAAGAACCGGCTTGAATAGTTCCCTCAAATCATATCGATTATCAATACCACTGCATGATCCAAAAATCTACTGAAGCCCCAACTACAACGCATGATGCAGCAAAGTACCGAGATTACCACATTAGATTTACAGCAAAGCCAAAAAAAAAAAAAAAAAAAAAAAAAAAAAAAAAACGGCGTTTGCCATTGTGAAACGAATAGCAATAAAATCAATGACAAATTTCACGAGAAGACGCCAAGTAGTTCATTAACATCATGGATATCATAAAATGGCATGAGAGCGAACAGAAATTGCTTCGCATGATGGAGCTTAAAACTAGAAACCAAACGCCTGAACTGAAACTCAAAGCCAGTTGAAGCCACTTTGCTGAAATAATCCACCAAACAACAATCAGATCTGACCTGGTCAACACGTCATGTTATGCCCTGCATGAAATTCGAGGAGCTGTTGTCCCGAAATAGCTTCAGGATAGAGGTAAAATCGAGGAGGTTAATATGCAAGATCACCGTGAAAAATGCTCAAAGATGGGTAGGAATCAAAGGTAACTTGAGTAGATTGATTTAGACAAACAAGAAGGAACCTCTATTCCCTTCTGAAAAGTTTCTCAGATACAGCTAGAATGTGACTTTATTCAATTTAGAAGTATCCGATTACTTGAGGAGAACTAAGAACTAATGTGTTGATTTGTTAAAGCAAAGAATGTGGAAATTGGAATGGCATCTCACTTGAGTAAATGCAGTTATGAGAAATGAACAAATCCGGCGTACCATGTCTCAGGCTGCAATTGATACCAATATCGTACCACAGCTTACTGTGACTCAAAGCCAAGAATTGCCTCTTTTCAGTGAGTAGGATGGTTTATAAAGAAATAAGCTGGCCCGAATCGAACACGCGTTGCCCCTTCAAGTGATAAAACCAGCTTGCTATGTGGAACTGCTAGTTTTGCAACTAAAACCCATTCAAGAATCGGATTTTTTTTTTTTATAATCCTCTGGCAAGATTATTATTAGTCCTTAAAAATCTGATTATTCTCTTCGAAAAGAGTGTTATTTGCTCCCACTGTACTTTGCATCTTCAGTAGAATGCTATATCTGCTATTACCTTCGACTCTGAAGGTTAAGCGAGTGCTCCTAGCTCTCTCACATAGAAAAGGCTCATAACCATGGATTCAATGAAGTTCCAATTACAGAAAATATACGCTCATCAGGGAAGGACCACCAAATCAGACGTTGAAATAGGTTTTGTTGGAGCATACACATCTCCGTGACCCATTAACTAGAAAGCAGTTTGGAGCAAAGAACAGCTCGCGTATGTAATTGGGCTGACCTTGGATGATGGACTCTCTAAGTTGAACCAAAACTTATTAAGTAATAAGCAACTAAACTAATCAATGTTCTTGATAATTCTGAACCAGAGCCAAGTCCCATCCGCTTTCGAATTACTCCCTTCGCTCCATTGAGGAGCTTACGGACAAAAAAAAAAAAAAAAAAAAAAATTCCTCCTTAAAAACTAAAATTGCAAAGAAGGTTCCGATAGATATTTTCCTCAGCAAGGAGGCAACATAAGAATTCCGTGGTTTCACAGTCATATCTAGAAAGAACTAAGAACTTAATAGAATATAGTGATAAAATTACAAGCAAAAAGATGCAGCAGCACATTGTTCGTGTAATGCTGAACCTAACTCTGCATTCCCGCACCCTCCACAAATCAAAGCTCCATGTAATTTTTACTGAAAAGAGAAACTAATCCCTACCACAAATCGTCCCCACCCCGAAAAGGAACAAAAAGAAAAAAAGAAAAGCGCTACAAATCCAAAAGATTCCTGAAAACAACAAAGCAAGTAATACACCTGTCGTAGAAGATAAAACAACAGTCCTGAGGAATGTGGTCTGCCTTAGAAAACATGTATCCTGGTTAGCAAAATCTCAGAGAAGCACGTGTTAAAAACACATGGCACCAGTTTGGCTAAAGCTTCATACGTTTGAGAATTACATCTTTTATCAATATATTGGACTTGGGCCGATATCGTTCATCTGTATCCACCTCTTCAATTTCCTGGTAGAAAACAAACATAATGGGCCAATTGCACAGTTATTTCTCTAATTGGAATAAAAAACAAGTAACTCTTGAACAGAGATGTGAAATTACATGTACCACATCTTGTCCCTTGATTACCCGTCCAAAGACAATAAGCTTGTCATTCAAATCTGGTATGGGAGCAGTTGTGATGAAAAGCTCAAATTTCTTGCTGTCTTGCTTACTCTTTGAAGTACCAAGCATAAAAGCCTCATGCTTAGGACTGCACATCAAGAGAAAAAAATAAGTGATCATGTAAAATACAAAACAAAAGTTAAATCGACCTTACAGTGATGGTTCACATCAAATCAAGATACCTCGTCACGAGCTTGCTCCGAAGCTTTCCTCGGGAAATCCAATCTTCTGCAGCCCCAAGTCCTTCAGAATCCCCTCCATCAATAACATAATGTTTAATCACGTGATGGAAAGGCGAATGCAATGTTCAATTCAAATACTTTAATACAAATACTTTTATACTCATCTTCACTTGTAAACTTGACTTGATCTAAGATTGAAACATATGAGAACATATAATAGATGAAGCAAATAGGACCTGAAAATGTTTGAACTTAGAACCTCTGCTTTAATAACGTATGAAATTTGATGGAATTATATCCAACCATTCTAATAAGTTAAGTTATTAAAGAAACACATGGTTTAGCTTACATACATTAACAATCACCTTTGATTTGACATAAAGGAAAACAACCGTAGAGTGAGTCACACTCACCAAGGAAAACATATATTATTACTTCATATTACAGATAATATGGAATGATCAATTCAAATCAGTGACTTGGAGGATGTAACGCATCCTCACATTTTGCTTTCGCCGAGTCATCGGTCCTCGATTCACCGGCAACATTCCCAGGCGGACTAGTGAAGGTCTTCTTCTCCCTTCTGTTATCTTTCGCGTCATCGTCATCATAAATGTACGTCTCAACTCTCCACAAATAAATGTAAGCGAGAATAAGCCAGAATGTTAGTCGACGGAGAGGATGACCGAGGATTTTAAAGATGAGAGGCTCCCCTAACAAGTTAGCAAATGAGATAATGAGGAGGAAAACGGGTCCCAAATAAAATATGGTGTTAGCAAGCCACGGGAGTTTGCCAATGGTCAAGGTGACACCAGTTAAGAAAGCGGTGGACATCGCCGGGAGTGCAATTTGTAGTGGTAACGTTGTGCGCTCGAATGCAGCGACTGCAGCATCGACATCAACTATCTGCGCCCAGATGAGGTTGACGACCACAGTTATTGAGCAGAACATCGCGATGGTGTTGCAAATCGCGAAAGCCTGGAACATTTTATTGTCCAGCATCGTAGCCATGCCCTGCTCATCTTTGGAGGCTGTGTCCGAGCTATTAAATCCTCCAGGAACTGCAAAACCAGCTGCGAAAGTCACTGTGGCCACAAGCGTTGCCACCACCATACGCGAATTGATGTAATCCTTGACGATGTCCCTGCTCGGCATGCTTTTGCGCGAGCGGACTACTGATAACTCTTCATCTCGAGCTTTCGCTCTAAGTAGGAATAACTCTTGGTTTCCAAGTGGACCTTTTCCCGCGAGCGAGCAAAGCAACGCCAGGTATGCCAATTGCTGAGATCGGAAGCATGTAAAAAGGAAAATAAGAACAAACTTATACCATATCGATAACGGGAATGAACTCTGGAAACGTTGGCTTCTAAAGATGCAGTTTCTGCTCTTTTTGAAGAATTAGCACAAAATTATCAAGTTCGTTTTAGACGAAAAAAGACACATGAATGGAATCTATGCGGGCAATCATTTCATAGGTCGAAAAAATGATAATGTTATGAGATTGTGCTACATTTGGAGCGGTCAAATTTGCCACATTGACCCCTGGCTTTTTATGAAAAACAGAATGCAACCTTGACAAACCCTGCCTTTTTATTCATGACCGTATTCAGAGGCTCAATTAAACGAAATATATAAATTGTTATCTCCGTGTTATGAAAGACACGTTACTTGTTTCTAACTGAGAGAAATTCATGATCACAAATTTTAATTACCTCCTATCAAGACTAAATTAGGGACTTGCAGAACACTTATCCGAGAGGAGTCTTGGCTATTCTAGAAATTTGATCAATACTTCTACTATCTAGTTGGCCTGGGACACATAATGATTTGAATACAAGATCTGCCTTAACTAATGCATTAGTCTACGAAATCTCCAGTAAGTTAATAAATAAAATAGTGATTGTTCATGTTACCTACATGCCGAATGTTATACCCCTCTGCTTTGTGTCGTCGTCGAGCAATGTCAACAGCGAGCAAGCATTCGTTGTTGAACATGCTTGGTAGAATTCCGTCAGTCCGCACAAGATCAATCAAAGCAGCGGGCTGTGAATGCATCGCAGCCAAGTGCAAAGCTGTATTTCCATCATTATCTTGTGCATTTAACATTATCCTTAGAATTGGATCGCTGAGTATATATCTCACCACGGAGACTCTACCATATTTTGCGGCGATATGAAGAATGTTTTGCCCTTGCCTGTTTTGCCCTTGCCCAGTTGGCAAAAGTGATACTTTCCTTAGCTTCTCGATATGTTCAACATAACCCATCTTGCTTGCAATATGAATGGGGAGATCTCCATTCATGTCCCGTTCTCGGGTCAAATATTCAGTTTCTGGTCGTAAGAATTCGAATACCCAGGCGTGATTCAAGTGAGCTGTGAAATGGAATACATTACCCCCGTTGGAGTCGGTCATTGCAAATAGCTCCATGTTTTTCTTGAGTATCAGGTCGAATAAATCTGGGATCAGGAGCTCCAAATTAGGATGGTTGGAGCTTGGTTGGTCTCAATATATTTAAACCCATTTTGGAGTAAGGACATCTTACGTGCCTTAATCACTAATAGTATTGATAGTCGACAATAACAGATTAGATTGCAATACCAAAACTAGTTAATGACATCGACAGGTGCTTAAGATTTCACTATAAAAATCTTACTAAATGACATAGCAATTTATATGGCATTTCCACGCCATGAAGTATCTATAGAGTCGGCAGGCGTAATGCAAGCTAGGGCAAGATCAAGAAAAGGAAAATGATCTTTTCATATTATGTCCGTCGAATTCTAGCAAGTATTAAGCAGACTTATTTAATTGTCGAGAACATTGCAATAGCCTCCACAGCACCGTACCGAAATCCCCCTTAAAATTGTTCCACCCTCTCTAGATTGAACGTCATCTTCTTCGTAAAGGTATATGGCATTTATTCAGCTCAATTAAGAGATTATGTATTTACCAAAACTTGTGAGCAAAATCTAAGTAAAATTTGTGACCAGAATCTATTTCTAGATAGTAGAGCTTATAAATCACAAATTACAGAAAGGAAAAGGCTCCACCAAGACAAAAAAAAATTTGGCCCCAACTATGAAAATTTGGAGGTGTTTCAATTGTTTGAGAATATTCCAACTGTGTTTGAGGATTGTGGGTGGCCATTGGACTTCAAAGATAGGCGAGAGTGCTTTAGAGATAACCTCATCCTTGGGGATTGTGCTACTCAATCCCATTATATCTTGTGAATGGACCAAATATATTTTGTGAAATTTTAGTGATTCTGGGACAGATATTTTTACTCAATAAATCACATTATATGTTCTATCTTGTATGTGCATCGCATGGAGTCATATATATCCTAGGTGTAATGACCACATATTTAAGCTGTGATGACACAACACAAAACAAAACGAGTCTCATTTTACCGCCAGAAAAATTACATCCATAATACTAAAAGTTTAGTGAACTTTGCAAATTAAAATATTAAAAAAATGAAAAAAAATGAAAAATGTATAAAAAACTTCAAAAAATATTAAAATATTATTAAAAATTATCTACGTTAACAAATTCTGATCAAAATTAGTTAGATTGACTCAATTAGCAAGAAGTGAAAATGTTTAGGATTAAATTGACAAAATTGAATGGTTTATGATTGAATTGGTAAAAGTGCAATAGGCTTAGAACTTTTTGGATAATTTTTCTAAGTGAAAGAATATTACTAGATTTAAAGAAATAACCTTACCTCATTTAGTTGATATGAACCTTAAAAAAAAAAATGCCTACTATGATAACCTAACTAAAGTGCCTATCTACAAAAGCCCATGGCAACGCTCGATTTATTCCACAATGTCATCTACTTTTACATTCAATGAAGAATAAACTGAACTATTATTACGAGATTTCAATCAGTAGTACTTCATAAAAGGATTTTTATATATTGGACAGTAAGAATAAGAAATATATATTAAATCCAATTTCAATGGGATTTTTGTATAGTTTCTAAAGTGCTTATTAGAATTATGAGCTGACAAACTATGAAACGACCCTTTTACATACATGTTCACTACGTGGTTGAATATGGTAGAATTAGGTTTAATTGTATCATCACAAATAAGTTAAGCCGTTTATAAATGGATTATGAACGTTGTGTGTGCGGGTCGACTTCTACAATCTATTCAACGGGTGCAACGTAAGTTTAGACACATAAATTTATTGGGTATGCTAATTTATTATTTGCATCACATAATACATTGTTACGCATTTTCACTTTATGTCTATTTGAAATTGTTTTTGCATGTTCAGTTCAAATAGAGAGCCTCAAACATGTTATGTCGTGCAACGTAAATAATAACATGTGCTTGGATTAATAAATTGCAACGGGATAAAAATAAAGTCATTGCATCTAGGGTTGGAATTATACTTGATAGGGAAAATTGTCTAAAAAGTCTTAAATCTATTATATGACGATTAATTCAATCTTAAATTTTTTAATTGTGCCAAGTCATAAAATTTTTAATAACTTACTGTTGACGCCTAAATTTCCATTCTAATCAATTAGGTTTTATTTTAGTTTAGTTTATTTTATCTTTTTGGATAACAAAACAAAAACAGAAAAAAAACAAGAAAAAAGCAAAAAAGAAACAAAAAAAGCAAAAAGGGGAAGCAGCTTCCGCATGGGCCCTTGGCCCATTTCCGCTTCAGCCTGGCCTAGCCGGGTCTTCTCCTTCCTCGCGCCTCTGTAGCGCACGCGCAGGGGGCGCGACGCCGGATGGGCAGACGGACGGCGACGTGGGGGAAGCAGCTAGCGTCGGATGGGACACCGGTCCGGCCGTTAGGAGCTGCTCGGCGCGCGAGGGGGACCAGCGGTCGAAGCTCCGCCGACCGGCCACCCCCTCGCCTATAAATACCGAGGCCCCCGCCTCCGTCCAGGACAGGCGCAGCAGCCGGCGAAGCTCCGAGGCCCCCTGAGAGACTTCGGGGAGCTTAGAGCGAAGTAGAGGGAAGGCGGTCGGGTCGCAAGCTCGCCGATCTCCCTCCGAGAGACTTCAGGGAAGACCGGCGGCGAGCGAACCCAGATCCGCGAGCTCGCGGTCGGAGAGAGGGTAGAGAGAGAGAGGGGAAGTTGAAGAGGAAGGGGCGTCGTCGCCGCTCCGCCGTCGCCGCTCCACCCCGCCGCCGTTCGCCACCCCTTGCCACAGGTAGCCGTTGCCGTCGCCATCACCCCGCACCCCCCCTGTCGCTGCCGTCGCCGTCATTGCCGTTCAATCCTCCCCTCCTCGACGTTGTGAATCGGGAACCCTAGGGTTCCCGATTTGTTTGGGGTCGCGACCCGGGTCGTTGGGTCGGACCCGGGTCGGGGAACCGGGTAGGGTTTCCCCCCCCCAAACGACGCAATTTAAAAAAAAAAAAAAAAAATCGGGACCCGGGTCGTTGGGTCGGACCCGGTCAAGGGAACCGGGTAGGGTTTCCCACCCAAAGCGGCGCCGTTTCAAAAAAAAAAAAAAAAAAAAATAAAAGAAAAGGCAAAAAAATCCGAGTCTGCGTTCGGCTTTTATTCTAAATAGTATTTTAAATAAATAAATAATTTATTTTCCAAAAAATCAAAATCAAAAAAAAAATATAATTTCGAAAAAATATTTAAAAAAAATAAAAAAATATTTTATTTTCGAGAAAAATAAAAATACTTTATTTTCCAAAAAATATATTTTTTAAAAATATATATTTTATTTTCCAAAAAAAAAAAAGAAAAAAAGACTTTTATTTTCCAAAAAATGCCAAAAATCCAAAAAGTCCTTTTTATGTCCAAAAAAATTGGAAAAAGACTCAAAAATGTTTTTCCCTCAAAAATGCATGGAAAACCCCTAAAACATCCAAAAAACCTCGGGGTTTAAACAAGGTTAGGTACCGAAAGGGCATTAGTGATTAACTAGTGTAATCAAGTCCCCGATCCTAATTTCTTTGGTTGCGCAGGAGCGAATATTTCTCCCAATATTTCGCATGGGTTTCTAATCAACCCACCCCAAATTGATTAGTGGCGACTCCGTTTTAAAAATTAACTTACATGTTAAAAACTCATATTATTAAAGTCGTGAATTGGTGGACTTGGGAGAGTCCGGACTTAATTAATCCAGCCGAGCCATTAGCCTCCGCGAGGCGCCCGCCCCGATCGGGCCTCGGAAAAAGAGGTCGCGACAGTTTGGCGGCTCCGCTGGGGATTTTGAAGACTTAGGCCTTTTTTTGCCTTGTTTAAATTCTTTACTAACTTAGGTTTTTTTTATTATGCAGGTCAATAGCTTAGAAATTTATTTTTTGCTTAAAATAGATTTTCCTGTGAGTATGAATTGTTGTGCATGTTTTACTATTTCAGCACTACACACGACACACACAACCCGGCCGCCGGACTTGGGCCGCCATAGGATATTTAGGATGGTGTCAAGAAAGATACGACCTCGAACGCGAGACTGCGATGTAGAGGTTGCCTTTCTTTTCTCCGAATTTCTCTAGCCGAGGTTAAGAGGGTGTGCTGCTAACGCGAGACTGCGATGGGCGGATATCCTTTTAATTTCAACAAGCCTTCTTAGTTAGAAATCGAGCCGCACATCTCATGTGCATGTCTTTGTGCTTGCCATTTTCTTTAAAAGTAAAGTAATTTATTTACTTTTACTCAGTCCTTTTATTGACCCATGGCAATTTAGGGTAAGTTTTTCGAGTCCCAGTTTATATGCGATGGGAGAAGATGACATCTAGCTTATTCCCACTCCCAAGGCGAGCTCTTCGGATGGTGGGGTCAATTGGACCAATATGCCCAAGAGCGTGTGAAAGCCAAAGTCGGTCATCTTCTATCGTTGATCCAAGTCCGTGTTCACCCCGAAGTCATACAAGCCGTGGCACATTTTTGGTGCCCAAAGACGACTACTTTTATATTTGGTGGGTTCGAGCTAACCCCAACTCTGGAAGAATACAGCATCATCACTGGAATGCCTCTCAAGAAAAGGCTTGTTAGGCCATCAACAAGCATTATCCCGTTGCGTGGGTTAGCACGACTCTTAGGAACTGAAGTCCATGTTATGAGGCAAATTCTTGAAAACAACCATAGTATCTACCCCCTAGCATTTTTGACTGCCTGTTTTGAAAATCAACCCATGACTCAGAAAAGCGAGATTTTCCTCTTGGCCTTTTTCGGGTTCATCATTTTCCCCCATCAAAGAAATGTCATAAGTCCAAAGATGGCATGGATAGTTGATCGATCTTAAGGGAGCAAAATTATGTCAACATGATTTTAACTGAAACATTCTTGTCCCTCAATCGTTTTAAAGAAAATACGGAAAAGTCATGCGGGTCTCCCGGAAATTTTACAAGTCTGGTTCTTTTCTCACCTAAGCGAATTTCGATGCTTCATGCGATCGTCTCGAAATAAATGATTTCAAAATCCATTTCAGAAATTTATGGTTTTAGGACCATACATTCCTAACCAAAGCTGTTTAAATTGGATAAACTTTCTAAGAGACCCAGCTCCTGAGGCATTCCAATGGTGTGCTGGTTGGTTCCATGAAAAGAGAGCTCGTTTTGCATATAAACGCCGCCGTCCAATCCCGCTGCTCGGTCTCACCGGCGCCATTTCCTATTTTCCATATCGGGTGGCACGACAGTATGGAGCCCTCCAAGAGATCCCACCACCTTTCAAGAGGAAGTCTCCTCCACTCTTTTTCAACACAAGCCGTGACTACGCAGTCGAAATTTCTATCCATGAGGAAACATGGAGCAAGTGCCATCGCAAAAGGATCGTGGTACCTGAAGGGCTTGAGGGACAAGAAAAAGCCCACCACGCCTCTGAATCCTACATCCTCAACCATTGTATCCCGACAAAGTGGAAGCCATCGATCCCTCACCCGATCAGCGAGATCAGCCAACACGAACAAGCAGAGCTTATGCAAGGGGATTTGGGGATAGGCTAGATGCATGTCTCAAAGCCGGTCCAAGAAGACAAGCACCTGCGCAAGAACAAGGCTCCCCGTCGCATATAAATAGCAATCATGTGTCCCTTAGTGTTGATATTGTGAAAATTCCGTCCCATTGTTTAGGGACTTTTGTTTGATACATAGTATTTCCTTCTGTCATTTCAAGTTTTAAATGTCGGAAGTGTTTGGTCTATAAAATCCTATTTTGATAAATAAAGAAGCAGTTAGACCATTGCCATGGGTCAATCTTTGTTTGCTTTCGTACTCATTCATGATTTTTGCGACACAGGTAATTATGGATCGTCAACTATCAGCCACCCGCAAATGGCCTCATGTGATAGGACCCGATCAGAATGATGTACAAAATCGTCTCACCAACATTGAAGATGGCGTAGGACAGATGTCCATTGTCCTTCGACAACTCTCAAGGCAAATGGAATCCACTCAAGCTAAACCCAACTCCATAACTACTTTAAGCACACTCCTGGCACCTGCAAATCTGCCAGATAATAACCAACAAGATAAACAGCTTGAAAAGATCATGAAAAAGTTGAGCTAGTTGCAGGAGTCGAATCCCATCAACTCGTTTGATTATGCCGGTTTTGAGGTCCCTGAAAAGCTCAGAACGCCTGAATGCGAAAGGTATGCTGATACCTTCCGCCCAGAGACCTACTTACAAGCCTACCTGGTCCAAAGGATGATTCAATCATACCAATCAAACTTGACCAGCCCTGCTTTGCGATGGTACATTGTCAGGAAGATTAGTTCCCTTAAAACCTGGAAGGAACTAATTCATGTTTTCCATCAAGAATATAATATTGACATCAGCCCTGACATCGCCTTGCCCTACAAAGAACCAATGATCCCGGAGCACGAGGAGCCGTCAGTTGCTGAGATAGGAGAAGAAGATGTTAATAAAGCCTTGCATGATAAATGGGTAACTGAGCAACATCATATTATTGAAAAGTTTCCCACTCGGAAAGGCAAGGAACCTATGTACGAGATCACAGGTACGGAGCGTGTTCAAGACCGGGGCACGACAGACAGCTCCCAAGCTTACTTTGCAAGAGCTAGGGTTCAAAGAATACCAACCCCTATCGACATAGAAAGTGAAACAGAGAGTGAAGCCTTAATATCTCTCGTTCCCGTTGACAAAATCGAATTGGCAAAACGAAGGGCCTTACTCAAAAGGTCTGGACCAGGAGCCAGGAAAAGAAAGCCTAAACAAATCAATTCAACATCTACCACTGAGTATAGGCGAAATTTGATAACTAGTGAACCACTGCACCAAAACTTCGAGCATTCTCTAGAGTACAACTCCGAAGGCTGCGCCCTCTAGAGTATGACCCTGATGACTTCCAGTTCCTAGAATACAATCCCATGGACTTCCAGCGTTATTTCAATGAAATTGACGACTCATCGTATAACTGTTTCCTACTCTCACCCGGGGATGAAGGCCTGTCAGAAGAAGAAACGTACGTCTTTATCCGCTACGATCCTAACGAGCTACTAAACTCATCCTCTGACCATGAAGATAGCTTCAACACTTCATCCTCATTCGGAAATTTTGACCCAGAAGAAGGCAATGGAGTAATCTCGGTAGAGTCCAACTTCTCTGTAATGGAAAAATTCACCACTTCAACGAATATGCAGTGGGAAAACCAGTGGCCTAACCAGGACATGTCAAGCCCGTCTTGCCCTCATATGATCATGACCCCCAGCGAAGTATGGATACCTAATATTTGCAAGTATAACGGCACGACTTGCCCCGTGGCTCATTTGCAATATCTTCACACCGAAATGAGCCACCATGGCCCAATGTCATTCACAACTCGGGCGTTCCAAGAAACTCTTACGGGAGTCTGCATTGCAATGGTTCGTCACAGCAAGTATTTACCTCATAAAGGATTGGAATGAGCTGTCTTCCACATTCTTGCATCAGTACCAAAACCAGATTGGAACTGAGCTACCTTGCGAGAGTTTGGCCCACTTCGGAAGAAGACCAATGGAGGATTGCCGATCATATGCAGGAAGGTGGAGGGCTTTTATGATGCAAACCTACCCTCAACCGATCAAGAAGAATTGATAAAGCAGTTCATAGAAACTTTGCCCCATGAACATCGCTGTTGGCTGCATGGGTTACACTTCCGTAGCTTCAACGAAATAGTCATCGCATGCGAATACTTCGAGTCTACTGGAGGCGAGGAATTCAAAGACGTTTGACTTCAGGACCAACACTATCAAAACGCTCCTTTTCATAGGAGTTTTCATTAGTTTTGCTTGTTTTTATGTTTCTTATCTAGTGTGCTACTGTTGTATTTTTCATTCTAGTACTTTAATGTACAGTTATAATATTTTGTTTTGAAAAGCATGAGGCGGTATTCCAAACCAGCCCAGTGATGCTATCCAACCATGAAAAGAAAATATCATCCAAGGAGAATACTGAGGGCTGGGCTTCCTCATGCTTTTTCTCCCCTAAAGACATTATGAAAATAAAAAAATATTTCATCACCAAAAGCTTTCGTCAAAACAAGATAATAGATTTAACTATGTTTGTCTTTCTGACTCTCTCACTTTATGTCTCAAAATTTCATCTCCTCTGACTTAGTGTGACATGAGGCATTTGAAGCTGGCACATCATGTGAACTCGCCGAGTTCAAAGACACCCTTTCAAGGAAGCAAGGGCAAACAAAAAGGATCATCTTGTTTAAAAAAAAAGAAGGTAAGTCTTATTCCCTGAGCATAGTGTTGAGAATGACATCCCATTTCTTCTACTTACAGGAGACAAAAGATTGGACATAATAGGCATAGGCATGCGGTTAAACTCGACGCACGCACACCATGGTAGCTCGAGGCAGGATAACCTCCTCTAGGCTGCTTTCGACCTTCCCATGTTTGCAGGCCGTCCTCAGGAGCTCTGTGCACTCCACCTCACCCCTGTCCAACTCATTCTCAAGACGGAGTAATATCTTCTCCCCTTGACGTGCCCGAACAATTAGACGGTACAGTTTCATTAAAGGGATTTCCAGCTTCGACAAGCCAAGGAGCACAAGGAAGAAATTTCCTTTGAATTCATTACTATCAATAGGGAGAAAATCCAGACAGTCAAGGCGATTTATAGCCTCCACTTCAAGCAATGACTCTAGAGTCTGGAAGCTTCACTCCGTGTTCCAGACATGTATTCTTCCAAAAATAATTGCCATCAGAAAACTGGAAGTTTTTTTATTGTCCATCTCAGATTCCATGGAAGCTTGAGGTGCGTGACTTTTTGCTCAATGCAACTATAGTCAAAGACAGAAGAAAAATTCCACAGAAGGAAGGCGTTGAAGATGAATCAACGACCAGCAATCATGCATACAGGGCCACAAATGAGGAGGGCCAATTAAAAGAGACATTGAACTGTGTTAAAGACAAAAGGCCGTCATTAACACTCAAATATCCCTAGGAGTCAACAAATACAAACTCTGAGGAAGAGTAATTTGGTATCGTTTCCAATACTCCCAATATCTGAACCCATTTTTGACACATTTTCTCCTATTGACAGGAAACCTATGATTCAAGAAACAAGCTTAATGGTTAATTTGGGCAAATCAAGTGACCCACATCAATTTACCTAGCCTGGTATGAAAGGACGCGTCGTCCGGAAGCCGATTTGGTCAAGTGAAAAAGAAGCGCCCCCTGCGGACATTGTCGGCGCCCTAGCCAAGTGCTACCCGGGAAGAAGCAAAATGGTCCAAAGTCGGGGTTCGAATTCCCGACACGAACAGTTAGCCGCTTGAAAAAAAAAATTTTGCTTCTCTTGCACCTGCAAATTACAAGAGAGCAAATGACCTAAAGGAGTAAAAATTACAGGAACTTATATCCTCCTCGTACTTCAGGTCTATTCAAACATCTGTAAACCAGTGAAGGGTAATGTTGTATCACTTCCAAGTTATTCGACTCTTGAAAGAGCTTCTAACTAACATGATCCCTCTCGTCTATTGCAGGATCACCTGATCGTCAAAGATGCAGAAAACAAATCAATGAGAGTCATGTCAGACCGTGATAAGCTCTCCCAAGCCAAATGGCGTCTCAAGTACCGCCAAAGCAAATGACAGGAACCTTTCAGGCCTCAAATCATGTGTGATATTGACCCTACTAATTGATCTATTTCCACATCTTCTCTTCTGCGGGGGCAAAAGCGAAAAGACCGTCAAATCAATGATCGATCCCCAATCCCAGCTAATCCTTCTTGTGTCATTTCCCTACTTAATAAGGATAATCTATTGACACCCCTTTATGAATAACTCTTTTGATATTCAAAATTCAGCACATTTGTAAATACAATTTCACCAAGTAAACACCCCTAAAGTTGTCAATAGGGTTTCTTGAGTAAAAATCATTCATTTGTTTTGAGAGTACAAACTCTCTCATACTTAAAAAATGCTGCATGCCTTTCTCCAAATGGATTTTTGCATGATGATTTTGTCTGTCTAAATCACTGATTCCATTAAGGATTACTAGAATAGACAGCTAAGTGAAGAATACAAGATTAGTTGAGCATGTTGGATGAGGCACGTCAGAATGATGACAGGCAAGCCATATCTTACACACAGTCCCCCATCTATACACTTGTGAGATGAGTGTAGAAAATTCCATGTCTGCAGGGTAAAAAGTTCTCTCGCGAATGGTACGATAACCAAAATAGTGAGAGGCATTTCATTGCTCACCCCTTATTGAGCCCCATACACTGGTGAAGCTTCTCTCATCAAGAATCACCCCACATTGGAGCATGTCAAAGACAAGGCAAATTAGCATCACAAGGTGAGAAGAGGGATAGAAATTCTCTTGCTCACACTTGCATCAATCTTCGAGTGTCTTTATTGCATATGAACACTCGCGTTAATTTAAGTGCCTTAGAATGACGAAGAGCAATTCCTTTTCTATGCATTTGTATACGTTGTACAACCCAAGTGAGTCTGTAATTTTACCCTCACATTGAGACAAAGCGGAAGTTATTGCCATAGCCTAGAGTGTTGGCCGAAGATGAAGACTCAAAGTCTAAATAATGGTGCTTCGATTGAACTCGCCTAGATCAGTTCCTCAAGCAACAAAAATGAAAAAGTTAGGGGCATAAAAAAGCAGTGTACCTGGTAAAAGCAAGGTCAAATGCCCATAAATGAAAGGTTGGGATAAAAGCAGGGGCATGAAAAAGCAGTGTGCCTAGTAAAAGCAAGGCCAATGCCCCCCAGTCAAAAAAAATATAGCCAAGAAAAAGTTGTGGTTGTAAAATCTCCATTTGACAGTAAGAAGAAAGACTAGTGACAAATGCTGAGACAGTCACCAACTCTCACCCTTCTACATGTGAGTCGAGTTTACGTTATATTCCCATTGTAAAAAGTCTCTTCAAACTAGGGGCACTTCAATTAACGTAGGATTTCATATGTGCATAAGTATCGCTCGAAGAAGTACGAGCAAGATTACTCTATCTCTTTTTGCAGGGTTCTCGACTTGTAAAACTAGAGAGGATCGTGCAGCATCTTTGTCCATCGACTTCAACCTTGGTGGTCCCCTTTGATGAGCTGCTAACCAAGTCTTCATCACAATTTCAACAAAGACCTCTCACATTGGTAAAGTTGTACCACTTGCGAGAATACTCAGACCCTTGCTGACATGATGACAGTGAGAAGTGTGATCCTTATAAATCTTGCATCAATGGTCAGGATAAAACAGCATTTCCATGAGAGTGAGTGAAAAGTCCTTTCAGACTGAAAGTCCCTCATCTGGCATGCTCAAGACATCTACGTTCTAAACGAGGGTTGTCTTTCAAAATCTTCCCCAATGGAATTCGGATGATACAAAACCGATGAAATGGTCATGCATAAATCACATTTGAATTTATGAGTTTACAGCATATACAATCATTGTGTACATGTCTGCATATTGTGTAAATAGCAAACATACTCTCAGTAATTAGAGATATTCCCAGGTAAGCATATCCCTGTCCCCATTTGTCTTAAAGTACCTACCACTGTCTAGGTACTCTCTTCTCGTCACTCGACCTATTCGAGTCATCCCCTGAGTTTGGGTGCTTGCATCGGTCTAAGTATCCCCTTGTCTTTGAGTATCCACCATTTGCCGAGTACTCCCTCTCATTGACACTCGACCTGTTCGAGTTGTCCCCAGAATATTAATATTTGCAACTGTCCAGATATCCCCCTGTTTTTGAGTGCCTGCCATTACTCAGGTACTCCCTTTGTTGACACTCGACCTGTTCGAGTTGTCCTTAAAGTTTGGATGCTTGTGACTGTTCAAGTATCCTCTTGTTTTTGAGTACCGATCATCGTTCGGATACTCCTTTTCTGCGACACTCAACCTATCCGAGTTGTCCTCAAAATCACGGCATTGAATACTAGCAGCTATTCAAGTATTCCACCACATCATGCGCCTGCGATCACCTAGGTATGCTTTCTTACACTTGGACCAGTTGAGTGGTTCCTGATCATATCATTAAATATTTGGGTTCATCCAAATATTCCTCTACTTTGTACACCTGTGTGCCTGCCGCCATCTAGGTAAGCCTTGTGCTACATTCAAATTCCCAATACCAGAAGGTGAGAGACCTTCACGAATATCCCAGGTACGTCCTTGATATTCCAAATTACTAGGAGGTGGGAGACCTTCATGAATATCCAAGGTACGTCCTCGATATTCCCCATACCATAAGGTGGGAGACCTTCGCGAATATGCGAGGTACGTCCTCGATATTCCCTAATTGCCAGGAGGTGAGAGACCTTCACGAATATCCCAAGGTATGTCCTCGATATTCCAAATTGCCAGGAGGTGGGAGACCTTCACGAATATCCAAGGTACGTCCTCGATATTCCCCATACCAGAAGGTGAGAGACCTTCACGAATATCCCAGGTACGTCCTCGATATTCCGAATTGCCAGGAGGTGGGAGACCTTCATGAATATCCAAGGTACGTCCTCGATATTCCCCGTACCAGGAGGTGAGAGACCTTCACGAATATCCAAGGTATGTCCTCGATATTCCCAACTACCAGGAGGTGAGAGACCTTCACGAATATCTCAGGTACGTCCTCGATATTCTCAATTACCAGGAGGTGAGAGACCTTCACGAATATCTTAGGTACGTCCTCGATATTCCCATTACCATGAGGGGAGAGACCTTCACGAATATCCAAGGTATGTCCTCGATATTCCCAACTACCAGGAGGTGAGAGACCTTCACGAATATCTCAGGTACGTCCTCGATATTCTCAATTACCAGGAGGTGAGAGACCTTCACGAATATCTTAGGTACGTCCTCGATATTCCCATTACCATGAGGGGAGAGACCTTCACGAATATCCCAGTACGTCCTCGATATTCCCAATTACCAGGAGGTGAGAAACCTTCACGAATATCCAAGGTACGTCCTCGATATTCTCAATTACCAGGAGGTGAGAGACCTTCACGAATATCTTAGGTACGTCCTCGATATTCCCATTACCATGAGGGGAGAGACCTTCACGAATATCCCAGGTACGTCCTCGATATTCCCAATTACCAGAAGGTGAGAAACCTTCACGAATATCCAAGGTACGTCCTCGATATTCTCAATTACCAGGAGGTGAGAGACCTTCACGAATATCTTAGGTACGTCCTCGATATTCCCATTACCATGAGGGGAGAGACCTTCACAAATATCCCAGGTACGTCCTCAATATTCCCAATTACCAGGAGGTGGGAAACCTTCACGAATATGCGAGGTACATCCTCAATATTCCTAATTGCTAGGAGATGAGAGACCTTCATGAATATGCGAGGTACATCCTCGATATTCCCCAATTATCAAAAGGTGAGAGACCTCCACGAATATGCGAGACCCATCCTCGATATTCCGTTTGCCAGGTATTCTTTAGAAATTCATACTCGTGATCATCCAAGTACCTCTTCAATGCCAATGAACGTTCAGGCATCCTTCAAAGTCCGTACTTGTTAACATCCAAGTACTCTTTCGACACTTATAAGCAATAAGGTATTTTCCAGCATCTAGTACTTGTGATCACACATGTACCCCTTCAATATCTGCAAACATCCAGGTATCCTCTAAGAGTTTGTACTTGTGATCATCAAAGTACCCCTTCGACGCCTGCAAAGGCCCAAATATCCTCCAGGTTTGTACTTGTGAATATCCAGGTACTCTTTCAATGCCTATGAATGTCCAGGTATCTTCCACAAATCGATGCCCTGAGAAAGGTCATTGCATCTCCCGAGAAAGGTCGGGTACCAACTGGTGTCCTTGACAAAGATCAAGCACCCAACAAATCGATGCCCTGAGAAAGATCGGTGCATCCCCCGAGAAAGGTCGGGTTCCAGCAGGTGTCTTTGACAGAGGTCAGACATCCCCAACAAATCGATGCCCTGAGAAAGATCGGTGCATCCCCCGAGAAAGGTCGGGTTCCAGCAGGTGTCTTTGACAGAGGTCAGACATCCCCAACAAATCGATGCCTTGAGAAAGATTGGTGCATCCCCCGAGAAAGGTCGGGTTCCAACAGGTGTCTTTGACAAAGATCAGGCACCCCACAAATCGATGCCCTGAGAAAGATCGGTGCATCCTCCCGAGAAAGGTTGGGTTCCAACTAGTGTCCTCAACAAAGATCAGGCACCTCACAAATAGATGCCCTGAGAAAGGTCAGTGCATCTCCCGAGAAAGGTCGGGTACCAACTGGTGTCCTTGACAAAGATCAGGCACCCCACAAATTGATGCCCTGAGAAAGGTCGGTGCATCTCCCGAGAAAGGTCGGGTTCCAACAGGTGTCCTCAACAAAGATCAGGCACCTCATAAACCGATGCCCTGAGAAAGGTTGGTGCATCCTCCTAAGAAAGGTCGGGTTCCCAAAGGTGTCCTTGACGAAGATCAGGCACCCCACAAATCGATGCCTTGAGAAAAGTCGACGCATCTCCCAAGAAAGGTCGGATACCAACATGTGTCTTTGACAGAGGTCAGACACCCCCACAAAATAGATGCCCTGAGAAAGGTCGGCGCATCTCCCATCACGGCAACTGAAGAAAAGTTCGGATCCGAGACAAATCACTTATTGCTTTAACAGGCGACCGAAGAAAAGTTCGGGTCCTAGAAAAGCAATTTCTCGTCAAGGCGACCGAAGAAAGGTTCAAAGTCCAAGACAAATTACTGATTGCTCTAACAGGCGACCGAAGAATAGTTCGGGTCCTAGAGAGGCAACATTCTCATATCACCAGGTAAGATGACACCTTGATACTTGCCAAAACTCGGGGTTCACACCTTATCTCACTCACTCCCGGTAAGTAACTCCAGGTAGCTTCTTATCTGTCTTAGTATATGTAAAGTTATATTGCTCTTTTTCTGCATGAAATAATAGGTCCCAAATAAAATATAATTTGCTACGCATGCATGGATAAAATTTAGGCATCAGTTTGTCTTTGAACGTAACCTCTGCGAGCTCACCTTCAAAGAGGGGCAGCTGTTGACGCCTAAATTTCCATTCTAATCAATTAGGTTTTATTTTAGTTTAGTTTATTTTATCTTTTTTGGATAACAAAACAAAAACAGAAAAAAAAACAAGAAAAAAGTAGAAAAGAAACAAAAAAAGCAAAAAGGGGAAGTAGCTTCCGCATGGGCCCTTGGCCCATTTCCACTTCAGCCCGGCCCAGCCGGGTCTTCTCCTTCCTCGCGCCTCTGCAGCGCACGCGTAGGGGGGCGCGACGCCGGATGGGCAGACGGACGGCGACGTGGGGGAAGCAGTTGGCGTCGGATGGGACACCGGTCCGGCCGTCAGGAGCCGCTCGGCGCGCGAGGGGGACCGGCGGTCGAAGCTCCGCCGACCGGCCACCCCCTCGCCTATAAATACCGAGGCCCCCGCCTTCGTCCAGGACAGGCGCAACAGCCGGCGAAGCTCCGAGGCCCCCTGAGAGACTTCGGGGAGCTTAGAGCGAAGCAGAGGCAAAGCGGTCAGGTCGCAAGCTCGCCCATCTCCCTCCGAGAGACTTCGGGGAAGACCGGCGGCGAGCGAACCCAGATCCGCGAGCTCGCGGCCGGAGAGAGGGTAGAGAGAGAGAGAGGGAAGTTGAAGAGGAAGGGGCGTCGTCGCCGCTCCGCCGTCGCCGCTCCACCGTCGCCGCCGTTCGCCACCCCTTGCCACAGGTAGCCGCTGCCGTCGCCATCACCCCGCACCCCCCCTGTCGCCGCCGCCGCCGCCGCCGTCATCACCGTTCAATCCTCCCCTCCTCGACGCCGCAATCGGGAACCCTAGGGTTCCCGATTTGTGCTGGTCGCGACCCGGGTCGTTGGGTCGGACCGGGTCGGGGGAACCGGGTAGGGTTTCCCCCCCCCCCCCAAAACGACGCAGTTTTTTTAAAAAAAAAAAAAAGAAACCCGAGTCGTTGGGTCGGACCCGGTCGGGGAACCGGGTAGGGTTTCCCACCCAAAGCGGCGCCGTTTCAAAAAATAATAAAAAAAAAAAGAAAAAGGCAAAAAAAAAAGTCCGAGTTTGCGTTCGGCTTTTATTCTAAATAGTATTTTAAATAAATAAATAATTTATTTTCCAAAAAAATCAAAATAAAAAAATAATTTCGAAAAAATATTAAAAAATAAAAAATATTTTATTTTCGAGAAAAATAAAAAATTAAAAAATACTTTATTTTCCAAAAAAAATATATTTTTAAAAAATATATATTTTATTTTCCAAAAAAGCCAAAAAGACTTTTATTTTCCAAAAAATGCCAAAAATTCCAAAAAGTCCATTTTATGTCCAAAAAATTGGAAAAAGACTCAAAAAATGTTTTTCCCTAAAAAATGCATGGAAAACCCCTAAAACATCCAAAAACCTCAGGGTTTAAATAAGGTTAGGTACCGAAAGGGCATTAGTGATTAACTAGTGTAATCAAGTCCTCGATCCTAATTTCTTTAGTTGCGCAGGAGCGAATATTTCTCCCAATATTTCGCATGGGTTTCTAATCAACCCACCCGAAATTGATTAGTGGCGACTCCGTTTTAAAAATTAACTTACATGTTAAAAACTCAGATTATTAAAGTCGTGAATTGGTAGACTTGGGAGAGTCCGGGCTTAATTAATCTAGCCGAGCCATTAGCCTCCACGAGGCACCCGCCCCGATCGGGCCCCGGAAAAAGAGGTCACGACACTTACCAATTTAGTCATAAATCTTTTAATTGTGCTAATTTAACCATAAACCTTTTAACGATTTGTCATTTTAGTCATTCCAGCCAATTTTTTCTAGAAATCATTAACATGGCGGTCTAATAGCACTGGGTATCCTACATGACACGGCTAACGCTAACGTGAATAATTTTTATAATTTTTTTTTATATTTCTAATTTTTTTCCTTTTTCCTTATCTTTACTTTTTTTTTTCTAATTTTTTTTTCCCTTCACCAACCATCAACGGTTGATGCCTGGTGGAGGTTGAGCAAGGGCAAGGGTTGCCCTACGCAAGGGTCGGAGGGCAACCCTCGCTTGAGGCTGGCAGAGGGAAAAAGGGATAAAAAAAAGGAAAGGAAAAAATGCAAAAAATTAAAAAAATATTGTTAAAAAGCCACATAAGCGATCAACATAATGTAGGACAGCTAGCTTTGACTAAATTGTCATGTCAGCAATTTCTAGTAAAAATTGATCGGAATGACTAAATTGGCAAATCTTTAAAAGGTTTAGAACTAAAATGGATATTAAATTAGCACAATTGAAAGGTTTAGGACTAAATTGACAACCGTATAATAAGTTTAGAATTTTTTGGACAATTCTCCCTATTTGATATGACTATAACACCTGAATGCAATCCACCAATTTGATGATCAATGAACATGCGCTTTTCAAGTAGTAAACTTGGGATCCATGGCGTTAGCAGCCAAAAAATTCCACACAATTGATTATCGTGTGTCTAATGAAGTTTATCTCAATATTGTTAATGGTCAAGGTAATTTAGGCTAGATTACGGTATTGCAAAGATTATGATAACTGTATTCATTTAACAAAAAAAATCAAAACTTTCTTTCTTTACTTAAATCCACTTTTCTTAATTTCTTCAAAACCTATTGACTGTTTGTCACAAACAACGATGTTCCATCAATTTGCTGAGAGTGATGGAACCTTCACCTCCTCTTTTTCCAATGAATAAAGCACGCCTGCGCAACCTACAGATTTGCTACCAGTTCATAATTCATGCCCTAAATTTTCATTTGTTCATTTTGGTTCATGGCTCTCATTCGCTTCAAACATGGCGTCATTGTTAGATTCCAGATTTTTGTGGTCATCAATCTTAAATATATGCACTTTATAGCTTTTCTAATCAAAGATCGACAACACATGAGATTCTAGTGAAATGGTTGTATTTGTAATATTTAAGCCGATCTATTATGCTCTAATGTGACTAATTTGTTTATTATGCGGCTAAGCCGATGGGTATCCAACTACTTTAACAAGCAGGGTAGGGAATTTTAAGTAAAAACCGGTAAGGGGTTTTGGTAAGAGCAAAAAGTTATTGCACAGATTTGGGATGAGTCAGTCTAAAAATAGATAAATATATTTCCATATAAGCAGATTTAGATACGTACCGCGTCGTGAACGTATAATGGCACCATGAATGGGCGGAAAGCCTTCTATTTTTGATGGTTTCAACGCGAGTGAAAATAAAGCCTCATGTACAGCGGAGTCGTTGATGTTGAGGGCTTCGTACAGGGGAGATTTCTCACCCGTGTTCTTCCAGTACACAGGCTCCAAATCTTCGCTCAACAAATAGCGCACCAAGCTGGCGTGACCTCTGCGCACGGCCAAGTGCAAAGCGGTGTCTCCCCATTTGTTCTTCATCCTCAAGAGGAGGTTCTTGTCCTCGACGTTGGGGAGGCCTCTTGCCCGGCGAATCAACATCTCTGCAGCTCTAGTAGATCCCCACCGAGCGACCAAGTGGAGTGGGGTATCTCCCCAAGCATCTTGGGCGGTTATGAGGTGGTCACCAACATAATCAACCAGAAGCCTTAGGATGTCGTCCTTCTCGTTTGCTGCTGCCACGTGGAGCAGTGATCCGTTCCAATCCAATCGGGAATTTAAAACGGCAGACCAATCGGTGTCCCGCAACAATTGATCATTTAAATCATCGATCATGGAAAGGAACTCGTCAACCTTGCCGCCTTCAATGACACGCGCCAGTTTTCGAGCATATTCGTAAGCTTTTGCCGGATCTTGTCCCCCCGCGGAAGCCGCCAACGCATTATTCATTATCTCCCGTCGACCTCTCCAGATTTCTTCTTCAGAATCCCTTTCTTCCTTTGACACTTCCGTTAAATGTCCTCTTTCATCCTTCTTTACCTCCTCCGCGATCGAGTTGTTCATTCCACCGTCCTCCACTTCTATAGACAGCTCTCCTTCCATTGATCCCAAGCTGTGCAAGTAATCTAGTTGTTGAAAGAGAACATGGGTCGTGAAAGAGACGTTATATCAATTAAGTATAGAATAATGCATCCATCTAATTATCTAAACTTCTATAATAGCTAATGGTGCTCCTTCTTTCTCATAATTTTATATGGCATCAAAACTAGAAAATTTTGAGTTTTTGTAAAAGACAAATACAGACTACATCTTGATGGGATGATTTAAAGCTGAAACACTCACTAACACAACACAAAGAAGAGAAGGAGACAGATATCCTTTTTGTTTACTTCACCTTTTCTTCACCTTATCGAAAACAATTACAGGACTCCACTTTTATATGCTTCACACATAACTCTTAAACTAAATGACTAATAAATATAGCTAATATTCTGAGGTGATAAAATCCTAAGAACTTACAAAACATTGATTACACTTAGAAATAGAAACATGAACAGTCATGAAATAAAAATACTAACAGACTTCTCAAAAACAACGCTACAATAAAGAATCTAATTAACTTGAGCATCGAACAGTCAGCGGTATCAATTCACCAAACAAAATCATCGGTATCAATTCTGGAATATCGGCATTGACAACCAAACAACGCTACAATAAAGAATCTAATTAACTCGAGCATCGAATAGTCAGCGATATCAATTCACCAAACAAAATCATCAGTATCAATTCTGGAATATCGGCATTGACAACCATTAATATCAGTAACTTCTCCATTGACATCAGCATCTCGTAGTTGATTGACAACATTTGTCGCGACCAAAATTTCAGGTGTATCACCTAGGATTTGGCTAATCGATTACTAAGCTTAAACTTAACTCGGGCTCTCCCTAACCCATACCAATTCGCTACTTAAATTCAAGTTCTTAATATGCAAATTTTAATTAGGAGTCGCTACTAATCTATTTTCGGTGGGTCGATTAGAAACCCAAGTAAAGTAACGGGAGATTTACTTTACTTCTGCGAACCGGAGATTATGAGTTCGGGGACTTGGTTACGCTAGATTTCTCTAACACCCTTTCGGTACCTTTTTCTTTTATTTTGAAAAAATGTTTGTTAAGTAACTTGAATTGATTTTAATTTACCTCTCTAACATGTTAGGTGATCATGCGGGTGTGCAAACCACTAATTTAACACCCAGATAAAACAGTGAATAAATTGCAGGACTTACCTCATGGCATCGAAAGCATCTACAGTATTAGATCATAATTCACATCGATAGTCCTACATATGATTTCTAATTAACACGCAGTTATTTATTTATTTTTTTTGTTCTTACTTATTTAATGAGAATCATGCTTTATGCAATGCATGCCACTAATCTAACATTAAATGATATGACATGGCAACATGACCTAAACTATATGATGTGAAATATTTTGTGTTTGCTTAATGAGCATGCAATCTATCCTAGAGAATGAAATTAATTTATTCAAAGACAATTTTTTTGGATTTTTCTCATGAAATTCGAAATTAAAAAAATGCAATAATTAAATGTGCAATCGAAATTAATCAAATGATTTAATTCTAATGATGGTCAATTTCTAATTAAATGAACCTCGCAACAAACACTAAATGACGTGCATTTCATGAACCTAATTATATATGACATGTGCATGATTTTTTTGTTGTTGCATTGTTTATAAAAATTAGTAATTAAAAGTATTAAAATATAAAAATCTAACTAAAGTGAGATATTATCTATTTTAAGTTAGGAATAGACCAATTTGAATCCTATCTTAACCTAGAAAATTATCTCGTCATGCAATTTAATCCAAAAAATATTATCTAACCTAGATACTACAAGCATGTTAATATAACTAGAAAAGAATCTAACTATTCTACCATGCAATTCTATATAGGAAAACAATTCTAATCTACATAATATGCAAAATACAATTTTTTTGTATTTTTTTGCAATAAAAAAAGCAATTAAAAAAATAAACAATGAATCATCCATGGTCATCAAAGATATTATCCATCATTCGAATTTAAAAACAATATCTAATTAAACCTGATTATTTTGCTAATAAAATTAATAAATTGATCTTAAACCTTAAACATCAAGATATCAATCAATTATTCCATCTAAAGCCTTATAGATGGAGTAAAAAATCCATGTGCGGTTGCGAATTAGGTGGTATGTCGGGAATTTCAATTATGCATGGAGAAATATTTCAAAAAATAAAATAAGATAAAATAAATCTACCTAATTTGATTTTTTATTTTCTTTCCAAACAAGGCTTGGCAGCTGTGGTGGTGTGTGGCCAAGGGCGGTGGAGCTGCCGGCATACAAAGCTCAGGCAAAGGGCGGCAGCCGGCGTGCAGGCGGATCGGCTCGGCGGGCTAGCGCTGGCACGGTGCGAGGAGACCGGCGGCGGGGAGGTGCGATGGCAGTCGCGGTGAGGCAGAACAGGGATTGAGGCACGACGAAGCAGGGGGCTGCTGCTTCTGGCGTTGGGCTGCAACTGCGTTGATTGAAGGCGGAGGCTGGCGACAGAGGGCTCGGGTAGAAGCTGCAGGTCAGTGATGGTGCACGGCAGTGGCTGGCGGAGACGCGGCCAGCAGCAGCAGTGCGGAGGCGTCAGGTCGTCGCGGATCAGCATGGCGGGGCGGCGGTGCGAGCTCGCGGGCGAGGGGGAACCCTGGTGGTGATGCGGCACGAGCAGCAGAGGAGAGGGGGACGTTGGGTGCTGCAGGTCGCTCAGGCGTGGGAGCGGCGGCTTCCGGTGTCGGATTGCAGCAGCGGCGACGCGCGGACGCGCTATGACTCGGGGTCGCGTTTCGGCACGGCAGATCTGGACAGAGGCGGGGCCGGTAGAGGCGGCGTCGCGACTTCGGGGGCGCGGAGCAGCGGTGGCCGGCAGAGTGACGTCTGGAGTCGAGCAGGGGTGTCGCGGGTCAGCAATAGCGATTGGCAAGGGAATGGTGGCTTCGCGGGGAGACGAGTGGTGGTAGCCGGTGCAGTGATCGGCGTGAGGGTGGCCTGCGGGTTGCTGGTGGAGCGGCTGTGGCGACCGGCGCAGCGGAGGCCGGCAGGCAGAAGCGTCGCGAATGGGGGCGGAGTAGAAGCAGCGGCGTCGACGCTCAAGGCTGGCTCCCTTTTCTTCCTCTTCTTTTTGGAGACGTGAGAGGTGAGAGAAAATATTGCGTATGTCTGACGCTCCAGCGTGGCAAACAAGAAGATGGTGAGAGCGCGACACGTGTCCACATGGGACTCATAGCCTTCTTCCCCTCTCTCTCCTCTTGGGAGCGCACTCCCGCTCAAGAAAACCTCTCCTTTTTTCAATTTTCAAGGGCTCTCTCTCTCCTCACGTTCTTTCCTTCGCACTCACGCTCAACAAAAACCTCTCTCCTCTTTTCAATTTTCAAGGCCTCTCTCTCCCCTCACGTTCTTTCCTTCGTCTTCCTCCCTCATCGGCGACGACCCAAGCAAGAAGCTTGCTCAGAATCAGCAGCAACGGGCCTCGGCCATCAAGGAATGCGATGGTGACCCTACGAGGAAGCACGGGGTGCAATTCGGCCTGGCAGAGATCTCCCTCCGGAGATTCCTTCCTTTGTCTTCCTTCCTCATCAGCAACGACCCAAGCGAGAAGCTCGCTCAGAGTAAGCAGAATCAGCAGCAACAGACCCTGGCCATCAAGGAACGCGATGGCGACCCGAACGGAAGCACAAGGTGCGATTTGACCTAGTGGAGATCTCCCTCCGAGGATCACGACCCCTTCTTCTTGCCCATCGGTCTGTCTTGACTGAGATCTCCCTCTGGGACCGCGACCCCTTTTTCCTACTCGCTGATCTGTTTATGTTCCGCAAGGGGTTAATAGATCGTGGTCTTTTTTTGCCGTTTTGGTTGCAGCTGACCATCTCTCTCTTTCTCTCTGCGCGTATCTGGGCAGGCCACACTCTCCACCATCCTTGCCCATCTCCCCTCCCCTCCCGCCTTCCTCCATACTTTCATAACTTCCTCCCCCTTTCCTGCTTGACCCTTTTCCTCTCTCTCTCTCTCTGTCTCTCTCGGAGCGAGCTTAGGACACATAATAATGGAAGCTGCTGACAAGGCCGTGAAGAAAGGAGAAGCCGATTTCGTCTCACGTGAAGTGAACCCCATCTTGTGGAGGAAGATGTGAGAGAGATATCGGATGCCGTGCCGATCGAGGAGGTCGCTGGTGACAGCATTCATGAAGGGTTTGTTCTATTACAGAATGGGCAATGCTTTTTTACTTGTAAGACCTTCTCTTTTCCCAATTTTTTTGGCATCGCAAATGAATCAAGTGTAAACATTTTTCAGTCTCTCTCAGAGATGAGCAATGCACCTGCTTTTTCTGTGAAGGATTTAGAGATGTATGCTGAGCAGCCATTAACGAAAATAAATTGATCATATTATTTAGGGTGACGCTTCTTGGTTTCAAGAGCCATTCATCATCGCGTTGAATCATGGCAAATAGAATAGCGAATGTAGGAATTCGCCTTTTTCTGCTCCGGTCAATGATGATGGGAATACCCAAAAGCGTATGCTAGCTCGCATCTCCATCGGTACACTGATCCGTTACCTCTTGACGCCAGCATCTCTGGAGACTCTTTTTATCTAATAATCACCAGGGCATCACTACTACACGATGCGAGTGACTCATGCAGGAGTACAACCTGGCTTATGCCTCATGGCAGGTCAAAAGTCGCAAGATAGTTTGGATGCAAAAACTGAGCTCCAATCAATTATGTCATGGTTGCTGGAGCTAAACCGTCAAAAAAGTAATGAATGTGCCCTCATTGTTCAAGTTTCAGGCATATGCTCCAATCAATTATGTCATGGTTGTTGGAAGAAGAATGCTCTCCTTTATTAATTGCACGAGATTACAAATGCGGCGAAGTTCCAAATACAGCAAAGAATCTTGTGAATCCTCAATCATGACGGTATGATAATTGGCGAAGTTCTAAATACAGCAAAGAATCTTGTGAATCCTCAATCATGATGGTATGATAATTGGCTGAATGATTAGACACGCTTCATGCAAATGCGATAGTTATTTTCTTGTTGGAATTATGTCTTCCTCCTAAAAAAACTTTAGATACAAGTCAGGTGCATTTTTATACGGAACCGGATGCACTTGAATTAAATGATTTTGCATTCTTTGCCTTTGAGCGTTCTGAATGCCATATATGCAATCCAAAAAACAAATTGACAACGTGTTAGCATCACCATGTGCTATATGATCAAGCATTAAGCATTACATCATAGAGTTTTTGCCCTTCCTGTCATCCATCCCTCATGATTTTCATTTACATTATTGATTTGTGTACAAGCTCTTTTACTTTTTGTCTGTGCTTCACGGGTCTTGATTCTCCTCTCTCTCTCTCTCTCTCTCATGGGTATTCTGTCCCACGAGACAACCACCCTTCACACTCCACCTTTGTCAACAACTTCAATGTTCTTCCGACACTTTTCTCACTGATTTGTCCTCAAGCTGCGCTCGGCAACAAACATGCCCCATCTCACTTCTCATTCTTCCCCGACGGTCAGGATGACGACGCGGCAGACGCGCGTGCACCGGCTGATAGAGATTCAGGGCGTCGTCCTGACGCCCGGTTGCGATTCCCCGCTTTTGCATGTGAAGTGGGTACGTGAGTTTCGAATGCTAAAGTTCGAATCTTTGAGCCGTTTCTTCTGACTATCTTTAGGCCGCGGGAAATGGCAGTGACTGCGAGGTCGGTCTGCACGGCAGCTCCGTTGATACCGATAATTGTGGATGCAGGTGAAGTCGCGCACTCATTTGTGGCATAGCCTAGAGAATTTGCTTGTTATAGTTGGTTCCCCTGATGTTGGGTTGCTGAGAATTGCGCCACTTGATTTGCATTTAGCATGGAATGCTGATCGTGAAATGGATGCTTCTAGGATACTCTGTTTATGTAGATGTAGATGTTAAGAACTTGTTTGAAGAGGACAAACTACGAAGACAAATGCTTTAAAAGCTTAAAAGAATAGAGACAGCCCAAGAGCATGATTTGCATTTTCCTTTCATAACATTTTCCTTCGCGAGCAAGTCGATGCGGTGAGAAGATATAAGCACATGCCAACTAAGTGATCACCTCACGAGATTCTTCAGTAAGAGCTGCACATTCAGCATTCAATTTGTTAACTTCCGTGGTTAAATCCTTCAGCACCTGGATTGTGTCCGTAAGAATGGTTGCCTTGTCATTCTTAGGTCTATCAGGATCTGTAGTTCATATAGGTAAGGCAAAGCAGTTGTTCAAAAGTCTAGCATGAACAAAAGGCAGCTCTAATTACAGAGAAACAGCGCATGCTAAATAATATAATCCAGTGCATGGCATCTACTATGACGAGATAAAGCAAGAAAGTCGAACCCTGTCCAATATCCAAGAGATTCTAAATAAGTGGAATTAGGATAAAACCATAAGCATCAAATCAAACCTTTGTTTATGCTTAAAAAAACAACAACGTGAAATTAGTCATCTTCACAAATTTGGTCAGTCTCTGTATGTCAAATTCAGCTAAACACAAGAAACCTGCAATTTTCAGTGGTTCTCTCGCAAAGCAAACAGAGAGATAAGCTTCTGGCTCCATGCTTGTGAGGATGTCCCACCATATCTCTCGTTGGCACATGAACAAAATAAGAGGTACTTGTTGGCTTAAACAGCCCAAGCTGCAATGAATTTGCCTAAGTAAACTACCTATTTCTGATAGATCAGTGGACCGAGAAGGTAGATCTTAGAGAGATATTTTGATCTTATCCTTCACAACTAAGTTACACCTTTGGAATTGCAACGCAAATGACTATTCAGAAGCATGCAAGGATCAACTTCTCCAACAGACACGCAATTTTGGGAGAAAATAAAAGCATGGAGTGACCAATTTAGGCTTAGAAGCCTCTAATCCCTTAGGAGGACTATATGCAAACAATCTCAAAAGATACCGCCGTTTCACTTTCTTCCAATCTTCACTAACTATTTGAATAACACAACAAGTCAACAACAAGTAAGATAAAGCAGTACCTAATGCAGATGTATCTATAAACTTAAACATGTTACTGAATTCTACCAAGTAAATCCAAAAAAAAATAAAAAAAAAATGAACCTTCGGACGTATGGGAATCGCCAATGGGGTGGCTATCTGTGGGGCTTGGGAAGGCAACGGCATTGGCGTTGGCTACGTCCGCGTTTAGGAGTGGGGGGCGCTTCGTAGAGGAAAGAGAGAAAGAGCGAGCAGAGCAACCTTCACTCGCGGAGAGGGAGGCCAAAACACGAGCAAGGGTTCGTCGGCGTCAGGGTTGGCCAGTAAGGGCGCTCCACAGAGGAAAAAGGGAGAGAGCGGAGCGGAGGTTGCGAGAGGGAGGCGGAGGGGCATTGGCATTGGAGTCGAGGGCAACGGAGGCAACCGGCGGAGGCAGAGGTGGAGGACCGTCAGCGTCGCGTTTCGCTGGAAGAGAGTCACGACTTAATGGAGGGGAGAGAGAGAGAGCAAAGCAGACGTCACGAGAGGGAGGCGACGGAAGCAACCAGCAAAGGCAGAGGGGCTCAACCTTTATGTTTTCCTCTGAACCCTCCACAATTTTGTTCTCCCCGCAACGGAACGGAGAACGGGGAGAGAGACAAAGAGGAGAGAGAGGAGAGAGACAATCTGCAAAGAAGAGCAGAGGAAAGAGAGCGTCAGAGCGTATAGAGAGGTGGGCCAGGGCTTATGCTCGAGAGAGCAGAGAGAAAACCTCCTGCGCGTTGGTTTGAAATCGAGATCGAGTGGGATGACGTGGACTGACACACGGATAGGTATCACGCTTTGAATGGTTTAGAGCACAAATTACGTGGCACTTTTAAGCTACCCAATATTTTCTCAGCTTTGCTACCCTTTGTTGTACTTTCAACAGAAGGGAAAAACCCTTTTGTTGACTTTCCCTTCAACGAAGGGGATTTTTTCTTTCTTTTTCTTGAATTTTAGAAACTAAGAGAGAAAAGAAAACCCCTTTGACGTCCTCCAAAAAAATTAAAACCCCCCGTTATCGTCGTGTGGTGAGTTCTTTTTATAGGGAAAAAATAACCCCCCCAACGATAATTCAATTAAAGCTAGAGCACGTGATGTTCGTTGAATTTTTTAGGGATAAGTACATTAGAAGTCCTAAAATTTGTCATGAAAATACAATTAAGTCCTAAAACTTTTTAAAAGTGCAATTAAGTCTTAAAACTTTCAAAAAGTACAATCAAGTTCTAAAACTTATCAAAGTGGTTCAATCTAAGTCCTTCAATTGATTGCATTTTTGAAAGTTTTAGGAATCGGTCGCACTTTCGAAACAAGTTTTAGGATTTTATTGAAGCTTTTGAAAATTTTAGAACTTGATTGAACTTTCGTGACAAGTTTTAGGACTTAATTGCACTTTTTGAAAGTTTTAGGACTCAATTGCATTTTCATGATAAATTTTAGGATTTCTAATACACTTATCCCAATTTTTTACTTTCGTAAACAATTTCAGTCACATGATAGGATAAAGGTGCAACCGCACTTGTCTCTTCTTTAATTCTTTTCTTTTTTTATTTTTACTCTTGTAGTTTGAGATTTATATTTATTAATACTTAAATTTTGACTAAACATCTAACTTAAAATTATATAAAAAATTTGGAATCAATTTGACCCTAATAAAAACGATTTTCACATCATATAAGCATTAATATTATTTGCATTTTATGTTTTATTTTTGTTTTATTTTCTCTTATTTAACCCTACTTAATATTATTTATAAAAAAAAAAAGGCCCACGGCGGCTGGGCCTTCGCCTTAGCCCCCCTCTTTTCTCCTTTCTTCCCGAGTGGGCCCGGGGCCCACTGCTTGCGCTTCTCACCCCGGCCCGGCCCCTCCTTCCTCCTTCCCGCTTCTTCCTCACGCCGCCGAGGACGGCCGCAGCGAAGGAGCAGAGCAGCAAAGCGGGGCGGCGGCGGAGGCGACGGGTGATGTGATGCTGGTTCAGCCAAGGGGGCCGGTCGGCGCGCGAAGGACCGGTGGCCGGCGCCTCCGCCGACCGGCCTTCTTAGAAGGCCGAGGTCGGTGAGGAGGGAGAAATCGGAGGGGGTCAAGTACGAGGAGAGGGATTCGGATCCGAGGAGAGAGGCTGCGAAAGAGAGACCGTGAGTTGAGAGAGAGAGAACGCGACCGAGAGAGCCGCTGTTGGCATCCACTTCCGAACCAAAACTGATGATCCGCCGCCGCTCCTTGTCCGCTTCGAGGCCATGGTAGGTCCCCCCGTTCGGGCCGTCTTGGTTTTTCCCGATTCGGGGTCGGCTTCCCGAGGATCCCGGCTAGGAGACGAGCGAGGCGGACGGACGTAGCCCGATCTATCGAGCTCATCCGCCGTCCGACGCCGCGAGCTCGGTAGGGACTCTCGGCCGACCGCGCTTTTTTGTGCCCATGCCCTGTTTCGGGCTCGCCGGACTGGGCTGCTGCTTTCCGGTTCATGCGAGTTTCCGGCCTTATTTGTGGCTGGATCTTATGGCTACATGGCTCCTGGTAAGTTAGATGATTGAATCTAATCGAAAATTTCGCAGGTACAAATGGTCTCGGATCGATAATTTGCATTCAAATAATTCTAACGGAACTTTTAGGATCACACAAGTATAGGTTTTGAAAAGTGGTCTATCTTAAAGTGTCGTTTCAAATTTGGAATTTGGGTACAATTTGACATTATGATCATGACTTTGATTCATTCTTCTTCTTGAAAAATAAAATTAGTAGTAACTCTACGGTTAACGGACAAATCGAATTTGGATTCATTCAATAATTCTAACAATACTTTTAGGAAGAGTAAGTATAGATTATGAAAAGTGGTTTATTTTAAAAGTATCACAGAAATTTGGAATTTGTGGACAACTTGACGATGTGAGCAAAATCCTGACTAATTCTTCTTTCGAGAAACAGAGTCAGCAGTAAAAGTAGTGACACTAGAGAATGGTGGGAAGCATCCATTGAATGTTCTTTCTTCCCTACAAATGACACAAACGTCGACATTTTTGAAAGACTCGAATGTGCTACTGAAGGATGTGCTCGACCCACAGCTTCCTCCTCCGATCGGCCAACTAGCCGAGGAAGTGGATTCGCGACCTACCATGCATTTCGTCAAGCAGGAATTATCCGCACGCACTCAAGCTTGCTTGTCTAAGCCATTGGGTTCTATTAGAATATTTTAACAATAATTTAGTGACTCCCTCAAGGTTGTCTACATTAAAAGATCTCTCGCATGCTAACAAGTATCATTTGGGCTTGAGATCCATGCCTTTTGTCCTCTTTCTTTATTATATGATTTAGATCAATGTGATGTTGAGTTAGATTACTAAACGAGGCGATTGAAAATCATTTAGAGGGCATTTTCAACATAATCTCACAGATCTCTTACCGTGGGACTTGGAACTCTTAGGTGAAGACGATTCCATCCCACCTGCAAGAATGTTCAAGGCCTTTGTTCTTGACGAAGATTTCATCCCCAAGCTCCTCCCACAAGCCTTTAAGGATTTTGTCACCCCCGAAGGTGATGGGGATCCCGGCGCCATCTTTGGCGAAGGCGAGTGCTTGCGCTGTCTTCTATTTTCATTTATTTTGATTGCGTCGCATTAACATGTGATGTCAAAGAGGACATTTGCCGACATTCCTTGATAAGGCTAACGTGGGAGCTGACTGCAGTTGTCTGTGTCTCGCAGCTAGACAGTTCAACTCGGTGGAGCACCAGTCGAGAAGCTGGACAAGGAAAGCTCGCGCATGCATACGCCATCGTCCAGGGCAACGCGCTAGAGAAGATCCCGAACGAGATCAAGTTTGAGGCGGGTCCAGACAGAGAGGGTGTATGGCCAAGAGCATGAGCAAGTACTTCGCCATGGACCGGGTCGAGAACAAGGCCAGCAAAGAGAAGGCCATGGGAATGTTGAAAGCCATTGAAGCCCATCTCTTGCAAAAACGCTGATGCTTACGATTGAGTTGTTGTTACATGTTGGCTGGATCTTTCTATCTCCCACCATAATTTATGTCTTCATTCGTGTCTCTTTCAAGAAAAATAACAATCGAGACTGAACCGTAACTATGTTTTGAAGCGGTAGATATGCTGCATGCTGTCATCAAAGACGCTTGTCAAACATCTTGTAAAGATCTCGGCATTCTTTTAACAGAGTTGAAACTGCCGCGAGATTATAGATATGAATGCGCCGCTTTGCCCATCTGTCTTTGAGGCCAGATCAGAAAAGCATATCGAGGAAGAGAACAGTTGACTCAAGAAGGGACGGTCAACTTTTTCACATATGAATTTTCTGCATTTGACACGCAATTGTTACTTCACATTCGTATTTTTAAGTCTTGAGATTGAACAAATACTCTGGCGTGGAAAATCATTCGCGATTCACATGTGACGGAATGGCACGCGATCGGAAGCTTCAAAGAGATGAGAAAAAGGCGCTTGATGGAGACTTAGAAATGAGTTAAAGTAGTATATATATTTAATCGATTTTGGACATTTTATTTTAGTGAGGTTCATATGGGTTCCACATAGAACCTATCAAATATAGCGATTTAGATTATCTTAGTACATATAGCACAATTTTGATGAAGAAACAGAACTGAGCTAGCGTCATATTTATATTAAGTGGAATTTGGACTTTTAATTCTAGTGAATTCAATATGGATCCTATGTGAACTCATCAGATTTGGCAATTTAGATCAATTTAGGACATACAACACACTTTTGACAAAGACTCGGAAATGAGTTAGGGCCTCATTTTTATTTAGTAGAATCTAGACTTTTAATTCCAGCGAGTTTTATATAGGTCCCACATGAACCCATAAGATTTAGCGATTTGGGTTAATTTAGTACATACGACGTAATTTTGATGAAAGAGCACTATATTTATATTAAGCTAATTTGAACTTTTAATTTTAGTAAGTTTCTTATGGATCCCACATGAACCCATCAAATTTAGCGATTTAGATTAACTTAGTATATACAACACAATTTTGACGAAAACTTAGAAATGACATAGCATCGTATTTATATCAAGGAGAATCTAGACTTTTAATTCGAGTGAGTTCCACATGGATCCCACGTGAACCTGTTAGATTTAGCGATTTAGATCAATTTAGGACATACAACGCACGTTTGATAAAGACTCGGAGATGAGCTAGGGTCATATTTATATACAACACAATTTTGACGAAAGCTTAGAAATGACATAGCATCGTATTTATATCAAGGAGAATCTAGACTTTTAATTTGAGTGAGTTCCACATGGATCCCACGTGAACTTGTTTTTTTTTTTTTGGTCGGTCCTAAGCTAATCCTACTCTAACACTCACTTTCAGACTTTTGCCCTACCTCTTTGCAGGGCGTGGGAGTCGAAACCCACTCCTGAAATAAAATCTTCCCCACCCCAATCTCCCCCGAGAAGGTGGGGATTTGAACCCCCAACCTCCCCCTTCCAAGATGGAAGGGTGGCCACTTGTTAGATTTAGCGATTTAGACCAATTTAGGACATACAACACACGATTGATAAAGACTCGGAAATGAGCTTGGGTAATATTTATATACAACACAATTTTGACGAAAACGTAGAAATGACATAGCATCGTATTTATATCAAGGAGAATCTTGACTTTTAATTCGAGTGAGTTTTATATAGGTCCCACATGAACCCATCAGATTTAGCAATTTATATTAAGTTGACCTGAACTTTTAATTTAGTGAGTTTCCTATGGATCCCACATGAACCCATCAAATTTAGCGATTTATATTAACTTAGTATATACAACACAATTTTGACGAAAACTTCAAAATGACATAGCATCGTATTTATATCAAGGAGAATCTAGACTTTTAATTCGAGTGAGTTCCACATGGATCCCACGTGAACCTGTTAGATTTAGCGATTTAGATCAATTTAGGACATACAACACACGTTTGATAAAGACTCGAAGATGAGCTAGGGTCATATTTATATACAACACAATTTTGACGAAAACTTAGAAATGACATAGCATCGTATTTATATCAAGGAGAATCTAGACTTTTAATTCGAGTGAGTTTCACATGGATCCCACGTGAACCTGGTAGATTTAGCGATTTAGATCAATTTAGGACATACAACACACGTTTGATAAAGACTCGGAGATGAGCTAGGGTCATATTTATATACAACACAATTTTGACGAAGACTTGAAAATGAGGTAGTGTCGTATTTATATTAAGGGGAATCTAGACTTTTAATTCTAGTGAGCCCATTAAATTTAGCAATTTAGATCAATTTAGAACATGCAGCACACTCACCAATTAACTAATGCTCGGAACACTATCTAAATTTAGTGATTATTTTTAGGAAAATATTTTCTAAATTATTTATTTTCTGTAAAATATAATGCATCTTAGTAAGAAGAAAATATGGAGTGATCAGAACCCTTCACACTCAGTCTCCCTCTCTCTATATATGTCAACTTCAATTCAGCCTCTTCTCGTCACTCCCAAGTCCCAGAGACCAACTTCGTCACTACTACTCAAGTCTTTCCAGATCATCACCCCCTTCTCAGTTTCAGCAACTCCGTTAGGATCCGGTCATGGGTGTCACCAACTTTCACTTCGATTTCCCGTCCCCCATTCCCCTGGCCAGGATGTTCAAGGCTGCTATCCTCGATGCCGATAACCTCCTCCCCAAGGTCCTCCCGCGAGCCGTCAAGAGCGTTGAAGTCCTCGAGGGCGATGGAGGTCCCGGGACCATCAAGTTGATGACTTTTGGCAAAGGTTAGTCCATCCGTATTAGGAACTTAGGATTACTCTGAATCAAGGCAGGTTCAACCTTATGGAACACTATAATGAATATGGAAAAAGATAGAAATATGACTCGGTTACTTAAGATGTTTCTAACCGTTTAACTTTACACAAGTGATTATGTGACTCAATTTTGATCAGGCAAAGTCAGGCTATGTCTAAGTCAATTGTATTGGATTGCGGTCGGAACAATTGGGTTAATTCCTAAATGGCATGATGGACACCATGAAAATTGGTGCTCGTGATAGTGAAACCTGCAAGTTCTAAATGTGAATGTGACTTTTTGTTACGTTGATAGGCAGTCTGTACAAGACAGTGAAGTACAAGGTCGAGGCCTTGGACAAGGAGAACTTCACCTACTGCTACTCAATCATCGAGGGCGAAATGCTGGGCACCACCTTCGAGAAGATCACCTATGAGGTGAAGATCAACGCGTTGCCTTTGGGAGGCTCGATGTTGAAGTGCACGAACAATTACTTCACCACTGGCGAGGTGGACATCACCGAGGAGGAGATCAACATCAACACCTGGAAAGAGAAGGTGTCCGCGATGTACGAGGCCATCGAGGCTTATCTCTTGGCAAACCCTGATGCCTACTGAGCCGATCTCTTCGCTATCTTGTATTGTTTACGTAATGTGTTAAATATGTGTGGTTGTGCTATACTGAAAAGGAGACAAGAAGAGTTTGAGTCACTCTGTTTGGAGCTAAGCATGTTGGGCTGGTGGGTGTTGTTGTCCTTGTCTTTGCTGAGAATAAGAGAATAAAAGGTGTGACAGGAATCTGGTGCAGTTGTTTTGTGGAATTTGATAAACTATGCTACATGTTTATACAAGGCTTGTAGAATGAAATTCTCTAATTTAGTAATTTTTTTACGAGGAGAGAATTCATGAGTTATAAATGAAATGCCAAATGGCCAATAAAATGCCAAACTTTGGCCCGATATTTCGAATTTGGATTAACATCTAAAGTTATCAATGTGGCACAATCTTTCATAAACCACAATACGGCAAGTACATCCCTTCTCTATGGATCGTACCAAAAGAGTTAGCAAATTGCGAGAATTTACTGAGCCTAAACTTGAGCAACAACAATCTGTTGGGTGTCATGTCGCCAGAGCTGGGGAACTCATTCACGCTACAGAACCACTAGACCTGAGCCACAATTCACTAGTAGGATCAATTCCTTCCAATTTAGCAAAGCTCACTAAATTGGAAAATCTCAATGTTTTGCATAACGATTTGACGGGTACGATCCCAGCTGCTCTCACCAGCATGAGCAGTTTAAGCTTCATGGGCTTCTTGTACAACAAGCTGACAGGGGTAGTTCCTGGTGGTCGCCTCTTCCAACAATAACTAGGAAGTGCTTTTATTGAAAATCCGGGCTTGTGAGGAAACGCGACCGAATGTCTCCATGTGGGTCGAGCAGTAAATCGACTGACCATCGGAGAAAGGTTCTGATTAATGTGATTGTTGCGTTTGCTGCTTACTACTTCTCGCGACTCTTATTGCTCCGATTTTGGTGCTTTGGCGGTGAAACAAGCATCTCGATGAAGAGATAAGAAATCTTATGACGTACGTGAAATCATATGGGAAAGGGGAACGAAGTTTGCATTCAACGATATTGCCAAGGCCACCAACGGCTTCAGTGAAGAGTACTGCATCGGAAAACGCGGATTCAGAAGCATTTACAAGGCCGAATAGGCCAGCGGCCACATCGTCACGGTAAAAAAAAGTGGTGGTTAACCGCAGGGACATCATCCAATCTTTTCTGAACTTTGGCAAAGGTCTTGCATGGAGGAAGAGGAGCTGAATTGGACTTGTGTCAAGAGAGTGAAGATTGTTCAATGCGTGGCTCCCACGATCGCCTACTTGCATCACGATTGCTCACTGCCTATTGTCCATTGGGACATGATGTTGGACAACATCTTGCTCGAGTCGGACTTCGAGCCTCGGCTTTTGGTTTTTGGGACGGTGAGGCTCTTGAATTCGGATTCATCGAATTGGATCCCAGTGACTGGATCTTATGGCTACATGGTTCATTGTAAGCTACATGATCAAATCTAATCAATACATTCCCCCTATACCTATGGTCTCGGGTTGATCAAATAGCTTTAATTGACATATTGAATTTGGATTCATCCAATAATTCTAACAAGGCTTTTAGGAAGAGCAAGTACAAATTTTGAAAAGTGGTATGTATTAAAAGTATCTCAAAAATTTGGAATTTGTAGGCAACTTGAGGTTGTGATCAAAACATAGATTCATTCTTCTTTCATGAAACAGAGTCAACAGTAAAGTACCGATGCTAGAGAATGATGGGGAAGCATCCAGGAATCTTCTCTCTTCCCTACAAATGACACGAATGTCGAAATTATTCAAAGACTCAAATGTGCCGCTATAGGATATGCTCGACCCACGTCTTCCTCCTCCGACTGGCCTATTGGTCAAGGAAGTGGTATTCATGGTCATGGTGGCAATAGCGTGTATGCGGATGAGTCTTGATTCGCGACCTACCATGCATTTCGTTGCGCAAGACTTATCCGCATGCACTCAAGCTTGCTTGTCCCAGCCGTTGGCGCCGTTAGAATATTTAAGTTATAATTTAGTGAATTCCCACCCTCAAGGGTGTCTGCATTCAAAGATCTCTCGGATGCTAATAAGTATAATTTGCGCTTGAGATCCATGCCTTTTGTCCTCTTTTTTTATTGTATTATTTAAGAACATTGTGATGCTGATTTAGATTACTAAACGAGGAGATTGAGAATCATTTAAAGGGCATTTCAACATAATCTCACATATCTCTTGCCCTGCGACTTGGAACTCTGAGGCGAAGACGCATTCCATCCCACCTGCACGAATGTTCAAGGCCTTTGATCTTGATAAAAATCTCATCCCCAAGCTCCTCCCACAAGTCAATCTAAATTTTGTCACCCTTGAAGGTGATGGCGGTCCCGTCACCATCGCATCGTTTTCGGCTAAGGCGAGTACCTGCGCGTCTTCTAATTTCATTCATTTTGATCACACATCAACATGTGATGTCAAGACATTTGCCTGACGTTCTTTGATCAGACTAACGTGGGAGCTGACTGCAGTTTTCTGTGTGTCGCGGCTACACAGTTCAACTCGGTGAAGCACCAGTCGACAAGCTGGACAAGGAAAGCTCGCGCACGCTTACACCATCGTCGAAGGCGACGCGCTAGAGAAGATCTCGAACGAGATCAAGTCCAAACAGAGAGGGTGCACGTGCACGAGCACGAGCAAGTACTTCGCCAAGGACGGGGTCGAGAACAAGGCTAGCAAAGAGAAGGCCATGGGAATGTTGAAAGCCATTGGAGCCCATCTCTTGCAAAACCCCGATACTTCCAATTGAGTTGTTGTTCCACGTTGGCTCAATCTTTTTGAGATTTAACAAAGACTTTGGCGTCGAAAATCATTCCCGATTCACGTGTGACAGAGTGGGGTGCGATCAGAAGCTTCAAAGTGATGAGAAAAAGGCATTTGATGGAGATTTGTTAATGAGCTAGCATCGTATTTATATTTAGTGGATTCTAAACTTTTAATTTTAGTGAGTTTTATATGGGTCTCATGTAAACTCATAAAATTTAGTGATTTAGATTAACTTTTTGTTTTCTTTTTTCGGGTCAAAAGGAAATTTCCATTCGTTACCAAACTAATACATGAAAGAGAATATCAAAAGTCATAATAACAAAACAAACCCGTAGATTAACTTATACAGCATAATTTTGATGAAAACTCGAAAATGAGATAGCATCATGTTTATATTAAGAGAAATTTGGACTTTTAATTCCAATGAGTTTCATATATATTTCACTTGAACCCACAATACACTTTTGACAAAGACTCGAAAATAAGCTAGGGTCGAATTTATATTAAGCGGAATTTGGACTTTTAATTCCAGTGAGTTCCATATAAGTCCCACATGAACCCATCTGATTTAGTGATTTAAATCAATTTAGTACATACAACGCAATTTCAACGAAAGAGCATCATATTTATATTAAGTGGAATCTGAACTTTTAATGCCAGTGAGTTTCGTCTGGATCCCACGTGAACCCATCAAATTTAGCTATTTAGATTAACTTAGTACATATAGCAGAATTTTGATGAAGACTCGGAGATGAGGTAGTGTCGTATTTATATCAAGGGGAATTTGGACTTTTAATTCTAGTAAGTTCTATATGGATCCCACGCAAACCCATCATATTTAGCGATTTAGATCAATGTAGGACATACAACACACTTTTGATGAAGACTTGGAAATGAACTAGGGTCGTATTTATATTAAGCTGAATTTGGATTTTTAATTCTAGTAAGTTCCATATGGGTCTCACATGAACCCATTAGATTTAGTGATTTAAATCAATTTAGTACAGACAACACAATTTTTTATGGAAGAGCACCGTATTTATATTAAGCGGAATAAGAACTTTTAATTTCAGTGAGTTTCGTATGGATCCCACGTGAGCCCATCGAATTTAGCGATTTAGATTAACATAGTATATACAGCACAATTTTGACGAAAATTAGGAAATGAGGTAGCATTTTTTCATCGTATTTATATTAAGGAGAATCTAGGCTTGTAATTCTAGTGAGTTCTATATGGATTTAGATCAATTTAGAATATGCAACACACTCACCAAATAACTCTTGCTTGGAAACACTATCCAAATTTGGCGATTAGTTTTAGGAAAATATTTTTTTAAATTATTTATTTTCTGCAAAACCCACCTAAGAAAGAAGAAAATATTCAGAAATCATACCCCTTCACACTCAGTATCTCTATATATGTCATCTTCAGTTCAGCCTCCTTTCTTCACTCCCAAGTCCTAGAGACCAACTTCATCACTACTAAGTCTTTCCTGATCATCACCCTCTTCTCAGTTTCTGCAACTCTGTTCGGATCCAGTCATGGGTGTCATCACTTACGACTTCGAGACCACGTCCCCAATCCCTCCGGCCGAGATGTTTGAGGCCACTCTCCTTGACGCCGATAACCTCATCAACAAGGTCCTCCTACAAGACATCAAGAGCATTAAAGTCCTCGAGGGCGATGGAGGTTCCGGGACCATCAAGTTGATGACTTTCTGCGAAGGTTAGTCCATCCATATTAGCAACTTAGGATTGCTCCAAATCAAGGCGGGTTCAACCTTATGGAAAACTATAATGAACATTGAAAAAGATAGATATATGACTTGATTAATTAAGACGTTTCTAACTGTTTAAATTTACACAAGTGATCATGTGACCCGATTTCGATCAGGCAAAATCAGGCCATGTCTAAGTCAATAGTATTGGATTGTGGCTGGGGGCTAATTCCTGAATGGCCGGATCTACACCATCAAGATCGGTGCTCGCAATGTTGAAACCGGCAAGTTCTAAATGTGAATGTTACTTTTTGTTACTTTGATAGGCAGTCGGTACAAGACGGCAAAGCACAAGGTCTAGGCCTTGGACAAGGAGAACTTCACCTACTGCTACTCAATCATCGAGGGTGACACGCTGGGCACCGCCTTTGAGAAGATCAGTTACGAGGTGAAGATCACCGTGTCGCCCGACGGAGGCTCGGTGTTGAAGAGCACAAGCAAGTACTTCACCATTGGCGAGGTGAATATCACCGAGGAGAAGATCAAGGCCAGGAAAGAGAAGGCGGACACGATGGTTAAGGCCATCGAGGCTTCTGTCGTGGCAAACCCTGATGCCTGTCGAGCCGATCTCATCGCTATCTTTTATTGTTCATGTAATGTATTAAATATGTCCGGTTGGGCTAAACTAAGTAGGCGACAAGAAGCGTTTTGAGTCACTCGGTGTTTGAAGTTAAAGCATGTTGGGCTTGTTCTCGTCTTTGCTGAGAATGAGAGAATGAAAGGTGTGGCAGGAATCTGGTGTAGTGGTTTTATGGAATTTGGTAAACTGCGCTACATGGAGAGGATTCATGAGTTACAAATGAATTCATGGTAAACTGCGGCCTGATATTTCAAATATGGACTATCGATCCCACTTGATCCGGATCGATCATCGAAACATATCAAGGTGGCACAACTTTTCATGAACCGCAATAAGTAAAATCATTAAGGAAAACTATATTTTTATTATATAACAATAAAGTTATAAAAAAAATTGTTGAATGTGTTTAGGGTTTGGACTTATCTTATTGCAACACTTCGGCTATTTGAATTCTATTTAAGCTAATCCTATCTTGACTCTTGATGGGGACAATGGATTAGAGATCAAACGATTCAACAATAATAAAAAATAAAAAATAATAAAAAAAGAAAAAAAAAGAAAAGAAAATTATAACGGAAAAGCAGCAGCCTCCACATCCCCTCCCACTCAGATGATGAGCTGATCTTGGGACACCCCGTTGCCGACCCTATTTTGACGCAGTCAAACCGCCGGTGTCAGTGAAGCTTTATCAACCTTAGCTTTTTTTTTTTTTTTTTTTTTTTTTAAATTTATGGAAATGATTACGAAAGGCCTTACTGGATGAATTGAAATGGATTTACCACAACATTAAGGCATCGAGTGTGAAGAAATATATTATGTGATGCTTATATTGTGCGACATACTATCGTGATATCACTAATTTATTAAGTGTTCTCGTTTGCTACATATTGAATAAAATTCGATGAACATTCGCTTCTCTAAACAAGGACATTTGATTACAATATCGCTGAATCGTCATGAAAGAAACCGAAGGTGAAGAAGAGAGAGGAACGAAGCTTTTCTGTATTTCCTCTGATTAATTGTAAACTATACAAGTCCTAAAGATATAGAGCTAGGTTTGTACAATTAATGGAAATAAAGAATTCTACGTATCAATCTAAATCTAGATCTGATATTGAATTGATATGTACAGAATAAAATCAATTCCAAATATTCCAAAGATATATTGCATATCTTCTAACACTCCCCCTTAAGCTGGTGGTTGTATATGTCAAAGACACCTAGCTTGTTTAATAGATATGCATGTTGTCGATGACATAAAGGTTTGGTGAAGAAGTCTGCTGGCTGCTCTGTCGTGCCAATTCCTTCTGTTTCAATCACCCCTTCTTGAATGTTGTCTCGTGTAAAATGACAATCCACCTTTATATGTTTAGTTATTTCATGCACTATAGGGTTTGCTACCAATTTGAGAGCTGCATCATTGTCACAATATAATGTTGTTGCTCCTTGTACCTGTATTTCGAGATCTTTAAGTAACCCTCGTATCCATACTACTTGGCAAGTAGTTTTTGCCATAGCTCGGTACTCAGCTTCAGCCGAAGACAAAGATACAGTAGGTTGCTTCTTGGTCTTCCACGAGAGAAGTGAGTCTCCTAATTTGATACAATATCCAGTGACTGATCTTCGGCTAGTAGGGCATGTAGCATAATCAACATCACAGTATGCCCTCATCTTCATGTCACATTGCTTGGATAAAAGAATTCCAAGTCCTGGACACCCTTTTAGATACTTCACAACTTTAAATGTAGCTTCCAAATGAGATCACTTTGGACTGTGCATGAACTGACTAAGTGTTTGTACTGCATAAGAAATATCAGGTCTAGTCATTGTCAGGTATATAGTTTCCCGACAAGTCTTTGATATCCTGATGGGTCTTTGAGAATGGGGTCATCATTTTGTGAAATGCCCCTATCATATTCTGCAGTAGTCAACTTAATGTTTTGTTCAATAGGAATCACGGTTGGTCTGCATCCTGATAAACCTGCTTCTGATATAATCTCTAAGACAAACTTCCATAGACTAAGAGAAATCCCTTGATCAGATCGTGCAATTTCAATTCCAAGGAAATACTTAGGTGCTCCTAGATCTTTAATGTGAAAGGTAGCATGTAAATAATCCTTGAAATTGTCTATGGCAGCCTTATCGTTTCCCATAACAAGTATGTCATCAACATATATCATCAAATAAATAGATGACATACCTTTGGTCCGTGTGAATAAAGCATAGTCATACTTAGACTGCTTGAAGCCTGCTATTGTAAGAGCATTTGCAAACTTAGCATACCATTGTCTGGATGCTTGCTTTAATCCGTAAAGGGATTTACGGAGACGACATACTCGATTCTCCCCCTGTCTCCGTAAGCCTTGAGGAATGTCCATGTAGATTTCCTCATCAAGATCCCCGTGCAAAAAAGCATTATGCACATCCATTTGATGTAAACTCCAATTATTAATAGCAGCAATAGATAAAAAAGAATGAACAGTGACATCGGTGGCAAACGGAGAAAAGTTCTCGTGGTAATCAAACCCTTCCCTTTGTGTGAATCCTTTGGCAACCAATCGTGCCTTGTATTGTTCAATGGAACCATCAGCACGATACTTTATCTTGTAGACCCACTTACAACCAATTGGCTTTCGATCAGATGGAAGAGAGACAAGATCCCATGTCTTGTTATCAATAAGTGCCTGGAGTTCTGCCTTCATGGCTTGTTGCCATTTTGGGTCAATAGATGCCTCCTTATAACTAGGAGGTTCTTGTTCTTCTGAGAGACGACTAACACAACATCTATGTTCCTGTGATAATCTATGGAAGGAAACATATGATGAAACTGGGTATTGAGTACCTGGAGAATGATGAGTGGCACAGATATAGTCTTTAATCCATGTGGGAGTTCGTGTGCTGCGACCTGAACGACTTGGATGAATAATGTCTGTGGGAGTTTCATTGGTAGATGCTGACTCAATATGCCGATTGTCTTCAATATCATGGGTATTTTCTAGTCGTGGCTGGAAAATTTCTTTTGGGCAAACGGCCCTATCAACAGGTGTTGATGTTGATTCTGGAAGATATGAGGCAGTTGTAGGAATGGGCCTCAATTCTGCCAATGGTATATAAGCAGTGTCTTGAGGTATTGCTTCATCAATGCTTCCAGAAGGAGCTGTCATCCCTGTATCTGTATCTGTAGTGGGTTGCTCAGAAAAAGGTTTTATGTCTTCACGAAAGATGACATCACGACTTACTAGAAATTCCTTTGTAGATATGTCGAGAACGCGATAGCCTTTCTGTAAATTGGGATATCCCATGAAAATGCATCGTCGAGCTCGAGGAGTGAATTTGTCTCTAGGTCCCACTGTTGCGACAAAACAAAGACATCCGAAGACCTTGAGATGTTGAAGCTCTAGCTTTTTTCGGAACAATAACTCAAATGGAGTTTTCCCTTTAAGTATCCGAGTCGGCATACGATTGATTAGGTAAGCTGCTGTGACCACACAATCTCCCCAATAATCGTTCGGAACTGACGCTTGAAACTTTAAGGCTCGTGCGACTTCCAATAAATGACGATGTTTCCGTTCTACCACGCCATTTTGTTGTGGTGAATAGACACAAGAGCTCTCATGTTGTATCCCATATTGAGTGAATAATGAAGAACAATCATGGCTGAAGAATTCTCTGCCATTATCAGTACGAATCCGCTGTATGGATTTCCCAAACTGATTCTTTGAGAGTGAGAGAAAACTTTTCAAATGAGAATAAGTTTGATTCTTAGACTGCATCAAGAAAATCCAAGTCGCACGAGAATAATCATTGACTATAGTGAGAAAATATCGAGACCCATCATGATTTAATGTGTGATATGGTCCCCATATATCTACATGAATTAGGGCAAAAATTGCACTAGTGCGGGTATTACTAGACGGAAAAGGAGCACGAGATTGTTTAGCAAGAGGACATATAGAACATTGTGGATATGGAAAGGAGGCACTGTGACCCAATCTCAAATGCATAATGGAATTTCTATCATTGGTAGTCAAGTTACACAATGAAGATTTATTCAAAGAAATGCAAGAAAAATTACTCAAGGAATTATTCCAGAAATAAAGGCCTTCAGAGAGACTACCCAAGCCCATCAGTTTCCCAGTCGAAAGGTCCTGAAAGAAACATGCATCAGCATTGAAAATGACCCGGCATGAATTTTCTTGACAAGCTTTTGACACAGATATTAGATTAAACTGGAATTCTGGGACACAAAGAACATTTCTAAGAGTAATTTTTGGGCTGAGATTGACTGTCCCTGTTTCATGGACATGAGTAATATCCCCATTAGGCAATTGCACAGAAATAGGGAAATCCAATCTAGGATTTATACTTGAGAAAAATGCCCTGTCACATATAATATGGTCGCTTGCCCCTGAATCAATTATCCATGATTTTCTGGATATTGAATTAATCAAGCAATGTGTAATACCTGAGAAACTTACTCCTCTGTTTGTGGTGTCCATTTTTTGAAGTGCCTCCATTAATTGATGATACTGACTATTTGAGATAGATTGGTCACCCTTTTTACCGGTCGAACCAATAATTTGATAAGCTGCTGAAACCCTTTTTTCTTTTTCACCGGGCTTTCCATGTAATTTCCAGCAATTATCAATTGAGTGATTAGCACGCTTGCAATAATCACAAAATAATTTATTCTTGCCTTTAAAATTTCTCCCGAAATTCCTTGATGACGTGGCAAGCATCTGACCGTCCGTGCCTTTAATCGTAGCGAAGATCTGACCGTCCGATGCTTTGAAGATCTGACCGTCAGACCTTTGGCCGCGAGCTCCTGTCCACCGTTGGATCCTATCAAATGATCGAAGCCGTCCGATCCTCGCAGCACATCCTGACCGTCCATCCGGTCTGCTTTAAATACTCGGGATTCCTCTTCTGCGAACCCTAGCCCCAATTTGGCCGCTCGTCTCTCTCGATTTAGGGTTTGCGTCCTGGTGGCCGCGTCTTGCCGATCTCCGCGGACGACGAGAGCGACGCTCTCGCTGCTCCTGGTGTGGTCTGGCGTCGCGTGTCGCTGACTCTCTTCTTGTACGGCCAGTTGAAATATGCGCCCAATCGGCGGCATCGGATCCATGGCGAGGATCTGTGAACGAAATCCGAGGTAATTTTCGTTCAAAATGAGGAGAAAGCGTGTAGCTTTCTCCCCGTCTTTGATAGATCTCGTATTGTTTAAGCGTGGGTTCTGGTCCCACGAGTTTCTCCTCGGCCGCCTCGAGATTGTTCCACAGAGACGAGAGCCGGTTGAAAACGGCCGTGACCGTCATATTTCCTTGCTTCAATTCGCCGAGCTCCCGCATTAGATTGAAAATTTTTGCCTCGATCTAGTTTCCCATACATTTCCTGGATATTTTCCCACATCTCTTTTGCATCTTCTGTCGGTGGGAGTCTGGTCGCGACTTCGGAGGAGACGCAATTGCCGATCTAGGTTTGGATCAGGCGGTTGCTCTTCCTCCAGAGTCGGGCCAGACGTTCCTCCATGGGAACTGGGATGGTTCCGTCGAGGAAACCATCTTTGTCTTTGGTTGCCAGGGCGCGCCGGAACTCCTGCGACCATCTTGTATAGTTTTCTAGGCCAGTTAGTTGCTGGCTGATGAGCCGCAATTCTGGTCCGTCGGCGTTGGAAACGAACAATGGATCGTCGGGTTCTGGTCGTCCGGCGAGCGCTGCCGTTGGGAAAGGCAGAAAACCGGGCGCGAGGTTTGGGTAGGTATTCGTGCCTTGACCCGATTCACTCGCCCCAATCGGATAACCCGCATAGAAACCCGGGTAGGGATTTGTTCCCATACCTGGCTGACCCGACCCGCTTAACTACTCCGATCCGATGGCTGGATTTGCCCCATTCGTGGTTGGCGGGTCCCCATCGGGTCGGACGTGGCTCTGGTGACCCACAGATGCAGACGATGATGGATTTGGGTTTGCCCCAAAGAGAAATGGATACGGGATCCATTGGTATGGTTGACCCACTAAGGGTTGCCCCGCATTAAACTGAGTTTGCGTGGGCCACCACTGAGCTGGCGGTGTTTGTGTTTGCTGACTTGTGAATGGAAGTGTTGCAGGTGGAAGCGTTGCAGATCGATCTTCATCCTGCGGATCTTGGTGCAACGTCTCTCCAGTCGATGGATTTCCAGAAGCCGAGAAGCTAGTTTGCGGGGATGTCATGGTAAGATGAAAACACCTTCGAAAGTTGATTCTAATGCCGAAAGAATAACCTCTTCTTTTTTTGTAGGTGAAAGACTCTTTGGCAGAAGAACAAAGCGGAAGCAAATCAGAAGCCTGGAGGCTTTGATACCATGAAAGAAACCGAAGGTGAAGAAGAGAGAGGAACGAAGCTTTTCTGTATTTCCTCTGATTAATTGTAAACTGTACAAATCCTAAAGATATAGAGCTAGGTTTGTACAATTAATGGAAATAAAGAATTCTACGTATCAATCTAAATCTAGATCTGATATTGAATTGATATGTACAGAATAAAATCAATTCCAAATATTCCGAAGATATATTGCATATCTTCTAACACGTCGTATCAAACTCCACAACAATCAATTCTAAGTGACGGCCGCCCATGTGAGCATGAGAATGCGCTCTTTCGTGTTCATCTTTTGGAACATATACTTTGATATTTCAACAACTTGAATCTGAAAGGGACCGAAATCATTTTCATGACCAAGAGAACAAAAGAGACCAACTTAATTCCTCTTTTACATTTCTTTAGGCCGCGAATCCTTGACTCTTTTATTTTCCTCATACGTGACTCTTGCCAAACCAAGCCTACCTATTCACATAATTCTAACCATAAATAGGAGGCATTGACAGGACTCAGAAGCACGAACTTCTCTGAAGTTATTTCTTTCTCATTGCCAATAGCTATGGGTGCAACCAGCATCACACAAGAGCTCACATGCCCGATTGCTCCAGCTCACATGTTCAAGGCCTTGTTCGTCGGGTTGAATTCCCTGATCCCAAAGCTCCTGCCTCAGTTCATAAAGAGCGTGGAGCTCGTGCAAGGCGACGGAGGAGCCGGGAACATCGAGCAAGTTAATAGCGCCGAAGGTACGTACACTCAACAGACACTCATCAAGCCGGGAGTTTCATAATGTAAGTCTTGTTTGGTCACAAATGCAGCTAGTCATTTCAAGAATGTGAAGCACCAGATCGATGAGCTCGACAAGGAGAACTTCGTGTGTAGGTAGACGATAATCGAAGGCGACACATTGGACGGCAAACTCAAGTCGATTGATTACGAGTTCAAGTTTGAGAGGTTGTCACTGATGAAGGTCGGTTTGCAAGATGACGAGCAAGTATACCACCAAGGAGGCACTTCAAGTTGAAGAAGGGGAGATCAGGGCTTCAAATTCTACTAATTCACCCGCCGTTACTTCACCAAGACCATAAATACGAGCAAGGGATAACAGGCTGATCTTCCCCAAGAGTTCACATCGACGGGAAGGTTTGGCACCTCAATGTTGGCTCAAGGAAAAAGCCATGATGTAGCATCACTTACAGTCCAGCTCTTTGTTCATGAACAATTTCTCGAGAGGCATACCACGTGATTTCGGCAAGTACAGCCATTCTTTGGGCAACGTTAGCTTTTCGAACAACAGCTCCACCAGAGAGCTGCCGCCAGATATATGCAGCGGCTTTGCTCTTTGATATCTTGTGGTCGATGGGAAAAACTTCACCGAGCCGCTGCCCAACTGCTTAGGAATTGTCCGGGGCTAACGAGAGTCCGTCTGGACAGCAATCGGTTCACTGCAGATGTCATGAGTGCGTTTGGAGTTTATCTGAATCCGGACTTTATAAGCCTCAGGCCCTCAGCAACAACCGATTTGTCGGGAATCTCTCTGCAGAATGGGGAGAGTGCACGAATGTCACGAATTTGCAGATAGATGGTAACAAAATCCCCAGCCGCATCTCGCCGGAGCTTGGGAAATTGTCTCAATTGTGCGATCTGACTCCATATGGCAATGAATCGACCAGGAAAATTCCCAATGATTTGGTAAGTCTGGGGGCGTTGATTAGGCTGAACTTGAGCTACAACCATTTGGCCAGAGACATTCCCACGTCATTAGGAAACTTATCGAAGCTAGAATATCTTGATTTGTCAAGGAGAAGGCATTGAGCGGTAGCATACCGGAATAGCTAGCGAATTGCAAGAATTTACTGAGCTTGAACTTGAGCAACAACAATCTGTTGGATGTCATATCGCCAGAGCTGGGGAACTTGTTCACGTTACAGAATCTCCTGGACCTGAGCCACAATTCTCTAGCAAGATCAATTCCTTCCAATTTAGCAAAGCTCATTGAATTGGAAAATCTCAAATCTTTTGCGTAACAAATTGTTGGGTACGATCCCAGCTCCTCTCGCCAGCATGAGGAGTTGAAGCTCTATAGACTTATCGTACAACGAGCCAATTGGTGCGGTTTGTAGTGGTCGCCTCTCCCAACAAGCACAGGGAAGTGCTTTAATCGCGAATCCGGGTTTGTGTGGAAATGCGACCAGATTATCTCCTTGTGGGACGAGTGGTAAATCGACCGACCTAGGGAAAAGGTTCTTTTTGGTGTGACCCTGGGAGTCTGCTGTTTACTACTTCTGGTGACTTCAATTGCTGTGATTCTGGCAGTTCGGTGGCGAAACAAGGAATTCGATGAAGAGATCAAGAGTCTTGTGAAGCAAGAGCAATCCAAGTCGATCATATGGGGAAGGGAAGGAAAGTTCACATTCAATGACATCGCCAAGGCTACCAATGACTGCAGGGAAAAGTACTGCATCGGAAAGGGCTGGTTCGGGAGCGTTTACAAGGCCGAACTGGCCAGCGGCCAAATCATCGCCATCAAAAAGCTCAACATACCAGGATCGGGTGATGTCCCCACGGTCAACCACCAGAGTTTCGAGAACCTGCATAATTTCTTTTGCCTCTACATTTCAGTATATGCTTGTTTCAACTATGACCTTTGAAGCAACTTGGTGTTTATAATTAGCTGTCAGCATACAAAAATAGGTGAAGGACCAATTTGCAATGCAAAACAAGAGAAAGAGCAAACAGAAGTTGCTCCCACAATCTGACTTTTTTAGTTTGTATTTGTAGTTTTTAACGCTCGGAAGATTAATAGAAGGGCATTTTTTAGAAGCCAGCCAAAAGCAAGTGTCTAAAAGTGGGAATTTTCGAGATATACACAAGTAATGTGTATCTGCATATCATATCAAATGTTACAAAAATTCTGCCTATTAGGTAGCAACCTAAGCTCAAAATGACAAAATCAATAGCAGAAATGAAAACGAATCAAAAGGGAGAGAAAAAGTTGGAACGAAGAAGTCCTCACCGGATGAAGCAGCCTATCAAGTCCCAATTGCTCTAACGCTTTGAATCAACTTGAACTCAGGTCATTCACATTGCAACAAAACAGAATGACATATACTTCAATCCTACATGCATCTGACCTTGTTCTTGTGAAATTTTGCACGAAAATCTCCACGACAGATGGTGTAGCAACTACACAAGACAGCTTTCTCATCGTCTACCAAGATCAAGCTTTGGATCACTGCAAAATTAGAACCGTGGAATGCCATCGCCGTTCCATCTAAAATGACTGGGGAAGACGAAGATGAATTGTTCAGAGGTTATTATCTTAACTGGAAGACAAACCTTGTCTATACTCTTTCCCTGCGCCTCTACTTCTCAGGACCGTCCCATTAGGTCCGGGTATTAAGTATCGCCTTCTCTTAACTGTTGGAAATTAAGAGATCGCGCCGAAGCATGAATTTGATATCAATGATATTTTTTTGTTTGTATTTGTAAACGTATGTGTATGGTACAGTTGATGTAGGGGAATGGACAAGGATGAATACTTTGAGGAATACAGACAAGATTTATGAGACAAGAATATCGTTTATTTAGTTGGTAGAAATGTGGCGTTACATAATTGCAGGATGGGATGTTCACGTGGGTGGAGTTTATCCGATTCTTCCGCCATGTTATAAAAAATTTTGAATGACAAATATGCTCATACATAATGAGAATGTCGACAATATGACGACGAGTTCATGAAAATCAATCACTGTCGATTTGTTAACATCAACAACACATCTTTGTGAACTAGGACGCCATATAAATGCTTAATTTATTAAAATGTTTAGATTTTAAAATGGGTCCCAACCTATTTTGTGAATCAGATTTAATGAGCATCGAGAAGTCAATAGGTGATTGATTTGGTATTTTTTGTACTTGTAGTGCAAGTTTTCATAGTTGTAACTTTGTAATTTGATTTGGAAGATCTGCTGAAAAAATAGAAAAAAGGAGGCTCTACATTTGAGTAGCATAATTTTTCACGCTACTTGAGAAGAGTACCATTTGCAACATCAATCTATCAATATAGCAAGACTTCTTGAATGTCCGTTCTTTATGAAAAATACTTCTCATGCTACCTTAATTAATTGAAACATTTAATCCCCCAAGATGTTTAAAGTGACAAATAGATCATTATGTGGAATCGACTTGATGGATGATGATATGATGATGGTGAGCACACTTTACTTTCTCAATGTAATTTTTATATATAAATATTTATATAGATCTCCAAGTACCATCCTCACTGCTAAGGTTTGATGGTATTTAGATGAGGTGCAGTGAGGACTAAAATTGGATGGACACATGTTGCAATCTAAAAATGGAGATAACAGATAGATTGGGAGAATTATAAAAAAAAAAAAATCCTAAATCCATTATAATTGTGTCAATTCAGTTCTAAACTTTTTGTGATTGTGTTAATTCAATCTATTTGGCCAATTTTGATCGGTTAGCGTTGATGTGGACACTAGCTATTCGGCCAACACTGATGTGGCAATTTTTAATAATTTTTTTAATATTTTCTTTTTATTTTTTTCTCTTCTTGATTCTTTTGCTTCTTTGATGAGTCTCATCGGCCATGAGCGAGGCCTCAGGGCCGTGCGCGAGGCGGCTTCACCCAGATCTAGGCCAAGCCATGACGAGATTGGGCTCACCTAGATATGGTGCCGATGCTAATGTGAATAATTTTTACAATTTTTTCAAATTTTTTTTTCTTTCTTTTAGTTTCTTTTCTTTCCTTTTTTTTTCTTCCTTTGTCCCTCCATTAGTCTGTGGCCCCAGCAAATCCATCAGCCCTTGCTAGCTAGCGAGGGCATCTGGGCCCTTGCTATCAATCACCAAAGCCATGGACCGGCCAACGGCTGGCGAAGGGGAATAAGAAAAAGAAAAACAAGAAAATATAAGAAAAGAAAATGAAGAAAATGAAAACATGAAAAAAAAAAAGAATTGAGATTTTTTTTTTTAATTTAAAAAATTGTCCACCTCAATACCAGTCATGTGCCATAGGATGGCCAGAGTCTACGTCAATGATTTCCGGTTAAAATTGGTCGAAATGATTATATTGACAATTCGTCAAAACGTTTAAAATTAAATCGACTAATTTTAATAGTTTATAGCTCAATAGACATTCGTACAATGGGATCCTTTTTATTTTTTTGTAATTATCTACGTTCACTGTCGAATAAATAGGTCTAGAATCACTTTAGAGTTATATTCTACGTGTCAATATGAACCAGCTTTGAAATAAAAATCAGAGATCGGAGGAGGAAAATCACGTATCCCGACTTTTCCACAAATCTCCTTGAGTTGCGTAATGCTATTCCTTTTATCTCGTCCCTTGACTAGACTTCTGCGCCCACTGCTCACTAGATTATACCCCGCCACGAATCAAACACCAAAACTCATTTGCATGCACAGAAATTGGGCGCCTAGGAGGGAGAAGTGGGGAAATGAAAGGGGTGTAAATGGAAATGAGTTCGGTGTTTGATTCTATTTTTTTTGTGAGTAGTGAAGAGAATTATTTTGTTCCGGTTTTCTTCACCCAACTCTCGACTCAGAGAGTAAGCGATGAGAATTATTTTCTTTGCACACCAGACAGGTAAGTGACTAAGTGAGTGCTTAGGATTTCGTGACTCGAGAGTGCCGCAAATTGGACCGGTTCAAAGTGAATCGGACATGGCCACTCCAGATGAGTGATTTCATAAACCCACGAGCTTCCACATATTCAAAGTTAACAATTTGATTCCAGGGCGATGAAACGGATGAAATGAGCCATTCATCCATTTAATTTACATGAAATGTGTATCACTTTGAAATTTCGGGAAACTACAATTAATCGTTCTAAAAATTTAAATTATTAGAGGAATGCGATGTTTAATTCAAATACTTTTATACTCATCTTCACTCGTAAACTTGACTTGATCTAAGATTGAAGCATGAGAACATATAATAGATGAAGGAAATAGGACCTCAAAATGTTTGAACTCAGAACCTCTGCTTTAATAACATATGAAATTTGATGGAATTATATCCAACAATTCTAATAAGTTAAGTTATTAGAGAAACACATGGTTTAGCTTACATACATTAACAATCACCTTTGATCTGACATAAAGGAAAGCAACCGTAGAGTGAGTCGCACTCACCAAGGAAAACATATATTATTACTACATATTACAGATAATATGGAATGATCAATTCAAATCAGTGACTTGGAGGATGTAACGCATCCTCACAATTTGCTTTCGCCGAGTCATCGGTCCTCGATTCACCGGCAACATCCACAGGCGGACTAACGAAGGTCTTCTTCTCCCTTCTGTTATCTTTCGCGTCATCGTCATCATAAATGTACGTCTCAACTCTCCACAAATAAATGTAAGCGAGAATAAGCCAGAATGTTAGTCGACGGAGAGGATGACCGAGGATTTCAAAGATGAGAGGCTTCCCTAACAAGTTAGCAAATGAGATAATGAGGAGGAAAACGAGTCCCAAATAAAATATGGTGTTAGCAAGCCACGGGAGTTTGCCAATGGTCAAGGTGACACCAGTTAAGAAAGCGGTGGACATCGCCGGGAGTGCAATTTGTAGTGGTAGCGTTGTGCGCTCGAATGCAGCGACTGCAGCGTCGACATCAACTATCTGCGCCCAGATGAGGTTGACGACCACAGTCATTGAGCAGAACATCGCGATGGTGTTGCAAATCGCGAAAGCCTGGAACATTCTGTTGTCCAGAATCGTAACCATGCCCCGATCATCCTTGGAGGCTGTGTCCGAGCTGTTAAATCCTCCAGGAACTGCAAAACCAGCTGCGAAACTCACTGTGGCCACAAGCGTTGCCACCACCATACGGGAATTGATGTAATCCTTGACGATGTCCCTGCTCGGCATGCTTTTGCGCGAGCGGACTACTGATAACTCTTCATCTCGAGCTTTCGCTCTAAGTAGGAGTAACTCTTGGTTTCCAAGTGGACCTTTTCCCGCGAGCGAGCAAGCCAACGCCAGGCATGCCAATTGCTGAGATCGGAAGCATGTAAAAAGGAAAATAAGAACAAACTTATACCATATTGATAACGGGAATGAACTCTGGAAACGTTTGCTTCTAAAGATGCAGTTTTTGCTCTTTTTGAAGAATTAGCACAAAACTACCAAGTTCATTTTAGACGAAAAATGGAATTTATGTGGGCAATCATTTCATAGGTCGACAAAATGATAATGTTATGAGATTGTGCTACATTTGGAGCGGTCAAATTCGTCACATTGACCCCTGGCCTTTTATGAAAAACAGAATGCAACCTTGACAAACCCTGCCTTTTTATTCAAGACCGTATTCGGAGGCTCAATTAAACGAAATATATAAATTGTTATCTCCGTGTTATGAAAGACACGTTACTTGTTTCTAACTGCAGAGGAATTCCTGATCACAAATTTTAATTACCTCCTATCAAGACTAAATTAGGGACTTGCAGAACATTTATCCGAGAGGAGTCTCGGCTATTCTAGAAATTTGATCAATACTTTTACTATCTAGTTGCCTTAACTAATGCATTAGTCTACGAAATCTCCAGTAAGTTAATAAATAAAATAGTGACTGTTCATGTTACCTACACGCCGAATGTTATACCCCTCTGCCTTGTGTCGTCGTCGAGCAATGTCAACAGCGAGCAAGCATTCGTTGTTGAAAACGCTTGGTAGAATTCCGTCAGTCCGCACAAGATGAATCAAAGCAGCGGGCTGTGAATGCATCGCAGCCAAGTGCAAAGCTGTATTTCCATCATCATCTTTTGCATTTAACAGCGTCCCTAGATCTGGATCGCTGAGTATTTATCTCACTACGGAGACTACCATATTTTGCGGTGATATGAAGAGTGCTTTGCCCTTGCCCATTTGGCAAAAGTGATACTTTCCTTAGCTTCTCGATATGTTCAACATAACCCATCTTGCTTGCAATATGAATGGGGAGATCTCCATTCATGTCTCGTTCTTGGGTCAAATATTCAGTTTCTGGTAGTAAGAATTCGAATACCCAGGTGTGATTCAGGTGAGCTGCTAAATGGAATACATTGCCCCCGTTGGAGTCGGTCATTGCAAATAGCTCCATGTTTTTCTTGAGTATCAGGTCGAATAAATCTGGGATCAGGAGCTCCAAATTAGGATGGTTGGAGCTTGGTTGGTCTCAATATATTTAAACCCATTTTGGAGTAAGGACGTCTTTGACGTGCCGTAATCACTATTAGTATTGATAGTCGACAATAACATATTAGATTGCAATACCAAAACTAGTGACAGGTGCTTAAGATTTCACTATAAAAATCTTACTAAATGACATAGCAATTTATATGGCATTTCCACGACATGAAGTATCTATAGAGTCGGCAGACATAATGCAAGCTAGGGCAAGATCAAGAAACGGAAAATGATCTTTTCATATTATGTCTGTCAAATTCTAGCAAGTATCAAGCAGACTTATTTAATTGTCGAGAACATTGCAATAGCCTCCACAGTGCCGTACCGAAATCCCCCTTAAAATTGTTCCACCCTCTCTAGATTGAATGTCATCTTCTTCGTAAAGGTATACGGCACTTATTCAGCTCAATTAAGAGATTATGTATTTACCCAAACTTGTGAGTGAAATCTAAGTAAAATTTGTGACCAGAATCTATTTCTAAGATAGTAGAGCTTATAAATCACAAATTACAGAAAGGAAAAGGCTCCACCAAAAAAAAATTTTTTTGGCCCCAACTATGAAAATTTGGAGGTGCTAGTAAAGAGGTTCAATAATGTGAGAGAGGTGCTTCAATTGTTTGAGAATATTCCAACGGTGTTTGAGGATTGTGGGTGGCCAAAGACAGGTGAGAGTGATTTAGAGATAACCTCATCCTTGGGGATTGTGCTACTCAATCCCATTATATCTTGTGAACGGACCAAATATATTTTGTGAAATTTTAGTGATTTTGGGAAAGATATTTTTACTCAATAAATCACATTATATGTTCTATCTTGTATGTGCATTGCATGGAGTCATATATATCCTAGCTATAATGACCACATATTTAAGCTGTGATGACACAACACAAAACAAAATGAGTCTCATTTCACCGCCAGAAAAATTACATCCATAATACTAAAAGTTCAGTGAACTTTGCAAATTAATCTAGACTGTTGTAACATCTACATAAATATATAATGATTTTTCTTTAAGAATTGTCTCTAAAAGTGATTTATAGGGCTCTAATTTGTAAGGGATTGATTATTTTCCTCACAAAGAGTGTTTTTCTTCCACTTTCCATTTATTTTGCTTCAAATTAGGATTTATGTTTGCCTCTTATACCATGACTTTTGTTCAACAAAAGAGGCATTAGTTTTATTGAAATTAGTTCTAATGAGTTTCAAAAACTGCAAATGAGCAATTATTGAAAATTCTTACATTTCTATAATACTTCCTATAAAATATACTCTAATAATATTGTTAAGTACATATACAAATTTCATGAGTCATGTAACAACGATAATTGTTGTCGAGCCCCCTATATTTTACATTAATATATAACATGAATTAAGAATTTCGCATTTATTCTATTCAAAAGAAGAATTTTTTTTTATGAAATAGAATAATATTTCACCAATTATTTATAATAAAAAACATACTTCAATTTTACACAAATACAAAAAAAGGTGCTCGCATGACGGATGCCATCATTCTTGAAATTGACGGAGCAATTCAGGCCACAAATTTCAATATGGGTAACCGGTTACATTCTAGATACATTAGTGAAAGAGTGAAAATTGTCCAAAAAGTTCTAAATCTATTGCACTTATACCAATTCAGTCATAAACTTTTTAATTTTGTCAATTCAGTCATAAACTTTTTTACTTCTTGCTAATTGAGTCCATCTGGCCAATTTTGATAGGAATTTGCTGACATGGACACTAGTGGTGTCATGTAGGACGGTCGGCACTAATGTAAACAATTTTTAAAAATATTTTTGATTTTTTTCTGATTTTTTTTTTTTCCTTTCTTCTTCCTTTTGTGCCAGCCACCGACTATGGCTGAGCTAGCTAGCCTTGCATGCCTCAGGTAAGACGTGGCCGAACAAGGGGGGGCTCACCCTCGCCCAAGTGATCTCGCCTAGTTTGGGCGAGGGTTGGTCTTGCCTAACCTAGGTGAGGCCGACCCTTGCCGGGCCTTGGCCTTGCTCGGCCAGGCATCACTTACAGCAAGGTCAACTCACCCGGCCATGGCCGGTAGCTGGCCATCACCAATGGTTGGTAGCCGGCCACTGATAAAAGGAAGAAGAAAGGGGGAAGAAATCAAAGAAAAAAGAAAAAAAAAAAAAAAATATAATTTTTTTTTAAAAATATTAAAATATTAATAAAAATTATCAACGTCAATGAATTCTGATCAAAATTAGCCGAATACACTCAATTGGCAAAAGTGAAAAAAGGTTTAGCACCGAATTGACAAAATTGAATAATTTAGGATTGAATTGGCACAAGTGCAATAGGCTTAGGACTTTTTGGATAATTTTCTCAAGTGAAAGAATATTACTAGATTTAAAGAAATAACCTTACCTTATTTAATTGATATGAACCTTAAAAAAAAAATGCCTATCATGATAACAAAAAAAATAATTAAAGTGCGTATCTACAAAAGCCCATGGCAACGCTCGATTCATTCCACAATGTCATCTACTTTTGCATTCAATGAAGAATAAACTGAACTATTATTACGAGATTTCAATCAGCAGTACTTCATAAAAGGATTTTTATATATTGGACAGTAAGAATAAGAAATATATAGTAAATCCAATTTCAATGGGATCTTTTGTATAGTTTCTAAAGTGCTTATTAGAATTATGAGCTGACAAACTATGAAACAGCCCTTGTACATACATGTTCACTACATGAAACGTGGTTAAATATGGTAGAATTAGGTTTAATTGTATTATCACAAATAAGTTAAGCCATTTATAAATGGATTATGAACGTTATGTGTGCAGGTCGACTTCTATAATTTATTCAACGAGTGCAACATAAGTTTAGACATATACATTTATTGGGTATGCTAATTTATTATTTGCATCACACAATACATTGTTACGCATTTTCACTTTATGTCTATTTGAAATTGTTTTGCATGTTCAGTTCAAATAGAGAGCCTCAAACATGTTACGTCGTGCAATGTAAATAATAACATGTGCTCAGATTAATAAATTGGGACAAGATAAAAATAAAGTTACTGCATCTAGGGTTGGAATTATACTTGATAGGGAAAATTGTCCAAAAAGTCTTAAATCTATTGTATGATGATTAATTCAGTCTTAAATTCAGTTGTGTGAATTTAGTCATAACAATTTTAATAACTTGCCAATTTAGTCATAAATCTTTTAACGATTTGTCATTTTAGTTATTCTAGCCAATTTTGTTGGAAATCATAGGCATGGTGGTCTAGTAGTATTGACTGTCCTACATGGCACGGCCAACGCTAATGCAGATAATTTTTGCAATTTTTTTATTTTTCTAATTTTTTTTCCTTTTCCTTTTCCTTTCCTTTGTCTTTTTTTTTTTTGTCCCAGATCTTTTTTCCTTTTCTTTTTCTAATTTCTTATATTTTTTTTTTCCTTTTTCTCTTCTCTAACCATCAATAGTTGACGCCTAATGGAGGTCGAGCAAGGGTAAGGGTTGCTCTACGCAAGGGTCAGAGGGCGGTCCTCGCCTGAGGCTGGTAGAGGGAAAAATGATAAAAAAAAGAAAAGGAAAAAATGCAAAAAATTAAAAAATATATGGTAAAAAAGCCACATAAGTGATCAACATTGTGTAAGATGGCTAGCTTTGACTAGACCGCTATGTTAGTGATTTCCAGCAGAAATTGATTAGAAGGACTAAGTTGGTAAATCTTTAAAAAGTTTAGGACTAAAATAGAGGTTAAATTGACACAATTGACACGTTTATAACTAAATTGACAGCCGTACGATAAGTTTAGAACTTTTTGGACAATTCTCTCTATTTGATGACTGTAACACCCGAATGCCATCTACCAATCTGATGATCAATGAACATTAGCTGCGCTTTTCAAGTAGTAAACTTGGGATACATGGCGTTAGCAGCCAAAAAATTTCACATGATTAATTATCGCACGTTTGATGAATTTTATCTCAATATTTTTAATGGTCAAGGTAATTTAGGCTAGACTACCGTATCGGCTTTTTCAGCAAAGATTATGATAACTATATTCATTTAAAAAAAAAATAAAAAATTTCTTTCTTTATTTAGATCCACTTTTGTTAATTTCTTAAAAACCTATTGACTGTTGGTCACAAACAAATTAACGGTTTACGATGTTCCATCAATTTGCTGAGAGTGACGGAACCTTCACCTCCTCTTTTTCCAATGAAAAAATCACGCCTGCACAACCTACAGGTTTGCTACCAGTTTATAATTCATGCCCTAAACTTTCATTTGTTCATTTTGGTTCATGGCTCTTAGTCTCTTCAAAAATGGTGTCATTGTTAGATTCCACATTTTCATGGTCATCAATCTTAAATATTTGCACTTTATAGCTTTTCTAATCAAAGATCGACAACACATGAGTTTCTAGTGAAATTGTTGTATTTGTAATATTTAAGATCTATTATGCTCTAATGTGAATGATTTGTTTATTATGCGGCTAAACCGATGGGTATCCAACTACTTTAACAAGCAGGGTAGGGAATTTTAAGTAAAAACCGGTAATGGTTCGTAAGAGCAAAAAGTTATTGCACAGATTTGAGACGAGTCAGTCCAGAAATAGATAAATATATTTCCCTATAAGCAGATTTAGGTACGTACTGCGTCGTAATTGTATAATGGCACCATGAATGGGTGGCAAGCCTTCTATTTTTTATGGTTCCAACGCGAGTGAAAATAAAGCCTCATGTACAGCGGAGTCGTCAATCTTGATGGCTAGATACAGGGGAGATTTCTCAGCCGCGTTCTTCCAGTACACGGGCTCCAAATCTTCGCTCAACAAATAGCGCACCAAGTTGGCGTGACCTTCGCGCACGGCTATGTGCAAAGCGGTGTTTCCCCATTTGTTCTTCATCCTCAAGAGGAGGTTCTTGTCCTCGACGTTGGGGAGGTCTCTTGCCCGGCGAATCAACATATCTGCAGCTCCAGTAGATCCCCCCACCAAGCGACCCAGTGGAGTGGGGTATTTCCCGAATCATCTTGGGCGGTTATGAGGTGGTCACCAACATAATCAACCAGAAGCCTTAGGATGTCGTCCTTCTCGTTTGCTGCTGCCATGTGGAGCAGTGATTCGTTCCAATCCAATCGGGAATTTAAAACGGCAGACCAATCGGTGTCCCGCAACAATTGATCATTTAAATCATTGATCATGGAAAGTAACTCGTCAACCTTGCCACCTCTAACCACTGGGGGTTCGCCCCAGTGGCCACCCTTTCAACATGGAAGGGGGAGGTGAGGGGTTCAAATCCCCACCTTCTCAGGGGGATGGGGTGGGGATGCGTAAGTTTCAAGAGTGGGTTTCGACTCCCACGCCCTGCAAGAGGCATGGCAAAAGTCTGAGTGCGAGTGTAGAATAGAAATAGAGTAGGACTGACAAAAAAAAAAAACCTTGCCGCCTCTGATGACACGCGCCAGTTTCTTAGCATATACGTAAGCTTTTGCTGGATCTTGTTCCCCCCCGGAAGCCGCCAATGCATTATTCACTCTCTCCCGTCGACCTCTCCAGATTTCTTCTTCAGAATCCATTTCATCCTCTGCGATCGAGTTGTTCATTCCACCATCCTCCACTTCCATAATCACCTCTTCGGCCATTGAGCCCAAGCTGTGCAAGTAATCTAGTTGTTGAAAAGGAAGATGGGTTGTGAAAGAGACGTTATATCAATTAAGTATTGAATAATGCATCCATCTAATTATCTAAACTTCTATAATAGCTAATAGTGCTCCTTCGTAATTTCATATGGCATCAAAACTAGAAAATTTCGAGTTTTTGTAAAAGACAAATACAAGTTACATCTTGATGAGATAATTTAAAGCTGAAACACTCACTAACACAGCACAAAAAAGAGAAGGAGACAGATATCCTTTTTGTTTATTTCACCTTTTTTTCACCTTATCGAAAACAATTACAAGACTCGAATTTTATATGCTTCACACGTAACTCTTAAACTAAATGACTCATAAATATAGCTAATGTTCTGAGGTGATAAAATCCTAAGAACTTACAAAACATTGATTACACTTAGAAAAATGAACAGTCATGAGATAAAAATACGAACAGACTTCTCAAAAACAACGCTACAATAAAAAATCTAATTAACTCGAGCATCAGACAGTCATCTGTATCAATTCACCAAACAAAATCATCGGTATCAAATTCTGGAATATCGGCATTGACAACCATTAACATCAGCAACTTGTAGTCGATTGAGGACATTTATTAATTTGGTTTAATTTCTAACACATCTCATATGCAAGTCCCGGCCTCCTAACACCCACTTTTATCTCCTAAAAAAAACAAATTGAAGCCCGTAGATAAACTTAAGTGAATAACTAAATCTGGTCTCTAAAAGAACGTTGCATTGGCTTATCAATCGTCGCACGTTTTGCCTTCACAGGCTGTGCTGGTTTTCACCACCCAATCTGGCCTCGACGACTCTGTAATCTTGCCAATTAGTAGATCAACTGCTGTCCTTGAATTGGTTTCTAGGATGATTCTTCAGATTTTGATAACTCGCCAATCAAATTTGTGATGGAAGAAAACCACGATCCTTTTTTGCAGTGGCGGTGCTAAAAGATTTTCTCCGTGGTCGCGACAAGAGAAGGAAAATTATTTTTTAACACTGAGAAATTTCATTCACGGTCCTAAAGTTTGATATTTGCTGCAGTTATGCTATTGATCTCTTGAAATTAGATTTTGCACTGCCAACCTAATGTTATGTGGTCGGTCCACTACTACTATTTGTGTCAATTATTGACTGAAACTTTTTACGTGTAATCGATTTAATTTACAACATCGTTAAAGTCACATGATTGACAAGCAAAAATGTCATGTAAGAATATTGTTGGAGCTTAGATCATGTGCAATAATAGTAACATAGATTCAAATAAATGTAAGAAACTAAATTTGAACATGATAAAACTGAATCATGACGTAATTATGTAATAAACATCGATAGTCCAAAAGCGATCCAAAAATGTTGTCAAATTTTGCAATGAAAATGCTTGTTAGCAACCGTAGTCAATGATATAAAAGTTCATGGATAGAATTCTAAATTTATTTTATCTCTATTTGCACATGTAATGTTCTAGCTGGATGAACTCTTTTTAGCCATAACTTTCATTAATGGATCACACAAATATTAACATCACTCGTATTTGATTTTGATTGAATTTGCATATTGATAATGTCCATAATCTATGACCTGTTAATTGAAAGTATGATTGGAGGAAAATATTACCAGTAGACAAAACTGACCCATTGAAACTTAAAATATAAAACAAGTGCACCATGTAATAGCCCACAGCATACGGGGCTTTGACAAGGAGGTCTATATGTCAAACCCATGGTATTTCGATATATAATCAGGCATCAACCCAAGTCTCTTTTACATTTCTACTCAATTGTTGTCACAGTTTCAGTAATTCAAACTCCAATTAGTCAGATTTCTGTGTTTCGAGTATTCAACGGAATCAAATTCTTCAGAATAATATAGTCAGTTGTGTACTAAAGCTCATAACATGTCGATCAGCAAAAAGGGAAAAGATAAAATTTCTTAGCTAAGTCAATGGCCCTTATTGAGATATAAGGACGTGTCATCCTTAATGTAAGGATTTGAAAATAAGTGTAATTGCAACATTGTTAAGCAATCGTTAAGTCTTTCTTTACTAATTGTGTTTCAGTTGAATACGAGCACAATTTTTAGAGTCACACTGTCTTAAAAATTGGCCAAGTATTCGACTGCCTAAATTTTGGATTTCTAATAAAGATTTAACCCTAAACAATGAGTTGTGCTAATTAACGGGGGTGGCTTCCATTTCGAGGAGCTCCGAACTAGGTCAAACTACAAGAAGGGAGACTCTTTCATATGATTCTTTTATTTACTTATTTAATTATGGCAGCCACAGCACGACATGAATCAATGAAAAGGATTTGTTAGCATCGATTTGCAATTCGCTCATATTCTGAATAAACCTCTTGATAACAATACATTTCTAGCTTGATGGATGAAATCGGTGTTTGTGATCCTTTTGGTTAATGTTCACTTTCCTTTATATTAATTTTTCCGGAATATGCTTTGTAGAACACTCTTGTATATAAATAAATGGATGCTTTTGCTTATATGGTTTTCATCCCTGGGCATCTGATGTTATTGCTTTTTTAGGAAACAAGAAGGGGGAGAAGCACATACTCAGGGGGATTATCGCACTATGTGTACATATTAAGGGGAGTTTATTATGTTTTGCGGACATATTTGTATGATCTATTAAAATGTTGCAAGTAGAAGCATGCATGAATCATCTCTGGTTTTACAGTTAAATGCTTCTGCAGAATATGCATGCTTATGTGCATAACTCACTCTTATTAAATGAATGGTATAGGTTTGTCATCGTCAAAAAAGGAGAAACTGCTTGGAAAATATACTAAAAGGATTATGATAATGTCAAAATTTAACCCAAGGATTTAAAGAATTCATTTAAGTGCGCAAATGTTCATGTTTAAACCATGCAGAAGCTTGGTTCGGATTTTACAAGTACATAAGTAAAATTTTACTATGTTAGCAAAGCTGCTGGAGGAAAGGTGTAGAACCAAACTAGGTTATGCAAAGCAGTCAGATTTTTTTAGCGGACGCTCTCCATGGATAGATTTAATGACTATTGGAGTTCCTAAATCAGAAACCCAAGTCATAGCAATAAAATGTGACATCCCAAGATTAGTTATGCGAAAAAAAAGGAACTAATTCGCTCAGAAGGTTGGTGAAACAATATGATTAAAACCTGCATTAATAGAAGATCAGATTGATGGCCTAGATTGTAACAATGTTTTATACATGTGTTTTTAAGGAATTTTGCTGAGATTTTTCTTTTTAATTGAAGATTAGATAGATATAACTACTACAAGAGAATTTAAGTATTATTGGGAAACTTTTAAGTTCGTGTCTTTTGTAAACTTGTAATACCCATTTTAGTGTTGTTTCTAATTATTAGCAAGAGGGACAAACCCATTCGTAAACATATGAAAAGGGTGGTTTTACATACTTAGAGTGAACACTATTTGTCTAGGCAAGAGATCAGATGTATAATGGACTCTTTGTAAGCAGTCGGAGGTGTGGTTTATAATTTAGAAAAGGACCTTTGTATTGTGTGAACAAGGTGTGAGAACGGCTATTGGAGGGTCCAAAAGTTACTCAGTGTACAACGGGATTGCTGTAGAAGGAAGTCAAGTTCTCTGTGGCGGCAAGTTCTACACTTGTAACAAGTAATTGTCTAATCAATCCTAGACTTATTGTATGGATATTCGGTCATCAACTAGACTTTCATGTGAAATTTCATTGTAGTTTTTTCGCCAATTTTAGCTGAAAATTGTGGGCATAGTGTTATGCTACACAGGACGGCCAATGATGATGTCACGTCAGAAATTTCCGGCAAAAAATGACTGAAATGAATATATTGAAATTTTACATAAATATTTAAGATTAAATTGGCAAAATTGAAAAGTTTAAGACCGATTGAGTAATTTTCTAAACAAGATGGTATTTGTACTCTTGGCATAGCTAGTAGAGTTCAGTCTATTTGGGCTATTAGAGCTAGAAAGAGGAGTATGTATACCCGAATCGAACTTTCATAATTCTCATTTTGCAATTTTTCTTTCTCTAAACTTTTTAGTTTGTCCTGTTTAAATTGCTAGTATACTTGGTAGTAGAAGCACAATTTTTATAGGGGTAGGTTTTACAAAATTAATTTTTAATATCTTGAAAAATCAATTCACCCCCTCCGGCGGATCCTGGATATCAAAAAAATAAAAATAAAAATTCACCCCACTGTTACGGGGGTAACAAATTTCCTTAGAATTGGACTAACGGAGAACACATGATCTTGGTCAAAAAAGTAATAATAATTATGATCACGACAATTCGACACCCAAAAAGTCATAATTACGCCATTTACAAGAAGACCTCTTGTTTAGTGAAGAGGCCATCCAGACGCAAATTGTTAAAAAGGCAATTAACTCTCATACGTCACAGGGACGACTTTACTACTCCATTTTAAAACAATCGGATATTTTTCATGCGGATAAATTCCTGAAAGAATTGGTATTTTTTGAAAAGTTATTGATACAAAAAAAAGTATTACCTGATGTCCTTATGACTTATTTATAACTTAATAGCACTTTTGTGAAAAACCAACTTTTTCTTGATAGTCTGCAAATTCTCACTTTAATTGACTTAGAATTTTCGCTGTGAACATGTAAGGTTTTCTCTTTTGGGTGGGCTGCAAATTCAAATTATGCTCACAACAAACTAAAGATGACCAGATTTCTCAGGGCAATCTAGAAGCTGGGGTGAGGCAGAATTAGCAGTAACCAAATGCAGATGAAAGTTAGCTAATCCAAAGAATTAAACATTCTTATATCAAGCTAAATGCAATTGCAAAAAGCCATGTGATATTTGAATGTGCATGCATAGTTCAGAGAGCAACAAAACAATGATGTTCGAGTATCCTTAAAAGAGTCCGATCCCATAAGACAGGAAAACAATCGCCAAAACCCAGATCTAACAGAACATGGTAGCACATGAAGCATATCATAGGACAGAAGCCATGAGTCAAGAGATCAAAGCAACAAAACCTGAAGAGTAAAGAAAGGTTGGACTTGAGAAGAAAAATATGGTGTTGGGAGCGGAGAACGATGCTAACGCTGATGCTCTGGAATGGAAAGTCCGATAGATGAAGGACTTTGAGTGAGTATACCTATTTCGCCGACACTGATTAGAGTGAGGTCAACAAAGATGGGTTGCTCCTTATCATCAAACCGAAGGACAAAGCTACTTTAGGTGCATAATTCCTGGTAAAACTCAATTATATTTTTTGGCCTTTTGTACAGTTGGCGAAGAAAGAGCAGCTGCAGCAGAGAGAGAGAATAAAGCTACTTTAGGTTAGGTGCATAATTGCTGGTGAAACTCAATTATATTTTTTGGCCTTTTGTACAGCTGGCGAAGAAAGAGCATCTGCAGCAGAGAGAGAGAAGGAGAGAGGGAGAACAGGGTTAACAAAAATGCCGGTTGGATGCGCCTTTTTAGCGAAAATTTATCGCTGAAAAGTATTTTCAAAAAAATTTAATTCCAGAGAAAGTAAATAATTTTCTGGTGCTCGTTCGTGCCAAAACATGTTGGAGAAAAATTAATTTTATGGTGTTTGATAGCACGTGAATCCACTAATATGCGTTACTAAAGTCTAATTTAGGCTAATTTAATCTATAAGAATTAGCAAAAAATTAGGAAAAATGATTTCTTACCATAAAAAGAAGTTTTTTTTTTTCCAAATATCAATTTATTATTTTCAATCCACAGAAAACACTTTCGGTAGATTGAATAATTTTCTATCATCTAAATATTGAAATATGGAAAACTTTTCCGTAAACAGTTTTCCATCAACTAAATGGGCATTTGGTCTATCTTTAAAAATTGTGATTGTTTGTTTCTTGAAAAACATAAGGCCAAAAAGTTTGCTTGACAGCTAATTGTACGATGTCGGAAAGATTTTTCCACGTAATAAGTCAATACCCTCCATCACAAACATTAATCTTCCCAAATTGTTAACTTAGATGCTGTCTTTTTTGTCGACCCTTGTCATATATCAATCAACTAAGGAGGATGTCATGTCCTGATTTTTTAAGGGCAACGTCAACAAATAATATGGGATCAAAGAGGTGAATTAATGAAAATATGATAGTATAATTACACTTTATTTGCACATAATGTATGTAGCCGATACAAAGACGTTATTATATAAGATCAATCTCATGGGACACCAATTCCATAGTATTTTTTTTATTTTTATTTTTGATGACTGAGGATCTGCCGAGCCCTTGCCGGGGGCGGCCCCTAGTACTTGCTCGGTGGCGCATTCGGACCCATCAGTACCTCAGGGGAGATTAGCATAGAATCCTAACACTATGACCCTCTACTTACAATGCATTAGCAAACGTGGGTTTCGAACTTTCGACCTTAGCGATGAGGGACGGACTCTCAACCAACGTAGTTGCCCGCGGTTGGATCCTGATTCCATGGTATTTGCTTCCGATTCATGCGATAAGTGTTGATTTCTCTTTCTGGGGATCAAATCGAATGTTAATGACTTCATGTCAGCGAGGAAGATGGGATTAATGGGTGACGGAAAGTGGAGATTGAAGAAAAGGAGAGAGAGATTTGAGAGGCCGAGACACAGACTAGGGTCTGCGTGCACGTGAGAGCAGACCTGGCACGTGCGTGAGTGGCCAAAACCTTTTGTAGCTTCTATTATTAGCCACAAAATTGCTTCTCCTAAAGTTTGAGCTCTCTCTATCTCCCAATTAGCTCTCGACCAAGCTTTTTCACCACTTCAATCCAAAAATCATCGTGATCAATCCGCTTTTGGCCCAGGCGCTTTATTTGACGACAATTTTGCGATTGTCTTGTTAACATATGCTCTAAAAGAATTTCAATTGGGAACAATTCATTCATCAAATGCAACTCCAGCAAGGTGGTTAACTTTACAGAGATCCTTGTTTTACCCGTTCCGACCTGTAATACTCCTGATGACCCTTCCAAAACCTGACTTATTGAACCTTTGCTAAGTAAACTTTAGGGTGTCAAGTATCAAGGGCTGTCACGACCAATTTTTTTCGGGTGTGAACCACCTATGATTTGGCTAATGGATTACTAAGTCTAGACTTAGCTCGGGCTCTCCCAAGCCCATACCAATTCACGACTTAGGTTCAAGTTCTTAACATGCACATGATTTTCAATTAGGAGTCGCTACTAATCTATTTTTGGTGGGTCAATTAGAAACCCAAGTAAAGCAACGGGAGGTTTACTTTACTTCTACGAACTAGAGACTATGGGAACGGGGACTTGGTTACATTAGATTTCTCTAATGCCCTTTCAGTACCATTCTTTATTTTTTAAAAATGTTTTCAAATGCAGCTTGGATTGATTTTAAATCTATTTCCCTAACATGTGAGGTGATTATGCGAGTGCGGAAATCACCAAGTTAACACTCAGATAAACAATGAATAAATTGCAAAAACTTACCTTAAAGTAACGAAAGCATCTGCAATGTTAAATTAAAATCCACATTAACAACCCTAGATGTGGTTTCTAATTAACACGCAATTTTTGTTTTTTTTTTCACTTAATTAATGAAAATCATGTAATATGCAATGCAACATTAACTAAATGATCTAATTCTAATAACACGTAATTTCTAATTAAATGGGCCTAGTAAAAATACTAAATGACATGCATCTCAATGAATCTAACCCTATTGACGTGCATATGACATTTTTTTTTCTTTAAAAGAATGCAATCTATCCTAGAGATTGAAACTAATTTATCCTAAGACATTTTTTGTATTTTTTATGAAATTCAAAATTAGAAAAATGTGAAAATTATCTAATTAGATTAAGATCCTATTCAATTTGTATTAGGAATTAGGTTGAGCTAAATCCTAATTTAAACTAAAATATTATCTTAACCCAAATTATCCTAAAATGCAATCTATTTTAGAAAATGCCTAAACTTATAATAAATTAAGAAAAATATTATCTAGAATTCAACTAAGTACAATTTTACCATAATATGCAATGACGTATAAAGAATACCCCTAATGTCATATGCATGGTGATTTTTTTTGTGTTTTTGGTTTTTTATAAAATTCGAAATTAAAATTGTCAAATGATTAAACATGCAATTTAAATTAATGAATCTAACATCCTAAATTCATGTTTTTGTTTTTTTTTTTTCGAAAATTCAGAACAAATAAAATGCTTAGTTTAAATATGCAAATTACCCTAAAGCATGCAATATTCTAATATGAACATAATCTAGCTCAAACATAAAGCAATCAAGATGAGACAAGCACCAAATCATTCAAAATCGCCAAAGATATCATATATCGTTCAGATCAAGGGATAAACTTTCGCTAGTAAAATCGATAAATTGAACTTAAGCCTTAAAAATCAAAATATCAATTTTATTCTCACTTGATTAATTATTTCATCTAAAGCCTTATAGATGAAATAAAAAAAATCGGTATGCGGTTGCGAATTAGGCAATAAACTCTAACTGGAAATACACCTATCATTCGAATATGCATGTAAAATATTGAAAAGCATGTTTTAGGCAATAATATATCCAAATCAAATTTAGATAAGATAGTTACCTAATTTCACGAATGATATTACCAAATTTGAATGAAGATCACGGATTGCAGCCACGGACTAAGAAATCCCACAATGGATTTGGTTTGCTAGACGCCGACACCGAGCCGCTTCACGGGAAACGCCAAAAAATCTGCAAGAAAATTCGTCTTCGCAATTGGAACAAGCACTACCAGATCTATTAGTGGCGTTGGATCTGCGCGGTGACGAACGGCGATGGCCGTCGCTGTCGGGCTTCGGGGGCGATGGAGGGGCAGCAGGTGCCGGGTTCACGTCTCACGACAAGACAGTGATAACCAACGTTGAGGGCTACCTGTGGCAAGGTCCAAAGTAGTGGGACTCCATTGTTGCTCAATTTGGATTGCGCGATGACTTGGTTTGGTTCAAGAGCTGCAAAAGAAAAGAGAATAATTTTTCTTTCCTTTTTTTATTGCTCTTGTGAGTCCTTCTTTTTCTTCTTATCTTTCATGAACATTGCTGGAAGGTTGGCAATAAGCTAGGACCACCGAAAATAGCGTCAGTTGCTATTTGTTCACTGATCATTCATTGGGAAGCTTTGACTGGAACTTTGGAGATTCGCATGGTTCTGGACAGCGACAACAAGGCTAAAGACCAGCGCCCAAGACTTATCGGAAGCTGGTTATGACGGTCTCCGGGGCTGAGAAGCTGGTTCTCGCCGAAACGCTGGTTGATGAGTGTGAAGTGCAGCGCTAAAACTCACGTTCTCGGTTTTTAAAAAAAGGCAGCAGATCGGCAAAGGGTGGAGCGCCTCGACTGGGGATAGCAACTTCACATCATCATGCAAGGAGGAGCGGCGGTCGACCAACAGGGAGGGGCATTGACAAGAGGATTTTGGCTAAGAAGGAGCTTCGGAAGAGAGACCACTCCCCCCTCATACGTGTTTCGCCATTCTCCCTCTCCAAGATCTCTCTTCTCTCGTGTGTTCTCTCTATGTATATTCTATATTATGTGCTCCAAAAAAATCGCTCCCCCCATCGTCGAGAATGTGAGTTCTCCCCTCCTTTTTTGTCCTCCTCCCTTGGCTTTTATACTCGCTTTTTCCACCGATTCCCTTTTGATTGACCATGCGAGTAGCTTATTCTGCTATATTGATTTCCTTTTTTCAAGCAAATTTCTTCATTGATTAACTAAATCCCAATCTTCTTTTGATTTCTCAATATACGCTTTCGATGTGCCCAAGATTATATGCCAGATTCCTTTTAATCAGTCGGCTATTGGTCTATCCAAATCTTGCATAAATTAACCTCCTAATTGAGCACTTTCCAATGAAAATTTCAGTTCTTATAATGTCCACGGGCTTTGCCCAAGAATTTTCATTATTGCAGGTTTAGTCCAATTTCATTAAGTTCGAAGTCATCCACTTAAGTCCATCCGTTGCTGGTCCCATGCAAATGCAATAAAAATAAAAATGCTCCTAAAATTGTATGCTATGCATTTTAATATTATATTTTTGTTTAGGGGTTAAAAATTAATCCCTAATTTTTTAATGCGATAAATGACTAAACAGGTTGCCAAAATTTAGGTGTTAACAAGGGTTATCAGACATTTGGCCTTTAAAGGGATTTTTATCAAGGAATAGTGAACGACCAAAAATGTGTCTGTTTGAGTTGACATTGTATGTTGGTTTGATCTATTAGACCAAAACCACATGTGCACATGTGAAATATCTTAATAACATTAGATCTGAATTCATCGATTGCACAATAATTTATATTTATCAAAAGAGCGAATGAGATTGTACGGTCTTGTACATCATAACATATTAGACAAATTCCCTGTTGCTTATGGGGCACATGGGTGGTGTATCTCTCTCTTGGACTGGTTAAATTAAGTAAATCATGTGTTAGAGGAAAAATCTTTCATCCAAGGGAAACCATTAAAACAATGTTTGAACAATTTGGTAGATCTATACCCTACAAAATGATTTTCATTGTTCTAAACATGCACTCTCATCTAATGATCATCCCGATGTATTGTATAGTTTTTATAGACTCTACCAGGCCAAAAAAAATTCTGCTCCTCGCAATTTTATACCATCATCATCATCATCATCATCATCATCATCATCATTAAGAGAGTAGATCGTCTCTTTGAATTATGATCTATATATAATCTCTCTCTCTCTCATTGATCATTTAAATAGCTACCCATGTAGAAATGTAGGAAGATCCTAACTAGGATTAATTTATGTAGTTACTCCTTTATGCTTTCATAGTCGGCAATTCACAAGTGATTTGATATCAGTCCAAATGTTAGTGTGCTTTCAATTTATGTGGGATTTAAAAACAAATCACACATACTTCTTGGTTGTGGCTACGACACTAATGGACTCTTTTAGATCGTGCACTTTCGATGCACATGTACAGATTTTACCAAATAAGATTCCAAGTAAATTAAAAAAATAAATAAAGTTGATGTCCAAAGCTAGAGGAGCAAGGGAAAAAGAGCTATTTTAGACTATCACTAGGTTGATTATTAATCCAAGCCCTATTCATTAGTAAAAGGAGATGCTATAGGCTGATGTCCATGTCAATAAATAATCACAACACTCGGTTTCGAATTTATTTTACTAAAATTTGGCTTTTCGCCTTTATTTATTATTTGTCACGCCGTAGCATCAACTGGCATGTTATTCTTGTGTGACTATTGATAATAATCTATCATAGGTTTTTGAAACTCATACTCCCATTTAAGGTAGAGATCTGATCTATTTAAAATGATATATTCCAATAAATTTGGAGAAGGAACACGTCACCGACAACAACGGTGATATTATTAAAAAAGAAAAAAGAAAAAAGAAAAAAAAAGGAACATAGGATCCTTCCTTGAAAGAACTTGTCCTAATAAGAGGTAATTGGAGATGCGGGGAAATTTGTCCCATCAAAAGAGCCATACTGCATTAAACGTGTCACTACGTATAACATATAGACAAATTTCGATTCATTCATATATGTAACATCAAAGGATGACTTCAACGTGGGATGTGTGGTGGAGAAATAAGGCCCACAATAATTCAATTAAAGCTAGGGCACGTGATGTTCGTTGAATTTTTTACTTTTGTAAACAATTTCAGTCACATGATGGGATAAAAGTGCAATTGCACTTGTCTCTTCTTTAATTCTTTTCTTTTTTATTTTTACTCTTGCAGTTTGAGATTTATATTTATTGATACTTAAATTTTAACTAAGCATCTAAAATTAAAATTATATAAAAAATTTGGAATCAATTTGACTCTAATAGAAACGATTTTCACATCATATAAGCATTAATATTATTTGCATTTTATGTTTTATTTTCGTTTTATTTCTCTTATTTAACCCTATTTAATATTATTTATAAAAAAAAGGGCCCACGGCGGCTGGGCCTTCGCCTTAGCCCCCCCTCTTTTTTCCTTTCTTCCTCGAGTGGGCCCGGGCCCACTCGCTTGTGCTTCTCACCCGGCCCGGCCCCTCCTTCCTCCTTCCTGCTTCTTCCTCACACCAGCGAGGACGACCGCAGCAGAAGGAGCAGAGCAGGTGCAAAGCAGAGCAGGCGGCGGTGGAGGCGACGGGTGATGTGATGCTGGTTCAGCCAAAGGGGGCCGGTCGGCGCGCGAAGGACCGGCGGCCGAAGCGCCTCCGCCGATCGGCCTTGTCAGAAGGCCAGAGGTCGGTGAGGAGGGAGAAATCGGAGGGGGTCAAGTACGAGGCGAGAGGGATTCGGATCCGAGGAGAGAGGTTGCGAAAGAGAGACCGTGAGTTGAGAGAGAGAGAACGCGACTGAGAGAGCCGTTGTTGGCCTCCACTTCCGAACCAAAACTGATGATCCGCCGCCGCTCCTTGTCCACTTCGAGGCCATGGTAGGTCCCCCCGTTCGGGCCGTCTTGGTTTTTCCCGATTCGGGGTCGGCTTCCCGAGGATCCCGGCTAGGAGACGAGCGAGGCGGACGGACGTAGCCCGATCTATCGAGCTCGTCCGCCGTCCGACGCCGCGAGCTCGGTAGGGACTCTCGGCCAACCACGCTTTTTGTGCCCATGCCCTGTTTCGGGCTCGCCGGACTGGGCTGCTGCTTTCCGGTTCATGCGGGTTTCCGGCCTTATTTGTGGCTGGATCTTATGGCTACATGGCTCCTGGTAAGTTAGATGATTGAATCTAATCGAACATTTCGCGGGTACAAATGGTCTCGGATCGATAATTTGCATTCAAATAATTGTAACGAAACTTTTAGGATTCTGCTAGTATAGGTTTTGAAAAGTGGTTTGTGTTGTCGTTCAAATTTTGAATTTGGGTACAACTTGACATTATGATCATGACTTTGATTCTTTCTTCTTCTTGAAAAATAAAATTAGTAGTAACTCTGTGGTTGACGGACAAATCGAATTTTGATTAATTCAATAATTCTAACAATACTTTTAGGAAGAGTAAGTATAGATTAGGAAAAATGGTTTGTTTTAAAAGTATCATAGAAATTTTGAATTTGTGGACAACTTGACGATGTGAGCAAAATCCTGACTAGTTCTTTCAAGAAACAGAGTCAGCAGTAAAAGTAGTGACACTAGAGAATGGTGGGAAGCATCCATTGAATGTTCTTTCTTCCCTACAAATGACACAAACGTCGACATTATTGAAAGACTCGAATGTGCTACTGAAGGATGTGCTCGACCCACGGCTTCCTCCTCCGACCAGCCAACTAGCCGAGGAAGTGGATGTGCATGGGGACGAGTCTCGATTCGCAACCTACCATGCATTTCGTCAAGCAAGAATTATCCGCACGCACTCAAGCTTGCTTGTCTAAGCCATTGGGTTCTATTAGAATATCTTAATAATAATTTAGTGACTCCCTCAAGGTTGTCTGCATTCAAAGATCTCTCGCATGCTAACAAGTATCATTTGGGCTTGAGATCCATGCCTTTTGTCCTCTTTCTTTATTATATGATTTAGACCAATGTGATGTTGAGTTAGATTACTAAACGAGGCGATTGAGAATCATTTAGAGGGCATTTTCAACATAATCTCACAGATCTCTTGCCGTGGGACTTGGAACTCTTAGGTGAAGACGATTCCATCCCACCTGCAAGAATGTTCAAGGCCGTTGTTCTTGACGATGATCTCATCCACAAGCTCCTCCCACAAGCCTTTAAGGATTTTGTCATCCCTGAAGGTGATGGGGGTCCCGGCGCCATCTTTGGCGAAGGCCAGTGCTTGCGCTGTCTTCTATTTTCATTTATTTTTGATTGCGTCGCATTAACATGTGATGTCAAAGAGGACATTTGCCGACATTCCTTGATAAGGCTAACGTGGGAGCTGACTGCAGTTGTCTGTGTCTCGCAGCTAGACAGTTCAACTCGGTGGAGCACCAGTCGAGAAGCTGGACAAGGAAAGCTCGCGCATGCGTACGCCATCGTCCAGGGCAACGCGCTAGAGAAGATCCCGAACGAGATCAAGTTTGAGGCGGGTCCAGACAGAGAGGGTGTATGGCCAAGAGCATGAGCAAGTACTTCGCCATGGACCGGATCGAGAACAAGGCCAGCAAAGAGAAGGCCATGGGAATTTTGAAAGCCATTGAAGCCCATCTCTTGCAAAAACGCTGATGCTTACGATTGAGTTGTTGTTACGTGTTGGCTGGATCTTTCTATCTCCCACCATAATTTATGTCTTCATTCGTGTCTCTTTCAAGAAAAATAACAATCGAAACTGAACCTTAACTATGTTTTGAAGCGGTAGATATGCTGCATGCTGTCATCAAAGACGCTTGTCAAACGTCTTCTAAAGATCTCGGCATTCTTTTCCAGAGTTGAAACTGCCGCGAGATTATAGATATGAATGCGCCGCTTTGATCATCTGTCTTTGAGGCCAGATCAGAAAAGCATATCGAGGAACAGAACAGTTGACTCAAGAAGGGACGGTCAACTTTTTCACGTATGAATTTTCTGCATTTGACACGCAATTGTTTCTTTACAATCGTATTTTTAAGTCTTGAGATTTAACAAAGACTTTGGCGTGGAAAATCATTGGTGATTCACATGTGACGGAATGGCACGCGATCGGAAGCTTCAAAGAGATGAGAAAAAGGCGCTTGATGGAGACTTAGAAATGAGTTAAAGTGGTATATATATTTAATCGATTTTGGACGTTTTATTTTAGTGAGGTTCATATGGGTTCCACATAAACCTATCAAATTTAGCTATTTAGATTAACTTAGTACATATAGCAGAATTTGATGAATAAATGGAAATGAGCTAGCGTCATATTTATATTAAGTGGAATTTGGACTTTTAATCCGGTGAATTTAATATGGATTTTATGTGAACCCATTGGATTTGGTGATTTAGATCAATTTAGGACATACGACACACTTTTGACAAAGACTCGGAAATGAGTTAGGGTCTTATTTTTACTAAGCAAAATCTAGACTTTTTATTCCAGCGAGTTCCATATGGGTCCCACATGAACGTATCGGATTTAGCGATTTGGGTTAATTTAGTACATACAGCGTAATTTTGATGAAAGAGCACTGTATTTATATTAAGATGATATGATTAATTTTAGTGAGTTTCCTATGGCTCCCACATGAACCCATCAAATTTAGCGATTTAGATTAATTTAGTATATACAACACAATTTTGACAAAAACTTAGAAATGACATAGCATCATACTTGCGTCAAGGAGAATCTGGACTTTTAATTCGAGTGAGTTCCACATGGATCCCACGTGAACTTGTTAGATTTAGCGATTTAGATCAATTTAGGACATACAACACACTTTTGATGAAGACTCAAAAATGAGCTAGGGTCGTATTTATATTAAGCAAAATCTGGACTTTTAATTCTAGTGAGTTCCATATGGGTCCCACTTGAACTCATTGAATTTAGCAATTTAGATCAATTTAGTACATACTACACAATTTGAGGAAAGAGCACTGTATTTATAGTAGGCGAAATCTGAACTTTTAATTCCAGTGAATTTTGTATGGATCCCACGTGAACCCATCAAATTTAGTGATTTATATTATCTTAGTACATACAACACAATTTTGACGAAGACTTGAAAATGAGGTAGTGTCGTATTTATATTAAGGGGAATCTAGACTTTTAATTCTAGTGAGCCCATTAGATTTAGCAGTTTAGATCAATTTAGAACATGCAGCACACTCACCAAATAACTTATGCTCGGAAACACTATCCAAATTTAATAATTATTTTTAGGAAAATATTTTCTAAATTATTTATTTTCTGCAAAATAAAATGCATCTTAGTAAGAAGAAAATATTCAGTGATCAGAACCCTTCACACTCAGTATCCCTCTCTCTATATATGTCAGCTTCAATTCAGCCTCTTCATTTCACTCCCAAGTCCCAGAGACCAACTTCATCACTACTATTCAAGTCTTTCCAGATCATCACCCCTTCTCGCCAAGCAACTCTGTTAGGATCCAGCCATGGGTGTCATCACTTTCGAGGGTGTCATCACTTTCGACTTAGAGTTCACGTCCCCCATTCCCCTGGTCAAGATGTTCAAGGCTGCTATCCTCGACGCCGATAACCTCCTCCCCAAGGTCATCCCGCAAGCTGTCAAGAGCATTGAGGTCCTCGAGGGCGATGGAGGTCCCGGGACCATCAAGTTGATGACTTTTGGTGAAGGTTAGTCCATCCGTATTAGGAACCTAGGATAGCTCTGAATCAAGGCGGATTCAACCTTATGGAACACTATAATGAACATTGAAAAAGATAGAAATATGACTCGGTTACTTAAGATGTTTCTAACCGTTTAACTTTACACATGTGATTATGTGACTCGATTTTGATTAGGCAAAGTCAGACTATGTCTAGGTCAATCGTATTGGATTGTGGTCGGAACAATTGGGTCAATTCCTAAATCGCCTGATCGACACCTTGAAGATTGGCACTCGTGATGTTGAAACCTGCGAGTTCTAAATGTGAATGTGACTTTTTGTTACATTGATAGGCAGTCTACACAAGACAGCGAAGCACAAGGTCGAGGCCCTGGACAAGGAGAACTTCACCTACTGCTGCTCAATCATCGAGAGCGAAATGCTGGGCACCACCTTCGAGAAGATCACCTATGAGGTGAAGATCAACGCGTGTCCTTTGGGAGGCTCGATATTGAAGTGCACGAACAGTAACTTCACCATTGGCGAGGTGGACATCACCTTGGAGGAGATCAACACCTGGAAAAAGAAGGTGTCCGCAATGTACGAGGCCATCGAGGCTTATCTCTTGGCAAACCCTGATGCCTACTGAGCCGATCTCTTCGCTATCTTGTATTGTTTACGTAATGTGTTAAATATGCGTGGTTGTGCTATACTGAAAAGGAGACAAGAAGAGTTTGAGTCACTCGTTTGGAGCTAAGCATGTTGGGCTGGTGGGTGTTGTTGTTCTTGTCTTTGCTGAGAATAAGAGAATAAAAGGTGTGACAGGAATGTGGTGCAATGGTTTTGTGGAATTTGATAAACTATGCTACATGTTTATACAAGGCTTGTAGAATGAAATTCTCTAATTTAGTAATTTTTTTACGAGGAGAGAATTCATGAGTTATAAATGAAATGCCAAATGGCCAATAAAATACCAAACTTTGGCCCGATATTTCGAATTTGGATTAACATCTAAAGTTATCAATGTGGCACAATCTTTCATAAACCACAATACGGCAAGTACATCCCTTATCTATGGATCATACCAAAAGAGTTAGCAAATTGCGAGAATTTACTGAGCCTGAACTTGAGCAACAACAATCTGTTGGGTGTCATGTCGCCAGAGCTGGGGAACTCATTCACGCTATAGAACCACTAGACCTGAGCCACAATTCACTAGTAGAATCAATTCCTTCCAATTTAGCAAAGCTCACTAAATTGGAAAATCTCAATGTTTCGCATAATGATTTGTCGGGTACGATCCTAGCTTCTTTCACCAGCATGAGCAGTTTAAGCTTCATGGGCTTCTTGTACAACAAGCTGACAAGGGCAGTTCCCGGTGGTCGCCTTTCCAACAATAACTAGGAAGTGCTTTTATTGCAAATCCAGGCTTATGAGGAAACACTATGGAATGTCTCCATGTGGGTTGAGCAGTAAATCGACTGACCATCGGAGAAAGGTTCTGATTAATGTGCTTGTTGCGTTTGCTGCTTACTACTTCTCGTGACTCTTATTGCTCTGATTTTGGTGCTTTGGCGGTGAAACAAGCATCTCGATGAAGAGATAAGAAATCTTATGAAGTACGTGAAATCATATGGGAAAGGGGAACGAAGTTTGCATTCACCGATATTGCCAAGGCCACCAAAGGCTTCAGTGAAGAGTACTGCATCGGAAAACGCGGATTCAAAAGCGGAGTTAAGCAAACTTTACAACGTTACAAAGAAATTCGGGACATTATAGCTATCCTTGGGTTGGACGAATTATCTGAAGAGGATCGCTTAACCGTAGCAAGAGCACGGAAAATTGAGCCGAATAGGCCAGCGGCCACATCGTCACGGTAAAAAAAAGTGGTGGTTAACCGCAAGGACATCATCCAATCTTTTCTGAACTTTGGCAAAGGTCTTGCATGGAGGAAGAGGAGCAGTTGAATTGGACTTGTGTCAAGAGAGTGAAGATTGTTCAATGCGTGGCTCCTGCGATCGCCTACTTGCATCACGATTGCTCACTGCCTATTGTCCATCGGGACATGATGTTGAACAACATTTTGCTCGAGTCGGACTTCGAGCCTCGACTTTTGGTTTTTGGGACGGTGAGGCTCTTGAATTCGGATTTGTCGAATTGGATCCCAGTGGATGGATCTTATGGCTACATGGTTCCTGGTAAGCCATATGATCAAATCTAATCATACATTCCCCCCTGAACCTATGGTCTCGGGTTGATCAAATAGCTTTAATTGACATATTGAATTTGGATACATCCAATAATTCTAACAAGGCTTTTAGGAAGAGCAAGTACAAATTTTGAAAAGTGGTATGTGTTAACATTATCTCAAAAATTTGGAATTTGTAGGCAACTTGAGGTTGTGATCAAAACATAGATTCATTCTTCTTTCATGAAATAGAGTCAACAGTAAAAGTACCGATGCTAGAGAATGATGGGGAAGCATCCAGGAATCTTCTCTCTTCCCTACAAATGACACGAATGTCGAAATTATTCAAAGACTCAAATGTGCCGCTATAGGATATGCTCGACCCACGTCTTCCTCCTCCGACTGGCCTATTGGTCAAGGAAGTGGTATTCGTGGTCATGGTGGCAATAGCGTGTACGCGGATGAGTCTCGATTCGCCACCTACCATGCATTTCATTGCGCAAGAATTATCCGCATGCACTCAAGCTTGCTTGTCCGAGCCGTTGGCGCCGTTAGAATATTTAAGTTATAATTTAGTGAATTCCCACCCTCAAGGGTGTCTGCATTCAAAGATCTCTCGGATGCTAATAAGTATAATTTGCGCTTGAGATCCATGCCTTTTGTCCTCTTTTTTTATTGTATTATTTAAGAACATTGTGATGCTGATTTAGATTACTAAACGAGGAGATTGAGAATCATTTAAAGGGCATTTCAACATAATCTCACATATCTCTTGCCCTGCGACTTGGAACTCTGAGGCGAAGACGCATTCCATCCCACCTGCACGAATGTTCAAGGCCTTTGATCTTGATAAAAATCTCATCCCCAAGCTCCTCCCACAAGTCAATCTAATTTTTGTCACCCTTGAAGGTGATGGCGGTCCCGTCACTATCGCATCGTTTTCGGCTAAGGCGAGTACCTGCGAGTCTTCTAATTTCATTCATTTTGATCACACATCAACATGTGATGTCAAGACATTTGCCTGACGTTCTTTGATCAGACTAACGTGGAGCTGACTGCAGTTTTCTGTGTGTCGCGGCTACACGGTTCAACTCGGTGAAGCACCAGTCGACAAGCTGGACAAGGAAAGCTCGCGCACGCTTACACCATCGTCGAGGGCGACGCGCTAGAGAAGATCTCGAACGAGATCAAGTCCAGACAGAGAGGGTGCACGTGCACGAGCACGAGCAAGTACTTCGCCAAGGACGGGGTCGAGAACAAGGCTAGCAAAGAGAAGGCCATGGGAATGTTGAAAGCCATTGGAGCCCATCTCTTGCAAAACCCCGATGCTTCCAATTGAGTTGTTGTTCCACGTTGGCTCAATCTTTTGAGATTTAACAAAGACTTTGGCGTTGAAAATCATTCCCGATTCACGTGTGACAGAGTGGGGTGCGATCGGAAGCTTCAAAGTGATGAGAAAAAGGCATTTGATGGAGATTTGGAAATGAGCTAGCGTCGTATTTATATTTAGGGATTCTAAACTTTTAATTTTAGTGAGTTTTATATGGGTCTCATGTAAACTCATAAAATTTAGTGATTTAGATTAACTTTTTGTTTTCTTTTTTCGGGTCAAAAGGAAATTTCCATTCGTTACCAAACTAATACATGAAAGAGAATATCAAAAGTCATAATAACAAAACAAACCCGTAGATTAACTTATACAGCATAATTTTGATGAAAACTCGAAAATGAGATAGCATCATGTTTATATTAAGAGAAATTTGGACTTTTAATTCCAATGAGTTTCATATATATTTTACTTGAACCCACAATACACTTTTGACAAAGACTTGAAAATAAGCTAGGGTTGAATTTATATTAAGCGGAATTTGGACTTTTAATTTCAGTGAGTTCCATATAAGTCCCACATGAACCCATCTGATTTAGTGATTTAAATCAATTTAGTACATACAATGCATCATATTTATATTAAGTGGAATCTGAACTTTTCATGTCAGTGAGTTTTGTCTGGATCCCACGTGAACCCATCAAATTTCTATTTAGATTAACTTAGTACATATAGCAGAATTTTGATGAAGACTTGGAGATGAGGTAGTGTCGTATTTATATCAAGGGAATTTGGACTTTTAATTCTAGTAAGTTCTATATGGATCCCACGCAAACCCATCATATTTAGCGATTTAGATCAATGTAGGACATACAACACACTTTTGATGAAGACTCGAAATGAACTAGGGTCGTATTTATATTAAGCTGAATTTGGATTTTAATTCTAGTAAGTTCCATATGGGTCTCACATGAACCCATCAGATTTAGTGATTTAAATCAATTTAGTATAGACAACACAATTTTGATGAAAGAGCACCGTATTTATATTAAGCGGAATAAGAACTTTTAATTTCGGTGAGTTTCGTATGGATCCCACGTGAGCCCATCGAATTTAGCAATTTAGATTAACGTAGTATATACAACATAATTTTGACGAAAATTCGGAAATGAGGTAGCATTTTTTCATCGTATTTATATTAAGGAGAATCTAGGCTTGTAATTCTAGTGAGTTCTATATGGATTTAGATCAATTTAGAATATGCAACACACTCACCAAATAACTCTTGCTTGGAAACACTATCCAAATTTGGCGATTAGTTTTAGGAAAATATTTTTTAAATTATTTATTTTCTGCAAAACCCACCTAAGAAAGAAGAAAATATTCAGAAATCATACCCCTTCACACTCAGTATCTCTATATATGTCATCTTCAGTTCAGCCTCCTTTCTTCACTCCCAAGTCCTAGAGACCAACTTCATCACTACTAAGTCTTTCCTGATCATCACCCTCTTCTCAGTTTCTGCAACTCTGTTCGGATCCAGTCATGGGTGTCATCACTTACGACTTCGAGACCACGTCCCCAATCCCTCCGGCCGAGATGTTTGAGGCCACTCTCCTTGACGCCGATAACCTCATCAACAAGGTCCTCCTACAAGACATCAAGAGCATTAAAGTCCTCGAGGGCGATGGAGGTTCCGGGACCATCAAGTTGATGACTTTCTGCGAAGGTTAGTCCATCCATATTAGCAACTTAGGATTGCTCCAAACCAAGGCGGGTTCAACCTTATGGAATACTATAATGAACATTAAAAAAGATAGATATATGACTTGATTAATTAAGATGTTTCTAACTGTTTAAATTTACACAAGTGATCATGCGACCCGATTTCGATCAGTCAAGATCAGGCCATGTCTAAGTCAATAGTATTGGATTGTGGCTGGGGGCTAATTCCTGAATGGCTGGATCTACACCATCAAGATCGGTGCTCGCAATGTTGAAACCGGCGAGTTCTAAATGTGAATGTTACTTTTTGTTTCTTTGATAGGCAGTCGGTACAAGACGGCAAAGCACAAGGTCTAGGCCTTGGACAAGGAGAACTTCACCTACTGCTACTCAATCGTCGAGGGTGACACGCTGGGCACCGCCTTTGAGAAGATCAGTTACGAGGTGAAGATCACCACGTCGCCCGACGGAGTCTCGGTGTTGAAGAGCTCAAGCAAGTACTTCACCATTGGCGAGGTGAATATCACCGAGGAGAAGATCAAGGCCGGGAAAGAGAAGGCGGACACGATGGTTAAGGCCATCGAGGCTTCGTCGTGGCAAACCCCGATGCCTGTCGAGCCGATCTCATCGCTATCTTTTATTGTTCATGTAATGTATTAAATATGTCCGGTTGGGCTAAACTAAGTAGGCGACAAGAAGCGTTTGAGTCACTCGGTGTTTGAAGTTAAAGCATGTTGGGCTGGTGATTGTTGTTGTTCTCGTCTTTGCTGAGAATGAGAGAATGAAAGGTGTGGCAAGAATCTGGTGTAGTGGTTTTATGGAATTTGGTAAACTGCGCTACATCGAGAGAATTCATGAGTGACAAATGAATTCATGGTAAACTGCGGCATGATATTTCGAATATGGACTATCGATCCCGCTTGATCCGGATCGATCATCAAAACATATCAAGGTGGCACAACTTTTCATGAACCGCAATAAGTAAAATCATTAAGGAAAAGTGCATTCTTATTATATATCAATAAAGCTATAAAAAAAATTGTTGAATGTGTTTAGGGTTTGGACTTTATCTTATTGCAACACTTCGGCTATTTGAATTCTATTTAAGCTAATCCTATCTTGACTCTTGATGGGGACAATGGATTAGAGATCAAACGATTCAACAATAATAGAAAAAAAGAAAAAGAAGAAAAAGAGAAGAAAATTATAACGGAAAAGCAGCAGCCTCCACATCCCCTCCCACTCAGATGATGAGCTGATCTTGGGACACCCCGTTGCCGACCCTATTTTGACCCAGTCAAACCGCCGGTGTCAGTGAAGCTTTATCAACCTTAGCTTTTTTTTTTTTTTTTAATTTATGGAAATGATTACGAAAGGCCTTACTGGATGAATTGAAATGGATTTACCACAACATTAAGGCATCGAGTGTGAAGAAATATATTACGTGATGCTTATATTGTGCGACGTACTATTGTGCTATCACTAATTTATTAAGTGTTCTCGTTTGCTACATATTAAATGAAATTCGATGAACACTCGCTTCTCTAAACAAGGACATTTGATTATGATATTGCTGAATCGTTGTATCAAACTCCACAACAATCAATTCTAAGTGACGGCGCCCATGTGAGCATGAGAATGCGCTCTCTTGTGTTCATCTTTTGGAACATATACTTTAATATTTCAACAACTTGAATCTGAAAGGGACCGAAATCATTTTCATGACCAAGAGAACAAAAGAGACTAACTTAATTCCTCTTTACATTTCTTTAGGCCGCGAATCCTTGACTCTTTTATTTTCCTCATACGTGACTCTTGCCAAACCAAGCCTACCTATTCACATAATTCTAACCATAAATAGGAGGCATTGACAGGACTCAGAAGCACCAACTTCTCTGGGGTTATTTCTTTCTCATTGCCAATAGCTATGGGTGCAACCAGCATCACACAAGAGCTCACATGCCCGATTGCTCCAGCTCACATGTTCAAGGCCTTGATCGTCGGGTTGAATTCCCTGATCCCAAAGCTCCTGCCTCAGTTCATAAAGAGCGTGGAGCTCGTGCAAGGCGACGGAGGAGCCGGGAGCATCGAGCAAGTTAATATCGCCGAAGGTAACAAACACTCATCAAGCCGGGAGTTTCATAATGTAAGTCTTGTTTGGTCACAAATGCAGCTAGTCATTTCAAGCATGTGAAGCACCGGATCGATGAGCTCGACAAGGAGAACTTCGTGTGTAGGTAGACGATAATCGAAGGCGACACATTGGACGACAAACTCAAGTCGATTGATTACGAGGTCAAGTTTGAGAGGCTGTCAGTGATGAAGGTCGGTTTGCAAGATGACGAGCAAGTATACCACCAAGGAGGCACTTCAAGTTGAAGAAGAGGAGATCAGGGCTGGGAAGGAAAAAGCCATGACGTAGCATCACTTACAGTCCATCTCTTTGTTCATGAACAATTTCTCGGGAGGCATACCACGTGATTCCGGCAAGTACAGCCATTCTCTGGGCAACGTTAGCTTTTCGAACAACAGCTTCACAAGAGAGCTACCGCCAGATATATGCAGCGGCTTTGCTCTTTGATATCTCGTGGTCGATGGGAATAACTTCACCGAGCCGCTGCCCAACTGCTTAGGAATTGTCTGGGGCTAACGAGAGTCCATCTGGACAGCAATCGGTTCACTGCATATGTCATGAGTGCGTTTGGAGTTTATCTGAATCCGGACTTTATAAGCCTCAGGCCCTCAGCAACAACCGATTTGTCAGGAATCTCTCTGCAGAATGGGGAGAGTGCACGAATGTCACGAATTTGCAGATAGATGGTAACAAAATCCCCAGCCGCATCTCGCCGGAGCTTGGGAAATTGTCTCAATTGTGCGATCTGACTCCATATGGCAATGAATCGACCAGGAAAATTCCTGATGATTTGGTAAGTCTGGGGGCGTTGATTAGGCTGAACTTGAGCTACAACCATTTGGCCAGAGACATTCCCACCTCGTTAGGAAACTTATCGAAGCTAGAATATCTTGATTTGTCGGGGAGAAGGCATTGAGCGGTAGCATACCGGAAGAGCTAGCGAATTGCAAGAATTTACTGAGCTTGAACTTGAGCAACAACAATCTGTTGGATGTCATATCGCCAGAGCTGAGGAACTTGTTCATGTTACAGAATCTCCTGGACCTCGAGTCACAATTCTCTAGCAGGATCAATTCCTTCCAATTTAGCAAAGCTCACTGAATCGGAAAATCTTAAATCTTTTGCGTAACAAATTGTTGGGTACGATCCCAGCTCCTCTCGCTAGCATGAGGAGTTGAAGCTCAATAGACTTATCATACAACGAGCACAGGGAAGTGCTTTAATCACGAATCCGGGTTTGTGTGGAAAAGCGGTAAATCGACTGACCTAGGGAAAAGGTTCTTTTGGTGTGACCCTGGGAGTCTGCTGTTTACTACTTCTGGTGACTTCAATTGCTGTGATTCTGGCAGTTCGGTGGCGAAACAAGGAATTCGATGAAGGGATCAAGAGTCTTGTAAAGTAAGAGAAATCCGAGTCGATCATATGGGGAAGGGAAGGGAAGTTCACACTCAATGACATCGCCAAGGCTACCAATGACTGCAGCGAAAAAAACTGCATCAGAAAGGGCTGGTTCAGGAGCGTTTACAAGGCCGAACTGGCCAGCGGCCAAATCATCGCCACCAAAAAGCTCAACATACCGGGATCGGGTGATGTCCCCACGGTCAACCACCAGAGTTTCGAGGACCTGCATAATTTCTTTTGCCTCTACATTTCAGTATATGCTTGTTTCAACCATGACCTTTGAAGCAACTTGGTGTTTATGATTAGCTGTCAGCATGCAAAAATAGGTGAAGGACCGATATGCAATGCAAAACAAAAGAAAGAGCAAACAGAAGTTGCTCTCACAATCTGACCTTTTAGTTTGTATTTGCAGTTTTTAAAGCTCGGAAGATTAACAGAAGGGCATTTTTTTAGAAGCCAGCCTAAAGCAGTGTCTAAAAGTGGGAATTTTCGAGATATACACAAGTAATGTGTATTTGCATATCATATCAAATGTTACAAAAATTCTGCTTATTAGGTAGCAACCTAAGCTCAAAATGACAAAATCAAATAGCAGAAATGAAAACGAATCAAAAGGGAGAGAAAAAGTTGGAACGAAGAAGTCCTCACCGGATGAAGCAGCCTATCAAGTCCCAATTGCTCTAACGCTTTGAATCAACTTGAACTCAGGTCATTCATATTGCAACAAAACAGAATGACATAGACTTCAATCCTACATGCATCTGACCTTGTTCTTGTGAAATTTTGCAAAAATGGAGATAACAGATTTTTAGCGGGCGCTCTTCATGGATAGATTTAATGACTATTGGAGTTCCTAAATCAAAGCCCCAAGTCATAGCAATAAAATGTGACATCCCAAGATTAGTTATGCAAAAAAAAATGGACTAATTCGCTCAGAAGGTTGGTGAAACAATATGATTAAAACTCTCATTAATAGAAGATCAGATTGATGGCCTAGATTGTAACAAGGTTTTATACATGTGTTTTTAAGGAATTTTGCTGAGATTTTTCTTTTTTAATTGAAGATTAGATAGATATAACTACTACAAGAGAATTTAAGTATTATTGGGAGACTTTTAAGTTCGTGTCTTTTGTAAATTTGTAATACTCATTTTAGTGTTGTTTCTAATTATTAGCAAGAGGGACAAACCCATTCGTAAACATATGAAAAGGGTGGTTTTATATACTTAGAGTGAACACTATTTTTCTAGGCAAGAGATAAAATGTAGAATGGACTCTTTGTAAACAGTTGGAGGTGTGGTATATAATTTAGAAAAGGACCTTTGTATCGTGTGAACAAGGTGTGAGAACGGCTATTGGAGGGTCCAAAAGTTACTCAGTGTACAGCGGGATTGCTGTAGAAGGAAGTCAAGTTCTTTGTGGCAGCAATTTCTATTCTTGTAACAAGTAATTGTCTAATGAATCCTAGACTTATTGTATGGATACTAATTCGGTCATCAACTAGACTTTAGTGCGAAATTTCAATCTAGTCTTTTCACCAATTTTAGCTGAAAATCGTGGGTATAATGGTATGCTACATAGGACGGCCAACGATGATGTCACGTCAGAAATTTCCAGCAAAAAATGACTAGAAGGAATATGTTGGAATTTTATACAAATATTTAAGATTAAATTGGTAAAATTGAAAAGTTTAAGATCGATAGAGTAATTTTCTAAACAAGATGGTATTTGTACTCTTGGCATAGCTAGTAGAGTCCAGTCTATTTGGGCTATTAGAGCTAGAAAGAGGAGTATGTATACCCGAATCGAACTTTCATAATTCTCATTTTGCAATTTTTCTTTCTCTAAACTTTTTAGTTTGTCCTGTTTAAATTGCTAGTATACTTGGTAGTAGAAGCACAATTTTTATAGGGGTAGGTTTTACAAAATTGATTTTTAATATCTTGAAAAATCAATTCACCCCCCTGTCACGGGGGAAACAAATTTCCTTAGAATTGGACCAACGTAGAACACATGATCTTGGTAAAAAGTATCGACACCCAAAAAATCATAGTTACGCCATTTACAAGAAGACCTCTTGTTTAGTGAAGAGGCCATCCAGACGCAAATTGTTAAAAAGGCAATTAACTCTCATACATCACAGGGACGACTTTACTACTCCATTTTAAAACAAACGGATATTTTTCATGCGGATAAATTCCTGAAGGAATTGGTAAGTGTTAAAAAGTTATTGATAAAAAAAAAGTATTACCTGATTTCCATATGACTTATTTATAACTTAATAGCACTTTTGTGAAAAACCAACTTTTTCTTGATAGTCTGCAAATTCTCACTTTAATTGACTTAGAATTTTCGCTGTGAACATGTAAGGTTTTCTCTTTTGGGTGGGCTGCAAATTCAAATTATGCTCACAACAAACTAAAGATGACCAGATTTCTCAGGGCAATCTAGAAGCTGGGGTGAGGCAGAATTAGCAGTAACCAAATGCAGATCAAAGTTAGCTAATCCAAAGAATTAAACATTCTTATATCAAGCTAAATGCAATTGCAAAAAGCCATGTGATGTTTGAATGTGCATGCATAGCTCAGAAAGCAACAAAACAATGATGTTCGAGTATCCTTAAAAGAGTCCGATCCCATAAGACAGGAAAACCGTCGCCAAAACCCAGATCTAACAGAACATGGAAGCACATGAAGCATATCATAGGACAGAAGCCATGAGTCAAGAAATCAAAGCAACAAAACCTGAAGAGTAAAGAAAGGCTGCACAGTGGTCCGTCGATCGGGCGCGATGGTGCGTCAGTCGGGTGCGTCGGATGAGGGGTCGGAGGGAGAGAGAGTCGGGCGCAAAAGAGAGAGGGAGCCGGGAGAACAGGGAGAGAGAACGCGCTCTCTCTCTCAAGAGGAAGAGCCAAATATATTTCAAAATTGGCCTGACAACGCAGGCTTCTCTTCTCTTCCAAGGAAATTGACCTGACAACGTTCGCCCGCGTTGGACATGTGGCGCAATTTGAGTAGCAGACATAGTCAATATTTTCTCGCATAATTCCTGGGGACACTCAATTATATTTTTTGGCCTTTTGTACAATTGGCGAAGAAAGAGCAGCTCAGAGAGAGAGAATAAAGCTATTTTTGGGGCATAATTACTGGCGAAAAGTCAATTATATTTTTTGCCTTTTGTATAGCTGGCGAAGAAAGAGCAGCTGAGAGAGAGAGAGAGGGGGAGGCGAAGAAAGAGCAGCTGCGAGAGAGAGAGAGAGAGAGAGAGAGAAGGAGAGAGGGAGAACAGGGTTAACAAAAACGTCACTTGGATGCGCCTATTTTAGCGAAAATTTATCGCTGAAAAGTATTTTCAAAAATTTAATTCCAGAGAAAGTAAATAATTTTCTGGTGTTCGTTCGTGCCAAACCATGTTGGAGAAAAATTAATTTTATGGTGTTTGATAACAAGTGAATCCACTAATATGCATTAATAAAGTCTAATTTAGGCTAATTTAATCTATAAGAATTACCTTACCAAAAAAAAAAAAAAAAATCTATAAGAATTAGCAAAAAATTAGGAAAAATGATTTCTTACCATAAACATAAGTTTTTTTTTTCAAATATAAATTTATTATTTTCAATCCACAGAAAACACTTTCGATAGATTGAATAATTTTCTACCATCTAAATATTGAAATATGGAAAACTTTTCCGTAAACAGTTTTCCATCAATTAAATGGGCATTTGGTCTTTAAAAACTTGTGATTGTTTGTTTCTTGAAAAACAAAAGGCCAAAAAGTTTGCTTGACAGCTTAATTGTACGATGTTGGAAAGATTCTGCCATGTAATAAGTCGATACCCTCCATCACAAACATTAATCTTCCCAAATTGTTAATTTAGATGCTGTCTTTTTTGTCGACCCTTGTCATATATCAATCAACTAAGGAGGATGTCATGTCCTGATTTTTTTAAGGGCAACGTCAACAAATAATATCATATCGGATCAAAGAGGTGAATTAACGAAAATATGATAGTATAATTACACTTTGTTTGCACATAATGTACGTAGCCGATACAAAGATGTTATTATATAAGATCAACCTCATGGGACACCGATTCCACAGTATTTGCTTCCGATTCATGCGATAAGTGTTGATTTCTCTTTCTGGGGATCAAATCGCATGTTAATGACTTCTTCTTCTTTTTTTGGTCTAAAACGCCTTTCATTCAAGTATGATTGAAATTACAACCCGTAGAACAGGCGTCGATACATAGCAAATTCATTAACATTTGCGGAGGTAAGGAAGGCCAATTGGGTGAAAGTGAGCCGCGGCCATGGGCCTTAGCGGCCCAATCAACTGTGGCATTGGCTTCTCTTTTGCAATGTTGGATGCGCAGATAGGGAAAATAGAGACGCAAAGATGTAGCGTCGGCAACCAACGCTCGGCTTTCCCATGGCGGTAGATGTCGATGGTTGAAGATCTCCACAAGCGTTATACAATCAGACTCGATAATGAGGTGAGCTTCATCCTGTCCTCATTCTAGCAAATAAGTGAGAGTGGAGATTAGGGCTTGAATCTCGCTTTGCAGCGGAGAAGAAGCGCGAACTATGCTGGTAAATCTAGTGATTAAAGTACCAGTGTGATCCCTGCAGACGCGCGCAATCACACTCGTATCAGTAGCCGTGGGAAAAGCCCCATCTATGTTGACCTTGATGCTGCCACGATCCGAAGGAATCCATGCTCGATTAAGGTTTAGAAGAACTTGTCCTGCATCTGTCGATTGCTACATCGTGCTGTTGTACAGCTTTGCATCAGCAAGCACCATATATACCAGCTGGCTAGGATTGGTACGTTGATGCCAAAAAGTGAAGTGGTTCCGCGCCTTCCATATATGCCAAAGGATGGACACGATGATCTCCATCAAAGGTAAGTCTGACTAATTTTCAAGTATATCCTCTAGCCACACATCTATTCGATGTCTTCTGAAAGCCGAGTGATCAATTTGTACACCAGAATGAGACCAAATGTGCTTCGTCCATGGGAAAAATAAAAGGATGTGTTTAGTAGTTTCTGGTGTGTGCGATGAACATAACTGACATTCTGGGTCCTGGATGATATGTCGCTGAAATAGGTTGTCTTTAGTAGGGAGAGCATTATAACATACCGACCATAGGAAAACTCGAATCTTTGGGGATGTCTTTAGTTTGCAGATTTGTCGCCAGAGATGGGTCGATGGCTGATATGAGGATGAGGCGCGATTTCTTGTCTTGGTGTGCTCTGAGTTCCTGAGAATATGGTAGGCATTTTTAACTGAGTATTTCCCTGTTTATGTTCCTGTCCATATGATTTGATCCGTGATAGAATCAGGGCTTAACGGAATAGTGACTATCTCCTCGACTGTTTGGTAGTCAAAATGGTTTTGTAGAAGAGGGATATTCCAGATATTCACATTTGGAATTATAAAACCAGCAACCTGTTCTGGCTCTTCTCTAGGCGCTAGTCCGCCGATAATTCCTCTGTGAGCCATTTATCCTCACGAATGTTAATCTTCTGCCCATCACCGACAGACCACTGCAATTTGTTAAGGATAGCATCTCTTCCTAAGAGTAAGCTCTACCATCCCCATGAGGAGTTAGTCCCTTTCCTTGCATGCCAGAAAGTGCCAGAATGGAAATATAGTCCTTTAAAAACTTGACCCCATAAAGATGAGGGATTTTGGAAAAGTCTCCAAGCTTGCTTTCCCAAAAGGGCTTTGTTAAAAGTTAATAAATCTCGAAAGCCAAGCCCCCCTTCCAACCGTTCTTTGAGTAGATCCCATGCTCTCCAATGTATACCAGATCTAGTACTACTGCTTTGCCACTACAATTTTGCTATTCTGCGTTCAATAGACCGACATATAGAGACATGAATTTTGAATATGGACATGGTGTATTGCAGAGTGCTCTTTCCATCCTTCGACTTTCGTTTTTAACAGGATTTCCTTTCATCCTTTAGATATGAAATGCTCTTTCCATCCTTCGAGTTTCGCATTTACTCGACCCAAAATCCAAGCAAACATGTCTTTCTTGGAAACACCCCAGTCAAATGGAATACCCAAATACTTCCCTACTTTGTCTATAACAGGAACTCTTAATTCTGCAGCCATATTTTGTTGCAAAAGAAAGGGGCAGCCACTACTACAGAAGAGACCAGATTTGTTTCTATTCACGACTTGACCCGTTGCAACACAATATTGTTGTAAAATATTGGCTAGATTTTGACATTCTAGGGTGCATCCATCCAAGAAAAAGATGGCATCATCCGCAAAAAATAAATGGGAAAGAGTAGGGTAGTACCGATTAAGTTTAATTCCTTTGAGAGTGCCGGAGTTGACTGCTTGTTGAATAAGATTGGATAAAACGTTAGCTAAAAGGATGAACAAATATGGAGATAGTGGATCTCCCTGTCTCAAACCCCTTGTAGGGCGAAAGTATGGCAATGGTTCACCATTGAACTTGACACTAAAAGTTGATGAGGTAACGCATTGCATCACCTACCTTACCCACTGATCATGAAACCTCAATTGTTTAAGATAAGCCTATAGAAAATCCCACTCAACTCGATCATAAGTTTTCTGCATGTCCAATTTTGATACCGCCTGGAATTTTTTCTTTCTTTTTTTGATTTTTAGTTGGTGGAGAACTTCCTGCACGACTAGAATATTGTCTTGGATTTGTCTACCTGTGACATATGCACTCTGTTCTGTTGAAATCAACCTTGGTAGCCACAGCTTTAGTCAGTTTGCCAGCACTTTTGAGATGATTTTATATATGAAATTGCAAAAACTAATGGGTCTATATTGTTCTAACTTTTATGGGTGCAGAACCTTTGGGATAAGAGTGATGAGAATTCTATTAAAGTTAGGGGGCATCACTCCTGATTTGAAAAAGTCTTGCATGGAGGTAAATATATCATCTTGTATAATATCCCAATGGTTTTGATAGAATAGCCCATTGAAGCCATCGGGACCCGGGGCTTTAGTAGCCCCTAATTGGAAAGCAGCTTGCTTTACTTCCTCCCGTCGAGGAAGATAGGATTAATGGGTGACGGAAAGTGGAGATTGAAGAACAGGAGAGAGAGAGAGAGAGAGAGACGTGAGAGGCCGAGACACAGACCAGGGTCCGCATGCATGTGAGAGCAGACCTGGCATTTGCGTGAGTGGCCAAAACCTTTTGTAGTTTCTATTATTAGCTACAAAATTGCTTATCCTAAAGTTTGAGCTTTCTCTATCTCCCAATTAGCTCTCGGCCAAGCTTTTTCACCACTTCAATCCAAAAATCATTGTGATCAATTCCGCTTTTGGCCTGGGTGCTTTATTTGACGACAATTTTGCGATTGTCTTGTTAACATATGCTCTAAAAGAATTTCAGTTGGGAAAAATTCATTCATCAAATGCAACTCCAGCAAAGTGGTTAACTTTACAGAGATCCTCTTTTTACCCGTTCCGACCTGTAATACTCCTTATGACTCTTCCAAAACCTGACTTATTGAACCTTTGCTAAGTAAACTTTAGGGTGTCAAGTATCAAGGGCTATCAGACATTTGGCCTTTAAAGGGATTTTTATCAAGGAAGAGTGAACGACCAAAAATGTGTTTGTCTAAGTTGACATTGTATGTTGGTTTGATCTATTAGACCAAAACCACATGTGCACATGTGAAATATCTTAATAACATTAGATTTGAATTCATCGATTGCACAATAATTTATATTTATCAAAAGAGCAAACGAGATTGTACAGTCTTGTACATCATAACATATTAGACAAATTCCCAGTTGCTTATGGGGCACGTGGGTGGTGTATCTCTCTCTTGGACTGATTAAATTAAGTAAATCATGTGTTAAGAGGAAGAATCTTTCGCCCAAAGGAAACCATTAAAACAATGTTTGAACAATTTGGTAGATCTATACCCTACAAAATGATTTTCATTGTTCTAAACATGCACTCTCATCTAATGATCATCCCGATGTATTGTATAGTTTTTTATAGACTCTACCGGGCCAAAACAATTATGCTCCTCGCAATTTTATACCATTATCATCATCATCATCGTTAAGAGAGTAGATCGTCTCTTTGAATTATGATCTATATATAATCTCTCTCTCTCTCTATCTCTCTCATTGATCATTTAAATAGCTACCCATGTAGAAATGTAGGAAGATCCTAACTAGGATTAATTTATGTAGTTACTCCTTTATGCTTTCATAGTCGGCCATTCACAAGTGATTTGATATCGGTCCGAATGTTAATGTGCTTTCAATTTATGTGGGATTTAAAAACAAATCACACATACTTCTTGGTTGTGGCTACGACACTAATGGACTCTTTTAGATCGTGCACTTTCGATGCACATGTATAGATTTTACCAAATAAGATTCCAAGTAAATTAAAAAATAAAAATAAAGTTGATGTCCAAAGCTAGAGGAGCAAGGGAAAAAGAGCTATTTTAGACTATCATTAGGTTGATTATTAATCCAAGCCCTATTCATTAGTAAAAGGAGATGCTATAGGTTGATGTCCATGTCAATAAATAATCACAACACTCGGTTTTGAATTTGTTTTACTAAAATTTGGCTTTTCGCCTTTATTTATTATTTTTCACGCCGTAGCATCAACTGGCATGTTATTCTTGTGTGACTATTGATAATAATCTATCATAGGTTTTTGAAACTCATACTCCCATTTAAGATAGAGATCTGATCTATTTAAAATGATATATTCCAATAAATTTGGAGAAGGAACACGTCACCGACAACAACGGCGATATTATTAAAAAAGAACTTGTCCTAATCAGAGGTAATTGGAGATGTGGGGAAATTTGTCCATCAAAAGAGCCACACTGCATTAAACGTGTCACTACGTATAACATATAGACAAATTTCGATTCATTCATATATGTAACATCAAAGGATGACTTCAACGTGGGATGCGTGATGGAGAAATAAGGCCCACAATAATTCCATTAAAGCTAGGGCATGTGATGTTCGTTGAATTTTTTACTTTCGTAAACAATTTCAGTCACATGATGGGATAAAGGTGCAATCGCACTTGTCTCTTCTTTAATTCTTTTCTTTTTTATTTTTACTCTTGCAGTTTGAGATTTATATTTATTGATACTTAAATTTTAACTAAGCATCTAAAATTAAAATTATATAAAAAATTTGGAATCAATTTGACCCTAATAAAAACGATTTTCACATCATATAAGCATTAATATTATTTGCATTTTATGTTTTATTTTCGTTTTATTTTCTCTTATTTAACCCTATTTAATATTATTTATAAAAAAAGGGCCCACGGTAGCTGGGCCTTCGCGTTAGCCCCCCCCTCTTTTCTCCTTTCTCCCCGAGTGGGCCCTGGGCCCACTATGCTTGCGCTTCTCACCTCGGCCCGGCCCGGCCCCTCCTTCCTCCTTCCCGCTTCTTCCTCACGCCAGCGAGGACGGCCGCAGCAGCAGAAGGAGCAGAGCAGGCGCAAAGCGAGCGGGCGGCGGCGGAGGCGACGGGTGATGTGATGCTGGTTCAGCCAAGGGGGCCGGTCGGCGCGCGAAGGACCGGCGGCCGGCGCCTCCGCCGACCGGCCTTCTCGGAAGGCCGAGGTCGGTGAGGAGGGAGAAATCGGAGGGGGTCAAGTACGAGGCGAGAGGGATTCGGATCCGAGGAGAGAGGCTGCGAAAGAGAGACCGTGAGTTGAGAGAGAGAGAACGCGACTGAGAGAGCCGCTGTTGGCCTCCACTTCCGAACCAAAACTGATGATCCGCCGCCGCTCCTTGTCCGCTTCGAGGCCATGGTAGGTCCCCCCGTTCGGGTCGTCTTGGTTTTTCCCGATTCGGGGTCGGCTTCCCGAGGATCCCGGCTAGGAGACGAGCGAGGCGGACGGACGTAGCCCGATCTATCGAGCTCGTCCGCCGTCCGACGCCACGAGCTCGGTAGGGACACTCGGCCGACCGCGCTTTTTTGTGCCCATGCCCTGTTTCGGGCTCGCCGGACTAGGCTGCTGCTTTCCGGTTCATGCGAGTTTCCGGCCTTATTTGTGGCTGGATCTTATGGCTACATGGCTCCTGGTAAGTTAGATGATTGAATCTAATCTAACATTTCGCAGGTACAAATGGTCTCGGATTTTGCATTCAAATAATTCTAACGGAACTTTTAGGATTCTGCAAGTATAGATTTTGAAAAGTGGTCTGTCTTAGAGTGTCGTTTCAAATTTGGAATTTGGGTACAACTTGACATTATGATCATGACTTTGATTCATTCTTCTTCTTGAAAAATAAAATTAGTAGTAACTCTACGGTTAATGGACAAATCGAATTTGGATTCATTCAATAATTCTAACAATACTTTTAGGAAGAGTAAGTATAGATTATGAAAAGTGGTTTGTTTTAAAAGTATCACAGAAATTTGGAATTTGTGGACAACTTGACGGTGTGAGCAAAACCCTGACTAGTTCTTCTTTCAAGAAACAGAGTCAGCAAGAAAAGTAGTGACACTAGAGAATGATGGGAAGCATCCATTGAATGTTCTTTTTCCCTACAAATGACACAAACGTCGACATTTTTTGAAAGACTCAAATGTGCTACTGAAGGATGTGCTCGACCCACGGCTTCCTCCTCCGACCGGCCAACTAGCCGAGGAAGTGGATGTGCATGGGGACGAGTCTCGATTCGCGACCTACCATGCATTTCGTCAAGCAAGAATTATCCGCACGCACTCAAGCTTGCTTATCTAAGCCATTGGGTTCTATTAGAATATTTTAATAATAATTTAGTGACTCCCTCAAGGTTGTCTGCATTCAAAGATCTCTAACAAGTATCATTTGGGCTTGAGATCCATGCCTTTTGTCCTCTTTCTTTATTATATGATTTAGACCAATGTGATGTTGAGTTAGATTACTAAACGAGGCGATTGAGAATCATTTAGAGGGCATTTTCAACATAATCTCACAGATCTCTTGCCGTGGGACTTGGAACTCTTAGGTGAAGACGATTCCATCCCACCTGCAAGAATGTTCAAGGCCTTTGTTCTTGACGACGATCTCATCCCCAAGCTCCTCCCACAAGCCTTTAAGGATTTTGTCATCCCTGAAGGTGATGGGGGTCCCGGCGCCATCTTTGGCGAAGGCCAGTGCTTGCGCTGTCTTCTATTTTCATTTATTTTGATTGCGTCGCATTAACATGTGATGTCAAAGAGGACATTTGCCGACATTCCTTGATAAGGCTAACGTGGGAGCTGACTGCAGTTGTCTGTGTCTCGCAGGTAGACAGTTCAACTCGGTGGAGCACCAGTCGAGAAGCTGGACAAGGAAAGCTCGCGCATGCGTACGCCATCGTCCAGGGCAACGCGCTAGAGAAGATTCCGAACGAGATCAAGTTCGAGGCGGGTCCAGACAGAGAGGGTGTATGGCCAAGAGCATGAGCAAGTACTTCGCCATGGACCGGGTCGAGAACAAGGCCAGCAAAGAGAAGGCCATGGGAATGTTGAAAGCCATAGAAGCCCATCTCTTGCAAAAACGCTGATGCTTACGAGTGAGTTGTTGTTACATGTTGGCTGGATCTTTCTATCTCCCGCCATAATTTATGTCTTCATTCGTGTCTCTTCCAAGAAAAATAACAATCGAGACTGAACCGTAACTATGTTTTGAAGCGGTAGATATGCTGCATGCTGTCATCAAAGACGCTTGTCAAACGTCTTCTAAAGATCTCGGCATTCTTTTCCAGAGTTGAAACTGCCGCGAGATTATAGATATGAATGCGCCGCTTTGCCCATCTGTCTTTGAGGCCAGATCAGAAAAGCATATCGAGGAAGAGAACAGTTGACTCAAGAAGGGACGGTCAACTTTTTCAGATATGAATTTTCTGCATTTGACACGCAATTGTTACTTCACATTCGTATTTTTAAGTCTTGAGATTTAACAAAGACTTTGGCGTGGAAAATCATTGGTGATTCACATGTGACGGAATGGCACGCGATCGGAAGCTTCAAAGAGATGAGAAAAAGGCGCTTGATGGAGACTTAGAAATGAGTTAAAGTAGTATATATATTTAATCGATTTTGGACGTTTTATTTTAGTGAGGTTCATATGGGTTCCACATAGAACCTATCAAATTTAGCTATTTAGATTAACTTAGTACATATAGCACAATTTGATGAAGAAACAGAAATGAGCTAGCGTCATATTTATATTAAGTGGAATTTGGACTTTTAATTCTAGTGAATTTAATATGGATCCTTATGTGAACTCATCGGATTTGGTGATTTAGATCAATTTAGGACATACAACACACTTTTGACAAAGACTCGGAAATGAGTTAGGGCTTATTTTTATTTAGTAAAATCTAGACTTTTATTCCAGCGAGTTCCATATAGGGTCCCACATGAACCCATCGGATTTAGCGATTTGGGTTAATTTAGTACATACAGCGTAATTTTGATGAAAGAGCACTATATTTATATTAAGATGATATGAACTTAATTTTAGTGAGTTTCCTATGGATCCCACATGAACCCATCAAATTTAGCGATTTAGATTAATTTAGTATATACAACACAATTTTGACGAAAACTTTGAAATGACATAGCATCATACTTATATCAAGGAGAATCTAGACTTTTAATTCGAGTGAGTTCCACATGGATCCCACGTGAACTTGTTAGATTTAGCGATTTAGATCAATTTAGGACATACAACACACTTTTGATATTTAAAACTCGGAAATGAGCTAGGGTTCACATATTTATATTAACCAATTTAGGACATACAACACACGTTTGATAAAGCAAAATCTGGACAAAACATACTTTTTTAATTCTAGTGAGTTCCATATATAGGTCCCACTTGAACCCATTGAATTTAGCAATTTAGATCAATTTAGTACATACTGAAACAATTTGACCTGAACTTTTAATTTAGTGAGTTTCCTATGGATCCCACATGAACCCATTTATAGATTAACTTAGAAATACAACACAATTTTGAACTTTTAATTCGAATTTATATCAAGGAGAATCTAATTTTGTGATGGATCCCACGTGAACCCATCAAATTTAGTGATTTATATTATCTTAAATGTACATACAACAAAATTTTGACGAAAACTTAGAAATGACATAGACTTGAAAATGAGGTAGTGATCTAGGGTCATCGTATTTAAAATGAGGTATTATTTATATTAAGGGGAATCTAGACTTTTAATTCTAGTGAGCCCATTAGATTTAGCAGTTTAGATCAATTTAGAACATGCAGCACACTCACCAAATAACTTATGCTCGGAAACACTATCCAAATTTAGTGATTATTTTTAGGAAAATATTTTCTAAATTATTTATTTTCTGCAAAATAAAATGCATCTTAGTAAGAAGAAAATATTCAGTGATCGAACCCTTCACACTCGGTATCCCTCTCTCTATATATGTCGCTTCAATTCAGCCTCTTCATTTCACTCCCAAGTCCCAGAGACCAACTTCATCACTACTATTCAAGTCTTTCCAGATCATCACCCCCTTCTCAGTTTCAGCAACTCTGTTAGGATCCAGCCATGGGTGTCATCACTTTCGAGGGTGTCATCACTTTCGACTTAGAGTTCACGTCCCCCATTCCCCTGGTCAAGATGTTCAAGGCTGCTATCCTCGACGCCGATAACCTCCTCCCCAAGGTCCTCCCGCAAGCTGTCAAGAGCATTGAGGTCCTCGAGGGCGATGGAGGTCCCGGGACCATCAAGTTGATGACTTTTGGTGAAGGTTAGTCCATCCGTATTAGGAACCTAGGATAGCTCTGAATCAAGGCGGATTCAACCTTATGGAACACTATAATGAACATTGAAAAAGATAGAAATATGACTCGGTTACTTAAGATGTTTCTAACCGTTTAACTTTACACAAGTGATTATGTGACTCGATTTTGATTAGGCAAAGTCGACTATGTCTAGGTCAATCGTATTGGATTGTGGTCGGAACAATTGGGTCAATTCCTAAATCGCCTGATCGACACCTTGTAGATTGGCGCTCGTGATGTTGAAACCTGTGAGTTCTAAATGTGAACGTGACTTATTGTTACATTGATAGGCATTCTATACAAGACAGCGAAGCACAAGGTCGAGGCCCTGGACAAGGAGAACTTCACCTACCGCTGCTCAATCATCGAGAGCGAAATGCTGGGCACCACCTTCGAGAAGATCACCTATGAGGTGAAGATCAACGCGTTGCCTTTGGGAGGCTCGATGTTGAAGTGCACGAACAGTTACTCCACCATTGGCGAGGTGGACATCACCTTGGAGGAGATCAACACCTGGAAAGAGAAGGTGTCCGCGATGTACAAGGCCATCGAGGCTTATCTCTTGGCAAACCCTGATGCCTACTGAGCCGATCTCTTCGCTATCTTGTATTGTTTACGTAATGTGTTAAATATGCGTGGTTGTGCTATACTGAAAAGGAGACAAGAAGAGTTTGAGTCACTCTGTTTGGAGCTAAGCATGTTGGGCTGGTGGGTGTTGTTGTTCTTGTCTTTGCTGAGAATAAGAGAATAAAAGGTGTGACAGGAATGTGGTGCAATGGTTTTGTGGAATTTGATAAACTATGCTACATGTTTATACAAGGCTTGTAGAATGAAATTCTCTAATTTAGTAATTTTTTTACGAGGAGAGAATTCATGAGTTATAAATGAAATGCCAAATGGCCAATAAAATACCAAACTTTGGCCCGATATTTCGAATTTGGATTAACATCTAAAGTTATCAATGTGGCACAATCTTTCATAAACCACAATACGGCAAGTACATCCCTTATCTATGGATCGTACCAAAAGAGTTAGCAAATTGCGAGAATTTACTGAGCCTGAACTTGAGCAACAACAATCTATTGGGTGTCATGTCGCTAGAGCTGGGGAACTCGTTCACGCTATAGAACCACTAGACCTGAGCCACAATTCACTAGTAGGATCAATTCCTTCCAATTTAGCAAAGCTCACTAAATTGGAAAATCTCAATGTTTCGCATAATGATTTGTCGGGTACGATCCTAGCTGCTCTCACCAGCATGAGCAGTTTAAGCTTCATGGGCTTCTTGTACAACAAGCTGACAAGGGCAGTTCCTGGTGGTCGCCTCTTCCAACAATAACTAGGAAGTGCTTTTATTGCAAATCCAGGCTTGTGAGGAAACACTATGGAATGTCTCCATGTGGGTCGAGCAGTAAATCGACTGACCATCGGAGAAAGGTTCTGATTAATGTGATTGTTGCGTTTGCTGCTTACTACTTCTCGTGACTCTTATTGCTCTGATTTTGGTGCTTTGGCGGTGAAACAAGCATCTCGATGAAGAGATAAGAAATCTTATGAAGTACGTGAAATCATATGGGAAAGGGGAACGAAGTTTGCATTCACCGATATTGCCAAGGCCACCAAAGGCTTCAGTGAAGAGTACTGCATCGGAAAACGCGGATTCAAAAGCGGAGTTAAGCAAACTTTACAACGTTATAAAGAACTTCAGGACATTATAGCTATCCTTGGGTTGGACGAATTATCTGAAGAGGATCACTTAACCGTAGCAAGAGCATGGAAAATTGAGCCGAATAGGCCAGTGGCCACATCGTCACGGTAAAAAAAAGTGGTGGTTAACCGCAAAGGACATCATCCAATCTTTTCTGAACTTTGGCAAAGGTCTTGCATGGAGGAAGAGGAGCAGTTGAATTGGACTTGTGTCAAGAGAGTGAAGATTGTTCAATGCGTGGCTCCTGCGATCGTCTACTTGCATCACGATTGCTCACTGCCTATTGTCCATCGGGACATGATGTTGAATAACATTTTGCTCAAGTCGGACTTCGAGCCTCGACTTTGGTTTTTGGGACGGTGAGGCTCTTGAATTCGGATTTGTCGAATTGGATCCCAGTGGATGGATCTTATGGCTACATGGTTCCTGGTAAGCCATATGATCAAATCTAATCAATACATTCCCCCGAACCTATGGTCTCGGGTTGATCAAATAGCTTTAATTGACATATTGAATTTGGATTCATCCAATAATTCTAACAAGGCTTTTAGGAAGAGCAAGTACAAATTTTGAAAAGTGGTATGTGTTAACATTATCTCAAAAATTTGGAATTTGTAGGCAACTTGAGGTTGTGATCAAAACATAGATTCATTCTTCTTTCATGAAACAGAGTCAACAGTAAAAGTACCGATGCTAGAGAATGATGGGGAAGCATCCAGGAATCTTCTCTCTTCCCTACAAATGACACGAATGTTGAAATTATTCAAAGACTCAAATGTGCCGCTATAGGATATGCTCGACCCACGTCTTCCTCCTCCGACTGGCCTATTGGTCAAGGAAGTGGTATTCATGGTCATGGTGGCAATAGCGTGTATGCGGATGAGTCTCGATTCGCCACCTACCATGCATTTCATTGCACAAGAATTTTCCGCATGCACTCAAGCTTGCTTGTCCGAGCCGTTGGCGCCGTTAGAATATTTAAGTTATAATTTAGTGAATTCCCACCCTCAAGGGTGTCTGCATTCAAAGATCTCTCGGATGCTAATAAGTATAATTTGCGCTTGAGATCCATGCCTTTTGTCCTCTTTTTTTATTGTATTATTTAAGAACATTGTGATGCTGATTTAGATTACTAAACGAGGAGATTGAGAATCATTTAAAGGGCATTTCAACATAATCTCACATATCTCTTGCCCTGCGACTTGGAACTCTGAGGCGAAGACGCATTCCATCCCACCTGCACGAATGTTCAAGGCCTTTGATCTTGATAAAAATCTCATCCCCAAGCTCCTCCCACAAGTCAATCTAAATTTTGTCACCCTTGAAGGTGATGGCGGTCCCGTCACCATCGCATCGTTTTCGGCTAAGGCGAGTACCTGCGCGTCTTCTAATTTCATTCATTTTGATCACACATCAACATGTGATGTCAAGACATTTGCCTGACGTTCTTTGATCAAACTAACGTGGGAGCTGACTGCAGTTTTCTGTGTGTCGCGGCTACACGGTTCAACTCGGTGAAGCACCAGTCGACAAGCTGGACAAGGAAAGCTCGCGCACGCTTACACCATCGTCGAGGGCGACGGTATAAAAGATGCGAGACGGGGAGAAAGCCATCGATTTCTCCTTATTTTGAATGAATCTTACCATTATTTTCGATCGCAGATCTTAACCATGGAGCCGATGCCAAGCCTTGGCCGAATCTACCAGCTTTCAATCCGGGGAGGAAAGCCGGCAGAGAGCAAGATCTCGGTAAGGAAGGCGAAAGGGTAGCTCTGGCGGCGAGGGTTTCCTCTCGCCCGCTACAGAGAACCAACGGAGGGAGAGAAGGTCGAAGACCTAATCTAGGGTTTCAAGAAAACCCTAGAGGCTTTATACGAACGACGGCGGATGGTCACAATCTGTCTGATCGATCGGACGGCTCGCACTCCATACTTGGGGTCGGCGGATCTGACGGCCCACAAAATAGCGCGTCCAACGAATCAGACGGTCTGCGTGCAGGGGGATCCTACCGTTTCGACGGCCCACGCGGCAAAGTCTTTTTTGGGCCTGACGGCCCACATGGGCAATTTATTTCGCCCGAAGGCCCATATGGAGGAACAACGGCCCATGCCGTCAGCAGGCCTTCCCCTTTTACAAAAAATTACAGAGGGAAGGGTAAGCTATACTGTGACTACTGTAAACGCCCACATCACACAGTAGAAAGTTGCTGGAAATTACATGGTAAGCCCGGTGACAAGGAAAAAGGAAAATTTTCAACTGCCTTTCAGGTGCTGGGTAAAACAGCAGACAAGCCAATCACTCATGGTGAATATCAAGAGCTGATGGAAGCTCTTAAAAAATTCGACTCTTCTGACAAGGCAGGCAGTTTCACAGGTATTTCTTACTGCCTGATGAACTCAATTTCTAAGGATGCATGGATCATGTAAATACAGGAGCTAGTGATCATATTATTTGCAATCCAATTTTTTTTTCCAATGTCACAAAGTTACCTTTTCCAATATCAGTTCAACTTCCCAATGGAAATACCACACATGTTGGAATGACTGGAACTGTGAATCTTAGCCCACTCATTACTCTAAAAATGTCCTTTATGTTCCTACTTTCCATTTTAATCTCATATCGAGTCTCTCGAGCTTGTGAAGAAAATTCTGTCATGTCTACTTTGATTCGATAAATGTCTATTTCAGGCCCTTTCGATTGGCAAACTGATGGGCTTGGGTAGAATCTATCAAGGACTTTATTTTTGGAGTAGTTTTTCAGGCAATTTGAAATTACCTTCGTTGCTTTCAATAAACCATTGTGTAACATTGTTGCCAATGAAAGGAATTCTCTTCTTCATCAAAGATTGGGTCACACTGCTTCTTTTCCTTGTTCTCATTGCCCCATTTGCCCTTTGGCAAAACAAACTCGTGTTCCTTTTCAAAACAGTAAGACTCGAGTAGACGATATATTTTCCCTGATTCATGCTAATGTCTGGGGACCATATCATACAACAAATCATGATGGTTCGAGATTTTTCCTTACAATTGTGGATGATTTTTCACGTGCGACTTGGGTCTTCCTCATACAATCAAAAAGCCAGGTTCTCTCTCACCTTAAAATATTCCTTGCCTTATCCAAAACTCAGTTTGGAAAGTCAATTCGTCGCATTCGCACTGATAATGGTAGGGAATTCTTCAATAATGATTGCAGTTCCTTTCTCGCCTCAAATGGTATTTTACATGAAAGTACTTGTACTTATACCCCACAGCAAAATGGGGTAGTTGAGCGAAAACATCGCCATCTCTTAGAAGTGGCACGTGCTCTTAAGTTCCAAACATCTATACCAGAACAATTTTGGGGAGATTGTGTAATTACTGCTGCTTATCTGATAAATCGTATGCCATCTCGCATTCTAGAAGGAAAAACCCCTTTTGAATTGTTGTATGGAAGGAAACCAGATTTGAGTCATCTCAGAGTCTTTGGCTGCTTATGTTATGTGGCTACAGTAGGTCCTCGGGATAAAATGTCCCCTCGTGCTCGACAGTGCATTTTCATGGGGTACCCTAATTTAAAAAGGGGATATCGAGTTTATGAACAGTCTACCGGAGAATTTTTTATCAGTAGAGATGTGGTTTTTCATGAAGATACTTTTCCTTTTCGGGATACTTCTTCTGAAGAAGATGAGAGAAGTAATCATCAATTTCTTTCCGAAGAAGATTTCTCTAATGGAGAATCCTATCTTATTAATTCTCCTCCAAGACATCAGATAGTGGATACATCTTTGCCTTCATCACCAGATATATCTCCTGATGAGAATTTTATTGAGCAACCACCCATGGCGTCGAATCTCAGGAGACAAATCACAGAGAATCTCCAAGCAGCGAGGATTCATCACCACCCAGGGTACTTGATGAGGCACCACGAAGATCTGGTCGAACTACTCGTCCACCCATATGGACCAAAGATTATGTCTGTTCATCATCACTATCATCAGGTACAAGATATCCTCTATCCTCCTATGTATCTTTCGACCATTTATCGTCAGATCATCTATGCTGCATTAGTAGAGTCTCTGAGGAAATGGAGCCTTCTAGTTATAATGAGGCTGTACATGATGAACGATGGCAAAAGGCAATGGAGGCAGAACTTAAGGCCTTAGTTGATAATCATACTTGGGATATTGTATTGTTACCGCCTGATAGAAAGCCCATAGGATGTAAATGGGTCTATAAAATCAAGTATAGAGCAGATGGCTCTGTGGAAAGATACAAGGCCCGATTGGTGGCCAAGGGCTTCACACAACGAGAAGGTTTTGATTACAATGAGACCTTTTCTTCGGTAGCCAAAGATGTCACTGTTCGTTCCTTCTTATCGGTTGCTGCTTTCCGCAACTGGTCATTACATCAGATGGATGTCCATAATGCTTTCCTTCATGGTGATCTGGAAGAGGAGATTTACATGGATATTCCACAAGGATTACGGAGACAGGGGGAGTCGAAGGTATGTCGTCTCCGCAAATCTCTTTATGGTTTAAAGCAGGCCTCTCGACAGTGGTATGCCAAATTTACTACTGCTCTTACGGGAGCTGGATTTCAGCAATCCAAGCATGATTATGCTTTGTTCACTTGGGCAAAAGGTACGTCAGTCATATACTTGATGATTTATGTTGATGACATACTTATTATGGGAAATGATAATTCTGCTGTGAAGAAGCTTAAAGACCATCTACATTTGTCTTTTCACATCAAAGACTTAGGATCACCTAAGTATTTTCTTGGAATAGAGATAGCTCGTTCGATCTAGGGATTTCCCTTAGTCAGGCGAAAATTTGTGATGGAAATTATATCGAAGCGGGGTTATCGGGATGCAAACCATCAATTATTCCCATTGAACAAAATGCCAAATTGACCAAGTATTGAATATGATGTCGGGACATCTTCCTCGATGATCTATTATTGAAGGATCCGACGGATACCGGAGACTTGTTGGGAAACTTATTTATCTCACCATGACAAGGCCAGACATTTGTTATGCGGTCTGAGACTCTTAGTCAATTCATGCATAGTCCGAAGCAGTCACACATGAATGCAGCCTTAAAAGTAGTGAAATACCTAAAGAGATGTCCTGGATTAGGGATACTTCTTTCTAGAGAGTGCAATATGGAGATGACAGCCTATTGTGATTCAGATTATGCTACATGTCCCATGAGTAGAAGATCTATTACTGGATTTTGTATCAAATTTGGGAGTTCACTGCTTTCATGGAAGACAAAGAAACAATCCACTGTATCTTTGTCATCAGCAGAAGCTGAATATCGATCTATGGCAAAGACTGTTTGTGAGATAGTGTGGCTACGGGGCTTACTTCTGGATCTTGGGGTACAAGTTAAAGGTCCGACATTACTTTTCTATGATAATGATTCGGCACTCAAACTTGCAGCAAATCCTGTGTTACATGAAAGGACGAAGCATATAGAAGTTGATTGCCATTTTACTCTAGAAAAGATCAAAGAAGGAATCATAGAAACCAGAGGAATCAGGACCATAGAACAGCCTGCGGATATATTCACTAAGCCTCTTTGTCACAGACAACACACATATCTTCTAAACAAGCTAGGTGTCTTGTGACATCCTGAAATTTAGGCCTATTTCGAGTGTTGAATTTTCGAGCGTTTCCATATTTAATTAGTGGACATCGTCTCATTGTCCGTCGAATTAGCGGCGAGCCCAAAATTTCGAAAAATGAAATTATCGGATGAAAAATCGGAGAATGGAAGAAAAAGAAAAATGATAACAATATTAATATTATTCTTTTTCTTCTCTCTCTCCTCTTCCTCCCCTCCTTCACGTTTCCCCCCTCCTTCCTACGCAATTTCCTCTCCCTCTCTTTTCTTCTCTCTCTCCCACTTTTCCACCCCCTCACCTACGCCAATCCTTCGCTGCAATTTCCCTGCAACTTCTCCTCCTCTACTTTATTGTTCCTCCCTTCTCTTTCCCCCTTCCTCCTCTCGACAACCCCACTCCCATTTCCCTCTTCTTCTTCTCTTTTCCTCTTTAGTTTCTTTTCTGCTTTGCTTCCAAAACAGAGCAGTCCTCTGTTTTGGTTCTGCCAAATCTGGTGCAGCAACCGGTCCAACTTGGCTGAGGAACCGACTTCTCAGCAGTAGGCCGAGAGCCTTGCCGGCCTGTGTAGGGCCATACTGAGGTGTCCTGGCATCTCCTGGAGTTGTGACCTAGTCGCCGTCGCCGGGAGTTCTTCAATACACAAATTGAGTAAGTTGTCTCCTAACTTTGGATTAGGGGCTGAGTACATGAATTAGGGGTTTCTATGTAGATGAAAGATGTAGATGATGTTATATATAGATGGATGTTGGTTAGAGATGTTAGGTTAGCCATAGAAAAGCTTGGTTGTGGTTTAGAAGGCAAGACAACCACCATGGATGAAGATTCGACCAAGCACAGAAACTGGTTCTTGAAACAGTTTCCTGAACGTGCGCGTTTTTCTAATTTTTCAGACGACTACGTGTTGTGATTTTGAAGAAATTTCCTTCTGAAGAAATGTTGTATACATCCTAAATAATAACATATATTTTTATTAGAATTTTTAGAATTTAAAAAGATGACGATTTTCATGACGTCATCCTTGAAACAGTATTTCGGACAGTTCTGTAAACCGTGACTGTCCTGATTCCGAGGGCTGTTACTGACCTTTAGAGGTCGTATTTCCAATCGGTTTCTTCACAAAAGTTGTCCGTTACAACTTTTAGTTTAACATACTCGAATTTCAAATCAAACGGACCAGATTTCGACCCAAAACCGAACCGATTTTGATGAGTTAAGCTCTCTGGAACTGGACCCGATTTTAGTACTGGGTTGAGTGAATTACTGGGCCGAATACAGAAGGATCTGGGCCCCAGTGTCTTCATGAAAAATGTTCGTTTATGTGTTCTTTACAACATGTTAAAATTTGGGAATTTTCTGAGCTCGATTGGTTAGGTTTATGGATTTAAACTTGGAGACGCGCGCAGGCCCGGTTTCTGCCCATTTCGGACCAATGTTAGTTTGGGTTGATTCTTGATGTTTTGCTTGTTTTAATTAGTGTTTTGATGACTTATGGCTTTAATTTATTATTTAATTAATTCTGGAATTTCACTGTTCATGACGCACTGTTCACGAGTTACTGTTCACGCGGCACTGTTCACGAAACACTGTTCACGCGCACTGTTCACCCGAGAATGAAAAGTGGTCTAATTTCATGTGTATTGATTTTATGAAGTGAATGGATGCACCAATGCATGGGCATTCGCATGAATTGGGTGATGTTTTGTGCAATTGTATGGTGATTGAAAACTGTTGGTATTTAATTAGGAAATACCGGGTGTCAGGTTCTGGACACCGAAAGTGTTTTTAAATACTATATCAAACCGTGGAATTTTAAAAGGGACGACACAAATTTTCTGGTTCGATCTGACCGTGTCCCCACACACGATTATTTTATCATGCATTTCTAATATGAAGGAAATAGGCCGGGATCACCATTTTAATTGAAGTATTTGAGTGCAATGCACGGTGTCCCGGGCCGAAATTGAATGAATGCATGAATGATATGAAATGCCGTCGCAAGCCTTTGGGGCCAGACGATGCTCCTTCGGGAATGCCCCAAGTCAACGGATGCCGGTTGCAGTGGATACTAGACCGATGCTCCAAATCGGAATGCCGTCTAGATGTAGACGTTGCCGCGCTCGACGGTGCGAGGCGATGCCCGGTTATGCCGGAAGACTGTTATCTGTGGAGTTGGCCATAACCAATGAATGGAAATTGTGAAACGCATGAACGATCGAAAATTTAGGGACCTAATTAAGAGACGGAACTGTAGGGTGCGGTATGGGACGTGCCATACTAGTTTAGTCTAGTAATTGGGGGCCCGTGTAATTATGTTGACATTTATGTCCTTACATACGTACATGTTAAAGTATTCGATGATATATGATCTCGATATCTTATGTATGATTTGATTGACACTAACATATAGAAAAGTACTGGTATTAAGAAAGTGTGAGAAAGGTGATTAGATTGCATGTTGAGTGTACCCTTCTCCTAATCTGGATTTAGGGGATTGACTTGCTGAGATGTGATCTCACCCCTTAGTGGGCTAACATTTTCAGGTCCCCGGTGTGAAGAACCCGGAGCTTGAAGCGAAAGGGTCGGGAGCATAGGTGGCTTAGTAGTCCTTTGTGAGATAGACATTTTGTATAAGCTTGAGGTGTTTATGAAAGTGTATTTAATTTGAAACCGGTTGTCTTACTTTTCTATCCCATGTTTGTTGTTGTCAGGGGATTAGTTAATTTGCTTCCGCATGTGCAATAAAATGAAAAGGGTCGGCGACGAGTCCTGGGAATGTCGCAAAAGTTTATAGACCACAGAGGGTTGTGTACGTGCTCGAGGTTCGGGGCGTGACATGTCTTGGATATATACAAGCCACCAGCTTGAGGGGGAGTGTTGAAGGAAGATATGATCTGAGATTTTGATTGATATTTGTATCGATTGTAATTGATAGGAATATATTTATTTTAGGATTAGAAAGATTAGAAGATTTTATTTACTTATTTATTGAACTCTCTTGTACAATATATACACCATTGTATAGTCACAAGAAATCAATGAAGTGAATACAAAATTCCTATCATATTAAATTCCTCTTCTAAACTTCTTCTTGGATTTGTGACAGATCTCGAACAAGATCAAGTCCAAACAGAGAGGGTGCACGAGCAAGAGCAAGTACTTCGCCAAGGACGGGGTCGAGAAGAAGGCTAGCAAAGAGAAGGCCATGGGAATGTTGAAAGCCATTGGAGCCCATCTCTTGCAAAACCCCGATGCTTCCAATTGAGTTGTTGTTCCACGTTGGCTCAATCTTTTTGAGATTTAACAAAGACTTGGCATCGAAAATCATTCCCGATTCACGTGTGACAGAGTGGGGTGCGATCGGAAGCTTCAAATTGATGAGAAAAAGGAATTTGATGGAGATTTGGAAATGAGCTAGCGTCGTATTTATATTTAGTGGATTCTAAACTTTTAATTTTAGTGAGTTTTATATGGGTCTCATGTAAACTCATAAAATTTAGTGATTTAGATTAACTTTTTGTTTTCTTTTTTCAGGTCAAAAGGAAATTTCCATTCGTTACCAAATTGATACATGAAAGAGAATATCAAAAGTCATAATAACAAAACAAACCCGTAGATTAACTTATACAGCATAATTTTGATGAAAACTCGAAAATGAGATAGCATCATGTTTATATTAAGAGAAATTTGGACTTTTAATTCCAATGAGTTTCATATATATTTCAGTTGAACCCACAATACACTTTTGACAAAGACTCGAAAATAAGCTAGGGTCGAATTTATATTAAGCGGAATTTGGACTTTTAATTCCAGTGAGTTCCATATAAGTCCCACATGAACCCATCCGATTTAGTGATTTAAATCAATTTAGTACATACAACGCAATTTCAACGAAAGAGCATCATATTTATATTAAGTGGAATCTGGACTTTTAATGTCAGTGAGTTTCGTTTGGATCCCACGTGAACCCATCAAATTTAGCTATTTAGATTAACTTAGTACATATAGCAGAATTTTGATGAAGACTTGGAGATGAGGTAGTGTCGTATTTATATCAAGGGGAATTTGGACTTTTAATTCTAGTAAGTTCTATATGGATCCCACGCAAACCCATCATATTTAGCGATTTAGATCAATGTAGGACATACAACACACTTTTGATGAAGACTCGAAAATGAACTATGGTCGTATTTATATTAAGCTGAATTTGGATTTTTAATTCTAGTAAGTTCCATATGGGTCTCACATGAACCCATCAGATTTAGTGATTTAAATCAATTTAGTATAGACAACACAATTTTTTATGAAAGAGCACTGTATTTATATTAAGCGGAATAAGAACTTTTAATTTCGGTGAGTTTCGTATGGATCCCACGTGAGCCCATCGAATTTAGCGATTTAGATTAACATAGTATATACAGCACAATTTTGACGAAAATTCGGAAATGAGGTAGCATTTTTTCATCGTATTTATATTAAGGAGAATCTACGCTTAATTCTAGTGAGTTCTATATGGATTTAGATCAATTTAGAATATGCAACACACTCACCAAATAACTCTTACTTGGAAACTCTATCCAAATTTGGCGATTAGTTTTAGGAAAATATTTTTCGAATTATTTATTTTCTGCAAAACCCACCTAAGAAAGAAGAAAATATTCAGAAATCATACCCCTTCACACTTCAGTTCAGCCTCCTTTCTTCACTCCCAAGTCCTAGAGACCAACTTCATCACTACTAAGTCTTTCCCGATCATCACCCTCTTCTCAGTTTCTGCAACTCTGTTCGGATCCAGTCATGGGTGTCATCACTTACGACTTCGAGACCACGTCCCCAATCCCTCCGGCCGAGATGTTTGAGGCCACTCTCCTTGACGCCGATAACCTCATCAACAAGGTCCTCCTACAAGACATCAAGAGCATTAAAGTCCTTGAGGGCGATGGAGGTTCCGGGACCATCAAGTTGATGACTTTCTGCGAAGGTTAGTCCATCCATATTAGCAACTTAGGATTGCTCCAAATCAAGGCGGGTTCAACCTTATGGAACACTATAATGAACATTGAAAAAGATAGATATATGACTTGATTAATTAAGATGTTTCTAACTGTTTAAATTTACACAAGTGATCATGCGACCCGATTTCGATCACTCAAAATCAGGCCATGTCTAAGTCAATAGTATTGGATTGTGGCTAGGGGCTAATTCCTGAATGGCTGGATCTACACCATCAAGATCGGTGCTCGCAATGTTGAAACCGGCGAGTTCTAAATGTGAATGTTACTTTTTGTTTCTTTGATAGGCAGTCGATACAAGACGGCAAAGCACAAGGTCTAGGCCTTGGACAAGGAGAACTTCACCTACTGCCACTCAATCATCGAGGGTGACACGCTGGGCACCGCCTTTGAGAAGATCAGTTACGAGGTGAAGATCACCATGTTGCCCGACGGAGTCTCGGTGTTGAAGAGCACAAGCAAGTACTTCACCATTGGCGAGGTGAATATCACCGAGGAGATCAAGGCCGGGAAAGAGAAGGCGGACATGATGGTTAAGGCCATCGAGGCTTCTGTCGTGGCAAATCCCGATGCCTGTCGAGCCGATCTCATCGCTATCTTTTATTGTTCTTGTAATGTATTAAATATGTCCGGTTGGGCTAAACTAAGTAGGCGACAAGAAGCGTTTGAGTCACTCGGTGTTTGAAGTTAAAGCATGTTGGGCTGGTGGTTGTTGTTCTCGTCTTTGCTGAGAATGAGAGAATGAAAGGTGTGACAGGAATCTGGTGTAGTGGTTTTATGGAATTTGGTAAACTGCGCTACATGGAGAGGATTCATGAATGACAAATGAATTCATGGTAAACTGCGGCCTGATATTTCGAATATGGACTATCGATCCCACTTGATCCGGATCGATCATCGAAACATATCAAGGCGGCACAACTTTTCATGAACCGCAATAAGTAAAATCATTAAGGAAAAGTACATTCTTATTATATATCAATAAAGCTATAAAAAGTTGTTGAATGTGTTTAGGGTTTGGACTTATCTTATTGCAACACTTCGGCTATTTGAATTCTATTTAAGCTAATCCTATCTTGACTCTTGATGGGGACAATGGATTAGAGATCAAACGATTCAACAACAATAGAAAAAAAGAAAAAAGAAAGAAAGAAAAAGAGAAGAAAATTATAACGGAAAAGCAGCAACCTCCACATCCCCTCCCACTCAGATGATGAGCTGATCTTGGGACACCCCGTTGCCGACCCTATTTTGACCCAGTCAAACCGCCGGTGTCAGTGAAGCTTTATCAACCTTAATTTAAAAAAAAAAAAAATTTATGGAAATGATTACGAAAGGCCTTACTGGATGAATTGAAATGGATTTACCACAACATTAAGGCATCGAGTGTGAAGAAATATACTACGTGATGCTTATATTGTGCGACGTAGTATCGTGATATTACTAATTCTATTAAGTGTTCTCATTTGCTACATAGTAAATGAAATTCGATGAACACTCGCTTTTCTAAACAAGGACATTTGATTACGATATTGTTGAATCGTTGCATCAAACTCCACAACAATCAATTCTAAGTGACGGCCGCCCATGTGAGCATGAGAATGCGCTCTCTTGTGTTCATCTTTTGGAACATATACTTTGATATTTCAACAACTTGAATCTGAAAGGGACCGAAATCATTTTCATGACCAAGAGAACAAAAGAGACCAACTTAATTCCTCTTTTACATTTCTTTAGGCCGCGAATCCTTGACTCTTTTATTTTCCTCATACGTGACTCTTGCCAAACCAAGCCTACCTATTCACATAATTCTAACCATAAATAGGAGGCATTGACAGGACTCAGAAGCACGAACTTCTTTGGGGTTATTTCTTTCTCATTGCCAATAGCCATGGGGGCAACCAGCATCACACAAGAGCTCACATGCCCGATTGCTCCAGCTCACATGTTCAAGGCCTTGATCGTTGGGTTGAATTCCCTGATCCCAAAGCTCCTGCCTCAGTTCATAAAGAGCGTGGAGCTCGTGCAAGGCGACGGAGGAGCCGGTAGCATCGAGAAAGTTAATATCGCCAAAGGTATGTACACTTAACAGACACTCATCAAGCCGGGAGTTTCATAATGTAAGTCTTGTTTGGTCACAAATGCAGCTAGTCATTTCAAGAATGTGAAGCACCGGATCGATGAGCTCGACAAGGAGAACTTCGTGTGTAGGTAGACGATAATCGAAGGCGACACATTGGACGACAAACTCAAGTCGATTGATTACGAGGTCAAGTTTGAGAGGCTGTCGTGATGAAGGTCGGTTTGCAAGATGACGAGCAAGTATACCACCAAGGAGGCACTTCAAGTTGAAGAAGAGGAGATCGGGGCTGGGAAGGAAAAAGCCATGACGTAGCATCACTTACAGTCCATCTCTTTGTTCATGAACAATTTCTCGGGAGGCATACCACGTGATTCCGGCAAGTACAGCCATTCTCTCGGGCAACGTTAGCTTTTCGAACAACGGCTTCACAAGAGAGCTGCCGCCAGATATATGCAGCGGCTTTGCTCTTTGATATCTCGTGGTCGATGGGAATAACTTCACCGAGCCGCTGCCCAACCGCTTAGGAATTGTCAGGGCTAACGAGAGTTCATCTGGACAGCAATCGGTTCACTGCAGATGTCATGAGTGCGTTTGGAGTTTATCGAATCCGGACTTTATAAGCCTCGGGCCCTCGGCAACAACCGATTTGTCGGGAATCTCTGCAGAATGGGGAGAGTGCACGAATGTCACGAATTTGCAGATAGATGGTAACAAAATCCCCGACCGCATCTCGCCGGAGCTTGGGAAATTGTCTCAATTGTGCGATCGACTCCATATGGCAATGAATCGACCAGAAAATTCCCGATGATTTGGTAAGTCTGGGGGCGTTGATTAGGCTGAACTTGAGCTACAATCATTTGCCCAGAGATATTCCCACCTCGTTAGGAAACTTATCGAAGCTAGAATATCTTGATTTGTCGGGGAGAAGGCATTGAGCGGTAGCATACCGGAAGAGCTAGCGAATTGCAAGAATTTACTGAGCTTGAACTTGAGCAACAACAATGTTGGATGTCATATCGCGGAGAGCTGGGGAACTTGTTCACGTTACGAATCTCCTGGACTCGAGCCACAATTCTCTAGCAGGATCAATTCCTTCCAATTTAGCAAAGCTCACTCGAATTGGAAAATCTCAAATCTTTTGCATAACAAATTGTTGGGTACGATCCCGCTCCTCTCGCCGGCATGAGGAGTTGAAGCTCAATAGACTTATCATACAACGAGCACGGGGAAGTGCTTTAATCACGAATCCGGGTTTGTGTGGAAAAGCGGTAAATCGACGACCTAGGGAAAAGGTTCTTTTTGGTGTGACCCCGGGAGTCTGCTGTTTACTACTTCGGTGACTTCAATTGCTGTGATTCGCGGTTCGGTGGCGAAACAAGGAATTCGATGAAGGGATCAAGAGTCTTGTAAAGTAAGAGAAATCCGAGTCGATCATATGGGGAAGGGAAGGGAAGTTCGCACTCAATGACATCGCCAAGGCTACCAATGACTGCAACGAAAAAACTGCATCGAAAGGGCTGGTTCGGGAGCGTTTACAAGGCCGAATCGGCCAGCGGCCAAATCATCGCCACCAAAAAGCTCAACATACCGGGATCGGGTGATGTCCCCACGGTCAACCACCAGAGTTTCGAGGACCTGCATAATTTCTTTTGCCTCTACATTTCAGTATATGTGTCATAAAACGAAGTGAAGACGAGAAGAATATCAAAGATAGAGAGTAATGTACTATGTGCACTTCATTGATTGTTTCAATGTACATAGGGATTTAAATAATACAGAGGATGTTCAATAAGAAAGGAAAGAATATCGATCTAATCCTAGATTGATACAAAATATCAAGTTACAATCTGGAGAATATATTCAAGAATATGTTGCATATCTTCCAACACTCCCCTCAAGCTGGTGGCTTGTATATGTCTAAGACACCTAGCTTGCTTAGGAGATATGCATGTTGCCGTTGACACAAAGGCTTAGTGAATATATCCGCAGGTTGTTCGATAGTCCCAATTCCTCTTGTTTTGATTATCCCTTCTTGAATCTTCTCTCGAGTAAAATGGCAATCGACCTCTATGTGTTTTGTTCTTTCATGTACTATCGGATTTGCCGCAAGTTTAAGTGCGGAATCATTATCACAGAATAGTAAGGTTGGTCCCTTGACTTGTACTCCGAGATCCAGTAAGCCTCGTAACCAAACTACTTCACATACGGTCTTGGCCATGGATCGATATTCAGCTTCAGTGATGATAGAGAAACAAAGGGACTGTTTCTTTGTTTTCCATGAAAGTAACGATTCCCCGAGTTTGATGCGAAACCAGTAATAGATCTTCGACTCATTGGACAAGTCGCATAATCAGCATCACAAGAAGCTGTCATTTCCATGTTGCAATCACGAGAAAGGAGAATTCCAAGTCCTGGGCAATTCTTCAAATATTTCACAACCTTCAATGCAACATTCATGTGGGATTGTTTGGGACTATGCATGAACTGACTCAGTGTCTAGACTGCATAACATATATCTGGTCTGGTCATAGTGAGATAGATGAGTTTCCCAACCGTCTCGATAACCCGATGGATCTTTGAGTAACAAGTCATTCTCTCGTAGATTGTAGGCTCGCATCATAATCAGCAGTGGTCAAATGGACATTCTGCTCTATAGGAATAACGATGGTCTCGCATCCCGATAAACCTGCTTCAGATATAATTTCTAACACAAATTTTCTTTGGCTAAGTGAGATCCCTTGCTTCGAATGAGCTATCTCAATTCCAAGGAAGTATTTGGGTGGTCCCAAATCTTTAATATGGAAAGTTGAATGCAAATATTTCTTGAGATTTGTCACAGCAGATTCATCATCTCCCATAATAAGTATGTCATCGACATATATCATCAAGTAGATAGACGACATACCTTTTGTCCACGTGAATAAGGCATAGTCATGTCTAGACTGTTTGGATCCCGCTCCCATAAGTGCATCCGTAAACTTGGCATACCACTATCGAGAAGCCTGTTTGAGACCATATAAGGATTTGCGGAGACGACATACTCTAGACTCCCCCTATCTCCGTAATCCTTGTGGAATGTCTATATAAATTTCCTCATCCAAATCACCATGAAGAAAGGCATTGTGGACATCCATTTGGTGCAATGACCAATCACGAAATGCAGCAATTGCTAGAAAAGTGCGAACTGTAACATCTTTTGCTACGGGAGAAAAAGTTTCATGGTAGTCGAAACCTTCTCGTTGAGTGAAGCCTTTGGCTACCAACCGAGCCTTATATCTTTCTACAGAGCCGTCAGCTTTATGTTTAATCTTGTAAACCCATTTGCAGCCAATCGGTTTTCGATGAGACGGTAAAGGAACAATGTCCCATGTATGATTCTCCATTAATGCATGCAATTCTATCTCCATGGCTTTTTGCCATCGTGGATTAGTGATCGCTTCATTATAATTGGACGGTTCTGTTTCCTCGGACACACGACCGATGCAGCACATATGATCCGATGATAACGATGAAAAGATACATATGAGGAGATGGGGTAACGAGTACCTTGAGAATTTGAAGCAAAGACAAATATAGTTTTTTGTCCATGTGGGTGGACGAGTAGTACGCCCAGATCGCCGTGGGATATCATTCTGTGATGTTGGCTGTAAAGGTAATGAAGGAACTTGAGACTCCTCTGTTGATGCAGGAGATGCTGTTATTGGTGGAGAACTATGCGCCTCCTCATTCTGTGTATCTGATATGTCCATGGCTACTGTTGGGGAAGAAACTGTACCTTGTGGCAGATATGGAGGAGGTGCAATGATGTATGATTGTCCAGGAGATATATCTTCTTCGGATAAAAAACGATGAGTATCCATCTCCCTATCAGACTCAGTAGATAATTCTTTATCAAAAGGAAATATGTGCTCATGAAAGATAACATCCCTACTGACAAAGAAATTCTTAGTTATGGATCGAAAACTCGATATCCCTTTGTGAGATTCGGATATCCCATAAATATGCATTGTCTAGCTCGTGGACTCAACTTATCCCGTGGCCCCACCGTAGTCACATAGCATAAACAACCAAAAACTCTCAAATGTTGAAGTTCTGGTTTCTTTCCATATAGCATCTCAAAGGGTGTCTTCTTATTGAGTACACGACTTGGCATTCGATTGATCAAGTAAGCTGCAGTGACCACACAATCTCCCAAAAAGTCTCGGAATGGAAGCTTGGAATTTTAGGGCACGGGCTACCTCTAAGAGATGACGATGTTTACGCTCAACAATGCCATTTTGTTGTGGGGTGTACGTACAGGAACTCTCATGCAAAATTCCGTTTGAAGAAAGAAAAATGCACATTCATTATTGAAGAATTCCCTTCCATTGTCGGTACGAATACGTTGAATTGATTTGCCAAATTGATTTTTGGAGAGGGAAAAGAAAGTTCTTAAATGAGAAAGAACTTGACTCTTTGATTGCATCAGAAAAATCCATGTTGCACGAGAAAAATCATCCACAAGTGTTAGAAAAATCGAGAACCATCACGATTGGGTGTGTGATAGGGTCCCCAAACATCAACATGGATTAAGGAAAAAGGATTTTTGCACGAGATTTGCTATTGTCAAAAGGTACACGAGCTTGTTTTGCCAGAGGACAAATTGAACATTGAGGGTAAGGAAAAGCAGCAGAATGTCCCAGTCTTTGATGACTAAGAAAAAGCTTATCATAGGTAGTAATGTTACACAATGATTGTTTATTCAATTCAAGACAAGATGGACCGAAATTACTAGAAAAATTGGTCCAGAAATATAGTCCTTGCCAAATTCTACCCGAGCCCATCGGTTTGCCGAAAGGGCCTGAAATAAACAATGATCGGGAGTGAATAGAACATGGCATGAATTTTCTTCATAAGCTCGAGAAACTGATATGAGATTGAAATGGAATTCTGGTACATAGAACACATTCTGGAGTGTGATGAGAGGACTAAGAATGACTGTGCCAATCATCGTGACATGGGTAGTACTCCCATTTGGAAGTTGGACTGAGATATGGGAGTCTAATTTTTTTTATTCCGAAAAGAAACTTGCATCGCAGATAATGTGGTCACTAGCCCCCGAATCAATTATCCAAGCAGTCTTTGAAATTGAATTCAACAAACAATAAGAAATACCTGTAAAACTGCCGGTGTTGTCAAAAACATCCAACTTCTTAAGAGCCTTCATAATTTCTTGATATTGATCATGAGTAATTGACTGATTTGATTTATCAGAATGTTGCCCTGTCACTTGCAAAGCTGTCGGAAAATCCCTTTTCCCTTTCTCTCCCGGAGTTTACCATGCAATTTCCAGCAATTTTCTATCGTATGATGTGGACGCTTGCAATAATCACAGTATAACTTACCTTTTCCTTTAAAATTTTGCCCATAGTTCTTTGATGACGTGGCAAAATGTGGGCCGTTGGATGATTTAAAAAATGAAGCCGTCGCGGACTCATTCAGGCCGTTGGATCCATGCGCTGAAAAGAAACGCTGCTGGCCGTCCGATCCCCCTGGTGAGATTCCTTGTGGGCCGTCGGATCTGGCGAACTGATTAGGCCCTTTTTGACCGTCGAATCGCATCAGTGAATCTTGGCCATCCGTTCCCCTTTTGAAGGATTTAGGGTTTGCACCTGCAAACCAATTTTGCGGCATCCATCTCCCTTCGTTCTCTCTGTGTGCTGTTCCTCCGTGACTCGCATGAGTTGCGAGTGCCATTCCGTCGCCGGATCTGTAAATCGGAGCCAACAAGACGCTGGCTTTCTTCTTGTACAGCGAGTTGGTAAATCCGGCCAAGAGTTGGCATCGGTTCCATCGCCAAAATCTGGGATCGAAAGTTTTGGTAGGACTCGTTCAAGATCAGCAGGAACCTGGTGACCCTCTCCCTCTCTCGGATGGTGTGGTACTACTGCAAGGTAAGATCTGGGCCTTCTAATTTCTCCTCGACCGCCTCCAATTCGTTCCATAAAGCAGATAATTTGTTGTAGACCACGGCGATGCTCATATTTCCCTGTTTTAGATCCGAAAGTTGTTGAGTCAAGGAGAAATTTTAACCCTATCTAATTTGCCATACATCTCTTTGATATTATCACAAAATTTTTTTGAGTCTTCCGTCGGTGGAAGTCCGGCGACGACTTCGGTAGAGATGCAATTGCCGATCCACGTTTGGACTAATTGATTGCATTTTCGCCATAGTCGCGCCATTCGTTCATCCGACGGAATCGGGAACGTGCCATCTATGAAAACTTCTTTGTCCTTCGTGACCAACGCTCGTCGGAACTCCACCGACCAACTGGAATAGTTGTCGGGGCCCGACAATTTTTGAGTGATGAGCCGTAGCTCTGGTCCGTCTCCGGTCGCCGTGTAAAGCGGATCGCCGGGTTCCAGTCGACCGCTGGTGACAAAGGGGTACGGCAGGAAACCGGGTTGAGAAACCGGGTAGGGATTTAGTCCCGGACCCGAAGTACCTAGTTCAAACGAATAACCCGCATTCGTTGGATTCGTCCTAGTGGTTTGGCTTGCCCCGAAACCGGTTGGTAGGCCTCCACTGGGCTGAACTGGTTCCCGGAACCCTTGACTCATCGACCATGGATTGCCCCGAAGCATGGGCCATGGTCCGAGACCCATTTGAACAGCAGCCACCGGATGGATTGCCCCGAAGCATGCCGGGCTGCGATCGGGATCGGTTGTCCCGACGTAGTCCGGACGGCGATGGGTTGTCCCCTGGGTTCGGGCCGGGCCCGATTTATTTGCTCCTGGTTCGACTGTTCTTGCTGCATTGTTGAATCTTCTGGGACTTTTTCTCCAGAAATCGATGAATCTTCCTTAACCATGGTGATGGTAAGAAAGCAAAAGAACGGTAAGAAAAATTTTCTTGGTTTTTTTTTTTTTTTTTGAAGTGCTTAAATACTGATTCCTACACCGGAGTGCTAATTTTGTTTTGCAGGTAAGTGTTCCTACAATAACAAAGACAAGAACCGTCCGGAAGGCAATCAGAAAGTGCGGAAGTGAGAAGAGAAGAAGCCTCGCTCTGATACCATGTCATAAAACGAAGTGAAGACGAGAAGAATATCAAAGATAGAGAGTAATGTATTATGTGCACTTCATTGATTGTTTCAATGTACATAGGGATTTAAATAATACAGAGGATGTTCAATAAGAAAGGAAAGAATATCAGATCTAATCCTAGATTGATACAAAATATCAAGTTACAATCTGGAGAATATATTCAAGAATATGTTGCATATCTTCCAACAATATGCTTGTTTCAACCATGACCTTTGAAGCAACTTGGTGTTTATGATTAGCTGTCAGCATGCAAAAATAGGTGAAGGACCGATATGCAATGCAAAACAAAAGAAAGAGCAAACAGAAGTTGCTCTCACAATCTGACCTTTTTAGTTTGTATTTGCAGTTTTTAAAGCTCGGAAGATTAACAGAAGGGCATTTTTTAGAAGCCAGCCTAAAGCAGTGTCTAAAAGTGGGAATTTTCGAGATATACACAAGTAATGTGTATTTGCATATCATATCAAATGTTACAAAAATTCTGCTTATTAGGTAGCAACCTAAGCTCAAAATGACAAAATCAAATAGCAGAAATGAAAACGAATCAAAAGGGAGAGAAAATGTTGGAACGAAGAAGTCCTCACCGGATGAAGCAGCCTATCAAGTCCCAATTGCTCTAACGCTTTGAATCAACTTGAACTCAGGTCATTCATATTGCAACAAAACAGAATGACATAGACTTCAATCCTACATGCATCTGACCTTGTTCTTGTGAAATTTTGCACGAAAATCTCCACGACAGATGGTGTAGCAACTACACAAGACAGCTTTCTCATCGTCTACCAAGATCAAGCTTTGGATCACTGCAAAACTAGAACCGTGGAATGCTATCGCTGTTCCATCTAAAATGACTGGGGAAGACGAAGATGAATTGTTCAGAGGTTATTATCTTAACTGGAAGACAAACCTTGTCTATACTCTTTCCCTGCGCCTCTACTTCTCAGGACCGTCCCATTAGGTCCGGGTATTAAGTATCGCCTTCTCTTAACTGTTGGAAATTAAGAGATCGCGCCAAAGCATGAATTTGATATCAATGATATTTTTTGTTTGTATTTGTAAACGTATGTGTATGGTACAGTTGATGTAGGGGAATGGACAAGGATGAATACTTTGAGGAATACAGACAAGATTTATGAGACAAGAATATCGTTTATTTAGTTGGTAGAAATGTGGCGTTACACAATTGCAGGATGGGATGTTCACGTGGGTGGAGTTTATCCGATTCTTCCGCCATGTTATAAAAGTTATTGCACAGATTTGGAACGAGTCAGTCCAGAAATAGATAAATATATTTCCATATAAGCAGATTTAGGTACATACCGTATCATGAACGTACAATGGTACCATGAATGGGTGGCAAGCCTTCTATTTTTGATGGTTCCAACGCGAGTGAAAATAAAGCCTCATGTACAGGGGAGTAGTTAATGCTGAGGGCTTGGTACAGGGGAGATTTCTCACTCGCGTTCTTCCAGTACACTGGCTCCAAATCTTCGCTTAACAAATAGCGCACCAAGTTGGCGCGACCGTTGTGCACGGCCAAGTGCAAAGCGGTGTTTCCCAATTTGTTCTTCATCCTCAAGAGGAGGTTCTTGTCCTCGACGTTGGGGAGGTCTCTTGCCCGGCGAATCAACGTCTGTGCAGCTCCAGTAGATCCCGCCGACAGAGCGACCCGGTGGAGTGGGGTATTTCCCCAATCATTTTGGGCGGTTATGAGGTGGTCACCAACATAATCAACCAGAAGCCTTAGGATGTCGTCCTTCTCGTTTTCTACTGCCACGTGGAGCAGTGAGTCGTTGCATCCAAATCGGGAATTTAAAACGGCAGACCAATCGATGTCCCCCAACAATTGATCATTTAAATCATCGATCGTGGAAAGGAACTCCTGGACCTTGCCGCCTTCGATGACACGCGCCAGTATTCGAGCATATTCGCAAGCTTTTGCCGGATCTTGTCCCCCCGCGGAAGCCGCCAATGCATTATTCATTATCTCCCGTCGACCTCTCCAGATTTCTTCTTCTTCAGAACCCATTTCATCCTGTGACACTTCCGGTAAAGGTCCTCCTTCATCCTACTTTACCTCCTCCGCGATCGAGTTGTTCATTCCACCATCCTCCACTTCTATAGACAGCTCTCCTTCCATTGATCCCAAGCTGTGCAAGTAATCTAGTTGTTGAAAAGGAACATGGGTCGTGAAAGAGACGTTATATCAATTAAGTATTGAATAATGCATCCATCTAATTATCTAAACTTCTATAATAGCTAATAGTGCTCCTTCATAATTTCATATGGCATCAAAACTAAAAATTTCGAAGTTTTTGTAAAAGACAAATACAGGCTACATCTTGATGGGATAATTTAAAGCTGAAACACTCACTAACGCAACACAAGAAAGAGAAGGAGACAGATATCCTTTTTGTTTATTTCACATTTTTTTCACCTTAACGAAAACAATTACAAGACTCAACTTTTATACGCTTCACACATAACTCTTAAACTAAATGACTCATAAATATAGCTAATCTGAGGTGATAAAATCCTAAGAACTTACAAAACATTGATTACACTTAGAAACATGAACAGTCATGAAATAAAAATACGAACAGACTTCTCAAAAACAACGCTACAATAAAGAATCTAATTAACTCGAGCATCGAACATTCATCGGTGTCAATTCACCAAACAAAATCATCGGTATCAAATTCTGGAATATCGGCATTGACAACCATTAATATCAGTAACTTCTCCATTGACATCAGCAACTCGTAGTCGATTGAGGACATTTATTAATTTGGTTTAATTTCTAACACATCTCATATGCAAGTCCCGACCTCCTAACACCCACTTTTATCTCCTAAAAAGTACAAATTGAAGCCCCGTAGATAAACTTAAGTGAATAACTAAATCTGGTCTCTAAAAGAACGCTGCATTGGCTTATCAATCGTCGCACGTTTTGCCTTCACGGGCTGTGTTGGTTTTCACCACCCAATCTGACCTCGACGACTCTGTAATATTGCCAACTAGTAGATCAACTGCTGTCCTTGAATCGGTCTCTAGGATGATTCTTCAGATTTTGATAACTCGCCATTCAAATTTGTGATGGAAGAAAACCACGATCCTTTTTTCTAGTGGCGGTGCTAAAAGATTTTCTCCGTGGCCGTGACAAGAGAAGGGAAATTATTTTTTAATACCGAGAAATTTCATTCACGGTCCTAAAGTTTGATATTTGCTGCAGTTATGCTATTGATCTCTTGAAATTAGATTTTGCACTGCCAATCTAATGTTACGTGGTCGGTCCACTACTACTATTTGTCTCAATTATTGACTGAAACATTTTACATGTAATCGATTTAATTTACAACATCGTTAAAGTCACATGATTGACAAGCAAAAAATGTCATGTAAGAATATTGTTGGAGCTTAGATCATGTGCAATAATAGTAACTTAGATTCAAATAAATGTAAGAAAACTAAATCTGAACATGATAAAACTGAATCATCGACGTAATTATGTAATCAACATCGATAGTCCAATAGCCATCCAAAAACATTGTCCAATTTTGCAATGAAAATGCTTGTTAGCAACCGTAGTCAATGATGTAAAAGTTCACGGATAGAATTCTAAATTTATTTTATCTCTATTCGCACATGTAACGCTCTAGCTGGATGAACTCTTTTTAGCCATAACTTTCATTGATGGATCACACAAATATTAACATCACTCATATTTGATTTTGATTGAATTTGCATATTGATAATGTCCATAATCTGTGACCTGTTAATTGAAAGTATGATTGGAGGAAAATATTACCAATAGACAAAACTGACTCATTGAAACTTAAAATATAAAACAAGTGCACCATGTAGTAGTCCACAAAATGCGCCTAATACGTATACATATTTCCAATAGCATACAGGGCTTTGACAAGGAGGTCTATATGTCAAACCATTGGTATTTCGATATATAATCAGGCATCAACCCTAAGTCTCTTTTACATTTCTACTCAGTTGTTGTCGCAGTTTCAGTAATTCAAACTCCAATTACTCAGATTTCTGTGTTTTGAGTATTCAACGGAATCAAGGATTTAAGGAATTCATTTAAGTGTGCAAATGTTCATGTTTAAACCATACAGAAGCTTGGTTCGGATTCTGCAAGTACATAAGTAAGATTTTACTATGTCAGGAAAGCTACTAGAGGAAGGGTGTAGAACCAAACTAGGTTATGCAAAGCCGTCAGATTTTTTTAGCGGGCGCTCTTCATGGATAGATTTAATGACTATTGGAGTTCCTAAATCAAAGCCCCAAGTCATAGCAATAAAATGTGACATCCCAAGATTAGTTATGCAAAAAAAAAGGGACTAATTCGCTCAGAAGGTTGGTGAAACAATATGATTAAAACTCTCATTAATAGAAGATCAGATTGATGGCCTAGATTGTAACAAGGTTTTATACATGTGTTTTTAAGGAATTTTGCTGAGATTTTTCTTTTTAATTGAAGATTAGATAGATATAACTACTACAAGAGAATTTAAGTATTATTGGGAGACTTTTAAGTTCGTGTCTTTTGTAAATTTGTAATACTCATTTTAGTGTTGTTTCTAATTATTAGCAAGAGGGACAAACCCATTCATAAACATATGAAAAGGGTGGTTTTATATACTTAGAGTGAACACTATTTTTCTAGGCAAGAGATAAAATGTAGAATGGACTCTTTGTAAACAGTTGGAGGTGTGGTATATAATTTAGAAAAGGACCTTTGTATCGTGTGAACAAGGTGTGAGAACGGCTATTGGAGGGTCCAAAAGTTACTCAGTGTACAGCGGGATTGCTGTAGAAGGAAGTCAAGTTCTTTGTGGCAGCAATTTCTGTTCTTGTAACAAGTAATTGTCTAATGAATCCTAGACTTATTGTATGGATACTAATTCGGTCATCAACTAGACTTTCGTGTGAAATTTCAATCTAGTCTTTTCACCAATTTTAGCTGAAAATCGTGGGTATAATGGTATGCTACATAGGACGGCCAACGATGATGTCACGTCAGAAATTTCCAGCGAAAAATGACTAGAAGGAATATGTTGGAATTTTATACAAATATTTAAGATTAAATTGGCAAAATTGAAAAGTTTAAGATCGATTGAGTAATTTTCTAAACAAGATGGTATTTGTACTCTTGGCATAGCTAGTAGAGTCCAGTCTATTTGGGCTATTAGAGCTAGAAAGAGGAGTATGTATACCCGAATCGAACTTTCATAATTCTCATTTTGCAATTTTTCTTTCTCTAAACTTTTTAGTTTGTCCTGTTTAAATTGCTAGTATACTTGGTAGTAGAAGCACAATTTTTATAGGGGTAGGTTTTACAAAATTGATTTTTAATATCTTGAACAATCAATTCACCCCCCCTATTACAGGGGTAACAAATTTCCTTAGAATTGGACCAACGTAGAACACATGATCTTGGTAAAAAAAATAATAATTATGACACCCAAAAAATCATAATTACGCCATTTACAAGAAGACCTCTTGTTTAGTGAAGAGGCCATCCAGACGCAAATTGTTAAAAAGGCAATTAACTCTCATACATCACAGGGGACGACTTTACTACTCCATTTTAAAACAAACGGATATTTTTCATGTGGATAAATTCCTGAAAGAATTGGTAAGTGTTAAAAAGTTATTGATAAAAAATAAAATAAAAAGTATTACCTGATTTCCATATGACTTATTTATAACTTAATAGCACTTTTGTGAAAAACCAACTTTTTCTTGATAGTCTGCAAATTCTCACTTTAATTGACTTAGAATTTTCGCTGTGAACATGTAAGGTTTTCTCTTTTGGGTGGGCTGCAAATTCAAATTATGCTCACAACAAACTAAAGATGACCAGATTTCTCAGGGCAATCTAGAAGCTGGGGTGAGGCAGAATTAGCAGTAACCAAATGCAGATCAAAGTTAGCTAATCCAAAGAATTAAACATTCTTATATCAAGCTAAATGCAATTGCAAAAGGCCATGTGATGTTTGAATGTGCATGCATAGCTCAGAAAGCAACAAAACAATGATGTTCGAGTATCCTTAAAAGAGTCCGATCCCAATAAGACAGGAAACCGTCGCCAAAACCCAGATCTAACAGAACATGGAAGCACATGAAGCATATCATAGGACAGAAGCCATGAGTCAAGAAATCAAAGCAACAAAACCTGAAGAGTAAAGAAAGGCTGCACAGTGGTCCGTCGATCGGGCGCGATGGTGCGTCAGTCGGGTGCGTCGGATGAGGGGTCGGAGGGAGAGAGAGTAGGGCGCAAAAGAGAGAGGGAGCCGGGAGAACAGGTGAGAGAGAACGCGCGCTCTCTCTCTCTCAAGAGGAAGAGCTAAATATATTTCAAAATTGGCTTGACAACGCGGGCTTCTCTTCTCTTCCAAGGAAATTGACCTGACAACGTGCGCCCGCGTTGGACATGTGGCGCAATTTGAGTAGCAGACGTAGTCAATATTTTCTCGCATAATTCCTGGGGAAACTCAATTATATTTTTTGGCCTTTTGTACAGTTGGCGAAGAAAGAGCAGCTGCGAGAGAGAGAGAGGGGGAGGCGAAGAAAGAGCAGCTGCGAGAGAGAGAGGGAGAGAGAGAGAGAGAGAGAGAAGGAGAGAGGGAGAACAGGGTTAACAAAAATGTCGCTTGGATGCGCCTATTTTAGCGAAAATTTATCGCTGAAAAGTATTTTCAAAAAATTTAATTCCAGAGAAAGTAAATAATTTTCTGGTGTTCGTTCGTGCCAAACCATGTTGGAGAAAAATTAATTTTATGGTGTTTGATAACAAGTGAATCCACTAATATGCATTAATAAGTCTAATTTAGGCTAATTTAATCTATAAGAATTACCTTACCAAAAAAAAAAATCTATAAGAATTAGCAAAAAATTAGGAAAAATGATTTCTTACCATAAACATAAGTTTTTTTTTTTTTTTTCAAATATAAATTTATTATTTTCAATCCACAGAAAACACTTTTGATAGATTGAATAATTTTCTACCATCTAAATATTGAAATATGGAAAACTTTTCCGTAAACAGTTTTCCATCAATTAAATGGGCATTTGGTCTTTAAAAACTTGTGATTGTTTGTTTCTTGAAAAACAAAAGGCCAAAAAGTTTGCTTGACAGCTTAATTGTACGATGTTGGAAAGATTCTGCCATGTAATAAGTCGATACCCTCCATCACAAACATTAATCTTCCCAAATTGTTAACTTAGATGCTGTCTTTTTTGTCGACCCTTGTCATATATCAATCAACTAAGGAGGATGTCATGTCCTGAATTTTTTAAGGGCAACGTCAACAAATAATATCATATCGGATCAAAGAGGTGAATTAACGAAAATATGATAGTATAATTACACTTTGTTTGCACATAATGTACGTAGCCGATACAAAGATGTTATTATATAAGATCAACCTCATGGGACACCGATTCCACAGTATTTGCTTCCGATTCATGCGATAAGTGTTGATTTCTCTTTCTGGGGATCAAATCGCATGTTAATGACTTCTTCTTCTTTTTTTGGTCTAAAACGCCTTTCATTCAAGTATGATTGAAATTACAACCCATAGAACAGGCGTCGATACATAGCAAATTCATTAACATTTGCAGAGGTAAGGAAGGCCAATTGGGTGAAAGTGAGCCGCGCCCATGGGCCTTAGTGGCCCAATCAACTGTGGCATTGGCTTCTCTTCTGCAATGTTGGATGCGCATATAGGGAAAATAGAGACGCAAAGCTGTAGTGTTGGCGACCAACGCTTGGCTTTCCCATGGCGGTAGACGTAAATCGTTGAAGATCTCCACAAGCGTTATACAATCAGACTCGATAATGAGGTGAGCTTCATCCTGTCCTCATTCTAGCAAATAAGTAAGAGTGGAGATTAGGGCCTGAATCTCGCTTTGCAGCGGAGAAGAAGTGCGAACTGTGCTGGTAAATCTAGTGATTAAAGTACCGGTGTGATCCCTGCAGACGCGCGCAATCACACCCGTATCAGTAGCCGTGGGAAAAGCCCCATCTATGTTGACCTTGATGCTGCCACGATCCGAAGGAATCCATGCTCGATTAAGGTTTAGAAGAACTTGTCCTGCATCTGTCGATTGCTACATCGTGCTGTTGTATAGCTTTGCATCAGCAAGCACCATATATACCAGCTGGTTGGGATTGGTACGTTGATGCCGAAAAGTGAAGTGGTTCCGCGCCTTCCATATCTGCCAAAGGATGGACGCGATGATCTCCATCAAAGGTAAGTCCGACTAATTTTCAAGTATATCCTCTAGCCACACATCTATTCGATGTCTTCTGAAAGCCGAGTGATCAATTTCTACACCAGAATGAGACCAAATGTGCTTCGTCCATGGGAAAAATAAAAGGATGTGTTTAGTAGTTTCTGGTGTGTGCGATGAACATAACTGACATTCTGGGTCCTGGATGATATGTCGCTGAAATAGGTTGTCTTTAGTAGGGAGAGAATTATGACATACCGACCATAGGAAAACTCGAATCTTTGGGGATGTCTTTAGTTTGCAGATTTGTCGCCAGAGATGTGTCGATGGCTGATATGAGGATGAGGCGCGATTTCTTGTCTTGGTGTGCTCTGAGTTCCTGAGAATATGGTAGGCATTTTTAACTGAGTATTTCCCTGTTTATGTTCCTGTCCATATGATTTGATCCGTGATAGAATCAGGGCTTAACGGAATAGTGACTATCTCCTCGACTGTTTTTGGTAGTCAAAATGGTTTTTAGAAGAGGGATATTCCAGATATTCACATTTGGAATTATAAAACCAGCAACCTGTTCTGGCTCTTCTCTAGGCGCTAGTCCGCCGATAATTCCTCTGTGAGCCATTTATCCTCACGAATGTTAATCTTCTGCCCATCACCGACAGACCACTGCAATTTGTTAAGGATAGCATCTCTTCCTAAGAGTAAGCTCTGCCATCCCCATGAGGAGTTAGTCCCTTTCCTTGCATGCCAGAAAGTGCCAGAATGGAAATATAGTCCTTTAAAAACTTGACCCCATAAAGATGAGGGATTTTGGAAAAGTCTCCAAGCTTGCTTTCCCAAAAGGGCTTTGTTAAAAGTTAATAAATCTCGAAAGCCAAGCCCCCCTTCCAACCGTTCTTTGAGTAGATCCCATGCTCTCCAATGTATACCAAATCTAGTACTACTGGTTTGCCACTACAATTTTGCTATTCTGGGTTCGATAGACTGACATATAGAGATAGGAATTTTGAATATGGACATGGCGTATTGCAGGAGTGCCTGCACTACTGTTTTTAACAGGATTTCCTTTCATCCTTTAGATATGAAATGCTCTTTCCATCCTTCGAGTTTCGCATTTACTTGACCTAAAATCCAAGCAAACATGTCTTTCTTGGAAACACCCCAGTCAGATGGAATACCCAAATACTTCCCTACTTTGTCTATAACATGAACTCTTAATTCTGCAGCCATATTTTGTTGCAAAAGAAAGGGGCAGCTACTACTACAGAAGAGACCAGATTTGTTTCTATTCACGACTTGACCCGTTGCAACACAATATTGTTGTAAAATATTGGCTAGATTTTGACATTCTAGGGTGCATCCATCCAAGAAAAAGATGGCATCATCCGCAAAAAAATAAATGGGAAAGAGTAGGGTAGTACCGATTAAGTTTAATTCCTTTGAGAGTGCCGGAGTTGACTGCTTGTTGAATAAGATTGGATAAAACGTTAGCTAAAAGGATGAACAAATATGGAGATAGTGGATCTCCCCTGTCTCAAACCCCTTGTAGGGCGAAAGTATGGCAATGGTTCACCATTGAACTTGACACTAAAAGTTGATGAGGTAACGCATTGCATCACCTACCTTACCCACTGATCATGAAACCTCAGTTGTTTAAGATAAGCCTATAGAAAATCCCACTCAACTCGATCATAAGCTTTCTGCATGTCCAATTTTGATACCGCCTGGAATTTTTTCTTTCTTTTTTTGATTTTTAGTTGGTGGAGAACTTCCTGCACGACTAGAATATTGTCTTGGATTTGTCTACCTGTGACATATGCACTGCTCTGTTGAAATCAACCTTGGTAGCCACAGCTTTAGTCGGTTTGCCAGCACTTTTGAGATGATTTTATATATGAAATTGCAAAAACTAATGGGTCTATATTGTTCTAACTTTTATGGGTGCAGAACCTTTGGGATAAGAGTGATGAGAATTCTATTAAAGTTAGGGGGCATCACTCCTGATTTGAAAAAGTCTTGCATGGAGGTAAATATATCATCTTGTATAATATCCCAATGGTTTTGATAGAATAGCCCATTGAAGCCATCGAGACCCGGGGCTTTAGTAGCCCCTAATTGGAAAGCAGCTTGCTTTACTTCCTCCCGTCGAGGAAGATAGGATTAATGGGTGACGGAAAGTGGAGATTGAAGAACAGGAGAGAGAGAGAGAGAGAGAGAGAGAGAGAGGCCGAGACACAGGACCCGGGGTCCGCATGCATGTGAGAGCAGACTGGCATTTGCGTGAGTGGCCAAAACCTTTTGTAGTTTCTATTATTAGCTACAAAATTGCTTATCCTAAAGTTTGAGCTTTCTCTATCTCCCAATTAGCTCTCGGCCAAGCTTTTTCACCACTTCAATCCAAAAATCATTGTGATCAATTCCGCTTTTGGCCTGGGTGCTTTATTTGACGACAATTTTGCGATTGTCTTGTTAACATATGCTCTAAAAGAATTTCAGTTGGGAAAAATTCATTCATCAAATGCAACTCCAGCAAAGTGGTTAACTTTACAGAGATCCTCTTTTACCCGTTCCGACCTGTAATACTCCTTATGACTCTTCCAAAACCTGACTTATTGAACCTTTGCTAAGTAAACTTTAGGGTGTCAAGTATCAAGGGCTATTAGACATTTGGCCTTTAAAGGGATTTTTATCAAGGAAGAGTGAACGACCAAAAATGTGTTTGTCTGAGTTGACATTGTATGTTGGTTTGATCTATTAGACCAAAACCACATGTGCACACGTGAAATATCTTAATAACATTAGATCTGAATTCATCGATTGCACAATAATTTATATTTATCAAAAGAGCAAACGAGATTGTACAGTCTTGTACATCATAACATATTAGACAAATTCCCAGTTGCTTATGGGGCACGTGGGTGGTGTATCTCTCTCTTGGACTGATTAAATTAAGTAAATCATGTGTTAAGAGGAAGAATCTTTCAAAGGAAACCATTAAAACAATGTTTGAACAATTTGGTAGATCTATACCCTACAAAATGATTTTCATTGTTCTAAACATGCACTCTCATCTAATGATCATCCCGATGTATTGTATAGTTTTTTATAGACTCTACCGGGCCAAAAAAATTCTGCTCCTCGCAATTTTATACCATTATCATCATCATCATCATTAAGAGAGTAGATCGTCTCTTTGAATTATGATCTATATATAATCTCTCTCTCTCTCTCTCTCTCTCTCATTGATCATTTAAATAGCTACCCATGTAGAAATGTAGGAAGATCCTAACTAGGATTAATTTATGTAGTTACTCCTTTATGCTTTCATAGTCGGCCATTCACAAGTGATTTGATATCGGTCCGAATGTTAATGTGCTTTCAATTTATGTGGGATTTAAAAACAAATCACACATACTTCTTGGTTGTGGCTACGAACACTAATGGACTCTTTTAGATCGTGCACTTTCGATGCACATGTATAGATTTTACCAAATAAGATTCCAAGTAAATTAAAAAATAAAAATAAAGTTGATGTCCAAAGCTAGAGGAGCAAGGGAAAAAGAGCTATTTTAGACTATCATTAGGTTGATTATTAATCCAAGCCCTATTCATTAGTAAAAGGAGATGCTATAGGTTGATGTCCATGTCAATAAATAATCACAACAATAACTAGGAAGTGCTTTTATTGCAAATCCAGGCTTGTGAGGAAACACTATGGAATGTCTCCATGTGGGTCGAGCAGTAAATCGACTGACCATCGGAGAAAGGTTCTGATTAATGTGATTGTTGCGTTTGCTGCTTACTACTTCTCGTGACTCTTATTGCTCTGATTTTGGTGCTTTGGCGGTGAAACAAGCATCTCGATGAAGAGATAAGAAATCTTATGAAGTACGTGAAATCATATGGGAAAGGGAACGAAGTTTGCATTCACCGATATTGCCAAGGCCACCAAAGGCTTCAGTGAAGAGTACTGCATCGGAAAACGCGGATTCAAAAGCGGAGTTAAGCAAACTTTACAACGTTACAAAGAACTTCAGGACATTATAGCTATCCTTGGGTTGGACGAATTATCTGAAGAGGATCGCTTAACCGTAGCAAGAGCACGGAAAATTGAGCCGAATAGGCCAGCGGCCACATCGTCACGGTAAAAAAAAGTGGTGGTTAACCGCAAGGACATCATCCAATCTTTTCTGGCAAAGGTCTTGCATGGAGGAAGAGGAGCAGTTGAATTGGACTTGTGTCAAGAGAGTGAAGATTGTTCAATGCGTGGCTCCTGCGATCGCCTACTTGCATCACGATTGCTCACTGCCTATTGTCCATCGGGACATGATGTTGAACAACATTTTGCTCGAGTCGGACTTCGAGCCTCGACTATTGGTTTTTGGGACGGTGAGGCTCTTGAATTCGGATTTGTCAAATTGGATCTCAGTGGCTGGATCTTATGGCTACATGGTTCCTGGTAAGCCATATGATCAAATCTAATCAATACATTCCCCCCCTGAACCTATGGTCTCGGGTTGATCAAATAGCTTTAATTGACATATTGAATTTGGATTCATCCAATAATTCTAACAAGGCTTTTAGGAAGAGTAAGTACAAATTTTGAAAAGTGGTATGTGTTAACATTATCTCAAAAATTTGGAATTTGTAGGCAACTTGAGGTTGTGATCAAAACATAGATTCATTCTTCTTTCATGAAACAGAGTCAACAGTAAAAGTACCGATGCTAGAGAATGATGGGGAAGCATCCATGAATCTTCTCTCTTCCCTACAAATGACACGAATGTCGAAATTATTCAAAGACTCAAATGTGCCGCTATAGGATATGCTCGACCCACGTCTTCCTCCTCCGACTGGCCTATTGGTCAAGGAAGTGGTATTCATGGTCATGGTGGCAATAGCGTGTACGCGGATGAGTCTCGATTCACCACCTACCATGCATTTCATTGCGCAAGAATTATCCGCATGCACTCAAGCTTGCTTGTCCGAGCCGTTGGCGCCGTTAGAATAGTTAAGTTATAATTTAGTGAATTCCCACCCTCAAGGGTGTCTGCATTCAAAGATCTCTCGGATGCTAATAAGTATAATTTGCGCTTGAGATCCATGCCTTTTGTCCTCTTTTTTTATTGTATTATTTAAGAACATTGTGATGCTGATTTAGATTACTAAACGAGGAGATTGAGAATCATTTAAAGGGCATTTCAACATAATCTCACATATCTCTTGCCCTGCGACTTGGAACTCTGAGGCGAAGACGCATTCCATCCCACCTGCACGAATGTTCAAGGCCTTTGATCTTGATAAAAATCTCATCCCCAAGCTCCTCCCACAAGTCAATCTAAATTTTGTCACCCTTGAAGGTGATGGCGGTCCCGTCACCATCGCATCGTTTTCGGCGAAGGCGAGTACCTGCGCGTCTTCTAATTTCATTCATTTTGATCACACATCAACATGTGATGTCAAGACATTTGCCTGACGTTCTTTGATCAAACTAACGTGGAGCTGACTGCAGTTTTCTGTGTGTCACGGCTACACGGTTCAACTCGGTGAAGCACCAGTCGACAAGCTGGACAAGGAAAGCTCGCGCACGCTTACACCATCGTCGAGGGCGACGCGCTAGAGAAGATCTCGAACGAGATCAAGTCCAGACAGAGAGGGTGCACGTGCACGAGCACGAGCAAGTACTTCGCCAAGGACGGGGTCGAGAACAAGGCTAGCAAAGAGAAGGCCATGGGAATGTTGAAAGCCATTGGAGCCCATCTATTGCAAAACCCCGATGCTTCCAATTGAGTTGTTGTTCCACGTTGGCTCAATCTTTTTGAGATTTAACAAAGACTTTGGCGTCGAAAATCATTCCCGATTCACGTGTGACAGAGTGGGGTGCGATCGGAAGCTTCAAAGTGATGAGAAAAAGGCATTTGATGGAGATTTGGAAATGAGCTAGCGTCGTATTTATATTTAGTGGATTCTAAACGTTTAATTTTAGTGAGTTTTATATGGGTCTCATGCAAACTCATAAAATTTAGTGATTTAGATTAACTTTTTGTTTTCTTTTTTTGGGTCAAAAGGAAATTTCCATTCGTTACCAAACTGATACATGAAAGAGAATATCAAAAGTCATAATAACAAAACAAACCCGTAGATTAACTTATACAGCATAATTTTGATGAAAACTCAAAAATGGGATAGCATCATGTTTATATTAAGAGAAATTTGGACTTTTAAATCCAATGAGTTTCATATATATTTCACTTGAACCCACAATACACTTTTGACAAAGACTCGAAAATAAGCTAGGGTCGAATTTATATTAAGCGGAATTTGGACTTTTAATTCCAGTGAGTTCCATATAACGCAATTTCAATGAAAAGAGCATCATATTTATATTAAGTGGAATCTGAACTTTTAATGTCAGTGAGTTTCGTCTGGATCCCACGTGAACCCATCAAATTTAGCTATTTAGATTAACTTAGTACATATAGCAGAATTTTGATGAAGACTCGGAGATGAGGTAGTGTCGTATTTATATCAAGGGGAATTTGGACTTTTAATTCTAGTAAGTTCTATATGGATCCCACGCAAACCCATCATATTTAGCGATTTAGATCAATGTAGGACATACAACACACTTTTGATGAAGACTCGGAAATGAACTAGGGTCATATTTATATTAAGCTGAATTTGGATTTTTAATTCTAGTAAGTTCCATATGGGTCTCACATGAACCCATCAGATTTAGTGATTTAAATCAATTTAGTACAGACAACACAATTTTTGATGAAAGAGCACCGTATTTATATTAAGCGGAATAAGAACTTTTAATTTCGGTGAGTTTCGTATGGATCCCTTGTAAGCCCATCGAATTTAGCAATTTAGATTAACATAGTATATACAGCACAATTTTGACGAAAATTCGGAAATGAGGTAGCATTTTTTCATCGTATTTATAGTAAGGGGAATCTAGGCTTGTAATTCTAGTGAGTTCTATATGGATTTAGATCAATTAATTTAGAATATGCAACACACTCACCAAATAACTCTTGCTTGGAAACACTATCCAAATTTGGCGATTAGTTTCAGGAAAATATTTTTCGAATTATTTATTTTCTGCAAAACCCACCTAAGAAAGAAGAAAATATTCAGAAATCATACCCCTTCACACTCAGTCTCTCTATATATGTCATCTTCAGTTCAGCCTCCTTCCTTCACTCCCAAGTCCTAGAGACCAACTTCATCACTACTAAGTCTTTCCCGATCATCACCCTCTTCTCGGTTTCGCAACTCGTTAGGATCCAGTCATGGGTGTCATCACTTACGACTTCGAGACCACGTCCCCAATCCCTCCGGCCGAGATGTTTGAGGCCACTCTCCTTGACGCCGATAACCTCATCAACAAGGTCCTCCTACAAGACATCAAGAGCATTAAAGTCCTTGAGGGCGATGGAGGTTCCGGGACCATCAAGTTGATGACTTTTTGCGAAGGTTAGTCCATCCATATTAGCAACTTAGGATTGCTCCAAATCAAGGTGGGTTCAACCTTATGGAACACTATAATGAACATTGAAAAAGATAGATATATGACTTGATTAATTAAGATGTTTCTAACTGTTTAAATTTACACAAGTGATCATACGACCCGATTTCGATTAGTCAAAATCAGGCCATGTCTAAGTCAATAGTATTGGATTGTGGTGGGGCTAATTCTGAATGGCTGGATCTACACCATCAAGATCGGTGCTCGCAATGTTGAAACCGGCGAGTTCTAAATGTGAATGTTACTTTTTGTTTCTTTGATAGGCAGTCGGTACAAGACGGCAAAGCACAAGGTCTAGGCCTTGGACAAGGAGAACTTCACCTACGCTACTCAATCATCGAGGGTGACACGCCGGGCACCGCCTTTGAGAAGATCGATTCGAGGTGAAGATCACCGCGTCGCCCGACGGAGTCTCGGTGTTGAAGAGCACAAGCAAGTACTTCACCATTGGCGAGGTGAATATCACCGAGCAGAAAATCAAGGCCGGGAAAGAGAAGGCGGACACAATGGTTAAGGCCATCGAGGCTTCTGTCGTGGCAAACCCTGATGCCTGTCGAGCCGATCTCATCGCTGTCTTTTATTGTTCATGTAATGTATTAAATATGTCCGGTTGGGCTAAACTAAGTAGGCGACAAGAAGCGTTTGAGTCACTCGGTGTTTGAAGTTAAAGCATGTTGGGCTGGTGATTGTTGTTGTTCTCGTCTTTGCTGAGAATGAGAGAATGAAAGGTGTGGCGGAATGCTGGTGTAGTGGTTTTATGTAATTTGGTAAACTGCGCTACATGGAGAGGATTCATGAGTGACAAATGAATTCATGGTAAATCTGCGGCATGATATTTCGAATATGGACTATCGATCCTGCTTGATCCGGATTGATCATCGAAACATATCAAGGTGGCACAACTTTTCATTAACTGCAATAAGTAAAATCATTAAGGAAAAGTATATTCTTATTATATATCAATAAAGCTATAAAAAAATTGTTGAATGTGTTTAGGGTTCGGACTTATCTTATTGCAACACTTCGGCTATTTGAATTCTATTTAAGCTAATCCTATCTTGACTCTTGATGGGGACAATGGATTAGAGATCAAACGATTCAACAATAATGACAGGAAATAGAAGAGAAAGAGAGTAATTTTACTGTATTTCATTGATTTGTATACAAGCACTACAATATATTTATAGTGTAAGAATGGAAGAGAATAAAAGGAAACAATATACAAAGAATATGTAAATTTCCTATTTACTGAAACTTCCTATGTACTAAATCAATCTATCTACAAACAGAATCAATGACAATCTCCAACACTCCCCCTCAAGCTGATGGCCTATATATGTCTAGGACACCAAGCTTGCTCGATGATAACTGTGTTGTCTCTGACATAATGGCTTAGTGAAGATGTCTGCAGGTTGATCTTTTGTTCCAATACCCTTTTCTATGACGATTCCTTCTTTGATCTTATCTCGTGTAAAGTGGCAATCAACTTCTATATGTTTAGTCCTTTCGTGAAAAACTGGATTTGCTACCAATTTGAGTGCAGCATCGTTGTCACAAAATAACTCAGTTGGTCCACTAACCTGTAACCCGAGATCTGAGAGTAATCCTCGAATCCAAACCACTTCACAAGTAGTTTTGGCCATGGCTCGATATTCTGATTCAGCTGATGACAATGAGACAGTTGATTGCTTCTTTGTTTTCCACGAGATTAGTGACTTTCCCAATTTTATGCAAAAACCAGTAATAGATCTTCTGGTCATTAGGCAAGTAGCATAATCCGTATCACAGAATGCTGTCATCTTCATATTGCAATCACTAGATAAGAAAATTCCAAGTCCTGGACATCCCTTCAAGTATTTCACAACTTTTAGGGCTGCATCCATATGAGATTGTTTTGGACCATGCATGAATTGACTAAGTATCTCGCATCGCATAACATATATCGAGGCCTTGTCATAGTAAGATATATCAATTTACCAACAAGTCGCTGATATGCCGATGGATCTTTAAGCACTTGATCTTCGATAGATAAAGAAGAGTTCAAGATCATATTCATGAGTAGTCAACTTGGTATTTTGCTCAGCTGGTATGATAGTTGGTTTGCATCCGGATAATCCAGCTTCAGAAATAATTTCGAGGATGAACTTCCTCTGACTGAGGTTGATACCTTCTTTGGATCTAGCAATTTCAATCCGAAGAAAATATTTGGGCGGTCCCAAATCTTTGATATGAAAAGTAGAATGCAGGTATTTTTTAAATCTTGCAACATGAGAATCATTATTTCCCATGACAAGTATATCATCAACATATATCAGCAAATAGATTGATGAATTACCTTCACTCCATGTAAACAGTGCATAATCATGCTTAGAATGTTGAAATCCCACATTAGTCAATGCAGCAGTGAACTTAGCATACCACTGTCTAAATGCCTGTTTCAATCCGTACAGGGATTTGCATAGGCGACATACTCGAGACTCCCCCTATCTGCGTAATCCCTGTGGAAGCTCCATATAAATTTCTTCATCTAGATCGCCGTGAAGAAATGCATTGTTAACATCCATCTGATGTAAGGACCAATTTCTGACGGCTGCAATGGATAAGAAAGAACGGACGGTGACTTCTTTGGCAACGGTGAGAAGGTTTCATGATAATCAAAACCTTCTCTCTGAGTAAATCCTTTAGCCACTAGCCGAGCTTTATATCTTTCAACTGAACCATCTGCACGAAATTTGATTTTATAGACCCATTTACATCCAATGGGTTTCCGATGCGGGGGAAGAGGAACAATATCCCAGGTATGATTCTCGATCAGGGCAGTAAGTTCTGATTTCATGGCACTCTGCCATCGCGGATCATGAGACGCTTCATGGAAAGAAGACGGTTCGTTTTCTTCCGAGAGACGACTGACACAACACATGTGTTCCGGTGACAGTTGACGAAAAGATACATATGAAGAGACAGGATACTTCGTACCTAGGGAACGGGATGCAGAACAAATGTAATCCTTAGTCCATGTGGGTGGACGAGTGTGTCGTCCGGAACGGCGAGGCTGCTCAGTTGCTATTAAGTCAGGTGCTGAGAAGGATTCAGAATTAGTTTCTGAGGGAGCAGAAGCCAAAGAAGGATCCTCAGTTATTTCCGAAGGTAAGCCGTCTCCAGAAATGATAGTATTCCTTGGGACAGAAGGAGATGGTTCCGGAGCAACAAACATATATTGTGTAGCCATAGATAAATCTTCTTCGCATAGAAAAGGACTATGACTGGGGGACGATGATACAGAAGATGAAGATATCATATCTTTAAAAGGAAAAATATCCTCGTGAAAGATGACATCTCTGCTAATAAAGAAATGTCCCGTAGAAATCTCCATCACTCGATAACCTTTTTGAAGAGGTGGATATCCCATGAATATGCATTGTGTGGCACGAGGTCCCATCTTATCTAAAGGACCGACATTTGCCGTATAACATAGACATCCAAATACTCGAAGATGATCATTGCGAGACTGTTTATTATAAAGCAGTTCAAAAGGAGTTTTTCCATCCAAAACACGAGTTGGCATGCGATTAATCAAATAGGCAGCAAAGTGACCACACAATCTCCCCAAAAAGTTTCAGGAATAGAGGCTTGATATTTTAATGCACGTGCTACTTCTAAGAGATGCCTGTGCTTACGCTCTACAACTCCATTTTGTTGTGGTGTGTAGGTACAAGAACTTTCATGGAGTATCCCTTGAGAAGATAGAAATGTGATACGATCGAAGTGAAAAATTCACGCCCATTATCTGTACGAATTCGTTGCACAGATTGATCGAATTGATTTTTAACCAAGGAAACAAAATTTGACAGATGAGTGAATGTTTGACTCTTTGATTGCATTAGATATACCCAAGTGGCCCTTGTATAATCATCTACAATCGTGAGGAAAAAACGGGAACCATCACGATGAGAAGTGTGATAAGGTCCCCAGATATCTATGTGGAGCAAAGAAAATTTTCTATCTACTCGAGATGTACTTTGAGGAAAAGATGTGCGGGATTGTTTAGCCAAAGGACATATTGGGCATTTAGGATGAGGAAAACATGCACTATGACCCAATCTTTGATGCAAAATAGAATTTTTATTTCAACTGATAGCATTACAAGAAATGGCTTTATTTAATGATTCTACATCTCTAGGAGAATCAATCCAGTAGTATAGTCCTTGTGCAACACTACCCAAGCCCATCAGTGTGCCAGTCGAACGGTCCTGAAAGAAGCAATTTTCGGAGCTAAATATTGCATGACAAAAACTATCTATGCAAACTTTTGAGACAAAAAGTAGATTGAATTCAAAATCAGGAATGTATAAGACATTTCGAGGACAAAATGGGAACCAAGGTGAACAGTGCCGCCTTGATGACTTGAGTGATGTTTCCATTTGGAAGACGTGCGATATGGGAAATTCTGATTGTTTATCGACATGGGAAAAAAATTGCTCGTTACAAATTATGTGATCACTAGCCCCCGTATCAATTATCCATGCATTCATAGAAAAAAAATTCTCCTTATGAAGTAAAGTACCTGAGAATCCTGAATTTTTGTCCCCCATCTTCAATTGATTCAGAACCTGCATGATATTCTGATACTGGTCTTGAGTAATTGTCTTTAACCCCATCCATCCTTTGTGTCATAACCTGATAAGCTGACGATTCTTTTTCCTTTTTATTTTTATCAGCAGGTTTTCCATGCAATTTCCAGCATGTTTCAATAGTATGATGTGGGCGTTTGCAATATTCACAATACCTATTTTTGAATTTACCATGTTGTCCACTGACCTTTCCTGATGTCATGATGCCACGTGGATCGTAGGATCCCTTGAAAGAAGCCGACGTGGCACCATAATAGCCGTCGGATGCATTGGAGTTGGCGGAAGATCTATGACCGTTGATTCCATCTCGCTGATCTGAGCCGTCCATCAGCCCCCCTGAATCAAAACCGTTGGATCTACCGTGTGAATCTGGGCCGTCCACTTGAAAAGAAGAGCTAGGGTTTCTAGGGTTCCCCCTTTTTGCCACAGCCACATTACCCATTTGTTGTGGGTATCCCGATCGTGCGACGATGCTGCTTCCTCCGGCCACCGCCTCCCGCGAGCCCATGCTGGCCGGAAAAAAAGCAAGGCTCGACACCTCTCCTCCTCGAGCGTGTTCTGCCACAGCAAGGCGCTGGCTTTCTTCTTGGACGGCGAGCTGATAGATGCGTCCGAGCGGCGGCGATGGTTCCATGGTGAGGATCTGGGATCGGAAGGCCAAGTAAGTATCGTTTAGTATAAGCAAAAACCGTGTGCTCTTTTCCCTTTCTCGCATGTCTCTGTATTGCCTTAATGTGGCTTCGGGTCCCCGAATTCGTTCCTCGGGCCGACTCCAACTCGTTCCACGAGAGAGAGAGACGGTTGAAGCAAGCGGTAACCGAGAGGTTCCCTTGCTTCAATTCCGTCAATTTATGCGTGATGTTGAAGAGCCGTGCTCGGTCGAGCCGGCCGTACATCTCCTTGATGCTGTCCCAGATTTGCTTGGAGTCCTCGGTGGGTGGCAGTCCAGCGGCGATGTTGGGAGCGAGGGTGTTGCCGATCCAAGTGCGAACCAATTGGTTGCACTTCCGCCAGAGACGCTGGAGGCGTTCATCGGTTGGGATCCGTCGAGGAAGCCGTCCTTGTCCTTCGTCACCAAGGCCCGACGGAGATCACGAGCCCACGACGAATAAGCTTCTGGTCCGGTGAGTGGGTTGTTGATGAGACGTAGTTCGGGACCATCCGCCGGCGATGTGTACAGTGGATCGCCGGGTTCGAGCCGGCCGCCACCGATGACCGGAAAAAGAGGCGGCATGAATCCGGGCGGCAATGTCGGGTAGGGATTCGTCCCTTGACCCGGCATTGATCCAGGTTCTCGACCCGGCATGAAACCGGGTTCCTGACCCGGCGGCGTGAATTCGGGTTGAGGTCCCGGGTAGGGATTCGTCCCTTGACCCGAGACTTGACCCGAGATAGCTCCCGGAACTTGACCCGAGACAGCTCCGAATCCTTGGCCCGGCACAGAGGGGTGTTGGGCCCACATCTGTCCTGGCCCAGTAGCCCACTGGTACCAATTAGCTGGAGGGAAATTTGCGGGCCACTGTGTTGTATGAACCGGTCTTTCCGAAAGAGTTTCTTCGGAAGATCTTTCTTCTCCAGAGGGGATACCTTGATTTGATGTGGGCGTTCCCTCTGTTGAAGAGCTCTCAACATTCTTTGTCATGGTAAAAAAATAGAATTCCTAACCGATTTGCTGGTCTGTTTCTGCAGTTGAAGATCGTGCAACAACAGACCAGAAGATGAAGCGGTGGCAATTCAAAAATGCGGAAGCTAACCGGGAGTAATTGCTCTGATACCATGACAGGAAATAGAAGAGAAAGAGAGTAATTTTACTGTATTTCATTGATTTGTATACAAGCACTACAATATATTTATAGTGTAAGAATGGAAGAGAATAAAAGGAAACAATATACAAAGAATATGTAAATTTCCTATTTACTGAAACTTCCTATGTACTAAATCAATCTATCTACAAACAGAATCAATGACAATCTCCAACAAATAATAGAAAAAAAAATGGAAAGAAAAAGAGAAGAAAATTATAACGGAAAAGCAGCAGCCTCCACATCCCCTCCCACTCAGATGATGAGCTGATCTTGGGACACCCCGTTGCCGACCCTATTTTGACCCAGTCAAACCGCCGGTGTCGGTGAAGCTTTATCAACCTTAACTTTTTAAATTTATGGAAATGATTACAAAAGGCCTTACTGGATGAATTGAAATGGATTTACCACAACATTAAGGCATCGAGTGTGAAGAAATATATTACGTGATGCTTATATCGTGCGACGTACTATCGTGATATTACTAATTTATTAAGTGTTCTCGTTTGCTACATATTAAATGAAATTCGATGAACACTCGCTTCTCTAAACAAGGACATTTGATTATGATATCGCTGAATCGTTGTATCAAACTCCGCAACAATCAATTCTAAGTGACGACCGCCCATGTGAGCATGAGAATGCGCTCTCTCTTGTGTTCATCTTTTGGAACATATACTTTGATATTTCAACAACTTGAATCTGAAAGGGACCGAAATAATTTCCATGACCAAGAGAACAAAAGAGACCAACTTAATTCCTCTTTTACATTTCTTTAGGCCGCGAATCCTTGACTCTTTTATTTTCCTCATACGTGACTCTTGCCAAACCAAGCCTACCTATTCACATAATTCTAACCATAAATAGGAGGCATTGACAGGACTCAGAAGCACGAACTTCTCTGGGGTTATTTCTTTCTCATTGCCAATAGCTATGGGTGCAACCAGCATCACACAAGAGCTCACATGCCCGATTGCTCCAGCTCACATGTTCAAGGCCTTGATCATCGGGTTGAATTCCCTGATCCCAAAGCTCCTGCCTCAGTTCATAAAGAGCGTGGAGCTCGTGCAAGGCGACGGAGGAGCCGGGAGCATCGAGCAAGTTAATATCGCTGAAGGTACGTACACTCAACAGACTCATCGAGCCGGGAGTTTCATAATGTAGGTCTTGTTTGGTCACAAATGCAGCTAGTCATTTCAAGAATGTGAAGCACCGGATCGATGAGCTCGACAAGGAGAACTTCGTGTGTAGGTAGATGATAATCGAAGGCGACACATTGGACGACAAACTCGAGTCGATTGATTACGAGGTCAAGTTTGAGAGGCTGTCAGTGATGAAGGTCGGTTTGCAAGATGACGAGCAAGTATACCACCAAGGAGGCACTTCAAGTTGAAGAAGAGGAGATCAGGGCTTCAAATTCAACTAATTCACCCGCCATTACTTCATCAAGACCATAAATACGAACAAGGGATAACAGGCTGATCTTCCCCAAAAGTTCACATTGACAGGAAGGTTTGGCACCTCGATGTTGGCTCAAGGAAAAAGCCATGACGTGGCATCACTTACAGTCCATCTCTTTGTTCATGAACAATTTCTCGGGAGGCATACCACGTGATTTCGGCAAGTACAGCCATTCTCTGGGCAACGTTAGCTTTTCGAACAACAGCTTCACCAGAGAGCTGCCGCCAGATATATGCAGCGGCTTTGCTCTTTGATATCTCGTGGTCGATGGGAATAACTTCACCGAGCTGCTGCCCAACTGCTTAGGAATTGTCCGGGGCTAACGAGAGTCCGTCTGGACAGCAATCGGTTCGCTGCAGATGTCATGAGTGCGTTTGGAGTTTATCGGAATCCGGACTTTATAAGCCTCAGGCCCTCAGCAACAACCGATTTGTCGGGAATCTCTCCGCAGAATGGGGAGAGTGCACGAATGTCACGAATTTGCAGATAGATGGTAACAAAATCCCCAGCCACATCTCGCTGGAGCTTGGTAAATTGTCTCAATTGTGCGATCTGACTCCATATGGCAATGAATCGACCAGGAAAATTCCCGATGATTTGGTAAGTCTGGGGGCGTTGATTAGGCTGAACTTGAGCTACAACCATTTGACTGGAGATATTCCCACATTGTTAGGAAACTTATCGAAGCTAGAATATCTTGATTTGTCGGGGAGAAGGCATTGAGCGGTAGCATACCGGAAGAGCTAGCAAATTGCAAGAATTTACCGAGCTTGACTTGAGCAACAACACTCTGTTGGATGTCATATCGCCAGAGCTGGGGCACTTGTTCACGCTACAGAATCTCCTGGACCTGAACCACAATTGTCTAGCAGGATCAATTACTTCCAATTTAGCAAAGCTCACTGAATTGGAAAATCTCAATCTTTTGCGTAACAAATTGTTGGGTACGATCCCCGCTCCTCTCACCAGCATGAGGAGTTGAAGCTCAATAAACTTATCGTACAACGAGCCGATCAGTGCGGTTCGTAGTGGTCGCCTCTCCCAACAAGCACAGGGAAGTGCTTTAATCGCGAATCCGGGTTTGTGTGGAAACGCGACCGGATTGTCTCCTTGTGGGACCAGCGGTAAATCGACCGACCATAGGGAAAAGGTTCTTATTGGTGTGACCCTGGGCGTCTGCTGCTTACTACTTCTGGTGACTTCAATTGCTGTGATTTTGGCAGTTCGGTGGCGAAACAAGGAATTCGATGAAGAGATCAAGAGTCTTGTGAAGCAAGAGCAATCCAAGTCGATCATATGGGGAAGGGAAGGGAAGGGAAGTTCACATTCGATGACATTGCCAAGGCTACCAATGACTGCAGCGAAAAAAACTGCATCAGAAAGGGCTGGTTCGGGAGCGTTTACAAGGCCGAACTGGCCAGCGGCCAAATCATCGCCATCAAAAAGCTCAACATACCGGGATCGGGTGATGTACCCACGGTCAACCACCAGAGTTTCGAGAACCTGCATAATTTCTTTTGCCTCTACATTTCAGTATATGCTTGTTTCAACCATGACCTTTGAAGCAACTTGGTGTTTATGATTAGCTGTCAGCATGCAAAAATAGGTGAAGGACCGATATGCAATGCAAAACAAAAGAAAGAGCAAACAGAAGTTGCTCTCACAATCTGACTTTTTTAGTTTGTATTTGTAGTTTTTAACGCTCGGAAGATTAACAGAAGGGCATTTTTTAGAAGCCAGCCTAAAGCAGTGTCTAAAAGTGGGAATTTTCGAGATATACACAAGTAATGTGTATTTGCATATCATATCAAATGTTACAAAAATTCTGCCTATTAGGTAGCAACCTAAGCTCAAAATGACAAAATCAATAGCAGAAATGAAAACGAATCAAAAGGGAGAGAAAAAGTTGGAACGAAGAAGTCCTCACCGGATGAAGCAGCCTATCAAGTCCCAATTGCTCTAACGCTTTGAATCAACTTGAACTCAGGTCATTCATATTGCAACAAAACAGAATGACATAGACTTCAATCCTTCATGCATCTGACCTTGTTCTTGTGAAATTTTGCACAAAAATCTCCACGACAGATGGTGTAGCAACTACACAAGACAGCTTTCTCATCCTCTACCAAGATCAAGCTTTGGATCACTGCAAAACTAGAACCGTGGAATGCTATCGCCGTTCCATCTAAAATGACTGGGGAAGACGAAGATGAATTGTTCAGAGGTTATTATCTTAACTGGAAGACAAACCTTGTCTATACTCTTTCCCTGCGCCTCTACTTCTCAGGACCGTCCCATTAGGTCCGGGTATTAAGTATCGCCTTCTCTTAACTGTTGGAAATTAAGAGATCACGCCGAAGCATGAATTTGATATCAATGATATTTTTTTGTTTGTATTTGTAAACGTATGTGTATGGTACAGTTGATGTAGGGGAATGGACAAGGATGAATACTTTGAGGAATACAGACAAGATTTATGAGACAAGAATATCGTTTATTTAGTTGGTAGAAATGTGGCGTTACATAATTGCAGGATGGGATGTTCACGTGGGTGGAGTTTATCCGATTCTTCCGCCATGTTATAAAAAATTTTGAATGACAAATATGCTCATATATAATGAGAATGTCGACAATATGACGATGAGAATGTCGACAATATGACGACGAGTTCATGAAAATCAATCACTGTCGATTTGTTAACATCAACAACACATCTTTGTGAACTAGGACGCCGTATAAATCCTTAATTTATTAAAATGTTTAGATTTTAAAATGGGTCCCAACCTATTTTGTGAATCAGATTTAATGAGCATCGAGAAGTCAATAGGTGATTGATTTGGTATTTTTTGTACTTGTACTGCAAGTTTTCATAGTCGTAACTTTGTAATTTGATTTGGAAGATCTGCTGAAAAAAATAGAAAAAAGGAGGCTCTACATTTGAGTAGCATAATTTTTCACGCTACTTGAGAAGAGTACCATTTGCAACATCAATCTATCAATATAGCAAGACTTCTTGAATGTCCGTTCTTTATGAAAAATACTTCTCATCCTACCTTAATTAATTGAAACATTTAATCACCCAAGATGTTTAATGTGACAAATAGATCATTATGTGGAATCGACTTGATGGATGATGATATGATGATGGTGAGCACACTTTACTTTCTCAATGTAATTTTTATATATAAATATTTATATAGATCTCCAAGTACCATCCTCGCTGCTAAGGTTTGATGGTATTTAGATGAGGTGCAGTGAGGACTAAAATTGGATGGACACATGTTGCAATCTAAAAATGGAGATAACAGATAGATTGGGAGAATTATAAAAAAAATCCTAAATCCATTATAATTGTGTCAATTCAGTTCTAAACTTTTTGTGATTGTGTTAATTCAATCTATTTGGCCAATTTTGATCGGTTAGCGTTGATGTGGACGCTAGCTATTCGGCCAACACTGACGTGGCAATTTTTAATAATTTTTTAATATTTTCTTTTTATTTTTTCTCTTCTTGATTCTTTTGCTTCTTTGATGAGTCTCATCGGCCATGAGCGAGGCCTCAGGGGCCGTGCGCGAGGCGGCTTCACCCAGATCTAGGCCAAGCCATGACGAGATTGGGCTTGCCTAGATATGGTGCCGATGCTAATGTGAATAATTTTTACAATTTTTTCAAAAAATAATTTTTCTTTCTTTTAGTTTCTTTTCTTTTCTTTTTTTTTTTCTTCCTTTGTCCCCCCATTAGTCTGTGGCCCCAAAGCCATGGACCGGCCAATGGCTGGCGAAGGGGAATAAGAAAAAGAAAAACAAGAAAATATAAGAAAAGAAAATGAAGAAAATGAAAACATGAAAAAAAGAAAAAGAATTGAGATTTTTTTTTTTTAATTTAAAAAATTGTCCACCTCAATACCAGTCATGTGCCATAGGATGGCCAGAGTCTACGTCAATGATTTCCGATTAAAATTGGTCGAAATGATTATATTGACAATTCGTCAAAATGTTTAAAATTAAATCGACTAATTTTAATAGTTTATAGCTCAATAGACATTCGTACAATGGGATCCTTTTTATTTTTTTGTAATTATCTACGTTCACTGTCGAATAAATAGGTCTAGAATCACTTTAGAGTTATATTCTACGTGTCAATATGAACCAGCTTTGAAATAAAAATCAGAGATCGGACGAGGAAAATCACGTATCCCGACTTTTCCACAAATCTCCTTGAGTTGCGTAATGCTATTCCTTTTTATCTCATCCCTTGACTAGACTTCTGCGCCCGCTGCTCACTAGATTATACCCCGCCACGAATCAAACACCAAAACTCATTTGCATGCACAGAAATTGGGCGCCTAGGAGGGAGAAGTGGGGAAATGAAAGGGGTGTAAATGGAATTGAGTTCGGTGTTTGATTCTATTTTTTTGTGAGTAGTGAAGAGAATTATTTTGTTCCGGTTTTCTTCACCCAACTCTCGACTCAGAGAGTAAGCGATGAGAATTATTTTCTTTGCACACCAGACAGGTAAGTGACTAAGTGAGTGCTTAGGATCTCGTGACTCGAGAGTGCCGCAAATTGGACCAGTTCAAAGTGAATCAGACATAGCCACTCCAGATGAGTGATTTCATAAACCCACGAGCTTCCACATGTTCAAAGTTAACAATTTGATTCCAGGGCGATGAAACGGATAAAATGAGCCATTCATCCATTTAATTTACATGAAGCGTGTATCACTTTGAAATTTCGGGGAACTACAATTAATCGTTCTAAAAATTTAAATTATTAGACGGATGCGATCTTTAATTCAAATACTTTAATACAAATACTTTTATACTGATCTTCACTCGTAAACTTGAATTGATCTAAGATTGAAACATGAGAACATATAATAGATGAAGCAAATAGGACCTAAAAATGTTTCAACTTAGAACATCTGCTTTAATAACATATGAAATTTGATGGAATTATATCCAACAATTCTAATAAGTTAAGTTATTAGAGAAACACATGGTTTAGCTTACATACATTAACAATCACCTTTGATCTGACATAAAGGAAAAGCAACCGTAGAGTGAGTCACACTCACCAAGGAAAACATATATTATTACTACATATTACAGATAATATGGAACGATCAATTCAAATCAGTGACTTGGAGGATGTAACGCATCCTCACATTTTGCTTTCGCCGAGTCATCGGTCCTCGATTCACCGGCAACATCCACAGGCGGACTAGCTAAGGTCTTCTTCTCCGTTCTGTTATCTTCCGCGTCATTGTCATCATAAATGTACGTCTCAACTCTCCACAAATAAATGTAAGCGAGAATAAGCCAGAATGTTAGTTGACGGAGAGGACGACCGCAGATTTTAAGGATGGGAGGCTTCTCTAACAATTTAGCAAATGAGATAATGAGGAGGAAAACGAGTCCCAAATAAAATATGGTGTTAGCAAGCCACGGGAGTTTGCCAATGGTCAAGGTGACACCAGTTAAGAAAGCGGTGGACATCGCCGGGAGTGCAATTTGTAGTGGTAGCGTTGTGCGCTCGAATGCAGCGACTGCAACATTGACATCAACTATTTGCGCCCAGATGAGGTTGACGACCACAGTCATTGAGCAGAACATCGCGGTGGTGTTGCAAATCGCAAAAACCTGGAACATTCTATTGTCCAGCATCGTAGCCATGCCCCGGTCATCTTTGGAGGCTGTGTCCGAGCTGTTAAATCCTCCAGGAACTGCAAAACCAGCTGCGAAACTCACTGTGGCCACAAGCGTTGCCACCACCATACGGGAATTGATGTAATCCTTGACCATGTCCCTGCTCGGCATGCTTTTGCGCGAGCGGACTACTGATAACTCTTCATCTCGAGCTTTCGCTCTAAGTAGGAGTAACTCTTGGTTTCCAAGTGGACCTTTTCCCGCGAGCGAGCAAGCCAACGCTAGGCATGCCAATTGCTGAGATCGGAAGCATGTAAAAAGGAAAATAAGAACAAACTTATACCATATTGATAACGGGAATGAACTCTGGAAACGTTTGCTTCTAAAGATGCAGTTTCTGCTCTTTTTGAAGAATTAGCACAAAACTATCAAGTTCATTTTAGACGAAAAAAAGACACATAAAAAACTGAGGCGTGAGTGGAATTTATGTGGGCAATCATTTCATAGGTCGACAAAATGATAATGTTATGAGATTGTGCTACATTTGGAGCGGTCAAATTTGTCACATTGACCCCTGGCCTTTTATGAAAAACAGAATGCAACCTTGACAAACCCTGCATTTTTATTCATGACCATATTCAGAGGCTCAATTAAACGAAATATATAAATTTTTATCTCCGTGTTATGAAAGACACGTTTCTTGTTTCTAACTGCAGAGAAATTCATGATCACAAATTTTAATTACCTCCTATCAAGACTAAATTAGGGACTTGCAAAACATTTATCCGAGAGGAGTCTCGGCTATTCTAGAAATTTGATCAATACTTCTACTATCTAGTTGGCTGGGAGACATAATGATTTGAATACAAGATCTGCCTTAACTAATGCATTAGTCTACAAAATCTCCAGTAAGTTAATAAATAAAATAGCGACTGTTCATGTTACCTACATGCCGAATGTTATACCCCTCTGCCTTGTGTCGTCGTCGAGCAATGTCAACAGCGAGCAAGCATTCGTTGTTGAAAACGCTGAGTAGAATTCCTTCAGTCCGCACAAGATCAATCAAAGCAGCGGGCTGTGAATGCATCGCAGCCAAGTGCAAAGCTGTATTTCCATCCTCATCTTTTGCATTTAACATTATCCTTAGACTTGGATCGCTGAGTATATATCTCACTATGGAGACTCTACCATATTTTGCGGCGATATGAAGAATGTTTTGCCCTTGCCCATTTGGAAAAAATGATACTTTCCTTAGCTTCTTGATATGTTCAACATAACCCATCTTGCTTGCAATATGAATGGGGAGATCTCCATTCATGTCCTGTTCTCGGGTCAAATATTCAGTTTCTGGTAGTAAGAATTCGAATACCCAGGCGTGATTCAGGTGAGCTGCTACATGGAATACATTGCCCCCGTTGGAGTCAGTCATTGCAAATAGCTCCATGTTTTTCTTGAGTATCAGGTCGAATAAATCTGGGATCAGGAGCTCCAAATTAGGATGGTTGGGGCTTGGTTGGTCTCAATAAATTTAAACCCATTTTGGAGTAAGGACATCTTTGACATCCCTTAATCTCTATTAGTATTGATAGTCGACAATAACAGATTAGATTGCAATACCAAAACTAGTTAATGACATCGACAGGTGCTTAAGATTTCACTATAAAAATCTTACTAAATGACATAGCAATTTATATGGCATTTCCACGACATGAAGTATCTATACAGTCGGCAGACATAATGCAAGCTAGGGCAAGATCAAGAAAAGGAAAATGATCTTTTCATATTATGTCCGTCGAATTCTAGCAAGTATCAAGTAGACTTATTTAATTGTCGAGAACATTGCAATAGCCTCCACAGCTTCGTACCGAAATCCCCCTTAAAATTGTTCCACCCTCTCTAGATTGAACGTCATCTTCTTCATAAAGGTATACGGCACTTATTCAGCTCAATTAAGAGATTATGTATTTACCAAAACTTGTGAGTAAAATGTAAGTAAAATTTGTGACCAGAATCTATTTCTAAGATAGTAGAGCTTATAAATCACAAATTACAGAAAGGAAAAGGCTCCACCAAAAGAATTTTTTTTTTGGCACCAACTATGAAAATTTGGAGGTGCTAGTAAAGAGGTTCAATAATGCGAAAGAGGTGTTTCAATTGTTTGAGAATATTTCAACGGTGTTTGAGGATTGTGGGTGGCCATTGGACTTCAAAGACAGGCGGGAGTGCTTTAGAGATAACCTCATCCTTGGGGATTGTGCTACTCAATCCCATTATATCTTGTGAATGGACCAAATATATTTTGTGAAATTTTAGTGATTCTGAGAAAGATATTTTTACTCAATAAATCACATTATATGTTCTATCTTGTATGTGCATTGCATGGAGTCATATATATCCTAGCTATAACGACCACATATTTAAGTTGTGATGACACAACACAAAATAAAACGAGTCTCATTTTACCTCCAAAAAAATTACATCCATAATACTAAAAGTTTAGTGAACTTTGCAAATTAATCTAGACCGTTGTAACATCTACATAAATAAATAATGATTTTTTCTTTAAGAATTGTCTCTAAAAGTGATTTATAGGGCTCTAATTTGTAAGGGATTGATTATTTTCCTCACAAAGAGTGTTTTTCTTCCACTTTCCATTTATTTTGCTTCAAATTAGGATTAATGTTTGCCTCTAATACCATGACTTTTGTTCAACAAAAGAGGCATTAGGTTTATTGAAATTAGTTCTAATGAGTTTCAAAAACTGCAAATGAGCAATTATTGAAAATTCTTACATTTCTATAATACTTCCTATAAAATATACTCTAATAATATTGTTAAGTACATATACAAATTTCACGAGTCATATAACAATGATAATTAGGAATTTTCTAATTGTCGTTGAGCCCCCTATATTTTACATTAATATATAACATGAATTAAGAATTTCGCATTTATTCTATTCAAAAGAAGAAATTTTTTTATGAAATAGAATAATATTTCACCAATTATTTATAATAAAAAACATATTTCAATTTTACACAAATACAAAAAAAGGTGCTTGCATGACAGATGCCGTCATTCTTGAAATTGACGAAGCAATTTAGGCCACAAATTTCAATATGGGTAACCGGTTACATTCCAGATACATTAGTGAAAGAGTGAAAATTGTCCAAAAAGTTCTAAATCTATTGCACTTATGCCAATTCAGTCATAAATCTTTTTACTTCTTGCTAATTGAGTCCATAGGGCCAATTTTGATAGGAATTCGCTGACGTGGACACTAGAGGTGTCTTGTAGGATAGTCGGTACTAATGTAAACAATTTTTAAAAATATTTTTTGATATTTTTGTATTTTTTTTTTTCTTCTTCCTTTTGTACCAGCCATCGACTATGGCCGAGCCAACTAGCCTTGCATGCCTCACGTAAGACGTGGCCAAACAAGGGGGCTCACCCTCACCCAGGCGATCTCGCCTAGTTTGGGCAAGGGTTGGTCTTGCCTAACCTAGGTGAGGCTGAGCCTTGCTGGGGCTTGGCCTTGCCCGGCTAGGCATCACTTACGACGGGCAAGGTCAACTCACCCAGCCATGGCCGGTAGCTGGCCATCACCGGTGTCTTGGGAAAAGTACAAAAAAAGTCTTAAACCTATTGCATTGGTACAAATTCAGTTCTAAACTTTTCAATTGGACTAATTCAGTTCTAAACCTTTTACTGTTAGTACCAATTCAGTCCATCCAGCCAATTTTGGTTGGCTGATGCTGATGTGGATGTCGGCCGGTGGCCCGATGCTGACGTGGAAATTTTTTTATGATTTTTCGAATTTTTTATTAATTATTTTTTCTTTTTTTTTTCTTTTTTCTTTTTGGCTTTCTTCCTAACGGTGGTCGGTGAGCCTCCGGTGAGGCTCGCCGGCCATTGGGCGAGGGCCGCGAAGCCCTCGCCTACCGCCGACGAGGGTCGCGGTCCTCGCCCGGCCTCTCCCAGGCCATGGGCGAGTCGACTTAGCCCAGATTTGGGTGAGGCCAGCCTCGCCCTGCGCGCGCTCGCCCTGGCCTTGCCTTGCGCAGCCCTGGGCGAGGCTGAGTGAGGGCCGCGACCCTCGCCGGCGGCTGGCGAGGGCTTAGCGGCCCTCATCTAGTGGCTGGCGAGCCTCACCGGAGGCTCACTGGCCACCGTTAGGAAGAAGGCCAAAAAAAAAAAGGAAAAAGAAATAAAAAAGAAATAAAAAATTAATAAAAAATTCGAAAAAATAATTAAAAAATCATAAAAATATACATGTTAGCATCCGGCCACTGGCCGATGTCCATGTCAGCGTCGGCCGGCCAAAATTGGCTGGATGGACTGAATTGGTACCGATAGCAAAATGTTTAGGACTGAATTGGTACCAATGCAATAGGTTTATGACTTTTTTGGTACTTTTCCCATGGTTGGTAGCTTGCCACCGATAAAAGAAAGAAGAAAAGGGGAAAAAAGAAAGAAAAAAAAAAAAAAAGAAGAAGAAAAAAAGTATAAAAAATTTCAAAAAGGATTAAAATATTATTAAAAATTATTCATGTCAATGAATTCCGGTCAAAATTAGCCAGATACACTCAATTGGCAAGAAGTGAAAATGTTTAGTATTGAATTGACAAAATTGAATGATTTAGAACTGAATTGGTAAAAGTGTAATAGACTTAGGACTTTATGGATAATTTTCCCAAGTGAAAGAATATTACTAGATTTAAAGAAATAACCTTACCTTATTTAATTGATATGAACCTTAAAAAAAGTGTCTATCATGATAACCTAATTAAAGTGCCTATCTACAGAAGCCCATGGCAACGCTCGATTCATTCCACAATGTCATCTACTTTTACATTCAATGAAGAATAAACTGAACTATTATTACGAGATTTCAATCAGTAGTACTTCAGAAAAGGATTTTTATATATTGGAGAGTAAGAATAAGAAATATATAGTAAATCCAATTTCAATGGGATCTTTTGTATAGTTTCTAAAGTGCTTATTAGAATTATGAGCTGACAAACTATGAAACAACCCTTCTACATACATGTTCACTACATGAAACGTGGTTAAATATGGTAGAATTAGGTTTAATTGTATTATCACAAATAATTTAAGCCATTTATAAATGGATTATGAACGTTATGTGTGCAGGTCGACTTCTATAATCTATTCAACGAGTGCAACCTAAGTTTAGACACATACATTTATTGGGTATGCTAATTTATTATTTGCATCACACAATACATCGTTACGCATTTTCACTTTATGTCTATTTGAAATTGTTTTGCATGTTCAGTTCAAATAGAGAGCCTCAAACATGTTACGTCATGCAATGTAAATAATAACATGTGCTTGGATTAATAAATTGGGACAGGATAAAAATAAAGTTACTGCATCTAGAGTTGGAATTATACTTGATAGGGAAAATTGTCCAAAAAGTTTTGAATCTATTGTATGATGATTAATTCAGTCTTAAATCTTTCAATTGTGCCAATTTAGTCATAACAATTTTAATAAGTCATAAATCTTTTAACAATTTGTCATTTTAATCATTCTAGCCAATTTTGTTGGAAATCATAGGCATGGTGGTCTAGTAGTACTGATTGTTCTACATGGCATAGCCAACGCTAATGCGAATAATTTTTGCAATTATTTTAGTTTTCTAATTTTTTTCCTTTTTCCTTTCATTTCCTTTGTCTTTTTTTTTTTTTTTTTGGTGACCCAGGATCCGCCGGGCCCGCCTTTTTCCTTTTCTTTTTCTAATTTTTTTTTCCTTTTTCTCTTCTCTAACCATCAATAGTTGATGCCTAATGGAGGTTGAGCAAGGGCAAGGGTTGCTCTACGCAAGGGTCGGAGGGCAGCCCTCGCTTGAGGCTGGCAGAGGGAAAAAAGGATAAAAAAAAAGAAAAGGAAAAAAATGCAAAAAATTAAAAAAATATTTGTAAAAAAGCCACATAAGCGATCAACATCATGTAGGATGGCTAGCTTTGACTAGATCGCCATGTCAACGATTTTCAACAGAAATTGATTAGAAGGACTAAGTTGGCAAATCTTTAAAAAGTTTAGGACTAAAATAGAGGTTAAATTGACACAATTGATACGTTTATAACTGAATTGACAACCATACAATAAGTTTAGAACTTTTTGGACAATTCTCTTTATTTGATATGACTGTAACACCTGAATGCCATCTACCAATCTGATGATCAATGAACGTTAGCTGTGCTTTTCAAGTAGTAAACTTGGGATACATGGCGTTAGCAACCAAAAAGTTTCACATAATTGATTATCATGCGTCTGATGAATTTTATCTCAATATTTTTAATGGTCAAGGTAATTTAGGCTAGACTATCGTATCGGTTTTTTTTGCAAAGATTATGATAACTGTATTCATTTAAAAATAAAAAATAAAAAAAATTCTTTCTTTATTTAGATCCACTTTTGTTAATTTCTTAAAAACCTATTGACTGTTTGTCACAAACAAATTAACGGTTTACGATGTTCCATCAATTTGCTGAGAGTAACGGAATCTTCACCTCCTCTTTTTCCAATGAAAAAATCACGCCTGTGCAGCTTATAGGTTTGCTACAGTTTATAATTCCTGCCCTAAACTTTCATTTGTTCATTTTGGTTCATGGCTCTCAATCGCTTCCAAAATGGCGTCATTGTTAGATTCCGGATTTTCATGGTCATCAATCTTAAATATTTGCACTTTATAGCTTTTCAATCAAAGATCGACAACATATGAGTTTCTAGTGAAATGGTTGTATTTGTAATATTTAAGCCGATCCATTATGCTCTAATGTGAATAATTTGTTTATTATGCGGCTAAACCGATGGGTATCCAACTACTTTAACAAGTAGGGTAGGGAATTTTAAGTAAAAATCGGTAAGGGGTTATGGTAAGAGCAAAAAGTTATTGCACAGATTTGGGACGAGTTAAGTCTAGAAATAGATAAATATATTTCCATATAAGCAGATTTAGGTACGTACCGCATTGTGAAAGTATAATGGCACCATGAATGGGCGGCAAGCCTTGTATTTTTTATGGTTCCAAGGCAAGTGAAAATAAAGCCTCATGTACAGCGGAGTCGTCAATCTTGATGGCTATGTACAGGGGAGATTTCTCAGCCGCGTTCTTCCAGTACACGGGCTCCAAATCTTCGCTCAACAAATAGCTCACCAAGTTGGCGTGACCTCTGAGCACGGCCCTTTGTTCTTCATCCTCAAGAGGAGGTTCTTGTCCTCGACGTTGGGGAGGTCTCTTGCCCGGCGAATCAACATCTCTGCAGCTCCAGTAGATCCCCCCGACGAAGCGACGATGTGGAGTGGGGTATATCCCCAATCATCTTGGGCGGTTATGAGGTGGTCACCAACATAATCAACCAGAAGCCTTAGGATGTCGTCCTTCTCGTTTAATGCTGCCACGTGGAGCAGTGATTCGTTGCTTTCCAATCGGGAATTTAAAACGGCAGACCAATCGATGTCCCGCAACAATGGATCATTTACATTGATCATGGAAAGGAACTCGTCAACCTTGCCGCCTTTGATGACACGCGCCAGTTTTCGAGCATATTCGTAAGCTTTTGCCGGATCTTGTCCCCCCGCGGAAGCCGCCAATGCATTCTTCATTATCTCCCGTCGACCTCTCCAGATTTCTTCTTCAGAATCCCTTTCATCCTTTGACTCTTCCGTTAAAGGTCCTCTTTCATCCTTCTTTACCTCCTCCACTTCTATAGACAGCTCTCCTTCCATTGAGCCCAAGCTGTGCAAGTAATCTAGTTGCTGGAAAGGAACATGGGTCGTGAAAGAGACGTTATATCAATTAAGTATTGAATAATGCATCCATCTAATTATCTAAACTTCTATAATAGCTAATATTGCTCCTTCATAATTTCATATGGCATCAAAACTAGAAAATTTAGAGTTTTTGCCAAAGACAAATACAGGCTACATCTTGATGGGGTAATTTAAAGCTGAAACACTCGCTAACACAACACAAAAAAGAGAAGGAGACATATATCCTTTTTGTTTTTTTCACCTTTTTTTCACCTTATTGAAAACAATTACAAGACTCGACTTTTATACGCTTCACACATAACTCTTAAACTAAATGACTCATAAATATAGCTAATGTTCTGAGGTGATAAAATCCTAAGAACTTACAAAACATTGATTACACTTAGAAACATGAACAGTCACGAAATAAAAATACAAACAGACTTCTCAAAAACAACGCTACAATAAAGAATCTAATTAACTCGAGCATAGAACGGTCAGCGGTATCAATTCACCAAACAAGATAATCGGTATCAATTCTGGAATAACAGCATTGACAACCATTAATATCAGTAACTTCTCCATTGACATCAGCATCTCGTAGTCGATTGACGACATTTATTAATTTCGTTTAATTTCTAACACATTTCATATGCAAGTCCCGGCCTCCTAACACCCACTTTTATCTCCTAAAAAGTACAAATTGAAGCCCCGTGGATAAACTTAAGTGAATAACTAAATCTGGTCTCTAAAAGAACGCTGCATTGGATTATCAATCGTCGCACGTTTTGCCTTCACGGGCTGTGTTGGTTTTCACCACCTAATCTGGCCTCGACGACTCTGTAATCTTGCCAACTAGTAGATCAACTGCTGTCCTTGAATCGGTCTCTAGGATGATTCTTCAGATTCTGATAACTCGCCAATCAAATTTGTGATGGAAGAAAACCATGATCCCTTTTTGCAGTGGCGGTGCTAAAAGATTTTCTCCGTGGCCGCGACAAGAGAAGGAAAATTATTTTTTAACACCGAGAAATTTCATTCACGGTCCTAAAGTTTCATATTTGCTGCAGTTATGCTATTGATCTCTTGAAATTAGATTTTGCACTGCCAATCTAATGTTATGTGGTCGGTCCACTACTACTATTTGTGTCAATTATTGACTGAAACTTTTTACGTGTAATCAATTTAATTTACAACATCGTTAAAGTTACATGATTGACAAGCAAAAAATGTCATGTAAGAATATTGTTGGAGTTTAGATCATGTGCAATAATAGTAACTTAGATTCAAATAAATGTAAGAAAACTAAATCTGAACATGATAAAACTGAATCACGACATAATTATGTAATCAACATCGATAATCCAAAAGCCATCCAAAAATGTTGTCAAATTTTGCAATGAAAATGCTTGTTAGCAACAGTAGTCAATGATGTAAAAGTTCACGGATAGAATTCTAAATTTATTTTATCTCTATTTGCACATGTAACGCTCTAGCTAGATGAACTCTTTTTAGCCATCCTTTCGTTGATGGATCACACAAATATTAACATCACTCGTATTTGGTTTTGATTAAATTTGCATATTGATAATGTCCATAATCTTTGACCTGTTAATTGAAAGTATGATTGGAGGAAACTATTACCAGTAGACAAAACTGACCGATTGAAACTTTAAATATAAAACAAGTGCACCATGTAGTAGCCCACAAAATGCGCCTAATACGTATACATATTTTCAATAGCATATAGGGCTTTGACAAGGAGGTCTATATGTCAAACCCATGGTATTTCGATATATAATCAGGCATCAACCCTAAGTCTCTTTTACATTTCTACTCAATTGTTGTCGTAGTTTCAGTAATTCAGACTCCAATTAGTCAGATTTCTGTGTTTCGAGTATTCAACGGATAAAATTTCTTAGTTAAGTCAATGGCCCTTATTGAGATATAAGGACGTGTCATCCTTAATGTAAGGATTTGAAAATAAGTGTAATTGCAACATTGTTAAGCAATTGGTAAGTCTTTCTTTAGTAATTGTGTTTCAGTTGAATACGAGCACAATTTTTAGAGTCGCACTGTCTTCAAAAATTGGCCAAGTATTCAACTGCCTAAATTTTGGATTTCTAATAAAAGATTTAACCCTAAACAATGAGTTGTGCTAATTAACGGGGGTGGCTTCCATTTCGAGGAGCTCTAAACTAGGTCAAACTTCAAGAAGAGAGACTCTTTCATATGATTCTTTTATTTATTTATTTAATTATGGCAGCCACAGCACAACATGAATCAATGAAAAGGATTTGTTAGCATCGATTTGCAATTCGCTCATATTCTAGCTTGATGGATGAAATCGGTGTTTGTGATACTTTTGGTTAATGTTCACTTTCCTTTATATTAATTTTTCCGGAATATGCTTTGTAGAACAATTCTGTATATAAATAAATGAATGCTTTTGCTTATATGGTTTTCATCCCTGGGCATCTGATGTTATTGCTTTTTTAAGAAACAAGAAGGGGGAGAAGCACATACTCAGGGGGAGTATCGCACTATGTGTACATATTAAGGGGAGTTTATTATGTTTTGTAGACATATTTGTATGGTCTATTAAAATGTCGCATGTAGAAGCATGCATGAATCATCTCTGGTTTTACAGTCAAATAGTTCTGCAGAATATGCATACTTATGTGCATAACTCGCTCTTATTGAAGGAATGGTATAGGTTTGTCATTGTCGAAAATGGATAAACTGCTTGGAAACTATACTAAAAGGATTATGATAATATCAAAATTTAACCCATGGATTTAAAGAATTCATTTAAGTGTGCAAATGTTTATGTTTAAACCATACAGAAACTTGGTTCGGATTTTACAAGTACATAAGCAAGATTTTACTATGTCAGGAAATCTGCTGGAGGAAAGGTGTAGAACCAAACTAGGTTATGCAAAGCAGTCAGATTTTTTTAGCGGGCGCTCTCCATGGATAGATTTAATGACTATTGGAGTTCCTAAATCAAAGCCCCAAGTCATAGCAATAAAATGTGACATCCCAAGATTAGTTATGCAAAAAAAAAAAGGACTAATTCGCTCAGAAGGTTGGTGAAACAATATGATTAAAACCTGCATTAATAGAAGATCAGATTGATGGCCTAGATTGTAACAAGGTTTTATACATGTGTTTTTAAGGAATTTTGCTGAGATTTTTCTTTTTTAATTGAAGATTAGATAGATATAACTACTGCAAGAGAATTTAAGTATTATTGGAAGACTGTTGAGTTCATGTCTTTTGTAAATTTGTAATACCCATTTTAGTGTTGTTTCTAATTATTAGCAAGAGGGACAAACCCATTCGTAAACATATGAAAAGGGTGGTTTTACATACTTAGAGTGAACACTATTTGTCTAGGCAAGAGATAAAACGTATAATGGACTCTTTGTAAATAGTCGGAGGTGTGGTTTATAATTTAGAAAAGGACCTTTGTATCGTGTGAACAAGGTGTGAGAACGGCGGAGGGTCCAAAAGTTACTCAGTGCGCAGCGAGATTGCTGTAGAAGGAAGTCAAGTTCTCTGTGGCAACAAGTTCTACACTTGTAACAAGTAATTGTCTAATCAATCCTAGACTTATTGCATGGATACTAATTCGGTCATCAACTAGATTTTCGTGTGAAATTTCAATCTAGTCTTTTCGCCAATTTCAGCTGAAAATCATGGGCATAGTGGTATGCTACATAGGACGGCCAACGATGATGTCACGTCAGAAATTTCTAGCAAAAAATGACTGAAATGAATATATTGGAATTTTACACAAATATTTAAGATTAAATTGGCAAAATTGAAAAGTTTCAGACCGATTGAGTAATTTTCAAAACAAGATGGTACTTGTCCTCTTGGCATAGCTAGTAGAGTTCAGTCTATTTGGGCTATTAGAGCTAGAAAGAGGAGTATGTATACCCGAATCGAACTTTCATAATTCTCATTTTGCAATTTTTCTTTTCTCTAAACTTTTTAGTTTGTCCTGTTTAAATTGCTAGTATACTTGGTAGTAGAAGCACAATTTTTATAGGGGTAGGTTTTACAAAATTGATTTTTAATATCTTGAAAAATCAATTCACCCCCCTTTTACGGGGGTAACATATTTCCTTAGAATTGGACCAACGTAGAACACATGATCTCGGTAAAAAAAGTAAAAATAATTATGATCACGACAATTCGACACCCAAAAAATCATAATTACGCCATTTACAAGAAGACCTCTTGTTTAGTGAAGAGGCCATCCAGACGCAAATTGTTAAAAAGGCAATTAACTCTCATACGTCACGGGGACGACTTTACTACTCCATTTTAAAACAAATGCATATTTTTCATGCGGATAAATTCCTGAAGGAATTGGTAAGTGTTAAAAAATTATTGATTAAAAAAAAGTATTACCTGATTTCCATATGACTTATTTATAACTTAATAGCACTTTTGCGAAAAACCAACTTTTTCTTGATAGTCTGCAAATTCTCACTTTAATTGACTTAGAATTTTCGCTGTGAACGTGTAAGGTTTTCTCTTTTGGGTGGGCTGCAAATTCAAATTATGCTCACAACAAACTAAAGATGACCAGATTTCTCAGGGCAATCTAGAAGCTGGGGTGAGGCAGAATTAGCAGTAACCAAATGCAGATCAAAGTTAGCTAATCCAAAGAATTAAACATTCTTATATCAAGCTAAATGCAATTGCAAAAAGCCATATGATGTTTGAATGTGCATGCATAGTTCAGAAAGCAACAAAACAATGATGTTCGAGTATCCTTAAAAGAGTCCGATCCCATAAGACAGGAAAACCGTCGCCAAAACCCAGATCTAACAGAACATGGTAGCACATGAAGCATATCATAGGACAGAAGCCATGAGTCAAGAGATCAAAGCAACAAAACCTGAAGAGTAAAGAAAGGTTGGACTTGAGAAGAAAAATATGGTGTTGGGAGCGGAGGACGATGCTAACGCTGATGCTCTGGAATGGAAAGTCCGATAGATGAAGGACTTGGAGTGAGTATACCTATTTCGCCGACACTGATTGGAGTGAGGTCAACAAAGATGGGTTGCTCCTTATCATCAAACCGAAGGACAAAGCCACTTGAGGTGCACAATTGCTGGGGAAACTCAACTATATATTTTTGGCCTTTTGTACAACTGGCGAAGAAAGAGCATCTGCAGCAGAGAGAGAGAGAAGGAGAGGGGGAGAACAAGGTTAACAAAAAATGTCGCTTGGATGCGCCTATTTTAGCGAAAATTTATCAATGAAAAGTATTTTCAAAAATTCTTTTTCAGAGAAAGTAAATAATTTTCTGGTATTCGTTCGTGCCAAAACATGTTGGAGAAAAATTAATTTTATGGTGTTTGATAGCAAGTGAATCCACTAATATGCGTTAATAAAGTCTAATTTAGGCTAATTTAATCTATAAGAATTAGCAAAAAATTAGGAAAAATGATTTCTTACTATAAACAGAAGTTTTTTTTTTTTTTCCAAATATAAATTTATTATTTTCAATCCACAGAAAACACTTTCGGTAGATTGAATAATTTTCTATCATCTAAATATTGAAATATGAAAAACTTTTCCGTAAACAGTTTTCCATCAACTAAATGGGCATTTGGTCAATCTTCAAAAATTTGTGATTGTTTGTTTCTTGAAAAACAAAAGGCGAAAAAGTTTGCTTGACAGCTAAGGTAGTGTTTGTTTGTGTTCCTCGTTTCTGTTTTTGAACAAAATTTTTTTTTGTTCCCGGGAACAAAAAAAAATAGAAACAAGAAACAAAAAAAAAAATTGTTTCTTATTTCTGAAAAAAAAAAAACAACTTTTCTCTCTCCTCTCTTTTCTTTTTTTTTTTTTTCTTCTTTTTTGCTTCTTCTTTTTCTTTGGCCGGACGACGCCATCGCGTGATGGCCGACAACCTCGCCCGGCATTGCCGGCCCTCGACCGGTGGTTGGGTGAGCTCGGCCTCGCATCGGGCGGGGCGACGCCGGCTCGCCTAGCCGGGCCGAGGGCCGCGAGCCTCGCCGTGGCTGGGCGAGGCCGCCGGCCCTCGTTGGCTGGTCGCCGGCCATGGCCGAGGCCAGCGACCGACCACAATGAAAAAAAAAAAAAAAAAAAAAAAGAAAAAAAAGAAAAGAAAGAAAAAATGAAAAATGAAATAAAAATATTAAAAATTAAAAAAAAAACAAAAAAAAGAACACAAATTTACCAAACATGTTTCTATTCTTTTTTTATTCCAGGAACAAGTTTACCAAACGCGTTCTTTTATTCAAAAACTATTCCCCGGAACAGAAATAGTTTTTTCTATTTTTGTTCCCTAGAACAAAAAAAACAGAAACACAAACAAACGCACCATAATTGTACGATGTCGGAAAGATTCTACCACCTAATAAGTCAATACCCTCCATCACAAACATTAATCTTCCCAAATTGTTAACTTAGATGCTGTCTTTTTTGTTTACCCTTGTCATATGTCAATCAACTAAGGAGGACGTCATGTCCTGATTTTTTAAGGGCAACGTCAACAAATAATATCGGATCAAAGAGGTGAATAACGAAAATATGATAGTATAATTATACTTTATTTGCACATAATGTATGTAGCCGATACAAAGACGTCATCATATAAGATCAACCTCATGGGGCACCGATTCCATAGTATTTGCTTCCGATTCATGCGATAAGTGTTGATTTCTCTTTCTGGGTATCAAACTGAATGTTAAAGACTTCATGTCAGCGAGGAAGATGGGATTAATGGGTGACGGAAAGTGGAGATTGAAGAACAGGAGAGAGAGATTTGAGAGGCCGAGACACAGACCAGGGTCCGCGTGCACGTGAGAGCAGACCTGGCACGTGCGTGAGTGGCCAAAACCTATTGTAGCTTCTATTATTAGCCACAAAATTGCCTATCCTAAAGTTTGAGCTTTCTCTATCTCCCAATTAGCTCTCAACCAAGCTTTTTCACCACTTCAATCCAAAAATCATCGTGATCAATTCCGCTTTTGGCCTGGGTGCTTTATTTGACGACAATTTTGCGATTGTCTTGTTAACATAAGCTCTAAAAGAATCTCAGTTGGGAACAATTCATTCATCAAATGCAACTCCAGCAAGGTGGTTAACTTCACAGAGATCCTTGTTTTACCCGTTCCGACCTGTAATACTCCTGATGACCCTTCCAAAACCTGACTTATTGAACCTTTGCTAAGTAAACTTTAGGGTGTCAAGTATCAAGGGCTATCAGACATTTGGCCTTTAAAGGGATTTTTATCAAGGAAGAGTGAACGACCAAAAATGTGTCTATCTGAGTTGACATTGTATGTTGGTTTGATCTATTAGACCAAAACCACATGTGCACATGTGAAATATCTTAATAACATTAGATCTGAATTTATTGATTGCACAATAATTTATATTTATCAAAAGAGCAAACGAGATTGTACGGTCTTGTACATCATAACATATTAGACAAATTCCCGTTGCTTATGGGGCATGTGGGTGGTGTATCTCTCTCTTGGACTGATTAAATTAAGTAAATCATGTGTTAAGAGGAAGAATCTTTCATCAAAAGGAAACCATTAAAACAATGTTTGAACAATTTGGTAGATCTATACCCTACAAAATGATTTTCATTGTTCTAAACATGCACTCTCATCTAATGATCATCCCGATGTATTGTATAGTTTTTTTATAGACTCTACCAGGCCAAAAAAATTCTGCTCCTCGCAATTTTATACCATTATCATCATCATCATCATCATCAAGAGAGTATACTGTCTCTTTGAATTATGATCTATATATAATCTCTCTCTCTCTCTCTCTCTCATTGATCATTTAAATACCTACACATGTAGAAATGCTGGAAGATCCTAGCTAGGATTAATTTATGTAGTTACTCCTTTATGCTTTCATAGTCGGCAATTCACAAGTGATTTGATATCGGTCCAAATGTTAGTGTGCTTTCAATTTATGTGGGATTTAAAAACAAATCACACATACTTCTTGGTTGTGGCTACGACACTAATGGACTCTTTTTGATCGTGCACTTTCGATGCACATGTATAGATTTTACCAAATAAGATTCCAAGTAAATTAAAAAAATAAATAAAGTTGATGTCCAAAGCTAGAGGAGCAAGGGAAAAAGAGCTATTTTAGACTATCACTAGGTTGATTTCATTAAAAAGGAGATGCTATAGGTTGAATGTCAATAAATAATCACAACACTCAGTTTCGAATTTGTTTTACTAAAATTTGGCTTTTCGCCTTTATTTATTATTTGTCACGCCGTAGCATCAACTGGCATGTTATTCTTGTGTGACTATTGATAATAATCTATCATAGGTTTTTGAAACTCATACTCCCATTTAAGGTAGAGATTTGATCTATTTAAAATGATATATTCCAATAAATTTGGAGAAGGAACACGTCACCAACAACAACGGCGATATTATTAAAAAAGAAAAAGAAAAAAAAAAAAGGAACATAGGATCCTTCCTTGAAAGAACTTGTCCTAATCAAAGGTAATTGGAGATGTGGGGAAATTTGTCCCATCAAAAGAGCCACACTGCATTAAATGTCACTACATATAACATATAGACAAATTTCGATTCATTCATATATGTAACATCAAAGGATGACTTCAACGTGGGATGCGTGGTGGAGAAATAAGGCCCACAATAATTCAATTAAAGCTAGAGCACGTGATGTTCGTTGAATTTTTACTTTCGTAAACAATTTCAGTCACATGATGGGATAAAGGTGCAATGGCACTTGTCTCTTCTTTAATTCTTTTCTTTTTATTTTTACTCTTGCAGTTTGAGATTTATATTTATTGATACTTAAATTTTAACTAAGCATCTAAAATTAAAATTATATAAAAAATTTGGAATCAATTTGACCCTAATAAAAACGATTTTCACATCATATAAAGCATTAATATTATTTGCATTTTATGTTTTATTTTCGTTTTATTTTCTCTTATTTAACCCTATTTAATATTATTTATAAAAAAAAGGGCCCACGGCGGCTGGGCCTTCGCCTTAGCCCCCCTCTTTTCTCCTTTCTTCCCCGAGTGGGCCCGGGGCCCACTCTGCTTGCGCTTCTCACCCCGGCCCGGCCCCTCCTTCCTCCTTCCCGCTTCTTCCTCACGCCAGCGAGGACGGCCGCAGCAGAAGGAGCAGAGCAGGCGCAAAGCAGAGCAGGCGGCGGCGGAGGCGACGGGTGATGTGATGCTGGTTCAGCCAAGGGGGGCCGGTCGGCGCGCGAAGGACCGGCGGCCGAAGCGCCTCCGCCGACCGGCCTTCTCAGAAGGCCAGAGGTCGGTGAGGAGGGAGAAATCGGAGGGGGTCAAGTACGAGGCGCGAGGGATTCGGATCCGAGGAGAGAGGCTGCGAAAGAGAGACTGTGAGTTGAGAGAGAGAGAACGCGACTGAGAGAGCCGCTGTTGGCCTCCACTTCCGAACCAAAACTGATGATCCGCCGCCGCTCCTTGTCCGCTTCGAGGCCATGGTAGGTCCCCCCGTTCGGGCCGTCTTGGTTTTTCCCGATTCGGGGTCGGCTTCCCGAGGATCCCGGCTAGGGACGAGCGAGGCGGACGGACGTAGCCCGATCTATCGAGCTCGTCCGCCATCCGACGCCGCGAGCTCGGTAGGGACACTCGGCCGACCGCGCTTTTTTGTGCCCATGCCCTGTTTCGGGCTCGCCGGACTAGGCTGCTGCTTTCCAGTTCATGCGAGTTTCCGGCCTTATTTGTGGCTGGATCTTATGGCTACATGGCTCCTAGTAAGTTAGATGATTGAATCTAATCTAACATTTCGCAGGTACAAATGGTCTCGGATTTTGCATTCAAATAATTCTAACGGAACTTTTAGGATTCTGCAAGTATAGATTTTGAAAAGTGGTCTGTCTTAGAGTGTCGTTTCAAATTTGGAATTTGGGTACAACTTGACATTATGATCATGACTTTGATTCATTCTTCTTCTTGAAAAATAAAATTAGTAGTAACTCTACGGTTAATGGACAAATCGAATTTGGATTCATTCAATAATTCTAACAATACTTTTAGGAAGAGTAAGTATAGATTATGAAAAGTGGTTTGTTTTAAAAGTATCACAGAAATTTGGAATTTGTGGACAACTTGACGGTGTGAGCAAAACCCTGACTAGTTCTTCTTTCAAGAAACAGAGTCAGCAAGAAAAGTAGTGACACTAGAGAGTGATGGGAAGCATCCATTGAATGTTCTTTTTTCCCTACAAATGACACGAACGTCGACATTTTTTAAAGACTCAAATGTGCTACTGAAGGATGTGCTCGACCCACGGCTTCCTCCTCCGACCGGCCAACTAGCCGAGGAAGTGGATGTGCATGGGGACGAGTCTCGATTCACGACCTACCATGCATTTCGTCAAGCAAGAATTATCCGCACGCACTCAAGCTTGCTTATCTAAGCCATTGGGTTCTATTAGAATATTTTAATAATAATTTAGTGACTCCCTCAAGGTTGTCTGCATTCAAAGATCTCTAACAAGTATCATTTGGGCTTGAGATCCATGCCTTTTGTCCTCTTTCTTTATTATATGATTTAGACCAATGTGATGTTGAGTTAGATTACTAAACGAGGCGATTGAGAATCATTTAGAGGGCATTTTCAACATAATCTCACAGATCTCTTGCCGTGGGACTTGGAACTCTTAGGTGAAGACGATTCCATCCCACCTGCAAGAATGTTCAAGGCCTTTGTTCTTGACGACGATCTCATCCCCAAGCTCCTCCCACAAGCCTTTAAGGATTTTGTCATCCCGGAAGGTGATGGGGGTCCCGGCGCCATCTTTGGCGAAGGCCAGTGCTTGCGCTGTCTTCTATTTTCATTTATTTTGATTGCGTCGCATTAACATGTGATGTCAAAGAGGACATTTGCCGACATTCCTTGATAAGGCTAACGTGGGAGCTGACTGCAGTTGTCTGTGTCTCGCAGGTAGACAGTTCAACTCGGTGGAGCACCAGTCGAGAAGCTGGACAAGGAAAGCTCGCGCATGCGTACGCCATCGTCCAGGGCAACGCGCTAGAGAAGATTCCGAACGAGATCAAGTTCGAGGCGGGTCCAGACAGAGAGGGTGTATGGCCAAGAGCATGAGCAAGTACTTCGCCATGGACCGGGTCGAGAACAAGGCCAGCAAAGAGAAGGCCATGGGAATGTTGAAAGCCATAGAAGCCCATCTCTTGCAAAAACGCTGATGCTTACGAGTGAGTTGTTGTTACATGTTGGCTGGATCTTTCTATCTCCCGCCATAATTTATGTCTTCATTCGTGTCTCTTCCAAGAAAAATAACAATCGAGACTGAACCGTAACTATGTTTTGAAGCGGTAGATATGCTGCATGCTGTCATCAAAGACGCTTGTCAAACGTCTTCTAAAGATCTCGGCATTCTTTTCCAGAGTTGAAACTGCCGCGAGATTATAGATATGAATGCGCCGCTTTGCCCATCTGTCTTTGAGGCCAGATCAGAAAAGCATATCGAGGAAGAGAACAGTTGACTCAAGAAGGGACGGTCAACTTTTTCAGATATGAATTTTCTGCATTTGACACGCAATTGTTACTTCACATTCGTATTTTTAAGTCTTGAGATTTAACAAAGACTCTGGCGTGGAAAATCATTCGCGATTCACATGTGACGGAATGGCACGCGATCGGAAGCTTCAAAGAGATGAGAAAAAGGCGCTTGATGGAGACTTAGAAATGAGTTAAAGTAGTATATATATTTAATCGATTTTGGACGTTTTATTTTAGTGAGGTTCATATGGGTTCCACATAGAACCTATCAAATATAGCGATTTAGATTAACTTAGTACATATAGCACAATTTTGATGAAGAAACAGAACTGAGCTAGCGTCATATTTATATTAAGTGGAATTTGGACTTTTAATTCTAGTGAATTCAATATGGATCCTATGTGAACTCATCAGATTTGGCAATTTAGATCAATTTAGGACATACAACACACTTTTGACAAAGACTCGGAAATGAGTTAGGGCCTCATTTTTATTTAGTAGAATCTAGACTTTTAATTCCAGCGAGTTTTATATAGGTCCCACATGAACCCATCAGATTTAGCGATTTGGGTTAATTTAGTACATACGACGTAATTTTGATGAAAGAGCACTATATTTATATTAAGCTGATTTGAACTTTTAATTTTAGTAAGTTTCCTATGGATCCCACATGAACCCATCAAATTTAGCGATTTAGATTAACTTAGTATATACAACACAATTTTGACGAAAACTTTGAAATGACATAGCATCGTATTTATATCAAGGAGAATCTAGACTTTTAATTCGAGTGAGTTCCACATGGATCCCACGTGAACCTTTTAGATTTAGCGATTTAGATCAATTTAGGACATACGACACACGTTTGATAAAAGACTCGGAGATGAGCTAGGGTCATATTTATATACAACACAATTTTGACGAAAACTTAGAAATGACACAGCATCGTATTTATATCAAGGAGAATCTAGACTTTTAATTTGAGTGAGTTCCACATGGATCCCACGTGAACTTGTTAGATTTAGCGATTTAGACCAATTTAGGACATACAATTTATAAAGACTCGGAAATGAGCTTGGGTCATATTTATATACAACACAATTTTGATGAAATGACATAGCATCGTATTTATATCAAGGAGAATCTTGACTTTATATTAGTTTTATATAGGTCCCACATGAACCCATTGGATTTAGCAATTTGAATTTAGTACTTTTTTGATGAAAGAAAACTGTATTTATATTAAGTTGACCTGAACTTTTAATTTAGTGAGTTTTGGATCCCACATGAACCCCAAATTTAGCATGAACCCATCAAATTTAGCGATTTAGATTAACTTAGTATATACAACACAATTTTGACGAAAACTTTGAAATGACATAGCATCGTATTTATATCAAGGAGAATCTAGACTTTTAATTCGAGTGAGTTCCACATGGATCCCACGTGAACCTGTTAGATTTAGCGATTTAGATCAATTTAGGACATACAACACACGTTTGATAAAGACTTGGAAATGAGCTAGGGTCATATTTATATACTACCACAATTTTGACGAAAACTTAGAAATGACATAGCATCGTATTTATATCAACGAGAATCTAGACTTTTAATTCGAGTGAGTTCCACATGGATCCCACGTGAACCTGTTAGATTTAGCGATTTAGATCAATTTAGGACATACAACACACGTTTGATAAAGACTCGGAGATGATCTAGGGTCATATTTATATACAACACAATTTTGACGAAGACTTGAAAATGAGGTAGTGTCGTATTTATATTAAGGGGAATCTAGACTTTTAATTCTAGTGAGCCCATTAGATTTAGCAGTTTAGATCAATTTAGAACATGCAGCACACTCACCAAATAACTTATGCTCGGAAACACTATCCAAATTTAGTGATTATTTTTAGGAAAATATTTTCTAAATTATTTATTTTCTGCAAAATAAAATGCATCTTAGTAAGAAGAAAATATTCAATGATGAGAACCCTTCACACTCAGTTTCCCTCTCTCTATATATGTCAGCTTCAATTCAGCCTCTTCATTTCACTCCCAAGTCCCAGAGACCAACTTCATCACTACTATTCAAGTCTTTCCAGATCATCACCCCCTTCTCAGTTTCAGCAACTCTGTTAGGATCCAGTCATGAGGGTTGTCACTTTCGACGTAGAGGTCACGTCCCCCATTTCCCTGGCCAAGATGTTCAGGGCCTTTATCCTCGACATCGATAACCTCCTCCCCAAGGTCCTCCCGCAAGCTGTCAAGGGCATTGAAGTCCTCGAGGGCGATGGAGGTACCGGGACCATCAAGTTGATGACTTTTGGTGAAGGTTAGTCCATCCGTTTTAGGAACTTAGGATTGCTCTGAAGCAAGGCGGTTTCAACCTTATGGAACACTATAATGAACATTGAAAAAGATAGAAATATGACTCGGTTACTTAAGATGTTTCTAACCGTTTAACTTTACACAAGTGATTATGTGACTCGATTTTGATTAGGCAAAGTCAGACTATGTCTAGGTCAATCGTATTGGATTGTGGTCGGAACAATTGGGTCAATTCCTAAATCGCCTGATCGACACCTTGAAGATTGGCGCTCGTGATGTTGAAACCTGCGAGTTCTAAATGTGAATGTGACTTTTTGTTACATTGATAGGCAGTCTATACAAGACAGCGAAGCACAAGGTCGAGGCCCTGGACAAGGAGAACTTCACCTACTGCTACTCAATCATCGAGGGCGAAATGCTGGGCACCACCTTCGAGAAGATCACCTATGAGGTGAAGATCAAAGCGTTGCCTTTGGGAGGCTCGATGTTGAAGAGCACGAACAGTTACTTCAGCATTGGCAAGGTGGACATCACCGAGGAGGAGATCAACACCTGGATAGAGAAGGTGTCCGCGATGTACGAGGCCATCGAGGCTTATCTCTTGGCAAACCCTGATGCCTACTGAGCCGATCTCTTCGCTATCTTGTATTGTTTACGTAATGTGTTAAATATGTGTGGTTGTGCTATACTTGAAAAGGAGACAAGAAGAGTTTGAGTCACTCTGTTTGGAGCTAAGCATGTTGGGCTGGTGGGTGTTGTTGTTCTTGTCTTTGCTGAGAATAAGAGAATAAAAGGTGTGACAGGAATCTGGTGCAGTGGTTTTGTGGAATTTGATAAACTATGCTACATGTTTATACAAGGCTTGTAGAATGAAATTCTCTAATTTAGTAATTTTTTTACGAGGAGAGAATTCATGAGTTATAAATGAAATGCCAAATGGCCAATAAAATACCAAACTTTGGCCCGATATTTCGAATTTGGATTAACATCTAAAGTTATCAATGTGGCACAATCTTTCATAAACCACAATACGGCAAGTACATCCCTTATCTATGGATCGTACCAAAAGAGTTAGCAAATTGCGAGAATTTACTGAGCCTAACTTGAGCAACAACAATCTGTTGGGTGTCATGTCGCCAGAGCTGGGGAACTCGTTCACGCTATAGAACCACTAGACCTGAGCCACAATTCACTAGTAGGATCAATTCCTTCCAATTTAGCAAAGCTCACTAAATTGGAAAATCTCAATGTTTCGCATAATGATTTGTCGGGTACGATCCTAGCTGCTCTCACCAGCATGAGCAGTTTAAGCTTCATGGGCTTCTTGTACAACAAGTTGACAAGGGCAGTTCCTGGTGGTCGCCTCTTCCAACAATAACTAGGAAGTGCTTTTATTGCAAATCCAGGCTTGTGAGGAAACACTATGGAATGTCTCCATGTGGGTCGAGCAGTAAATCGACTGACCATCGGAGAAAGGTTCTGATTAATGTGATTGTTGCGTTTGCTGCTTACTACTTCTCGTGACTCTTATTGCTCTGATTTTGGTGCTTTGGCGGTGAAACAAGCATCTCGATGAAGAGATAAGAAATCTTATGAAGTACGTGAAATCATATGGGAAAGGGGAACGAAGTTTGCATTCACCGATATTGCCAAGGCCACCAAAGGCTTCAGTGAAGAGTACTGCATCGGAAAACGCGGATTCAAAAGCGGAGTTAAGCAAACTTTACAACGTTACAAAGAACTTCAGGACATTATAGCTATCCTTGGGTTGGACGAATTATCTGAAGAGGATCGCTTAACCGTAGCAAGAGCACGGAAAATTGAGCCGAATAGGCCAGCGGCCACATCGTCACGGTAAAAAAAGTGGTGGTTAACCGCAAGGACATCATCCAATCTTTTCTGAACTTTGGCAAAGGTCTTGCATGGAGGAAGAGGAGCAGTTGAATTGGACTTGTGTCAAGAGAGTGAAGATTGTTCAATGCGTGGCTCCTGCGATCGCCTACTTGCATCACGATTGCTCACTGCCTATTGTCCATCGGGACATGATGTTGAACAACATTTTGCTCGAGTCGGACTTCGAGCCTCGACTTTTGGTTTTTGGGACGGTGAGGCTCTTGAATTCGGATTTGTCGAATTGGATCCCAGTGGCTGGATCTTATGGCTACATGGTTCCTGGTAAGCCATATGATCAAATCTAATCAATACATTCCCCCTGAACCTATGGTCTCGGGTTGATCAAATAGCTTTAATTGACATATTGAATTTGGATTCATCCAATAATTCTAACAAGGCTTTTAGGAAGAGCAAGTACAAATTTTGAAAAGTGGTATGTGTTAACATTATCTCAAAAATTTGGAATTTGTAGGCAACTTGAGGTTGTGATCAAAACATAGATTCATTCTTCTTTCATGAAACAGAGTCAACAGTAAAAGTACCGATGCTAGAGAATGATGGGGAAGCATCCAGGAATCTTCTCTCTTCCTACAAATGACACGAATGTCGAAATTATTCAAAGACTCAAATGTGCCGCTATAGGATATGCTCGACCCACGTCTTCCTCCTCCGACTGGCCTATTGGTCAAGGAAGTGGTATTCATGGTCATGGTGGCAATAGCGTGTACGCGGATGAGTCTCGATTCACCACCTACCATGCATTTCATTGCGCAAGAATTATCCGCATGCACTCAAGCTTGCTTGTCCGAGCCGTTGGCGCCGTTAGAATATTTAAGTTATAATTTAGTGAATTCCCACCCTCAAGGGTGTCTGCATTCAAAGATCTCTCGGATGCTAATAAGTATAATTTGCGCTTGAGATCCATGCCTTTTGTCCTCTTTTTTTATTGTATTATTTAAGAACATTGTGATGCTGATTTAGATTACTAAACGAGGAGATTGAGAATCATTTAAAGGGCATTTCAACATAATCTCACATATCTCTTGCCCTGCGACTTGGAACTCTGAGGCGAAGACGCATTCCATCCCACCTGCACGAATGTTCAAGGCCTTTGATCTTGATAAAAATCTCATCCCCAAGCTCCTCCCACAAGTCAATCTAAATTTTGTCACCCTTGAAGGTGATGGCGGTCCCGTCACCATCGCATCGTTTTCGGCGAAGGCGAGTACCTGCGCGTCTTCTAATTTCATTCATTTTGATCACACATCAACATGTGATGTCAAGACATTTGCCTGACGTTCTTTGATCAAACTAACGTGGGAGCTGACTGCAGTTTTCTGTGTGTCGCGGCTACACGGTTCAACTCGGTGAAGCACCAGTCGACAAGCTGGACAAGGAAAGCTCGCGCACGCTTACACCATCGTCGAGGGCGACGCGCTAGAGAAGATCTCGAACGAGATCAAGTCCAAACAGAGAGGGTGCACGTGCACGAGCACGAGCAAGTACTTCGCCAAGGACGGGGTCGAGAAGAAGGCTAGCAAAGAGAAGGCCATGGGAATGTTGAAAGCCATTGGAGCCCATCTCTTGCAAAACCCCGATGCTTCCAATTGAGTTGTTGTTCCACGTTGGCTCAATCTTTTGAGATTTAACAAAGACTTGGCATCGAAAATCATTCCCGATTCACGTGTGACAGAGTGGGGTGCGATCGGAAGCTTCAAAGTGATGAGAAAAAGGAATTTGATGGAGATTTGGAAATGAGCTAGCGTCGTATTTATATTTAGTGGATTCTAAACTTTTAATTTTAGTGAGTTTTATATGGGTCTCATGTAAACTCATAAAATTTAGTGATTTAGATTAACTTTTTGTTTTCTTTTTTCAGGTCAAAAGGAAATTTCCATTTGTTACCAAATGGATACATGAAAGAGAATATCAAAAGTCATAATAACAAAACAAACCCGTAGATTAACTTATACAGCATAATTTTGATGAAAACTCGAAAATGAGATAGCATCATGTTTATATTAAGAGAAATTTGGACTTTTAATTCCAATGAGTTTCATATATATTTCACTTGAACCCACAATACACTTTTGACAAAGACTCGAAAATAAGCTAGGGTCGAATTTATATTAAGCGGAATTTGGACTTTTAATTCCAGTGAGTTCCATATAAGTCCCACATGAACCCATCTGATTTAGTGATTTAAATCAATTTAGTACATACAACGCAATTTCAACGAAAGAGCATCATATTTATATTAAGTGGAATCTGAACTTTTAATGTCAGTGAGTTTCGTCTGGATCCCACGTGAACCCATCAAATTTAGCTATTTAGATTAACTTAGTACATATAGCAGAATTTTGATGAAGACTTGGAGATGAGGTAGTGTCGTATTTATATCAAGGGGAATTTGGACTTTTAATTCTAGTAAGTTCTATATGGATCCCACGCAAACCCATCATATTTAGCGATTTAGATCAATGTAGGACATACAACACACTTTTGATGAAGACTCGGAAATGAACTAGGGTCGTATTTATATTAAGCTGAATTTGGATTTTTAATTCTAGTAAGTTCCATATGGGTCTCACATGAACCCATCAGATTTAGTGATTTAAATCAATTTAGTATAGACAACACAATTTTTTATGAAAGAGCACCGTATTTATATTAAGCGGAATAAGAACTTTTAATTTTGGTGAGTTTCGTATGGATCCCACGTGAGCCCATCGAATTTAGCGATTTAGATTAACATAGTATATACAGCACAATTTTGACGAAAATTCGGAAATGAGGTAGCATTTTTTCATCGTATTTATATTAAGGAGAATCTAGGCTTAATTCTAGTGAGTTCTATATGGATTTAGATCAATTTAGAATATGCAACACACTCACCAAATAACTCTTACTTGGAAACTCTATCCAAATTTGGCGATTAGTTTTAGGAAAATATTTTTCGAATTATTTATTTTCTGCAAAACCCACCTAAGAAAGAAGAAAATATTCAGAAATCATACCCCTTCACACTTCAGTTCAGCCTCCTTTCTTCACTCCCAAGTCCTAGAGACCAACTTCATCACTACTAAGTCTTTCCTGATCATCACCCTCTTCTCAGTTTCTGCAACTCTGTTCGGATCCAGTCATGGGTGTCATCACTTACGACTTCGAGACCACGTCCCCAATCCCTCCGGCCGAGATGTTTGAGGCCACTCTCCTTGACGCCGATAACCTCATCAACAAGGTCCTCCTACAAGACATCAAGAGCATTAAAGTCCTTGAGGGCGATGGAGGTTCCGGGACCATCAAGTTGATGACTTTCTGCGAAGGTTAGTCCATCCATATTAGCAACTTAGGATTGCTCCAAATCAAGGCGGGTTCAACCTTATAAAACACTATAATGAACATTGAAAAAGATAGATATATGACTTGATTAATTAAGATGTTTCTAACTGTTTAAATTTACACAAGTGATCATGCGACCCGATTTCGATCACTCAAAATCAGGCCATGTCTAAGTCAATAGTATTGGATTGTGGCTAGGGGCTAATTCCTGAATGGCTGGATCTACACCATCAAGATCGGTGCTCGCAATGTTGAAACCGGCGAGTTCTAAATGTGAATGTTACTTTTTGTTTCTTTGATAGGCAGTCGGTACAAGACGGCAAAGCACAAGGTCTAGGCCTTGGACAAGGAGAACTTCACCTACTGCTACTCAATCGTCGAGGGTGACACGCTGGGCACCGCCTTTGAGAAGATCAGTTACGAGGTGAAGATCACCATGTCGCCCGACGGAGTCTCGGTGTTGAAGAGCACAAGCAAGTACTTCACCATTGGCGAGGTGAATATCACCGAGGAGAAGATCAAGGCCGGGAAAGAGAAGACGGACACGATGGTTAAGGCCATCGAGGCTTCGTCGTGGCAAACCCTGATGCCTGTCGAGCCGATCTCATCGCTATCTTTTATTGTTCTTGTAATGTATTAAATATGTCCGGTTGGGCTAAACTAAGTAGGCGACAAGAAGCGTTTGAGTCACTCGGTGTTTGAAGTTAAAGCATGTTGGGCTGGTGATTGTTGTTGTTCTCGTCTTTGCTGAGAATGAGAGAATGAAAGGTGTGGCAGGAATCTGGTGTAGTGGTTTTATGGAATTTGGTAAACTGCGCTACATGGAGAGGATTCATGAATGACAAATGAATTCATGGTAAACTGCGGCCTGATATTTCGAATATGGACTATCGATCCCACTTGATCCGGATCGATCATCGAAACATATCAAGGCGGCACAACTTTTCATGAACCGCAATAAGTAAAATCATTAAGGAAAAGTACATTCTTATTATATATCAATAAAGCTATAAAAAAATTGTTGAATGTGTTTAGGGTTTGGACTTATCTTATTGCAACACTTCGGCTATTTGAATTCTATTTAAGCTAATCCTATCTTGACTCTTGATGGGGACAATGGATTAGAGATCAAACGATTCAACAATAATAGAAAAAAAAAAAAAAAGAAAGAAAAAGAAAGAAAATTATAACGGAAAAGCAGCAGCCTCCACATCCCCTCCCACTCAGATGATGAGCTGATCTTGGGACACCCCGTTGCCGACCCTATTTTGACCCAGTCAAACCGCCGGTGTCAGTGAAGCTTTATCAACCTTAATTTTTTAAAAAAAATTTATGGAAATGATTACGAAAGGCCTTACTGGATGAATTGAAATGGATTTACCACAACATTAAGGCATCGAGTGTGAAGAAATATATTACGTGATGCTTATATTGTGCGACGTAGTATCGTGATATTACTAATTTTATTAAGTGTTCTCATTTGCTACATATTAAATGAAATTTGATGAACACTCGCTTTTCTAAACAAGGACATTTGATTATGATATCGCTGAATCATTGTATCAAACTCCACAACAATCAATTCTAAGTGACGGCCGCCCATGTGAGCATGAGAATGCGCTCTCTTGTGTTCATCTTTTGGAACATATACTTTGATATTTCAACAACTTGAATTTGAAAGGGACCGAAATCATTTTCATGACCAAGAGAACAAAAGAGACCAACTTAATTCCTCTTTTACATTTCTTTAGGCCGCGAATCCTTGACTCTTTTATTTTCCTCATACGTGACTCTTGCCAAACCAAGCCTACCTATTCACATAATTCTAACCATAAATAGGAGGCATTGACAGGACTCAGAAGCACGAACTTCTCTGGGGTTATTTCTTTCTCATTGCCAATAGCCATGGGGGCAACCAGCATCACACAAGAGCTCACATGCCCGATTGCTCCAGCTCACATGTTCAAGGCCTTGATCGTCGGGTTGAATTCCCTGATCCCAAAGCTCCTGCCTCAGTTCATAAAGAGCGTGGAGCTCGTGCAAGGCGACGGAGGAGCCGGGAGCATCGAGCAAGTTAATATCGCCAAAGGTACGTACACTCAACATACACTCATCAAGCCGGGAGTTTCATAATGTAAGTCTTGTTTGGTCACAAATGCGGTTAGTCATTTCAAGAATGTGAAGCACCGGATTGACGAGCTCGACAAGGAGAACTTCGTGTGTAGGTAGACGATAATCGAAGGCGACACATTGGACGACAAACTCAAGTCGATTGATTACGAGGTCAAGTTTGAGAGGCTGTCAGTGATGAAGGTCGGTTTGCAAGATGACGAGCAAGTATACCACCAAGGAGGCACTTCAAGTTGAAGAAGAGGAGATCAGGGCTGGGAAGGAAAAAGCCATGACGGGAAGCATCACTTACAGTCCATCTCTTTGTTCATGAACAATTTCTCGGGAGGCATACCACGTGATTCCGGCAAGTACAGCCATTCTCTGGGCAACGTTAGCTTTTCGAACAACAGCTTCACAAGAGAGCTGCCGCCAGATATATGCAGCGGCTTTGCTCTTTGATATCTCGTGGTCGATGGGAATAACTTCACCGAGCCGCTGCCCAACTGCTTAGGAATTGTCCGGGGCTAACGAGAGTCCATCTGGACAGCAATCGGTTCACTGCAGATGTCATGAGTGCGTTTGGAGTTTATCTGAATCCGGACTTTATAAGCCTCAGGCCCTCAAAAACAACCGATTTGTTGGGAATCTCTCTGCAGAATGGGGAGAGTGCACGAATGTCACGAATTTGCAGATAGATGGTAACAAAATCCCCAGCCGCATCTCGCCGGAGCTTGGGAAATTGTCTCAATTGTGCGATCTGACTCCATATGGCAATGAATCGACCAGGAAAATTCCCGATGATTTGGTAAGTCTGGGGGCGTTGATTAGGCTGAACTTGAGCTACAACCATTTGCCCAGAGATATTCCCACCTCGTTAGGAAACTTATCGAAGCTAGAATATCTTGATTTGTCGGGGAGAAGGCATTGAGCGGTAGCATACCGGAAGAGCTAGCAAATTCCAAGAATTTACTGAGCTTGAACTTGAGCAACAACAATCTGTTGGATGTCATATCGCAGAGCTGGGGAACTTGTTCACGTTACAGAATCTCCTGGACCTGAGCCACAATTCTCTAGCAGGATCAATTCCTTCCAATTTAGCAAAGCTCACTGAATTGGAAAATCTCAAATCTTTTGCGTAACAAATTGTTGGGTACGATCCCAGCTCCTCTCGCCAGCATGAGGAGTTGAAGCTCAATAGACTTATCATACAACGAGCACAGGGAAGTGCTTTAATCACGAATCCGGGTTTGTGTGGAAAAGCGGTAAATCGACTGACCTAGGGAAAAGGTTCTTTTTGGTGTGACCCTGGGAGTCTGCTGTTTACTACTTCTGGTGACTTCAATTGCTGTGATTCTGGCAGTTCGGTGGTGAAACAAGGAATTCGATGAAGGGATCAAGAGTCTTGTAAAGTAAGAGAAATCCGAGTCGATCATATGGGGAAGGGAAGGGAAGTTCACACTCAATGACATCGCCAAGGCTACCAATGACTGCAGCGAAAAAAACTGCATCAGAAAGGGCTGGTTCAGGAGCGTTTACAAGGCCGAACTGGCCAGCGGCCAAATCATCGCCACCAAAAAGCTCAATATAGGGATTTAAATAATACCGGGATCGGGTGATGTCCCCACGGTCAACCACCAGAGTTTCGAGAACCTGCATAATTTCTTTTGCCTCTACATTTCAGTATATGCTTGTTTCAACCATGACCTTTGAAGCAACTTGGTGTTTATGATTAGCTGTCAGCATGCAAAAATAGGTGAAGGACCGATATGCAATGCAAAACAAAAGAAAGAGCAAACAGAAGTTGCTCTCACAATCTGACCTTTTTAGTTTGTATTTGCAGTTTTTAAAGCTCGGAAGATTAACAGAAGGGCATTTTTTAGAAGCCAGCCTAAAGCAGTGTCTAAAAGTGGGAATTTTCGAGATATACACAAGTAATGTGTATTTGCATATCATATCAAATGTTACAAAAATTCTGCTTATTAGGTAGCAACCTAAGCTCAAAATGACAAAATCAAATAGCAGAAATGAAAACGAATCAAAAGGGAGAGAAAAAGTTGGAACGAAGAAGTCCTCACCGGATGAAGCAGCCTATCAAGTCCCAATTGCTCTAACGCTTTGAATCAACTTGAACTCAGGTCATTCATATTGCAACAAAACAGAATGACATAGACTTCAATCCTACATGCATCTGACCTTGTTCTTGTGAAATTTTGCACGAAAATCTCCACGACAGATGGTGTAGCAACTACACAAGACAGCTTTCTCATCGTCTACCAAGATCAAGCTTTGGATCACTGCAAAACTAGAACCGTGGAATGCTATCGCCGTTCCATCTAAAATGACTGGGGAAGACGAAGATGAATTGTTCAGAGGTTATTATCTTAACTGGAAGACAAACCTTGTCTATACTCTTTCCCTGCGCCTCTACTTCTCAGGACCGTCCCATTAGGTCCGGGTATTAAGTATCGCCTTCTCTTAACTGTTGGAAATTAAGAGATCGCGCCGAAGCATGAATTTGATATCAATGATATTTTTTTGTTTGTATTTGTAAACGTATGTGTATGGTACAGTTGATGTAGGGAATGGACAAGGATGAATACTTTGAGGAATACAGACAAGATTTATGAGACAAGAATATCGTTTATTTAGTTGGTAGAAATGTGGCGTTACATAATTGCAGGATGGGATGTTCACGTGGGTGGAGTTTATCCGATTCTTCCGCCATGTTATAAAAAATTTTGAATGACAAATATGCTCATATATAATGAGAATGTCGACAATATGACGACGAGTTCATGAAAATCAATCACTGTCGATTTGTTAACATCAACAACACATCTTTGTGAACTAGGACGCCGTATAAATCCTTAATTTATTAAAATGTTTAGATTTTAAAATGGGTCCCAACCTATTTTGTGAATCAGATTTAATGAGCATCGAGAAGTCAATAGGTGATTGATTTGGTATTTTTTGTACTTGTACTGCAAGTTTTCATAGTCGTAACTTTGTAATTTGATTTGGAAGATCTGCTGAAAAAATAGAAAAAAGGAGGCTCTACATTTGAGTAGCATAATTTTTCACGCTACTTGAGAAGAGTACCATTTGCAACATCAATCTATCAATATAGCAAGACTTCTTGAATGTCCGTTCTTTATGAAAAATACTTCTCATCCTACCTTAATTAATCGAAACATTTAATCCCCCAAGATGTTTAAAGTGACAAATAGATCAATGTGGAATCGACTTGATGGATGATGATATGATGATGGTGAGCACACTTTACTTTCTCAATGTAATTTTTATATATAAATATTTATATAGATCTCCAAGTACCATCCTCGCTGCTAAGGTTTGATGGTATTTAGATGAGGTGCAGTGAGGACTAAAATTGGATGGACACATGTTGCAATCTAAATATGGAGATAACAGATAGATTGGGAGAATTATAAAAAAAAATCCTAAATCCATTATAATTGTGTCAATTCAGTTCTAAACTTTTTGTGATTGTGTTAATTCAATCTATTTGGCCAATTAACTTTCATGCCCTTAACTTTCATTTGTTCATTTTGGTTCATGGCTCTCATTCGCTTCAAACATGGCGTCATTGTTAGATTCCAGATTTTCATGGTCATCAATCTTAAATATTTGCACTTTACAGCTTTTCTAATCAAAGATCGACAACACATGAGTTTCTAGCGAAATGGTTGTATTTGTAATATTTAAGCCGATCTATTATGCTCTAATGTGAATAATTTGTTTATTATGCGGCTAAACCGATGGGTATCCAACTACTTTAGCAAGCAGGATAGGGAATTTTAAGTAAAAACCGGTAAGGGGTTCTAGTAAGAGCAAAAAGTTATTGCACAGATTTGAGACGAGTCAGTCCAGAAATAGATAAATATATTTCCATATACGCAGATTTAGGTACGTATCGTATCGTGAACGTACAATGGTACCATGAATGGGCGGCAAGCCTTCTATTTTTGATGGTTCCAACGCGAGTGAAAATAAAGCCTCATGTACAGGGGAGTAGTTAATGCTGAGGGCTTGGTACAGGGGAGATTTCTCACTCGCGTTCTTCCAGTACACGGGCTCCAAATCTTCGCTCAACAAATAGCGCACCAAGTTGGCGCGACCGTTGTGCACGGCCAAGTGCAAAGCGGTGTTTCCCAATTTGTTCTTCATCCTCAAGAGGAGGTTCTTGTCCTCGACGTTGGGGAGGTCTCTTGCCCGGCGAATCAACGTCTGTGCAGCTCCAGTAGATCCCGCCGACAGAGCGACCCGGTGGAGTGGGGTATTTCCCCAATCATTTTGGGCGGTTATGAGGTGGTCACCAACATAATCAACCAGAAGCCTTAGGATGTCGTCCTTCTCGTTTTCTGCTGCCACGTGGAGCAGTGAGTCGTTGCATCCAAATCGGGAATTTAAAACGGCAGACCAATCGATGTCCCCCAACAATTGATCATTTAAATCATCGATCGTGGAAAGGAACTCCTCAACCTTGCCGCCTTCGATGACACGCGCCAGTATTCGAGCATATTCGCAAGCTTTTGCCGGATCTTGTCCCCCCGCGGAAGCCGCCAATGCATTATTCATTATCTCCCGTCGACCTCTCCAGATTTCTTCTTCTTCAGAACCCATTTCATCCTGTGACACTTCCGGTAAAGGTCCTCCTTCATCCTTCTTTACCATCCTCCACTTCTATAGACAGCTCTCCTTCCATTGATCCCAAGCTGTGCAAGTAATCTAGTTGTTGAAAAGGAACATGGGTCGTGAAAGAGACGTCATATCAATTAAGTATTGAATAATGCATCCATCTAATTATCTAAACTTCTATAATAGCTAATAGTGCTCCTTCATAATTTCATATGGCATCAAAACTAAAAAATTTCGAGTTTTTGTAAAAGACAAATACAGGCTACATCTTGATGGGATAATTTAAAGCTGAAACACTCACTAACGCAACACAAGAAAGAGAAGGAGACAGATATCCTTTTTGTTTATTTCACATTTTTTTCACCTTAACGAAAACAATTACAAGACTCAACTTTTATACGCTTCACACATAACTCTTAAACTAAATGACTCATAAATATAGCTAATGTTCTGAGGTGATAAAATCCTAAGAACTCACGAAACATTGATTACACTTAGAAACATGAACAGTCATGAAATAAAAATACGAATAGAAGACTTCTCAAGAACAACGCTATAATAAAGAATCTAATTAACTCGAGCATCAGACAATCATCCCTATCAATTCACCAAACAAATTCATGGGTATCAAATTCCGGAATATCGGCATTGACAACCATTAATATCAGTAACTTCTCCATTGACATCAGCAACTCATAGTCGATTGAGGACATTTATTAATTTGGTTTAATTTCTAACACATCTCATATGCAAGTCCCGACCTCCTAACACCCACTTTTATCTCCTAAAAAGCACAAATTGAAGCCCCGTAGATAAACTTAAGTGAATAACTAAATCTGGTCTCTAAAAGAACGCTGCATTGGCTTATCAATCGTCGCACGTTTTGCCTTCACGGGCTGTGTTGGTTTTCACCACCCAATCTGACCTCGACGACTCTGTAATATTTGCCAACTAGTAGATCAACTGCTGTCCTTGAATCGGTCTCTAGGATGATTCTTCAGATTTTGATAACTCGCCATTCAAATTTGTGATGGAAGAAAACCACGATCCTTTTTTGCAGTGGCGGTGCTAAAAGATTTTCTCCGTGGCCGCGACAAGAGAAGGAAAATTATTTTTTAACACCGAGAAATTTCATTCACGGTCCTAAAGTTTGATATTTGCTGCAGTTATGCTATTGATCTCTTGAAATTAGATTTTGCACTGCCAATCTAATGTTATGTGGTCGGTCCACTACTACTATTTGTGTCAATTATTGACTGAAACTTTTTACATGTAATCGATTTAATTTACAACATCGTTAAAGTCACATGATTGACAAGCAAAAATGTCATGTAAGAATATTGTTGGAGCTTAGATCATGTGCAATAATAGTAACTTAGATTCAAATAAATGTAAGAAAACTAAATCTGAACATGATAAAACTGAATCATCGACGTAATTATGTAATCAACATCGATAGTCCAGAAGCCATCCAAAAATGTTGTCAAATTTTGCAATGAAAATGCTTGTTAGCAACCGTAGTCAATGATGTAAAAGTTCACGGATAGAATTCTAAATTTATTTTATCTCTATTTGCACATGTAACGCTCTAGCTGGATGAACTCTTTTTAGCCATAACTTTCATTGATGGATCACTCGTATTTGATTTTGATTGAATTTGCATATTGATAATGTCCATAATCTGTGACCTGTTAATTGAAAGTATGATTGGAGGAAAATATTACCAATAGACAAAACCGACTCATTGAAACTTAAAATATAAAACAAGTGCACCATGTAGTAGCCCACAAAATGCGCCTAATACGTATACATATTTCCAATAGCATACAGGGCTTTGACAAGGAGGTCTATATGTCAAACCATTGGTATTTCGATATATAATCAGGCATCAACCCTAAGTCTCTTTTACATTTCTACTCAATTGTTGTCGCAGTTTCAGTAATTCAAACTCCAATTAGTCAGATTTATGTGTTTTGAGTATTCAACGGAATCAAGGATTTAAAGAATTCATTTAAGTGTGCAAATGTTCATGTTTAAACCATACAGAAGCTTGGTTCGGATTCTGCAAGTACATAAGTAAGATTTTACTATGTCGGAAAGCTCAGGAAGGGTGTAGAACCAAACTAGGTTATGCAAAGCCGAGATTTTTTTAGCGGGCGCTCTTCATGGATAGATTTAATGACTATTGGAGTTCCTAAATCAAAGCCCCAAGTCATAGCAATAAAATGTGACATCCCAAGATTAGTTATGCAAAAAAAAAAGGGACTAATTCTTTCTTGGTGAAACAATATGATTAAAACTCTCATTAATAGAAGATCAATTGATGGCCTAGATTGTAACAAGGTTTTATACATGTGTTTTTAAGGAATTTTGCTGAGATTTTTCTTTTTTAATTGAAGATTAGATAGATATAACTACTACAAGAGAACCCTAAACAATGAGTAAGTATTATTGGGAGACTTTTAAGTTCGTGTCTTTTGTAAATTTGTAATACTCATTTTAGTGTTGTTTCTAATTATTAGCAAGAGGGACAAACCATTCGTAAACATATGAAAAGGGTGGTTTTATATACTTAGAGTGAACACTATTTGTCTAGGCAAGAGATAAAATGTAGAATGGACTCTTTGTAAACAGTTGGAGGTGTGGTATATAATTTAGAAAAGGACCTTTGTATCGTGTGAACAAGGTGTGAGAACGGCTATTGGAGGGTTCAAAAGTTACTTAGTGTATAGCGGGATTGCTGTAGAAGGAAGTCAAGTTCTTTGTGGCAGCAATTTCTATTCTTGTAGCAAGTAATTGTCTAATGAATCCTAGACTTATTGTATGGATACTAATTCGGTCATCAACTAGATTTTCATGTGAAATTTCAATCTAGTCTTTTCACCAATTTTAGCTGAAAATCGTGGGCATAATGGTATGCTACATAGGACGACCAACGATGATGTCACGTCAGAAATTTCCAGCAAAAAATGACTAGAAGGAATATATTGGAATTTTACACAAATATTTAAGATTAAATTGGCAAAATTGAAAAGTTTAAGACCGATTGAGTAATTTTCAAAACAAGATGGTATTTGTACTCTTGGCATAGCTAGTAGAGTTCAGTCTATTTGGGCTATTAGAGCTAGAAAGAGGAGTATGTATACCCGAATCGAACTTTCATAATTCTCATTTTGCAATTTTTCTTTCTCTAAACTTTTTAGTTTGTCCTGTTTAAATTGCTAGTAGAAGCACAATTTTTATAGGGGTAGGTTTTACAAAATTGATTTTTAATATCTTGAAAAATCAATTCACCCCTCTGTTACGTGGGAAACAAAATTCCTTAGAATTGGACCAACGTAGAACACATGATCTTGGTCAAAAAAGTAATAATAATTATGATCACCCAAAAAAATCATAATTATGCCATTTACAAGAAGACCTCTTGTTTAGTGAAGAGGCCATCCAGACGCAAATTGTAAAAAAGGCAATTAACTCTCATACGTCACAGGGACAACTTTACTACTCCATTTCAAAACAAATGGATATTTTTCATGCGGATAAATTCCTGAAAGAATTGGTAAGTGTTAAAAAGTTATTGATAAAAAAGAAAGTATTACCTGATTTCCATATGACTTATTTATAACTTAATAGCACTTTTGTGAAAAACCAACTTTTTCTTGATAGTCTGCAAATTCTCACTTTAATTGACTTAGAATTTTCGCTGTGAACATGTTAGGTTTTCTTTTTGGGTGGGCTGCAAATTCAAATTATGCTCACAACAAACTAAAGATGACCAGATTTCTCAGGGCAATCTAGAAGCTGGGGTGAGGCAGAATTAGCAGTAACCAAATGCAGATCAAAGTTAGATAATCCAAAGAATTAAACATTCTTATATCAAGCTAAATGCAATTGCAAAAAGCCATGTGATGTTTGAATGTGCATGCATAGTTCAGAGAGCAACAAAACAATGATGTTCGAGTATCCTGAAAAGAGTCTGATCCCATAAGACAGGAAAACCGTCGCCAAAACCCAGATCTAACAGAACATGGAAGCACATGAAGCATATCATAGGACAGAAGCCATGAGTCAAGAAATCAAAGCAACAAAACCTGAAGAGTAAAGAAAGGCTGCACAGTGGTCCGTCGATCGGGCGCGATGGTGCGTCAGTCGGGTGCGTCGGATGAGGGGTCGGAGGGAGAGAGAGTCGGGCGCAAAAGAGAGAGGGAGCCGGGAGAACAGGGGAGAGAGAACGCGCGCTCTCTCTCTCTCAAGAGGAAGAGCCAAATATATTTCAAAATTGGCCTGACAACGCGGGCTTCTCTTCTCTTCCAAGGAAATTGGCCTGACAACGTGCGCCCCACGTTGGACATGTGGCGCAATTTGAGTAGCAGACGTAGTCAATATTTTCTCGCATAATTCCTGGGGAAACTCAATTATATTTTTTGGCCTTTTGTACAGTTGGCGAAGAAAGAGCAGCTCAGAGAGAGAGAATAAAGCTACTTTCGGGGCATAATTACTGGCGAAAAGTCAATTATATTTTTTGCCTTTTGTACAGCTGGCGAAGAAAGAGCAGCTGAGAGAGAGAGAGAGAGAGAGAGAGAGAGAGGGAGAGAGGGAGAACAGGGTTAACAAAAATGTTGCTTGGATGCGCCTATTTTAGCGAAAATTTATCGCTGAAAAGTATTTTCAAAAAATTTAATTCAAGAGAAAGTAAATAATTTTCTGTTGTTCGTTCGTGCCAAAACATGTTGGAGAAAAATTAATTTTATGGTGTTTGATAGCAAGTGAATCCACTAATATGCGTTAATAAAGTCTAATATAGGCTAATTTAATCTATAAGAATTAGCAAAAAATTAGGAAAAATGATTTCTTTCCGTAAATAGAAGTTTTTTTTTTTCCAAATATAAATTTATTATTTTCAATCCACAGAAAACACTTTCGATAGATTGAATAATTTTCTACCATCTAAATATTGAAATATGGAAAACTTTTCCGTAAACAGTTTTCCATCAATTAAATGGGCATTTGGTCTTTAAAAACTTGTGATTGTTTGTTTCTGAAAAACATAAGGCCAAAAAGTTTGCTTGACAGCTTAATTGTACGATGTTGGAAAGATTCTGCCACATAATAAGTCAATGCCCTTCATCACAAACATTAATCTTCCCAAATTGTTAACTTAGATGCTGTCTTTTTTGTCGACCCTTGTCATATATCAATCAACTAAGGAGGATGTCATGTCCTGATTTTTTAAGGGCAACGTCAACAAATAATATTGGATGAAAGAGGTGAATTAACGAAAATATGATAGTATAATTACACTTTATTTACACATAATGTATGTAGCCGATACAAAGACGTTATCATATAAGATCAACCTCATGGGACACCGATTCCATAGTATTTGCTTCCGATTCATGTGATAAGTGTTGATTTCTCTTTCTGGGGATCAAATCGAATGTTAATGACTTCATGTCAGGGAGGAAGATGGGATTAATGGGTGACGGAAAGTGGAGATTGAAGAACAGGAGAGAGATTTGAGAGGCCGAGACACAGACCAGGGTCCATGTGCACGTGAGAGCAGACCTGGCACGTGCGTGAGTGGCCAAAACCTTTTGTAGTTTCTATTATTAGCCACAAATTTGCTTATCCTAAAGTTTGAACTCTCTCTATCTCCCAATTAGCTCTCGACCAAGCTTTGTGCTGTTTGTTCGTCTTTGCTCAGAATAAGAGAATGAAAGGTGTGGCAGGAATCTGGTGCAGTGGTTTTGTGAAATTTTGTAAATTGTGCTACATATGTAGTGTATCAAGTTGAAAAAAAGTTGAATACACTTGATATTTTGTTGGTATCATGAGATTCTCTAATTTTCGGCAAATTTCATGCATAAAGAGAATTCCCGAACTTCAGCTTGATATATCAAATTTGGGCTAACATTTAAAACTATCGATGTGATATAAACTTTCATAAATAGTAATGCGTATGATCATTAATGAAAAATACATTCCTATTATATGTCAAGAAATCTATAAAAAAATATAGTTAATGTGTTTAGGGTTCGGACTTATCTTATTGTAATAGGGAAATTACCAAAAAGTTCTAAATCTATTGTAATTTTGCCAATTTAGTCATAAACTTATTTTTACTAAAATATTATTAAAAAAGGTCATTGACGTGGCCATTGGGGATCTTTTTTTTAATAACATTTTATTTTATAAATTATTTATCTTTTTTCCTTTTTTTTTTTTTTTTTCTTCTCCTTCCTCCCTCCTCCTCCTTTGGCTTCGGCGATTAGCTAGAGGGGAGGGCTAGCCTGTCGCAAGACTAAGGCGGCCAGGAGAGCTCACCCAATCACGCAAGGTGAGCCCCCCGGTTTGGGAGGCGAGCCCATGCCGATTTGGCGAGGGGGGCTTCATTGTCACTGGGTTTGGCGAGGCGAGCTCGCTGGCGGCTGAGTCCGACGACTCGCCACCCTCCCCTTTGGCCGGTCGCTGGAGCCAAAAGGAAGAAGGAGGGAGAAGGAGGGAGGAGAAGGGAGAAGGGGGAAAAAAAAAGAAACAAAGAAAAAAATTAATAAAAAATTTTGAAAAATAAAATATTATTAAAAAATGGTTGTGGGCGTCGGCCGGCGGCCACATTTGTGCCAATCAGTCAATTTTGATCGGATGGACTGAACCGACATAATTATAAATATTTTTTTTTTGTAAGTAACATAATTAGAAATGTTTATAACTCAATTGATTAAAAATAAGTTTATGATTAAATTGGTATAATTGTAATATGTTTATGACATTTTTGGTAATTTTTCCTACTATAACACTTGGACTATTTGAAATTCTATCTAAGCGAATCCTATCTTATCTCTTGATAGTGGCATTGGATTAGAGATCAAATGCTTTAGCACTGATAATGACAAAAAAGAAAAAGAGAAGCAAAATGTAACGAAAAAGCAGCAGCCTCCACCTCCCCCCAAACTTAGACGATGAGCTGATATTGGGACAACCCATTGCCGACCCACTTTTGACCGAGTCAAACTATTGGTGCTAGTGAAGTTTGTATCAACCTTAACCAAACTTGTTTTTCATGAAAATTTTCAAAATGCCTCACTTGATACATTTGAACTGATCTACCGTGACATTAGAGCGTTGCTTATGGAGAAATATATTATATGATGCTTATATCATATGATATCATCAACCAATCAAGTATTCTTGTTTGTTGCATAATAATGAGATAAAATTCGATTAATACACTTTTCTCCAAACAAGGACATTTTATCATAATATCTAATTGGCACATTGTCATGTAGTACTACCAAATTGTTGTTAGATCCAACGCCGCAACGATCAATTCAAAAGGATGGCCGCCCATGTGAGCATGAGAATGTGCTCTCTCTTTTGTCCATCTTTTGGACCATAATCTTTGACATTTCAACTTGAATTTAAAAGGGACCGAAATCATTTTCATGACCAAAAGAACAAAAGAGAGACTTAATCCCCCTTTGACATTCCTTTAGGCTGCAAATCCTTGACTCTTGCCAAACCAACCCTACCTATTCGCATAATTCTAATCATGAATGGGAGGCATTGACAGGACTCAGAAGCATATTACTTCCTCTGGGTTTATTTCCTTATCATTGCTAATAGCCATGGGTGCAACCATCATCACACAAGAGCCCACATGCCAGATCGCTCTGGCTCGCATGTTCAAGGCCTGATCGTCGAGTCGAATACCCTGATCCCGAAGCTCCTGCCTCAGTTCAAAAAGATCATGGAGCTCATGCAAGGCGACAGAGGAGGCGGGAGCATCGAGCTAAGATAATTTCACTGAAGGTTTGTACACTCAGTATACACCATTTTTTGGGTCCTCTGTCTAGTGATGAGTTTAGTGAAATTATTTCTCGCTCGGTAACAAATGCAGCTAGTCATTTCAAGTATGTGAGGCACTGGATCGATGAGCTCAACAAGGAGAAATTCGTGTGTAGGTACACAATGATCGAGGGCGACGTGCTGGGTGACAAGCTCGAATGGATCGATTAAGAGGTCGAGTTTGAGGCCGCCAGCGACGGAGTGTCGCTTTTCAAAATGACAGCAAGTACAACAGCAAGGAGGCACTTCAAATTGAAGAAGAGGAGATCAAGGCTGGGAAGGAAAAGGCCGTGACGTAGCATCACTTGTGTACACTATTTTGTCGTGAGACCATCTCTCGGCTTGCTGTCTTACAGTAGACCGCCGGGCATACCATGTGATTTCGGCGAGTACAGCCCTTCTCTGGGCAAAATTGGAAGCACCTCTTCTCCATGCTCTCACAGGCACAGTCCCTTATTTTGGGAAAAATTGCGAACAACCCACCATCGCATCTCATTCTTTCCCTCTCTCTCTCTCTCTCTACCCCAAACCCCATTTCCATCATAATTCCCCAAAAAATATATATATATAAAACCCATCTATCTCTCTCTAGAAATTGAGTATTGGTAAAAGTTTCTCTTTTTTTCTAGGGGGGTTTGGGGAGTTTGGGGGAGAGAGAGAGAGAGAGAGAGAGAGAGAGAGAGAGCGCACATGAAAGAGTGCCCCACCAAAAACCAAGATCCAAAAACCCCAAAAGAAAGTCATCTCTGAAACCATCTGAGAAAGCCTGCCACAACTGCCCTCTCCCTACTTAGGTACTCCGATTCGTGACCTGCAATGATTTGGCCCCTAATTCTTATTCCTAATTTTTTTTCTATGCATGGTGTTATCATTTCATATGCTCTCTCCTTGTATCTTTTCTCATGCTTCGGGAGATCGAGAAGAGGAAAAATAAAAATAAAATGACTTTCTCATCATCCACCGGGCTTTTGTCACAAGAAAGGGTCTTCTTCCCACACATTAGAAAATAAAAAAAAAAAAAAATTGTGCATTTCACTAGCGTATATGTTGGTCATGTGGCGGCCTGTGGGTTGTTGTTCATCTGGGGGCAAAAGAAGGGACAGGGAAGGGCAAACAGAACGGCATTTTTTAGAAGCTAGCCAAAGCAGTGTCTGAGGGTAGGAATTTTCGAGATATACACAAGCAATGTGTATCTGCATATCATATCAAATGTTACAAAACTTCAGCCGATTAGGTAGCAACCCAAGCTGATAATGACAAAATCAATAGCAGAAATGAAAACGAATCAAAAGGGGGAGAAAAAGTTGGAATGAAGAAGTCCTCATGAAGCAGCCTATCAAGTCCCAATTGCTCTTAACGCTTTGAATCAACTTGAACTCATGTCATTTATATTGCAACAAAACAGAATGACATAGACTTCAATCCTTCATGCATCTGACCTTTTTCTTGTGAAATTTTGCACAAAAATCTCCATGGCAGGTGGTGTAGCAACTGCAGAAGATGGCTTTCTCATCATCTACCAAGATCGAGCTTTGGATCACTGCAAATCTAGAAGCATGGAATGATATCACCTTTCCATCTAAAGTGACTTGGCAAGACGGAGATAAATTGTTCAGAGTTCATCGTCATAGCTGGAAGAAGGGTAAGAAACTTCAGATGGTCTCACAATGCGCCTCTACTTCTCAGGACTGTCCCACCAGGTCGGGGTATTAATTATCGCCTTCTCTAACCAACACTGATCGATCTCTTTCTTCTCTGTTAGCTTCTTATAAAATCCTCCCTACTGATGCATTGGACGTGTTAACCTAACGCTCTGACTTCCTTCGAGAAGATTCGTGCTGTAATCCTTAGCTAGCCGAAATAGCTCCTCTCCAGATATTATATAGATATACTGCATTGAACGGTCAAATCAGGTTGTCGACAATTGTGTGATAAGAAATGACATCGGATGGAACAAAAGCATAGAAATATAAACCAACCATTATGTGTACGACAGTAATGACATCACATGAACTTGTGCAGGCACCATGATGCAGCATTAGAAAAACGTAGTGTACAGACTATAGACACCCGTTAGAGGATTTGTGTGTTTATCATCTGAAATGTAAATAGTAATGCTACACTAAAACGATCTATTAAATTTGGTATAATAACTGACATAGTCGACTGCAAATGGACCTTTCCAACAAGTGGTCCATATTCAAGATCCAATTACAATCTACAACTTCACTTATATCAATTTATTCAAGGGTCAATGTAATTGAGGGGTTTCTTTTTCTTCCACTGAAGAAACGAATCTCAATATATCTGACATTATTTGAAAAGTAAATTTGGACTGTCGCTAAAGCATTAATGAGACGGTGATATAGAGACCTTCGAAAAAATGAGATTTATCAATATCAACATGTCAAAGCATACATTTTTGTGTAGACACGATTCCCTCTCTACCATCATTACCCGCACTACCTCTAAATTGACACTACAACCACCGGATCCGACAGGGCCACATGCACTCTCACTCTACTAAACAAACCACTAACGACCGATTCTACCTGCTTCATCGGTACTCGCTAGCATTGCCTTTGACTCCTACGCCGCTGCGACCACCACTTTAGTACTTAAGCAAGACTGAAATTCCAAGTAGATAACATCCTTCTCTGGCACAATTTCTTGATGACCGCCATTACCATTACATCACCTGCTAGCAGCATATGAGTACCCCTCATATACCCCAACTATTGCTGCAGCTGCCAATCCGTAGATGTACCAACATTTGTCCCCCTTAACTACCCCCTTATTATTTGTTACGTAAGATGTTTGTTTGAGTACATCAAGCAGGCTTACACTTACAGGATTGGATTATCTTAAGCTTTGTTTAATTAACTGAGTTGCTTCTTGCAGGATGTTATTAAGCGCGATATATACTAACAATTCTTATAGAATGTCCCAGTAATTCATTACCGAAAAAAAAGAAGAAGAAAAGGAGCATAAATTTCGTACTTTGACAGCTAAAATTTAACCATATCCAAGGAAAGATACTATACCAGAAATATAAAGCCAGGTGTTGCCAAAACTTCTTGCGGCGTTTCATCCATGATCCAGGCAAAACCTTCATCGACAGTTCCACCAGGACCACCACCGCTGCCACCACCACCTCCAGCACCCCCTGGTGGTCCTTTGCCGGGGCCTTCATCATCATAGAGCTATACATCCTCGATTGACTGGTCTTTGCGAAAACTTCCCATTGCTTTCTCAAGGGACTTCCAAGCCGAACCCTAACGACAACCAAATGCTCCTCATCGGAACCTTTTAGAGCAAAAACAAAACGAGGGATATTGCTTCTTACGTGGTAAGCCTGTTTAAGTAGGCCCTAGACAAATAATTAACTCCCTTATCTACTTGTAAAGCTTAAAAAGCCAATCGAAATCATAAAAAACACTGACAATGGAATGAAACAAGAGAGGAAATCAGGCAAGTTAATATCTCCAGGTACCTTGATGCTAAAAGAAGAACAGTACAGAATTAAAAGAACTCGATAGCAGATTGTTAATTACAAAATAAGATTTCCACCTTGGCCCTTCCTTAAAATTATAGAACGTGAGAAGCATAAAAATGTATCTTTGCTTGAACAATGAAGAACATTAGTTATTATGGAGCATTGACTAAATTTTTTTTTCTAGAGTTCCCTTTTCTAAGGGTGAGGACTGAGTATGGCCCGGGTTAGTCAGTTCCGGAGCAATAACCAAGAATCAACCCTTGGTAACTCAGCCAGATCTAACCACCAGCTCCAAGATTTTCCGTCCTCCGCACATTCCAGTAAGATTCGTCACATCAACTTCACTTTAGCATCACCGCAGTGAGTTCCATTCACACTAGAGTTCCTTATCCCTGATTATAACAGCAGCAAGAAGACAGAAGTTTGAATGCTTATCAAAAAATTAGTTACGAAAAAGTTTGAATGTAGAAAAAAGAAAGATTATAAGTCACGAGACAAATGTTGTCGTTGAGAGTTGGACTTAAGACTCCGGATTGCTAAACAGGTGCTCCTATCCCATTTGTATCGAGAAAAAGGAACATAATATATTATATGTATATGTTGTCTCTATGACGTTTCAAGTGACAAATTTTTTGGCTTGAGCGATTTTTTTTATAAAAGAATAAAAGAAAGATTATAAGTTAGGAGACAAATGCTCTCGTTGAGAGTCGAGTTCAAAACCTCCCTCTTACTAAACGGGTGCTCGTATACCCATTTGTACTTAGAAAAGTGAATTATATGTTTATGTTGGCTTTATGATGTATTAAGTGACAAACTTTTTGGTTCAATTGAACTTTTTGTTTATGAAAAAATTTTATGAAAAAGTTTGAATGTCATAAGACATATATATATATATATATGTATATATATACATATTGTATGGCTGTATCATGTATTAAGTGACTTATTTTTTGGCTCGATTGAATTTTTGTTTATCAAAAAAAATTGTTACGAAGTAGATTGAATGTGAAAAAATAAATATTACAAGCCATAATTACAAAGGATCTCGTTGAGATTCAAAGTCAAGACCTCTCGCTTACTAAAGTAAGCTCTATTTAACTGAGCTAAAAAGTTATTTATGACATTTTTCTAAAAGTTTTTATTAATTAAATATGTGTTTGTGCATTTCTCCAAAAATTAAGTCTCGATGGATAGACTTACTTGCATCTTCCCAAATACGCGACATTTCTGTGGTTGGAGCTTCTCGAAAGGTCCACGTTTTAGTGCTTGTAACAATCTTTTTCGCCCCCATGTTCTCGTTTGTACTCATTGATTGGGAGAACCGAAATTATACCGTGCTTTTAAATTACTTGCAAGCTAACTTTCTATCTCTAATCGGCGAAACAATCCCATGGAACCCGACCGGTGTTGGAAAAAAGTTAATAATTTAGTGACTTCCCACCCTCAAGAGCATCAAAATTCAAACGATCACTCGCATGCTTATAAGTATCATTTGGGCTTGAGATCCATGGCTTTAGTACTCTTTCTCTATTATACGATTTAGACTATTGTGATGGTAATTTAGATTACTAAACAGGCGACTGAGAATCATTTAGAGGGCATTTCAATCATCAAGCAAGTCGCTTTCGGGGAAGGCGAGTCCTCGTGCATCTTTTAACTTCACCCACTTTCCACATTTTTATCGCACCGCATTAACATGGGTCTCAAGACATTCACCGACAGTTTAGGAGTTGATTGTGGTTTTCTGTGTCTTGCAGCTAGCCAGCTCAACTCGGCGAAGCACCGGGTCGACGAACTGAACAAGGGGAAGCTCGCTCACGTTCGTGTACACCACTGTTGAGGGCGATGGGCTCGAGAAGATCTCGTACGAGATCAAGTTCGAGGTGTGGTCCAGAAGGAGGGCGCGTGTGCAAGAGCTCGAGCAAGTACTATGCCAAGGACGGGGCCGAGATCACGGCCGGCAAAGACAGAAGGGCCATGGAAATGTTCAAGGCCATCGACGCCCATCTCTTGCGAAACCCTGATGCTCACAATTGAGTTGTTGATGTTGCGTGTTGGCTCAATCTTTCTGTCTCCCACCATGGTTTATGTCTACATTCTCACGTCTCTTGAAGATGAATAATAATCGTGAATGAACTATGAATACGTTTTGAGGTAAAGTGTGATAATTTTCGTCTGCAGTAATAGATGCGACGCCTTCGAAGTGGGTGAGACAACTGTTGAGGTGGTAGAAATTCTGAATGCTGTAATTAAAGATGCTTGTGAAACATCTTATAAAAATCGCGGCATCTTAATTTTTTCAAATCACTTCAGTATAATTCGTTCGACCCAGATTCCTACAGCGTAAACACTTGAGCGGCGCGTGAAAATCACATGGTGTTGCTCCCACGAAACGAAACCTACTGTGCGGCACGTGAAATCCCTTGGCTGTGCGCGGCAAAAGTAACAAACAGAACCCACTGAGACGCGGCTTTGTCCAACTTTTCAATTGGCCAGATAAAAAAAAGAGAAGAAAAAAAATCTGAGTATAATGGATTCGCACTTTTCATGACCACCAGAGATTTCTCCAAAGACCAAATACTCGCCTCATGTGAAGATAAATAATCGAACGACCATTTTTAATTTAATATGAGAATAATAGTATATTATGATACATAAAAATAAATAATTATAAATTGTTATGAAACCCATTTTTTTCAAGAATTTGCAGTTCATATTATTTTCATAATAACTTAAAAACTGCTATGCTTACAAAACTCCTCATGTAAATATTCTGTTCAAGATAAATTCTAATTTAAATATGAAAGTGTGATATTGGTATTTTTTTTTCCCTAATAGATCGGGTTCAACAAACTGATGCACGTCCTCAAATTAAGTTGGGCCCTGTATACGGGCTCAAATAAAGTCCGATGGTGAGCTTTTCTCCTTGTCTTTTACTGAGAAGGTGCCGAAGGGTAGGGCGGGAATTCGGTGCGACGGTCTTGTGAAATCGGCGCTTTCCGTGGTGATTAATCCAAAGGACAATAGTGGATTGGAGTGAGATTTGATTGGGTTGGTTGATGGGCGCGCGCATATACAAGGGGAACGCACTCCAATCCCCACTTGCAAACACAGTGAAACGGGCTAATTATATTCAAAGAAACTGAGGCAGGAGGAAGAGGTTCGCATCGGCACCGTTTCAAGATTCTGAGGCAGGAGGAACAGACAGCAAAAGCACGCGTCGGGACTGTTAAAAATTGTTCAACTAGACGGCGGTTGAGAGAGAGAAGGGGGCGGGGAGTAGTGCACGACTACTCCCAAAAGGGAACGGGAGAATATATGAAACGGATTGACCACACAAGAAGCGTCATTCGACCTGAAAAGCCATATTTTCAAAACCCTATCAAGAATGATGAAATCATTGCTTTGTACCCCGAAAAGCGCACTGACAATATTGATTGCTCTCTCTCTCTCTCTCTCTATCTTAGATGACTGCCACGCAAGAAGCCGCCAAAAATGCCAAAGGAAAAAGACAGACATGCACACATTCTCTCTCTCTCTTGTTAGTGCGGAGAGGTGACTTTATCACGGGTTTTTCAGCCGTAAGTAGTGCCGTTGCCGTGCTTGACATTGGATATTCTCCGTGAATTACATATAGCGAAATTAGGGTTTAATTAATTTGTTAATTTCTTCTTGAGATTAAAGGATTATTTAGTTAGAAATTGTGAGGTTATATATTATTTGAGTTATTAAATGTAATTAGGAATTAGAAAACACTAAGAATATTAAAGTAACTCGACTGTGGTTATAATTTCCGTTATATTGTTTGATCTACAATAAAATTCGTTATTACTTTTCTTATAGAGGTAGGTCACTGCGATTGAGTCATATAAGTCTGGTATTCAATTTATTTTGTTGTTCTATTTATTTTATTGTTTGAATGTTTGCTTATATCTCCTTACTTAAACTATGATGTTGCATGTTGGCTCAATTTTTCTGTCTCCCATCATGGTTGATGTTTACATTCTCCCATCTCTTTAATAAAAATTATAATCGTGACTGAACCATAACTATATTTTGGCGTGAGGTGTTATAATATATGTTTCAGTAACACATGCGACTCCTTCAAAGTGGGTGAGACAACAGTTGAGGTGGTAGAAATTCTGAATGTTGTAATTAAAGATACTTGTCAAACATCTTGTAAAAATCACAGCATAGTTTTTTCAAATCACTTTAGCAAAATTTGTTCCACCCCAAGATTTCTTGACGCCACTTTTCAAACCAATTGTTGTTGCTGTGATATAACGCGGAAACTAATAAGATTTACATGATTCGGTCCAAGTATCAGTACATATTCGAGGAAGAGCAAATAATCCACTAATAATCGGAGAATCAAATAGTTACAATCGCCTAAATGTTTGAATGTTTCTCACCCCTAAATTGCACCCAAGCTCAGTGTTCAATCTCATGGAAAATTACCTCAAGTCTTGAAACACTCATGTCCTCACGGACAACAGGCCCCAATTGGGGTGCCAACTTCTCTCTTCTTTCTTCTTTACGCTAAGATGCTGCAGTATTTCACGCCTTTATCTGTTTTATCTTTTCGCCTTAATTTTATTTCTCACCTCGCTTTCATCTTTGTCGTCTTGATTGCGTCTTCATTGTATCTTCCTTAGCTACCGAGAGTTTATCGATACGGGAACATATTCCTATATCTGTTGTTACTCGTCAGCATCTTAGCGAAAAGAAGAAGAGAGCACGCATTTCACAACGTGAATCAGCAAGCAATATCCCCCCCATTCGAACACTATTTATCAGCATCTCGATCGGTTTTGGAAGTGAAGATCCATATATATGGAAATAGGGTGCGGGAGAGAGAGAAAAGGGGGGTTACTGTGGGGTTGACTTTTGGGGGGATTGCACAAAAACTCGTCTCAGTATATATAACGTGAAAATTCCCTTCAAGATAAATTATAATTCAAATACCAAATGTGATATTGGTATTTTTTCCCTAATAGATTCGGTTTTTCTACATCTTCAAATCAAGTCGAATCTTGTACACGGGCTCAAACTTGAGAGAATAATTTAATAGCACATCATCTCTTCTATATCACTCGTTATTCACCACCATATTCCCAAAGCTCCGTTCTTCAGCCCAGAATGTATTGTCTTTTTTGAGAATGACGTGGTTCGTCATTCTCAGATATTCTCCTGCGATCGAGTCACTGTCAACTGCTCAGACTTTTGGAAGAATGTGCGCCAGTGCTCAGACTTTTGCTCCAAAAGTCTGAGCACTGGCGCACATTCTTCCAAAAGTCTGAGCAGTTGACAGTGACTCGATCGCAGGAGAACGTCGAATTTCAATCAAAAGTACAAGACGGCTTGGTTTTCCTCTGAAACGGACACAAAGCTGGTCCACAAAGCTCTCTCTCCCGCACATATATATACCCATGGGTCTTAGCTTCGTAATCCTAGATCAAGACTTCCCTCTCAGCTTTCAGCAAATTCTTTTCGAGCAGAGAATCATGGAACACATCAGCCGCAAGACTGAGATCAAGTCCTCCATTCCCCCAGCCCAGGCGTTCGAGGCCATCGTCAGGGCCTTAAACCTCATCTCCGGGGTCCTCTTGCAAGTCCTCAAGAGTGCCGAGCTTTTGGAGGAGACCACTTCCAGCGAAGGTTAGTAAATTTACTTGGTTAATTCAAATGTTCCTAACCATTAACATGGCGATGTCGTGAGTCAATGGTGTTTCAAAGCAATGCTTGCGATTTTCGAAACCGGTGCCGTCTCAAATGTGACTTGTGTCTTTTATAGGTCACCGGAACAAGACAGTGAAGCACAAGGTCGAGGTCTTGGACAATGGGAACTTCTCCTACTTCAATTCGATCGTCGAGATCGACATGCTGACCAACACCTTGGAGAAAACCAGCTACGAGGTAAACATCAGCGCATCACCGGAGGGAGGCTCGGTATGCAAGAGCGCCAGCAAATACTTCGCCTAGGGCAACGTGCGCATCAACGAGGAGAAGATCAAGGCCGTGAGAGAGAAGGCAGTCACTATGTTCGGGGCCATCGAGGCTTGCCTCGCGAATCCTGAGACTAGCGAGTCTGTGTCTGGTTAATTTTTAGTAGCGTGTGGCCGGCGAGTGCCATGCTTCTTTCGTCTGGGATGATTGCCTTTTTAATCTTTTCCTTCTTTTGGTTGGATTTCTGAGAGGATGTTGGTGGAGTCGCTTTGGGTTTTTTTTTTATTTGTATTTTTTTATTAGTTTGTTTTCATGAATTTGAGCTATGATGGGTGGGCCACGTGATGTACTGACAGGCAGGTCAGGAATAAACTGTCAATTTAATGTCATACCGTGTGATTTCCACGAATCCATCTCGTCTGGGCTATATTAGCTTTTCCAACAACAGCTTCACCGGAGAACTGCCGCCGGATTTGTGCGGCAGCTTCGCATTTCGGTATCTCGCGGTCGATGGGATTCACCCGGCCGCTGCCCGATTGCTTGAGGGATTGTCCGCGGCTAACGAGAGTCCGTCTAGAAGGCGATCGGTTCACTGCAGATCTCACGAGTGCGTTCGGAGTTTACCGTCTGTCGGAAATCTCTCCGCATAAGGGGGAGCGCGCACGAACTCACGAATTCCACGAATTGATCGATTTCGTTCGATGAGAGGTAAGAAGGCATCAATTTGCACGAGACCAATCCCGTCCTAACCCTAGATTTCCACCTCCTCGGCCTCCTCGCCACCGCCGGCGCCGATTTCGACATCAAGGTGCTCCCTCCACCCCCTCTCTGGCCTCCGTACTTAATCGCCATTTTGTAGCTCGAAGTTTGCAATTTTTTTTTTTTTTTTGGTCGAAGAAGTTTGCAATTTGGGACGTCGGCTTCTACCGTTGTCTATCTCGGCGTGTTTCTGTTGCTCTTAGGTTAATTCACGAGGCATTTCGCTCGTCTTGGCCGTACCTCTCTGTGCTTTTCCGAACTTAGTGAGTGGGTAATTGTTGGCAGAATTTTTGCGACTCCTATTTGAACGCAAGATGTTGATGGAATTGGCTCAAATTTGAATATGTTGTTTCGTAAACTGAGGACTACGAATTAATCGAGGTTTGATGAGAACCTCCTCTGGATTCTCCAACCACGATTAGGGTTTTCTTGCTCTGTTTTATGTTAATCTACCTTTGTGGTGAGGAAATATGGTTATATTATTGATGTTGAACCTCTAATGTGTAACTAGAGAATAATAGTTTGTGTATCATACTATTATTAGTGATTAGTAGAATTGTTTGGACAGTTCGTGATTTTTCCCGCATTGGGTTTTCACGTTAAAACCTTTGTGTTGCTGTTTGCTTTGTCTCACTGTCATTTCAGCATTACATATTGCTGGTTGGTGCTGGGGTTCAGTCGATTTCGATTGGTTTAATTTTAGGAGAGAAGTTGAATTGGACCACAGTGGCTGGATCCTATGGCTACATGGCTCCTGGTAAGTTAGATGATCGAATCTAATCAAACATTCTGTGGATACAAATGTGCTCGGAGTGATAATTTGCATTCGAATAGTTTTAGCACGACTTTTAGGATTCTGCAAGTACAGGTTTTGAAAAGTGGTCTGTGTTAGGGCGTTGTTCAAATTTGGAATTTGGGTACAACTTGACATTATGATCATGACTTTGATTCATTCTTCTTCTTGAAAAACAGAATTGGTAGTAACTATGCAGTTGATGGACAAATTGAATTTGCATTTGTCCAATAATTCTAACAATACTTTTAGGAAGAGTAAGTATAGATTTTGAAAAGTGGTTTGTTTTAAAAGCATCACAGAAATTTGGAATTTGTGGACGACTTGACATTGTGATCAAAACCCTGATTAGTTCTTCTTTCATGAAACAGAGTCGGCATTAAAAGTAGTGATGCTAGAGAATGATGGGGAAGCATCCATTGAATCTTCTTTCTTCCCTACAAATGACACAGACTCAAATGTGCTACTGAAGGATGTGCTTGACCCATGGCTTCCTCTTCCGACTGGCCAACTAGCCGAGGAAGTGGTATTCATGGTCATAGTGGCACTAGTGTGCACATGGATGAGTCTCGATTTGCGATCTACCATGCGTTTTGTCACGCAAGAATTATCCGCACGCACTCAAGCTTGCTTGTCTGAGCCATTGGATTTTATTAGAATATTTAAAATAATAATTTAGTGACTCCCTCAAGGGTGTCTGCATTCAAAGGTTTCTCACATGCTAATAAGTACCATTCAGGCTTGAGATCCATGCCTCTTGTCCTCTTTCTTTATTATATGATTTAGACCATCGTGACGTTGATTTAGATTACTAAACGAGGCGATTGAGAACTATTTAGAGGGCATTTTAACATAAACTCACAAATCTCTTGCCTGGAACTCTTAGGTGAAGACGCATTCCATCCCACCTGCAAGAATGTTCGAGGCCTTTTTTGTTCTTGATGGCAATCTCATCTCCAAGCTCCTCCCACAAGATACAAAGTCATCCCGCACAAGTATGAAGTCATTATTTTTACCTTTCTTGACATTTTGGTTCCATGAAACTTCTATGACAAAAGCTTTTTGTTTATGTTTAGACTCAAAGAAAAATTACTGCTTCATTCATATTTGGAGATAGCTCTTGCTTGCATCATATAGTAATCGAACTTGACCTTTTTGAAGCAGTATTCAAGGAGCTGGAGCTCTCCTTGTCCAGCTTGTCTCTAACAGATTTCAAGGCATTAACATATTAAAATGTATTTATTGAGTTTAGTGCTCATTATTTTGTCCTCCTGCTCTTTCGAGGCTGCTCTAGACTTTGATGTTGGCGATGCTCGAAGGCAGCCACCTGTTGACACCATGTGGCAGCAAGTTATGAATGCTTCCCTTTTGTATTCCATTTTCTATTTTGGTGGTGAAGTCAATACCATAAGAATGTAGAAATTTGGTGTATCATGATGAACTCCTCATTTTCGCTGGGGCGCTGCAGTAAATAGAAACTGCTGATGTTTTATTGCGATTCAGAGTCTTTTGGTTGAGATGACGGTGACTTATGTTTCAGCTATCCTGTCTTTTGGTATATGAACTATTAGAGGAAGAAAAATATTTAAGATAAGAAGTATTTTGTTTTGTTTTTTATGTTAAGAGGGTGTTTTTATAGTTGCTTTATAAGCACGGAATCCTATGCCTGTAGCTGACTTATTTTACACATGTCTTGTTTCAACAGATATACTTTTGCTTGAGAACTGGGTATGTCAATGAAGCAAGAGACGTTGCCTTGTCATCCTGTAGTGCACATCAGTTTGCACCTCTGGTATTATTTGTTTACCGCCTAAATGTACTGATTGTTGTTCTTCCATAATGGTTACTTGTTATTGGCTTCTCACAGAATGGATAAATACTGGAGGTATGGTTTCTACTGAGACAGTGGCTACTGCTTCAGAAGAATGTGAAAAGTTGTTAAGAATGGGTGATCGGGTGGGTCGAGCTACGTATGATAAGAAAAGGTTGTTACTATATGCCATGATATCTGGTTCTTGAAGGCTTGTCGAAAGGCTGCTGAGAGATCTATCGGCACTTTTCACCACCATTGTGGTTTAAACTGTCAGCCATCAAGGAGTTCCCTCTGGGAGGTTCATCTGCTATCCTTAGTGAGAGTTCAGTCCCCTAAAGTTTAGAGGATTTGCAGGCTTACCTAAATAAGTTTGCAGCATCATACTATACCAAAATGGGAAGGAGCCTCTTGTATACCCATATATTCTGCTCCTAAGCATCCAGTTCCTACCCGATATCCTCTATTTGTCTAAAGAAGCAGGAGATGAAGGGTACAACAGTGGTGCCACTCACATAGCTATCGTGCTTGCCAACCATGGCGTCCTTATGGAAGGTACAGGGGCAGGATCAAAGTTTGGTGTAATGGATGCTTATGCAGAAGCATCTAGCATGATTTGACAGCATGGTCTTCATATTTACGTCTTTCAAATATTATGCACAGGCTGCTGCTGCAGTGGGTGGTGGACGACTATTTTGGACTGGAAGGGGAAATGCAGATCAGCAGAGACAGAGAAGTTTGATGCTGAAACAAACTCCTCACGGAGCTGTTATTTCAAGATGGTGAGATTTACTTTTGGCTTGGTTCAAGAGGTTCTGGGGAAGAAGGTGAATTGATAAGGTTTATACTGGACGTAAAAACAAGACAACCAATTATGCTTGAAGCTGCCCCAGCAGTGCTTGGAAGCTGGGATATATGACAAAGTATGGTCTTTCTCTCCGTTTTCCTCCCTTTACTTAATGTTGGACTGTGGTGTTTCCAATCATATCACTGAACTTTGACTTCAATTGCGCAATGTCAGCTAATTGCTGACATGGTGGCCACGTGACCATGTGTATACTACATCGGTACTTTGCTTGAAAATTGGCTGGATTTTGGTCAAAGTGCATAAATTATAAAGAAATAAAGTTCTGGACATGAGATGATCAAAACTAAAGTTCAGCGAGCTGTTAGCAAAATCCACTCAAGTTCAGTGACTGCTGATGGAATTTGCCCTTTCTCCTATTGCTTTTATGGAGTCACAAATGAAATAAGTTTTCAATGAACCTTTGAGAGCCAAAGTACTTTGATTGACTGTGTTTGTTCAGAAATTATCTTTTTGAGGTGATTCATGTTCTGCTGATCATTGTTTCATTGGCTACCCAATAACAAAAGTAAATGTGTTGTGATATAATTTATTGAGTTGGAACAAATTTTTATACATATAGGGAGGGGAGGGAGGGAGATCATTTCACTTGTGTAAATAAATTAGCGGTAGTTCATTTTCTTATTTACTCTACTTTAGTTCACTCTTTATGTGTAGCTTTTCATCGAGATCTAAACTTTCATCTTTAATACAGTTCCAGTTATATCATCCTCCATTGCTAAATCTAGAATTTTAATGGATATTTCATCTTGGGATAATATCGAATCTAGTATGGTCTTAATACCCTTTTCCTTTGCTTATTCTTTCCTTTAATTAAATCAGTCAATAGAGATTCTGAAGAGGATTGGGGCGTTCTCAATGGCCTTGGACACCAATAAAAAATGCCTTTCAGACTCGATGTGTTCTTTGACGCGGACGGTTGGATGGTGAAAGCCAGACGGCTGGCTTGATTCATTCTGGAAACGAGATTTTGGAGACCTACAAATATAGTCCTGAAATCAGGTAATCTCTTGGTAGCTGCTGTCTGTCTTCTAAGTGGCAGTTTCCTTTTGAGTGGACTATTTTCATGCTTTTTAAAGCTTCTGTGATGCTAGATCATTTATTGCTGCAGCATGATGAAACTGGAAAATTGGTCCATCATTTAGATTTCACCTATTCTAAATATTTCCTTACCCGCTGCCATATTATTGCATAATTCAGATCGCTTGCTTCAGTTAGGGCACTAAAGCTGTGCTTTGTGACTAGAAATAACTTATTCATTTATGAAGTTAATTGTCCCCCTTTTTTGTTCTACGGTTAGACATTTACTTCTCAGTTGCATAATTCCTGCAGTCCTGATTAGAGAGTGTTATGGAGCAACAAACAGTGTTAGGACAGCTTGAGGCAATATTATCGATATACAAATTGGCGAGAGCAGGTCATTATCTGGATGCTTTGAGGGAGGTTGCCAAACTTCCATTTCTTCCATTGGATCCACGAACACCAGATGTTACGACAGATGTCTTGCAGAACTTATCTCCATATGTCCAAGCTTGTGTTCCTGACCTCCTAAAGGTTGCTCTTAGTTGTATGGATAATGTGCCTGATTCCGATAGATCACTCCTTGCTCCAAGAGCCAAGGCAAAGTGGGCATTTGGATTTTTAAAAAGTTCTGTTTTTTTTTTTTTTTTGGGCTCCAAAGCAGACTATTGTACTTTCCTTGCCACTTTGGGATATCTTCATAGGTTATATTTGATGGAAAAAATCAACTGAAAGTCAACATTTATGCTCCCTTTTTTTGGATGCGAGTAACCAAAGGATGACTTTTGCATCTACACAAAGTGATTCTGAAGAGAAATGTTGGGCTTTGGAGAGGATTAATCCATGATCTTCACCATCTACTTAGATAAAATTAGCAATTCAGAGCATTTCCGGTGGTTTTTTTAACACCAACATATTCAGTTGATGTTATTTGCATATAATCTGTCATTTTTTTCAACAGCATGCTTAAAAAGTAAACCTATTGAATCTGGACAATCTTGATGTCAAGATATTGAATCTGGGAATTCTAGCAAAGCTAGCATAACTTTGATTATACTAAGAGTCAACTTTTTGGGGGGCTCATGATGTCCATAATTTTTGCTTAATGGTACAGAAATTCTGCTAACGGGTTGTTGTTTATGCTTTGTAGAGTTATAGATGAGTTGGGCTTGCGGGGGCCAATATGTGCATTGTAATCTCTCTTATCCACATTTCAACGAGTATGCATGTGCATGACATTGATTGTCTTGGATTACTGATTTAAATATTGCAACATTTTAGCTTACACAAGGGAACCGGCAATTTGAGATGGTGATATCCAATTCCTACCCCCAACTTTGTTGCCGTGACACAGAAAGGAAATTGGAGGAAGAGGATTAAGCACATACTAAATCAATAGTATTCCATATCAGTTATTTAATTTCACAGCATTTTGCATCACTAACAGCCAAATTTTCTATTAATTAATAATATTACTTAAGAGTCTTTGTGACAAATGTATTCTGGTTGTAACTTCTGCAGAAATAGATCTTAGGTTCACATTGCTGTATTAAGGAGTGCTACAAGACCAGGAAGATCTTTATTTCTGTATGTGTTTGCTTCTCTGTACTTGGGCTAACATTTTAGTCTGACAGTCATGGGTATTGAGTACACTAAGGATTGCAGTTGTGTCTCAAGAATCTATACTGGGTAAATGTATTGATGCTTAGTGGCAACTGGGCAGGTTGAGTTGCGATAAACTGCTTATGATGTTAAATTAACAAATTGATCTTTGTTTTCTTGTGATAGGAAGCAAGATGCATAGCTTTTCTATTCATCTGGTTATTATGTTGTGCTGCTGATGCTTCTTGACCCTTTGCTATTGATTAAATAAGGTTTTGTCTTTTCTTCTTGTCAGCTCGATAAGCTTAGTGACACACAATGCCAGCCGGAGTCACAGTTGAAGTTCATCATAGAGGCCTGGCAACAGGTTTTATTACTTAATTCAACTTAAATATGATTTATGTGATTTTCAGTTTGGAATGTAAATACAGCTGTTATATAGGTTAAAAATCTGATGGGGTTTTTTTGATTTATTATCCTGACCTGCTTCTGTGAAACTAAATTAGGCTCCTTTGATGTTTGCAGATAGTTGAGTGTAGGCGAGTGCTCAAGTGGACATATGCATATGGTTATTATCTACCAGAATATGATCATGCTAAGAAACAATTTTTTGAGTATTTGCAAGGTTTGTATTGGAGAGTAGGATTGTGGATAGACAATGGTTGTCATATCACTAACTAATAAAGTATTCTTGTTTTCTACATATTAAATGAAATTCGATGAACACTCGCTTTTCTAAACAAGGACATTTGATTATGATATTAGATAAGCACGTTGTCACATAGTCTGGCTGAATCGTTGTATCAAACTCCACAACAATCAATTCTAAGTGATGGCCGCCCATGTGAGCATGAGAATGCGCTCTCGTGTTCATCTTTTGGCACATATACTTTGATATTTCAACAACTTGAATCTGAAAGGGACCGAAATCATTTTCATGACCAAAAGAACAAAAGAGACCAACTTAATTCCTCTTTTACATTTCTTTAGGCCGCAAATCCTTGACTCTTCTATTTTCCTCAAACGTGACTCTTGCCAAACCAAGCCTACCTATTCACATAATTCTAACCATAAATAGGAGGCATTGATAGGACTCAGAAGCACAAACTTCTCTGGGGTTATTTCTTTCTCATTGCCAATAGCCATGGGTGCAACCAGCATCACACAAGAGCTCACATGCCCGATTGCTCCAGCTCACAGGTTCAAGGTCTTGATCGTTGGGTTGAATTCCCTGATCCCAAAGCTCCTGCCTCAGTTCATAAAGAGCGTGGAGTTCGTGCAAGGCGACGGAGGAGCCGGGAGCATCGAGCAAGTTAATATCGCTGAAGGTACGTACACTCAACAGACTCATCAAGCCGGGAGTTTCATAATGTAGGTCTTGTTTGGTCACAAATGCAGCTAGTCATTTCAAGAATGTGAAGCACCGGATCGATGAGCTCAACAAGGAGAACTTCGTGTGTAGGTAGACGATAATCGAAGGTGACACATTGCACGACAAACTCGAGTCAATTGATTACGAGGTCAAGTTTGAGAGGCTGTCAGTGATGAAGGTCGGTTTGCAAGATGACGAGCAAGTATACCACCAAGGAGGCACTTCAAGTTGAAGAAGAGGAGATCAGGGCTTCAAATTCTACTAATTCACCCACCATTACTTCATCAAGACCATAAATATGAGCAAGGGACAACAGACTGATCTTCCCCAAGAGTTCACATCGACGGGAAGGTTTGGCACCTCGATGTCGGCTCAAGGAAAAAGCCATGACGTAGCATCACTTACAGTCCATCTCTTTGTTCATGAACAATTTCTCGGGAGGCATACCGCGTGATTTCGGCAAGTACAGCCATTCTTTGGGCAACGTTAGCTTTTCGAACAACAGCTTCACCAGAGAGCTGCCGCCAGATATATGCAGCGGCTTTGCTCTTTGATCTCTCGTGGTCGATGGGAATAACTTCACCGAGCCGCTGCCCAACTGCTTAGGAATTGTCTGGGGCTAACGAGAGTCTGTCTGGACAGCAATCGGTTCTGCAGATGTCATGAGTGCTTTTGGAGTTTATCTGAATCCGGACTTTATAAGCCTCAGGCCCTCAGCAACAACCGATTTGTCGGGAATCTCTCTGCAGAATGGGGAGAGTGCACGAATGTCACGAATTTGCAGATAGATGGTAACAAAATCCCCAGCCGCATCTCGCCGGAGCTTGAGAAATTGTCTCAATTGTGTGATCTGACTCCATATGGCAATGAATCGACCAGGAAAATTCCCGATGATTTGGTAAGTCTGGGGGCGTTGATTAGGCTGAACTTGAGCTACAACCATTTGGCCAGAGACATTCCCACGTCATTAGGAAACTTATCGAAGCTAGAATATCTTGATTTGTCAGGGAGAAGGCATTGAGCGGTAGCATACCGGAAGAGCTAGCGAATTGCAAGAATTTACCGAGCTTGAACTTGAGCAACAACAATCCGTTGGATGTCATATCGCCAGAGTTGGGGAACTTGTTCACGTTACATAATCTCCTAGACCTGAGCCACAATTCTCTAGCAGGATCAATTCCTTCCAATTTAGCAAGGCTCACTGAATTGGAAAATCTCAATCTTTTGCGTAACAAGTTGTCGGGTACGATCCCAGCTCCTCTCACCAGCATGAGGAGTTGAAGCTCAATAGACTTATCGTACAACGAACCGATCAGTGCGGTTCATAGTGGTCGCCTCTCCCAACAAGCACAGGGAAGTGCTTTAATCACGAATCCGGGTTTGTGTGGAAAAGCGGTAAATCGACTGACCTAGGGAAAAGGTTCTTTTTGGTGTGACCCTAGGAGTCTGCTGTTTACTACTTCTGGTGACTTCAATTGCTGTGATTCTGGCAGTTCGGTGGCGAAACAAGGAATTCGATGAAGGGATCAAGAGTCTTGTAAAGTAAGAGAAATCCGAGTCGATCATATGGGGAAGGGAAGGGAAGTTCACATTCAATGACATCGCCAAGGCTACCAATGACTGCAGCGAAAAAAACTGCATCAGAAAGGGCTGGTTCGGGAGCGTTTACAAGGCCGAACTGGCCAGCGGCCAAATCATCGCCATCAAAAAGCTCAACATACCAGGATCGGGTGATGTCCCCACGGTCAACCACCAGAGTTTCGAGAACCTGCATAATTTCTTTTGCCTCTACATTTCAGTATATGCTTGTTTCAACCATGACCTTTGGAGCAACTTGGTGTTTATGATTAGCTGTCAGCATGCAAAAATAGGTGAAGGACCGATATGCAATGCAAAACAAGAGAAAGAGCAAACAGAAGTTGCTCTCACAATCTGACTTTTTTAGTTTGTATTTGTAGTTTTTAACGCTCGGAAGATTAATAGAAGGGCATTTTTTAGAAGACAGCCGAACGCAAGTGTCTAAAAGTGGGAATTTTCGAGATATACACAAGTAATGTGTATCTGCATATCATATCAAATGTTACAAAAATTCTGCCTATTAGGTAGCAACCTAAGCTCAAAATGACAAAATCAATAGCAGAAATGAAAACGAATCAAAAGGGAGAGAAAAAGTTGGAACGAAGAAGTCCTCACCGGATGAAGCAGCCTATCAAGTCCCAATTGCTCTAACGCTTTGAGTCAACTTGAACTCAGGTCATTCACATTGCAACAAAACAGAATGACATAGACTTCAATCCTTCATGCATCTGACCTTGTTCTTGTGAAATTTTGCACGAAAATCTCCACGACAGATGGTGTAGCAACTACACAAGACAGCTTTCTCATCGTCTACCAAGATCAAGTTTTGGATCACTGCAAAACTAGAACCGTGGAATGCCATCGCCGTTCCATCTAAAATGACTAGGGAAGACGAAGATGAATTGTTCAGAGGTTATTATCTTAACTGGAAGACAAACCTTGTCTATACTCTTTCCCTGCGCCTCTACTTCTCAGGACCGTCCCATTAGGTCCGGGTATTAAGTATCGCCTTCTCTTAACCGTTGGAAATTAAGAGATCGCGCCGAAGCACGAATTTGATATCAATGATATTTTTTTGTTTGTATTTGTAAACGTATGTGTATGGTACAGTTGATGTAGGGGAATGCACAAGGATGAATACTTTGAGGAATACAGACAAGATTTATGAGACAAGAATATCGTTTATTTAGTTGGTAGAAATGTGGCGTTACATAATTGTAGGATGGGATGTTCACGTGGGTGGAGTTTATCCGATTCTTCTGCCCTTGCTAATCGCTGGCAAGGGCATCTGGGCCCTTGCTATCAATCACCAAAGCCATGGACCGGCCAATGGCTGGCGATGAAACGGATGAAATGAGCCATTCATCCATTTAATTTACATGAAGCGTGTATCACTTTAAAATTTTGGGAAACTACAATTAATCGTTCTAAAAATTTAAATTATTAGACGGATGCTTTTATACTCATCTTCACTCGTAAACTTGAATTGATCTAAGATTGAAACATGAGAACATATAATAGATGAAGCAAATAGGACCTGAAAATGTTTGAACTTAGAACATCTGCTTTAATAACATATGAAATTTGATGGAATTATATCCAACAATTCTAATAAGTTAAGTTATTAGAGAAACACATGGTTTAGCTTATATACATTAACAATCACCCTTGATCTGACATAAAGGAAAAGCAACCGTAGAGTGAGTCACACTCGCCAAGGAAAACATATATTATTACTACATATTACGGATAATATGGAACGATCAATTCAAATCAGTGACTTGGAGGATGTAACGCATCCTCACATTTTGCTTTCGCCGAGTCATCGGTCCTCGATTCACCGGCAACATCCACAGGCGGACTAGCGAAGGTCTTCTTCTCCCTTCTGTTATCTTTCGCGTCATCGTCATCATAAATGTACGTCTCAACTCTCCACAAATAAATGTAAGCGAGAATAAGCCAGAATGTTAGTCGACGGAGAGGATGACCAAGGATTTCAAAGACGAGAGGCTTCCCTAACAATTTAGCAAATGAGATAATGAGGAGGAAAACGAGTCCCAAATAAAATATGGTGTTAGCAAGCCACGGGAGTTTGCCAATGGTCAAGGTGACCCCAGTTAAGAAAGCGATGGACATCGCCGGGAGTGCAATTTGTAGTGGTAGCGTTGTGTGCTCGAATGCAACGACTGCAACGTCGACATCAACTATCTGCGCCCAGATGATGTTAACGACCGCAGTCATTGAGCAGAACATCGCGATGGTGTTGCAAATCGCGAAAGCCTGGAACATTCTATTGTCCAGCATCGTAGCCATGCCCCGCTCATCTTTGGAGGCTGTGTCCGAGCTGTTAAATCCTCCAGGAACTGCAAACCAGCTGCGAAAGTCACTGTGGCCACAAGCGTTGCCACCACCATACGGGAATTGATGTAATCCTTGACGATGTCCCTGTCCGGCATGCGTTTGCACAAGCGAACTACTGATAACTCTTCATCTCGAGCTTCCACTCTAAGTAGGAATAACTCTGGGTTTCCAAGTGGACCTTTTCCCGCGAGCGAGCAAGCCAACGCCAGGTATGCCAATTCCTGAGATAAGAAGCATGTAAAAAGGAAAATAAGAACAAACTTATACCATATTGATAACGGGAATGAACTCTGGAAACGTTTGCTTCTAAAGATGCAGTTTCTGCTCTTTTTGAAGAATTAGCACAAAATTACCAAGTTCGTTTTAGATGAAAAAAGAGGCATGAATGGAATCTATGCAAGCAATCATTCCATAGGTCGACAAAATGATAATGTCATGAGATTGTGCTACATTTGGAGCGTTCAAATTTGCCACATTGACCCCGGCTTTTCTTGCATGAAAAACAGAATGCAACCTTGACAAACCCTGCCTTTTTATTCATGACCGTATTCAGAGGCTCAATTAAACAAAATATATAACTTGTTATCTCCGTGTTATGAAAGACACGTTACTTGTTTCTAACTGCAAAGAAATTCATGATCACAAATTTTAATTACCTCCTATCAAGACTAAATTAGGGACTTGCAGAACATTTACCCGAGAGGAGTCTCGGCTATTCTAGAAATTTGATCAATACTTCTACTATCTAGTTGGCTGAGAGACATAATGATTTGAATACAAGATCTGCCTTAACTAATGCATTAGTCTATTTAAAATGATATATTCCAATAAATTTGGAGAAGGAACACGTGACCGACGACAACGGCGATATTATCAAAAAAGAAAAAAGAAAAAAAAAAAAAAGGAAGATAGGATCCTTCCTTGAAAGAACTTGTCCTAATCAGAGGTAATTGGAGATGTGGGGAAATTTGTCCCATCAAAAGAGCCACACTGCATTAAACGTGTCACTACATATAACATATAGACAAATTTCGATTCGTTCATATATGTAACATCAAAGGATGACTTCAACGTGGGATGCGTGACGGAGAAATAAGGCCCACAATAATTCCATTAAAGCTAGGGCACGTGATGTTCGTTGAATTTTTTACTTTTGTAAACAATTTCAGTCACATGATGGGATAAAGGTGCAATCGCACTTGTCTCTTCTTTAATTCTTTTCTTTTTATTTTTCACTCTTGCAGTTTGAGATTTATATTTATTGATACTTAAATTTTAACTAAGCATCTAAAATTAAAATTATATAAAAAGTTTGGAATCAATTTGACCCTAATAAAAACAATTTTCACATCATGTAAGCATTAATATTATTTGCATTTTATGTTTTATTTTCGTTTTATTTTCTCTTATTTAACCCTACTTAATATTATTTATAAAAAAAAGGGCCCACGGCGGCTGGGCCTTCGCCTTAGCCCCCACCTCTTTTCTCCTTTCTTCCCCGAGTGGGCCGGGGGCCCACTCTGCTTGCGCTTCTCACCCCGGCCCGGCCCCCCCTTCCTCCTTCCCGCTTCTTCCTCATGCCAGCGAGGATGGCCACAGCAGAAGGAGCAGAGCAGGCGCAAAGCAGAACAGGCGGCGGCGGAGGTGACGGGTGATGTGATGCTGGTTCAGCCAAGGGGGGCCGGTCGGCGCGCGAAGGACTGGCGGCCGAAGCGCCTCCGCCGACCGGCCTTCTCAGAAGGCCAGAGGTCGGTGAGGAGGGAGAAATCGGAGGGGGTCAAGTATGAGGCGAGAGGGATTCGGATCCGAGGAGAGAGGCTGCGAAAGAGAGACCGTGATTTGAGACAGAGAGAATGCGACTGAGAGAGCCGTTGTTGGCCTCCACTTCCAAACCAAAACTGATGAACCGCCGCCGCTCCTTGTCCGCTTCGAGGCCATGGTAGGTCCCCCGTTCGGGCCGTCTTGGTTTTTCCCGATTCGAGATCGGCTTCCCGAGGATCCCGGCTAGGAGACGAGCGAGGCGAACGGACGTAGCCCGATCTATCGAGCTCGTCCGCCGTCCGACGCCGCGAGCTCGGTAGGGACTCTCGGCCGACCGCGCTTTTTTGTGCCCATGCCCTGTTTCGGGCTCGCCGGACTGGGCTGCTGCTTTCTGGTTCATGCGAGTTTCCGGCCTTATTTGTGGCTGGATCTTATGGCTACATGGCTCCCGGTAAGTTAGATGATTGAATCTAATCTAACATTTCGCAGGTACAAATGGTCTCGGATTTTGCATTCAAATAATTCTAATGGAACTTTTAGAATTCTGCAAGTATAGATTTTGAAAAGTGGTCTGTCTTAGAGTGTCGTTTCAAATTTGGAATTTGGGTACAACTTGACATTATGATCATGACTTTGATTCATTCTTCTTCTTGAAAAATAAAATTAGTAGTAATTCTACGGTTAATGGACAAATCGAATTTGGATTCATTCAATAATTCTAACAATACTTTTAGGAAGAGTAAGTATAGATTATGAAAAGTGGTTTGTTTTAAAAGTATCACAGAAATTTGGAATTTGTGGACAACTTGACAGTGTGAGCAAAACCCTGACTAGTTCTTCTTTCAAGAAACAGAGTCAGCAAGAAAAGTAGTGACACTAGAGAATGATGGGAAGCATCCATTGAATGTTCTTTTTTCCCTACAAATGACGCAAACGTTGACATTTTTTAAAGACTCAAATGTGCTACTGAAGGATGTGCTCGACCCACGGCTTCCTCCTCCGACCGGCCAACTAGCTGAGGAAGTGGATGTGCATGGGGACAAGTCTCGATTCGCGACCTACCATGCATTTCGTCAAGCAAGAATTATCCGCACGCACTCAAGCTTGCTTATCTAAGCCATTGGGTTCTATTAGAATATTTTAATAATAATTTAGTGACTCCCTCAAGGTTGTCTGCATTCAAAGATCTCTAACAAGTATCATTTGGGCTTGAGATCCATGCCTTTTGTCCTCTTTCTTTATTATATGATTTAGACCAATGTGATGTTGAGTTAGATTACTAAACGAGGCGATTGAGAATCATTTAGAGGGCATTTTCAATATAATCTCACAGATCTCTTGCCGTGGGACTTGGAACTCTTAGGTGAAGACGATTCCATCCCACCTGCAAGAATGTTCAAGGCCTTTGTTCTTGACGACGATCTCATCCCCAAGCTCCTCCGACGAGCCTTTAAGGATTTTGTCATCCCTGAAGGTGATGGGGGTCCCGGCGCCATCTTTGGCGAAGGCCAGTGCTTGCGCTGTCTTCTATTTTCATTTATTTTGATTGCGTCGCATTAACATGTGATGTCAAAGAGGACATTTGCCGACATTCCTTGATAAGGCTAACGTGGGAGCTGACTGCAGTTGTCTGTGTCTCGCAGGTAGACAGTTCAACTCGGTGGAGCACCAGTCGAGAAGCTGGACAAGGAAAGCTCGCGCATGTGTACACCATCGTCCAGGGCAACGCGCTAGAGAAGATTCCGAACGAGATCAAGTTCGAGGCGGGTCCAGACAGAGAGGGTGTATGGCCAAGAGCATGAGCAAGTACTTCGCCATGGACCGGGTCGAGAACAAGGCCAGCAAAGAGAAGGCCATGGGAATGTTGAAAGCCATTGAAGCCCATCTCTTGCAAAAATGCTGATGCTTACGAGGGAGTTGTTGTTACATGTTGGCTGGATCTTTCTATCTCCCACCATAATTTATGTCTTCATTCGTGTCTCTTTCAAGAAAAATAACAATCGAGACTGAACCGTAACTATGTTTTGAAGCGGTAGATATGCTGCATGCTGTCATCAAAGACGCTTGTCAAACGTCTTCTAAAGATCTCGGCATTCTTTTCCAGAGTTGAAACTGCCGCGAGGTTATAGATATGAATGCGCCGCTTTGCCCATCTGTCTTTGAGGCCAGATCAGAAAAGCATATCGAGGAAGAGAACAGTTGACTCAAGAAGGGACGGTCAACTTTTTCAGATATGAATTTTCTGCATTTGACACGCAACTGTTACTTCACATTCGTATTTTTAAGTCTTGAGATTTAACAAAGACTCTGGCGTGGAAAATCATTCGCGATTCACATGTGACGGAATGGCACGCGATCGGAAGCTTCAAAGAGATGAGAAAAAGGCGCTTGATGGAGACTTAGAAATGAGTTAAAGTAGTATATATATTTAATCGATTTTGGACGTTTTATTTTAGTGAGGTTCATATGGGTTCCACATAGAACCTATCAAATATAGCGATTTAGATTAACTTAGTACATATAGCACAATTTTGATGAAGAAACAGAACTGAGCTAGCGTCATATTTATATTAAGTGGAATTTGGACTTTTAATTCTAGTGAATTCAATATGGATCCTATGTGAACTCATCAGATTTGGCAATTTAGATCAATTTAGGACATACAACACACTTTTGACAAAGACTCGGAAATGAGTTAGGGCCTCATTTTATTTAGTAGAATCTAGACTTTTAATTCGAGCGAGTTTTATATAGGTCCCACATGAACCCATCAGATTTAGCGATTTGGGTTAATTTAGTACATACGATGTAATTTTTATGAAAGAGCACTATATTTATATTAAGCTGATTTGAACTTTTAATTTTAGTAAGTTTCCTATGGATCCCACATGAACCCATCAAATTTAGCGATTTAGATTAACTTAGTATATACAGCACAATTTTGACGAAAACTTTGAAATGACATAGCATCGTATTTATATCAAGGAGAATCTAGACTTTTAATTCGAGTGAGTTCCACATGGATCCCATGTGAACCTGTTAGATTTAGCGATTTAGATCAATTTAGGACATACGACACACGTTTGATAAAAGACTCGGAGATGAGCTAGGGTCATATTTATATACAACACAATTTTGACGAAAACTTAGAAATGACAGCATCGTATTTATACTAAGGAGAATCTAGACTTTTAATTTGAGTGAGTTCCACATGGATCCCACGTGAACTTGTTAGATTTAGCGATTTAGACCAATTTAGGACATACAACACACGTTTGATAAAGACTCGGAAATGAGCTTGGGTCATATTTATATACAACACAATTTTGACGAAAACTTAGAAATGACATAGCATCGTATTTATATCAAGGGGAATCTTGACTTTTAATTCGAGTGAGTTTTATATAGGTCCCACATGAACCCATCGGATTTAGCAATTTGGGTTAATTTAGTACATACGGCGTAATTTTGATGAAAGAAAACTGTATTTATATTAAGTTGACCTGAACTTTTAATTTAGTGAGTTTCCTATGGATCCCACATGAACCCATCAAATTTAGCGATTTAGATTAACTTAGTATATACAACACAATTTTGACGAAAACTTTGAAATGACATAGCATCGTATTTATATCAAGGAGAATCTAGACTTTTAATTCGAGTGAGTTCCACATGGATCCCACGTGAACCTGTTAGATTTAGCGATTTAGATCAATTTAGGACATACAACACACGTTTGATAAAGACTTGGAAATGAGCTAGGGTCATATTTATATACGCCACAATTTTGACGAAAACTTAGAAATGACATAGCATCGTATTTATATCAACGAGAATCTAGACTTTTAATTCGAGTGAGTTCCACATGGATCCCACATGAACCTGTTAGATTTAGCGATTTAGATCAATTTAGGACATACAACACACGTTTGATAAAGACTCGAAGATGATCTAGGGTCATATTTATATACAACACAATTTTGATGAAGACTTGAAAATGAGGTAGTGTCGTATTTATATTAAGGGGAATCTAGACTTTTAATTCTAGTGAGCCCATTAGATTTAGCAGTTTAGATCAATTTAGAACATGCAGCACACTCACCAAATAACTTATGCTCGGAAACACTATCCAAATTTAGTGATTATTTTTAGGAAAATATTTTCTAAATTATTTATTTTATGCAAAATAAAATGCATCTTAGTAAGAAGAAAATATTCAGTGATCAGAACCCTTCACACTCAGTATCCCTCTCTCTATATATGTCAGCTTCAATTCAGCCTCTTCATTTCACTCCCAAGTCCTAGAGACCAACTTCATCACTACTATTCAAGTCTTTCCAGATCATCACCCCCTTCTCAGTTTCAGCAACTCTGTTAGGATCCAGCCATGGGTGTCATCACTTTCGAGGTTGTCATCACTTTCGACTTAGAGTTCACGTCCCCCATTCCCCCGGTCAAGATGTTCAAGGCTGCTATCCTCGACGCCGATAACCTCCTCCCCAAGGTCCTCCCGCAAGCTGTCAAGAGCATTGAGGTCCTCGAGGGCGATGGAGGTCCCGGGACCATCAAGTTGATGACTTTTGGTGAAGGTTAGTCCATCCGTATTAGGAACCTAGGATAGCTCTGAATCAAGGCGGATTGAACCTTATGGAACACTATAATGAACATTGAAAAAGATAGAAATATGACTCGGTTACTTAAGATGTTTCTAACCGTTTAACTTTACACAAGTGATTATGTGACTCGATTTTGATTAGGCAAAGTCGACTATGTCTAGGTCAATCGTATTGGATTGTGGTCGGAACAATTGGGTGAATTCCTAAATCGCCTGATCGACACCTTGTAGATTGGCGCTTGTGATGTTGAAACCTGCGAGTTCTAAATGTGAATGTGACTTTTTGTTACATTGATAGGCATTCTATACAAGACAGCGAAGCACAAGGTTGAGGCCCTGGACAAGGAGAACTTCACCTACTGCTGCTCAATCATCGAGAGCGAAATGCTGGGCACCACCTTCGAGAAGATCACCTATGAGGTGAAGATCAACGCGTTGCCTTTGGGAGGCTCGATGTTGAAGTGCACGAACAGTTACTTCACCATTGGCAAGGTGGACACCAACTTGGAGGAGATCAACACCTGGAAAGAGAAGGTGTCCGCGATGTACGAGGCCATCGAGGCTTATCTCTTGGCAAACCCCAATGCCTACTGAGCCGATCTCTTCGCTATCTTGTATTGTTTACGTAATGTGTTAAATATGTGTGGTTGTGCTATACTGAAAAGGAGACAAGAAGAGTTTGAGTCACTCTGTTTGGAGCTAAGCATGTTGGGCTGGTGGGTGTTGTTGTTCTTGTCTTTGCTGAGAATAAGAGAATAAAAGGTGTGACAGAATCTGGTGCAAAGGTTTTGTGGAATTTGATAAACTATGCTACATGTTTATACAAGGCTTGTAGAATGAAATTCTCTAATTTAGTAATTTTTTACGAGGAGAGAATTCATGAGTTATAAATGAAATGCCAAATGGCCAATAAAATACCAAACTTTGGCCCGATATTTCGAATTTGGATTAACATCTAAAGTTATCAATGTGGCACAATCTTTCATAAACCACAATACGGCAAGTACATCCCTTATCTATGGATCGTACCAAAAGAGTTAGCAAATTGCGAGAATTTACTGAGCCTAAACTTGAGCAACAACAATCTGTTGGGTGTCATGTCGCCAGAGCTGGGGAACTCGTTCATGCTATAGAAGCACTAGACCTGAGCCACAATTCACTAGTAGGATCAATTCCTTCCAATTTAGCAAAGCTCACTAAATTGGAAAATCTCAATGTTTCGCATAATGATTTGTCGGGTACGATCCTAGCTGCTCTCACCAGCATGAGCAGTTTAAGCTTCATGGGCTTCTTGTACAACAAGTTGACAAGGGCAGTTCCTGGTGGTCGCCTCTTCCAACAATAACTAGGAAGTGCTTTTATTGCAAATCCAGGCTTGTGAGGAAACACTATGGAATGTCTCCATGTGGGTCGAGCAGTAAATCGACTGACCATCGGAGAAAGGTTCTGATTAATGTGATTGTTGCGTTTGCTGCTTACTACTTCTCGTGACTCTTATTGCTCTGATTTTGGTGCTTTGGCGGTGAAACAAGCATCTCGATGAAGAGATAAGAAATCTTATGAAGTACGTGAAATCATATGGGAAAGGGGAACGAAGTTTGCATTCACCGATATTGCCAAGGCCACCAAAGGCTTCAGTGAAGAGTACTGCATCGGAAAACGCGGATTCAAAAGCGGAGTTAAGCAAACTTTACAACGTTACAAAGAACTTCAGGACATTATAGCTATCCTTGGGTTGGACGAATTATCTGAAGAGGATCGCTTAACCGTAGCAAGAGCACGGAAAATTGAGCCGAATAGGCCAGCGGCCACATCGTCACGGTAAAAAAAAAAAAAAGTGGTGGTTAACCGCAAGGACATCATCCAATCTTTTCTGAACTTTGGCAAAGGTCTTGCATGGAGGAAGAGGAGCAGTTGAATTGGACTTGTGTCAAGAGAGTGAAGATTGTTCAATGCGTGGCTCCTGCGATCGCCTACTTGCATCACGATTGCTCACTGCCTATTGTCCATCGGGACATGATGTTGAACAACATTTTGCTCGAGTCGGACTTCGAGCCTCGACTTTTGGTTTTTGGGACGGTGAGGCTCTTGAATTCGGATTTGTCGAATTGGATCCCAGTGGCTGGATCTTATGGCTACATGGTTCCTGGTAAGCCATATGATCAAATCTAATCAATACATTCCCCCCCTGAACCTATGGTCTCGGGTTGATCAAATAGCTTTAATTGACATATTGAATTTGGATTCATCCAATAATTCTAACAAGGCTTTTAGGAAGAGCAAGTACAAATTTTGAAAAGTGGTATGTGTTAACATTATCTCAAAAATTTGGAATTTGTAGGCAACTTGAGGTTGTGATCAAAACATAGATTCATTCTTCTTTCATGAAACAGAGTCAACAGTAAAAGTACCGATGCTAGAGAATGATGGGGAAGCATCCAGGAATCTTCTCTCTTCCCTACAAATGACACGAATGTCGAAATTATTCAAAGACTCAAATGTGCCGCTATAGGATATGCTCGACCCACGTCTTCCTCCTCCGACTGGCCTATTGGTCAAGGAAGTGGTATTCATGGTCATGGTGGCAATAGCGTGTACGCGGATGAGTCTCGATTCGCCACCTACCATGCATTTCATTGCGCAAGAATTATCCGCATGCACTCAAGCTTGCTTGTCCGAGCCGTTGGCGCCGTTAGAATATTTAAGTTATAATTTAGTGAATTCCCACCCTCAAGGGTGTCTGCATTCAAAGATCTCTCGGATGCTAATAAGTATAATTTGCGCTTGAGATCCATGCCTTTTGTCCTCTTTTTTTATTGTATTATTTAAGAACATTGTGATGCTGATTTAGATTACTAAACGAGGAGATTGAGAATCATTTAAAGGGCATTTCAACATAATCTCACATATCTCTTGCCCTGCGACTTGGAACTCTGAGGCGAAGACGCATTCCATCCCACCTGCACGAATGTTCAAGGCCTTTGATCTTGATAAAAATCTCATCCCCAAGCTCCTCCCACAAGTCAATGTAAATTTCGTCACCCTTGAAGGTGATGGCGGTCCCGTCACCATCGCATCGTTTTCGGCGAAGGCGAGTACCTGCGCGTCTTCTAATTTCATTCATTTTGATCACACATGAACATGTGATGTCAAGACATTTGCCTGACGTTCTTTGATCAAACTAACGTGGGAGCTGACTGCAGTTTTCTGTGTGTCACGGCTACACGGTTCAACTCGGTGAAGCACCAGTCGACAAGCTGGACAAGGAAAGCTCGCGCACGCTTACACCATCGTCGAGGGCGACGCGCTAGAGAAGATCTCGAACGAGATCAAGTCCAAACAGAGAGGGTGCACGTGCACGAGCACGAGCAAGTACTTCGCCAAGGACGGGGTCGAGAAGAAGGCTAGCAAAGAGAAGGCCATGGGAATGTTGAAAGCCATTGGAGCCCATCTCTTGCAAAACCCCGATGCTTCCAATTGAGTTGTTGTTCCACGTTGGCTCAATCTTTTTGAGATTTAACAAAGACTTGGCATCGAAAATCATTCCCGATTCACGTGTGACAGAGTGGGGTGCGATCGGAAGCTTCAAAGTGATGAGAAAAAGGAATTTGATGGAGATTTGGAAATGAGCTAGCGTCGTATTTATATTTAGTGGATTCTAAACTTTTAATTTTAGTGAGTTTTATATGGGTCTCATGTAAACTCATAAAATTTAGTGATTTAGATTAACTTTTTGTTTTCTTTTTTCGGGTCAAAAGGAAATTTCCATTCGTTACCAAATTGATACATGAAAGAGAATATCAAAAGTCATAATAACAAAACAAACCCGTAGATTAACTTATACAGCTTTTTTTTATATTAAGAGAAATTTGGACTTTTAATTCCAATGAGTTTGATATATATTTCACTTGAACCCACAATACACTTTTGACAAAGACTCGAAAATAAGCCAGGGTCGAATTTATATTAAGCGGAATTTGGACTTTTAATTCCAGTGAGTTCCATATAAGTCCCACATGAACCCATCTGATTTAGTGATTTAAATCAATTTAGTACATACAACGCAATTTCAACGAAAGAGCATCATATTTATATTAAGTGGAATATGAACTTTTAATGTCAGTGACTTTCGTCTAGATCCCACGTGAACCCATCAAATTTAGCTATTTAGATTAACTTAGTACATATAGCAGAATTTTGATGAAGACTTGGAGATGAGGTAGTGTCGTATTTATATCAAGGGGAATTTGGACTTTTAATTCTAGTAAGTTCTATATGGATCCCACGCAAACCCATCATATTTAGCGATTTAGATCAATGTAGGACATACAACACACTTTTGATGAAGACTCGGAAATGAACTAGGGTCGTATTTATATTAAGCTGAATTTGGATTTTTAATTCTAGTAAGTTCCATATGGGTCTCACATGAACCCATCAGATTTAGTGATTTAAATCAATTTAGTATAGACAACACAATTTTTTATGAAAGAGCACCGTATTTATATTAAGCGGAATAAGAACTTTTAATTTCGGTGAGTTTCGTATGGATCCCACGTGAGCCCATCGAATTTAGCGATTTAGATTAACATAGTATATACAGCACAATTTTGACGAAAATTCGGAAATGAGGTAGCATTTTTTCATCGTATTTATATTAAGGAGAATCTAGGCTTAATTCTAGTGAGTTCTATATGGATTTAGATCAATTTAGAATATGCAACACACTCACCAAATAACTCTTACTTGGAAACACTATCCAAATTTGGCGATTAGTTTTAGGAAAATATTTTTCGAATTATTTATTTTCTGCAAAACCCACCTAAGAAAGAAGAAAATATTCAGAAATCATACCCCTTCACACTCAGTCTCTCTATATATGTCATCTTCAGTTCAGCCTCCTTTCTTCACTCCCAAGTCCTAGAGACCAACTTCATCACTACTAAGTCTTTCCTGATCATCACCCTCTTCTCAGTTTCTGCAACTCTGTTCGGATCCAGTCATGGGTGTCATCACTTACGACTTCGAGACCACGTCCCCAATCCCTCCGGCCGAGATGTTTGAGGCCACTCTCCTTGACGCCGATAACCTCATCAACAAGGTCCTCCTACAAGACATCAAGAGCATTAAAGTCCTTGAGGGCGATGGAGGTTCCGGGACCATCAAGTTGATGACTTTCTGCGAAGGTTAGTCCATCCATATTAGCAACTTAGGATTGCTCCAAATCAAGGTGGGTTCAACCTTATTGAACACTATAATGAACATTGAAAAAGATAGATATATGACTTGATTAATTAAGATGTTTCTAACTGTTTAAATTTACACAAGTGATCATGTGACCCGATTTCAATCAATCAAAATCAGGCCATGTCTAAGTCAATAGTATTGGATTGTGGCTGGGGGCTAATTCCTGAATGGCTGGATCTACACCATCAAGATCGGTGCTCGCAATGTTGAAACCAGCGAGTTCTAAATGTGAATGTTACTTTTTGTTTCTTTGATAGGCAGTCGGTACAAGACGGCAAAGCACAAGGTCTAGGCCTTGGACAAGGAGAACTTCACCTACTGCTACTCAATCATCGAGGGTGACACGCTAGGCACTGCCTTTGAGAAGATCAGTTACGAGGTGAAGATCACCGTGTCGCCCGACGGAGGCTCGGTGTTGAAGAGCACAAGCAAGTACTTCACCATTGGCAAGGTGAATATCACCGAGGAGAAGATCAAGGCCGGGAAAGAGAAGGCGGACACGATGGTTAAGGCCATCGAGGCTTCTGTCGTGGCAAACCCTGATGCTTGTCGAGCCGATCTCATCGCTATCTTTTATTGTTCTTGTAATGTATTAAATATGTCCGGTTGGGCTAAACTAAGTAGGCGACAAGAAGCGTTTGAGTCACTCGGTGTTTGAAGTTAAAGCATGTTGGGCTGGTGATTGTTGTTGTTCTCGTCTTTGCTGAGAATGAGAGAATGAAAGGTGTGGCAGGAATCTGGTGTAGTGGTTTTATGTAATTTGGTAAACTGCGCTACATGGAGAGGATTCATGTGACAAATGAATTCATGGTAAACTGCGGCATGATATTTCGAATATGGACTATCGATCCTGCTTGATCCGGATTGATCATCGAAACATATCAAGGTGGCACAACTTTTCATGAACCGCAATAAGTAAAATCATTAAGGAAAAGTATATTCTTATTATATATCAATAAAGCTATAAAAAAATTGTTGAATGTGTTTAGGGTTCGGACTTATCTTATTGCAACACTTCGGCTATTTGAATTCTATTTAAGCTAATCCTATCTTGACTCTTGATGGGGACAATGGATTAGAGATCAAACGATTCAACAATAATAGAAAAAAAAATGGAAAGAAAAAGAGAAGAAAATTATAACGGAAAAGCAGCAGCCTCCACATCCCCTCCCACTCAGATGATGAGCTGATCTTGGGACACCCCGTTGCCGACCCTATTTTGACCCAGTCAAACCGCCGGTGTCAGTGAAGCTTTATCAACCTTAACTTTTTAAATTTATGGAAATGATTACGAAAGGCCTTACTGGATGAATTGAAATGGATTTACCACAACATTAAGGCATCGAGTGTGAAGAAATATATTACGTGATGCTTATATCGTGCGACGTACTATCGTGATATTACTAATTTATTAAGTGTTCTCGTTTGCTACATATTAAATGAAATTCGATGAACACTCGCTTTTCTAAACAAGGACATTTGATTATGATATCGCTGAATCGTTGTATCAAACTCCACAACAATCAATTCTAAGTGACGACCGCCCATGTGAGCATGAGAATGCGCTCTCTTGTGTTCATCTTTTGGAACATATACTTTGATATTTCAACAACTTGAATCTGAAAGGGACCGAAATCATTTTCATGACCAAGAGAACAAAAGAGACCAACTTAATTCCTCTTTTACATTTCTTTAGGCCGCGAATCCTTGACTCTTTTATTTTCCTCATACGTGACTCTTGCCAAACCAAGCCTACCTATTCACATAATTCTAACCATAAATAGGAGGCATTGACAGGACTCAGAAGCACGAACTTCTCTGGGGTTATTTCTTTCTCATTGCCAATAGCTATGGGTGCAACCAGCATCACACAAGAGCTCACATGCCCGATTGCTCCAGCTCACATGTTCAAGGCCTTGATCGTCGGGTTGAATTCCCTGATCCCAAAGCTCCTGCCTCAGTTCATAAAGAGCGTGGAGCTCGTGCAAGGCGACAGAGGAGCCGGGAGCATCGAGCAAGTTAATAACGCCGAAGGTATGTACACTCAACAGACACTCATCAAGCCGGGAGTTTCATAATGTAAGTCTTGTTTGGTCACAAATGCAGCTAGTCATTTCAAGAATGTGAAGCACCGGATCGATGAGCTCGACAAGGAGAACTTCGTGTGTAGGTAGACGATAATCGAAGGCGACACATTGGACGACAAACTCAAGTCGATTGATTACGAGGTCAAGTTTGAGAGGCTGTCAGTGATGAAGGTCGGTTTGCAAGATGACGAGCAAGTATACCACCAAGGAGGCACTTCAAGTTGAAGAAGGGGAGATCAGGGCTTCAAATTCTACTAATTCACCTGCCGTTACTTTATCAAGACCATAAATACGAGCAAGGGATAACAGGCTGATCTTCCCCAAGAGTTCACATCGACGGGAAGGTTTGGCACCTCGATGTTGGCTCAAGGAAAAAGCCATGACGTAGGCATACCACGTGATTTCGGCAAGTACAACCATTCTCTGGGCAACGTTAGCTTTTCGAACAACAGCTTCACCAGAGAGCTGCCGCCAGATATATGCAGCAGCTTTGCTCTTTGATATCTCGTGGTCGATGGGAATAACTTCACCGAGCCGCTGCCCAACTGCTTAGGAATAGTCCGGGGCTAACGAGAGTCCGTCTGGACAGCAATCGGTTCACTGCAGATGTCATGAGTGCGTTTGGAGTTTATCTGAATCCGGACTTTATAAGCCTCAGGCCCTCAAAAACAACCGATTTGTTGGGAATCTCTCTGCAGAATGGGGAGAGTGCACGAATGTCACGAATTTGCAGATAGATGGTAACAAAATCCCCGGCCGCATCTCGCCGGAGCTTGGGAAATTGTCTCAATTGTGTGATCTGACTCCATATGGCAATGAATCGACCAGGAAAATTCCGATGATTTGGTAAGTCTGGGGGCGTTGATTAGGCTGAATTTGAGCTACAACCATTTGGCCAGAGACATTCCCATGTCGTTAGGAAACTTATCGAAGCTAGAATATCTTGATTTGTCGGGGAGAAGGCATTGAGTGGTAGCATACCGGAAGAGCTAGCAAATTGCAAGAATTTACTGAGCTTGAACTTGCGCAACAACAATCTGTTGGATGTCATATCGCCAGAGCTGGGGAACTTGTTCACGTTACAGAATCTCCTGGACCTGAGCCACAATTCTCTAGCAGGATCAATTCCTTTCAATTTAGCAAAGCTCACTGAATTGGAAAATCTCAAATCTTTTGCATAACAAATTGTCGGGTACGATCCCAGCTCCTCTCACCAGAATGAGGAGTTGAAGTTCAATAGACTTATCATACAACGATTAGTGCACAGGGAAGTGCTTTAATCACGAATCCGGGTTTGTGTGGAAAAGCGGTAAATCGACTGACCTAGGGAAAAGGTTCTTTTTGGTGTGACCCTGGGAGTCTGCTGTTTACTACTTCTGGTGACTTCAATTGCTGTGATTCTGGCAGTTCGGTGGCGAAACAAGGAATTCGATGAAGGGATCAAGAGTCTTGTGAAGCAAGAGCAATCCAAGTCGATCATATGGGGAAGGGAAGGAAGTTCACATTCAATGACATCGCCAAGGCTACCAATGACTGCAGCGAAAAACTGCATCAGAAAGGGCTGGTTCAGGAGCGTTTACAAGGCCGAACTGGCCAGCGGCCAAATCATCGCCATCAAAAAGCTCAACATACTGGGATCGGGTGATGTCCCCACGGTCAACCACCAGAGTTTCGAGAACCTGCATAATTTCTTTTGCCTCTACATTTCAGTATATGCTTGTTTCAACTATGACCTTTGAAGCAACTTGGTGTTTATAATTAGCTGTCAGCATGCAAAAATAGGTGAAGGACCAATTTGCAATGCAAAACAAAAGAAAGAGCAAACAGAAGTTGCTCTCACAATCTGACCTTTTAGTTTGTATTTGCAGTTTTTAAAGCTCGGAAGATTAACAGAAGGGCATTTTTTAGAAGCCAGCCTAAAGCAGTGTCTAAAAGTGGGAATTTTCGAGATATACACAAGTAATGTGTATTTGCATATCATATCAAATGTTACAAAAATTCTGCTTATTAGGTAGCAACCTAAGCTCAAAATGACAAAATCAAATAGCAGAAATGAAAACGAATCAAAAGGGAGAGAAAAAGTTGGAACGAAGAAGTCCTCACCGGATGAAGCAGCCTATCAAGTCCCAATTGCTCTAACGCTTTGAATCAACTTGAACTCAGGTCATTCACATTGCAACAAAACAGAATGACATAGACTTCAATCCTTCATGCATCTGACCTTGTTCTTGTGAAATTTTGCACGAAAATCTCCACGACAGATGGTGTAGCAACTACACAAGACAGCTTTCTCATCGTCTACCAAGATCAAGCTTTGGATCACTGCAAAACTAGAACCGTGGAATGCTATCGCCGTTCCATCTAAAATGACTGGGGAAGACGAAGATGAATTGTTCAGAGGTTATTATCTTAACTGGAAGACAAACCTTGTCTATACTCTTTCCCTGCGCCTCTACTTCTCAGGACCGTCCCATTAGGTCCGGGTATTAAGTATCGCCTTCTCTTAACTGTTGGAAATTAAGAGATCGCGCCGAAGCATGAATTTGATATCAATGATATTTTTTTGTTTGTATTTGTAAACGTATGTGTATGGTACAGTTGATGTAGGGAATGGACAAGGATGAATACTTTGAGGAATACAGACAAGATTTATGAGACAAGAATATCGTTTATTTAGTTGGTAGAAATGTGGCGTTACATAATTTATCCGATTCTTCCGCCATGTTATAAAAAATTTTGAATGACAAATATGCTCATATATAATGAGAATTTCGACAATATGACGATGAGTTCATGAAAATCAATCACCGTCGATTTGTTAACATCAACAACACATCTTTGTGAACTAGGACGCCGTATAAATCCTTAATTTATTAAAATGTTTAGATTTTAAAATGGGTCCCAACCTATTTTGTGAATCAGATTTAATGAGCATCGAGAAGTCAATAGGTGATTGATTTGGTATTTTTTGTACTTGTACTGCAAGTTTTCATTTGATTTGTCGTAAAAATAGAAAAAAATGAGGCTTTGTAATTTGATTTGCCCTGAAGATCTGCTGAAAAATAGAAAAAACCCCGGAGGCTCTACATTTGAGTAGCATAATTTTTCACGCTACTTGAGAAGAGTACCATTTGCAACATCAATCTATCAATATAGCAAGACTTCTTGAATGTCCGTTCTTTATGAAAAATACTTCTCATCCTACCTTAATTAATCGAAACATTTAATCCCCAAGATGTTTAAAGTGACAAATAGATCAATGTGGAATCGACTTGATGGATGATGATATGATGATGGTGAGCACACTTTACTTTCTCAATGTAATTTTTATATATAAATATTTATATAGATCTCCAAGTACCATCCTCGCTGCTAAGGTTTGATGGTATTTAGATGAGGTGCAGTGAGGACTAAAATTGGATGGACACATGTTGCAATCTAAAAATGGAGATAACAGATCGATTGGGAGAATTATAAAAAAAATCCTAAATCCATTATAATTGTGTCAATTTAGTTCTAAACTTTTTGTGACTGTGTTAATTCAATCTATTTGGCCAATTAACTTTCATGCCCTTAACTTTCATTTGTTCATTTTGGTTCATGGCTCTCATTCGCTTCAAACATGGCGTCATTGTTAGATTCCAGATTTTCATGGTCATCAATCTTAAATATTTGCACTTTACAGCTTTTCTAATCAAAGATCGACAACACATGAGTTTCTAGCGAAATGGTTGTATTTGTAATATTTAAGCCGATCTATTATGCTCTAATGTGAATAATTTGTTTATTATGCGGCTAAACCGATGGGTATCCAACTACTTTAACAAGCAGGATAGGGAATTTTAAGTAAAAACCGGTAAGGGGTTCTGGTAAGAGCAAAAAGTTATTGCACAGATTTGGGACGAGTCAGTCCAGAAATAGATAAATATATTTCCATATAAGCAGATTTAGGTACGTACCGTATCGTGAACGTACAATGGTACCATGAATGGGCAGCAAGCCTTCTATTTTTTATGGTTCCAACTCGAGTGAAAATAAAGCCTCATGTACAGCGGAGTAGTTAATGCTGATGGCTTGGTACAGGGGAGATTTCTCACTCGCGTTCTTCCAGTACACGGGCTCCAAATCTTCACTCAACAAATAGGGCACCAAGTTGGCGCGACCGTTGTGCACGGCCAAGTGCAAAGCGGTGTTTCCCAATTTGTTCTTCATCCTCAAGAGGAGGTTCTTGTCCTCGACGTTGGGGAGGTCTCTTGCCCGGCGAATCAACGTCTGTGCAGCTCCAGTAGATCCCGCCGACAGAGCGACCCGGTGGAGTGGGGTATTTCCCCAATCATTTTGGGCGGTTATGAGGTGGTCACCAACATAATCAACCAGAAGCCTTAGGATGTCGTCCTTCTCGTTTTCTGCTGCCACGTGGAGCAGTGAGTCGTTGCATCCAAATCGGGAATTTAAAACGGCAGACCAATCGATGTCCCCCAACAATTGATCATTTAAATCATCGATCGTGGAAAGGAACTCCTCAACCTTGCCGCCTTCGATGACACGCGCCAGTATTCGAGGCATATTCGCAAGCTTTTGCCGGATCTTGTCCCCCCGCGGAAGCCGCCAATGCATTATTCATTATCTCCCGTCGACCTCTCCAGATTTCTTCTTTTGAACCCATTTCATCCTGTGACACTTCCGGTAAAGGTCCTCCTTCATCCTTCTTTACCTCCTCCGCGATCGAGTTGTTCATTCCACCATCCTCCACTTCTATAGACACCTCTTCGTCCATTGAGCCCAAGCTGTGCAAGTAATCTAGTTGTTGAAAAGGAACATGGGTCGTGAAAGAGACGTTATATCAATTAAGTATTGAATAATGCATCCATCTAATTATCTAAACTTCTATAATAGCTAATGGTGCTCCTTCGTAATTTCATATGGCATCAAAGCTAGAAAATTTCAAGTTTTTGTAATAGACAAATACAGGCTACATCTTGATGGGATAATTTAAAGCTGAAACACTCACTAACGCAACACAAGAAAGAGAAGGAGACAGATATCATTTTTGTTTATTTCACATTTTTTCACCTTAACGAAAACAATTACAAGACTCAACTTTTATACGCTTCACACATAACTCTTAAACTAAATGACTCATAAATATAGCTAATATGAGGTGATAAAATCCTAAGAACTACCAAAACATTGATTACACTTAGAAACATGAACAGTCATGAAATAAAAATGATCCCTTTTTGTAGTGGCGGTGCTAAAAGATTTTCTCCGTGGCCGCGACAATAGAAGGAAAATTATTTTTTAACACCGAGAAATTTCATTCACGGTCCTAAAGTTTGATATTTGCTGCAGTTAAGCTATTGATCTCTTGAAATTAGATTTTTCACTGCCAATCTAATGTTATGTGGTCGGTCCACTACTACTATTTGTGTCAATTATTGACTGAGACTTTTTACGTGTAATCGATTTAATTTACAACATCGTTAAAGTCACATGATTGACAAGCAAAAAATGTCATGTAAGAATATTGTTGGAGCTTAGATCATGTGCAATAATAGTAACTTTGATTAAAATAAATGTAAGAAAACTAAATCTGAACATGATAAAACTGAATCACGACATCATTATGTAATCAACATCGATAGTCCAAAAGCCATCCAAAATGTTGTCAAATTTCCAATGAAAATGCTTGTTAGCAACTGTAGTCAATGATGTAAAAGTTCACGGATAGAATTCTAAATTTATTTTATCTCTATTCGCACATGTAACGCTCTAGCTGGATGAACTCTTTTTAGCCATAACTTTCATTGATGGATCACACAAATATTAACATCACTCGTATTTGATTTTGACTGAATTTGCATATTGATAATGTCCATAATCTGTGACTTGTTAATTGAAATTATGATTGGAGGAAAATATTACCAATAGACAAAACTGACTCATTGAAACTTAAAATATAAAACAAGTGCACCATGTAGTAGCCCACAAAATGCGCCTAATACGTATACATATTTCCAATAGCATACAGGGCTTTGACAAGGAGGTCTATATGTCAAACCATTGGTATTTCGATATATAATCAAGCATTAACCCTAAGTCTCTTTTACATTTCT